>JASAOG010000094.1:105000-1305000 GCA_030265305.1 Biomphalaria pfeifferi
TGAAATGTGGTATTGTTTATTGAAATAGTAAGTGCTTTGAAATGATTTTTTTTTAAATTTGGGAAACAGAAAATTCTTTATTTATCTATCTATCTATCTATCTATCTATCTATCTATCTATCTATCTATCTATCTATCTATCTATCTATCTATCTATCTATCTATCTATCTATCTATCTATCTATCTGTCTATCTACATGTCAGTCTATATGTTTGTCTGTCTATCTGTCTATACCAATCATATGTTTATTTATGTATCTATATTTTTCTATCTATCAGAATCTATCTATCTATCTATCTATCTATCTATCTATCTATCCATCTGTCTGTCTGTCTATCTACATGTCAGTCTATATGTTTGTCTGTCTATCTGTCTATACCAATCATATGTTTATTTATTTATTGTTCTTTCTGCCTTGTCCGTCAGTCTGTCTATCAAACACAGAGTCCAAAAAAAGTTGCAAAATAAAAAGATTGTTTTATTGTAAAAATGAACTTCATGAAAACTAACAGAATGGACTACAAATAAACATAAATGGCTGGACGCTGTTTGGTAAGGGACTAACTTGATACTCAACAAAATTATGTGACTAAAATAAACTTAGTTTCACACAAAATGACTCAGATTTTAGTGAAATAATGGATATAATGGTGCGTATAAGGTTATATATTGGATATTTTGATAAGAGTCAAATTCATGACAAGTACATATAAAATAGAAATACTTTTAAAACATTTCGCTTATATCGAGTAAATATGAAACAATTATTTTGAATCAATTTTGTAGACAAAAAAATTCTAGATTTAAAAACAAAAAAGTTTCTTCTTAGATTTGCTTAAATGAGATTAAATCTTTCTTTATCTATTTCTCTCTCTCTCACACAGTCTCTCGGCTTTCTCTTTCCAAAACCCAAACAAAAAAAAAACTTGAATAATTTTTTTAATTTTTTTCCTCGCTCTCCCCCACTTCCTCCCAGTTTCTCCCCTGCTCTCTATTCTATCCAACTCTATACTTCCTCTCTCTCTCTCTCTCTCTTCTTCTTCTTCTTTTTTTCCCCACTACTAATCTCATTCTCTCTCTACATCCCTCTTTCTCACTACTTTCTCTCTATTTACAAATCTCTCCTTTTCTTCTTCTTTCACTATCTCTCTTTACTCTCTCTATTCTCTCTCTCTCTCTCTCTTCTCTCTCTCCTTCTCTCTTTTCTGTTCTGAATCTTTTTCCTTTTGGTCTTTTATAGAATAAAATATAATTTAGTAAAACACAGACAAATTGTTCGTTTTCTTTCATTTAATTTCCAACTCTGTCTGTCTGTCTGTTTGCATTGTTTGATCTCTTTGTTTTCCCTGGGACATGTTTTTCTCTTCTGTTGATTGGTTAAACAAATTATCCGTTGCAGATGTTCAACTCCTGATATTGTTTAAACTATTACAGTGCCATCTGTTGAACACGTAACACCAATATATTAGATTTATATCATAGTTTATATTTCCACCAAAACATAAGTTATTGAATCAAGAATAACATTAGGATTAAAGCTATGGTACAAGAACAATGTTCCAGGTCATAAGTCACGTGGCACTTAGACTTTTTTTAAAATCCCTTTTAGAATTATCTTGTAGTATAACAACATCGCCCCGTCTGTTTTTACAATATATTTCAATTACTTTCTCTAGGTGTCCATTTCAAATCTTTAAAATAAAGTAAACGAAAGACCGCATCACAAATGAAGAGATTAGTAGCAGGCTATATACAACAATTGAACCCAATGATGACCTCTGTCAAAAAAAACGTAAGCTTAAACTCACAAGGTCCTCAGGTCTCGCAAAGACCTTCCTTCAGGGAACAGTACCAGGAAGAAGAGGAAGATAGAAACAGCGATAGGAAGACAACATTAAAGAATGGACAGGCTTGTCAGAGGATGAAATTCTATCCAAGGCAAAGGATACAGAGGAATGAAGAAAGACGGTTAACAGATCTGGTGTTGTGCCTTAACGGTCCAATAGGACTAAGGTATAGGTGAAGGTGAAACGAAAAGATAGACAAGTTTCACAATTTTCTTATATTTACTAATTGAACATTTTAAAGAGGCCTAAATAAACCTCTCCTTTTTTTTCTATCTCCAGCTTTCCAAGAATTCTATTTCCTGGACTTTGGAATATCATGCAATCTCCCGGATAAAAATATAAAAGTAAAGTTTTGAAATATGCATTTAAAATATCGACAGTTTCGTAAGTAAATTAATTTCAAATCGATCTATGAGATTTTAAAACGGAATCATTAATTCGCACCATATTTAGCCTTCATTTTATAAAAAAAAATGTTGAGCCATTAAAATTCTGTTTTATTTTCAGGCTTCTGCTCACTGTTAGCGGCAGAGTTGTCTCTCTCTCTGCCCTCAACATTATTTTACTCAGTTAAAGGAGAGCGCCTCCTACCCACGCGGTAGTGGCTAAGCGCGGGAATAATGGTCAGGTTAAGATGAAGACAACAGGGAGACAGTGTAATTCAGGATTTGTGTAACGAATGTCGGTGTTTAGGTTTGTCGCTTTAAAGCCATAGCTAGATCTAAAGTTCGTGTTTTACTCTGATGATAAACAAAAACCAAATAATAGTAATAACATTGATTTTTAAATACTGAAGAGAGATTTGTCAACACAGTGGAACAAACGGCACGATCTATTTCTGGAAGTCTAATGGAGTGGATAAAATATTCAACTTAGTTACACATATGTATGTAAATTGGTTTCTATTTGCCTAGATATGCTATGAAATGCCTGGATTTCTCACTTTGCTAACAACACATAGTTCTAGATCATTCGTCTTTTTTTATGGGTGGTTAGTTAGCATTTAATTTACATTGAACTATTTCTAAAAGTGGTTTCTGGTCAAAGCGCTTTGGTGCGGTAAGTAGAAAAAAAAATTTTTGTATTGAATTCACTTACTTTTACAATTAAAGGTTTAATTAGATTTTTTTTTTGGGCATGTTAGGTCTAAACTAAGGTTAAATCTTCACCACAGTTAGGTCTACACCACTGTTAGATCTACACCACCCCGGGTACGCTGTTCTGCCTCACCGTGGCAGACGGGTGGAAACGGTTGCTTGAGGGGGCAACTAGGCTAAATGAATGGCGAAACATAATTCCCGTGGGGATGCCCACGGGTAGACGACAGTCCACCTCTTTCACGGGCGGATTTGCAAAAAAATTCCCCACAAACCTGTCACACATCCATGCGCTGTTCCTCAAAGGGACCGTTACATAAATGGCGAGTCCCCCACGGTTAGCTTGGTATAACGAAGGAAAATGGTGGAGGCTCCCGGTGTCCTCGGAACTTCCGCCATGTGCAGCCAAGCATGCGTCGGGGGCCAAAGGCATTGGAAACAGCAATGCTTTACATAGGCATTGACTCGGGTCTCTCTCAAACAGAACTGTCTTCACACAGGTTTTTTTTTTTTTTTTTTACTGTTTGGCGTCCAAACATGTTTTTTTTCAAACTTTGAGCGCGAAGAGCCTTCGGCTTAGCTCATACGACGATCAAACGGTCTACACCACTGTTAGGTCTACACCAATGTTAGGTCTACATCACTGTTAGGTCTACACCACAGTTAGACAGTTAGGTCTACAGCATAACAAGCTCTAGACAACACTTAGGTCTACATTAAACGGTAGTTCTACACCAAATTTTAGGTCTACACAAAATGTTAAACACACTTGATGGTCATGGCCTGATTAAAGTCTTGTCAATCTAATTTAGACGCTACCTACGTGTCTTTTTTTTTTTTTACACAGTAACACACACACACACACACATTAATTTTCTATGACTAATAACCCACTTTTTTTTTAAATCATGGGCTTTGAAAAAACAAACAACGTTTATAAGTGTCTTGGGTAGCAAAATGAATAAAAGTTGGTCTAATCATGGGATGAAACGCGACGGGTCAGGATTGTCTTTCCAATTTACATTTGAACACATCCAAATAGAACTAGATGAGAATCTAGGAAAACAAAGACAGTTTTATTCGAACTATAAGAATATTGAAAGAACTTTTATAATCTCTCATTTAAAAGAAAATTTCATAGCACTTTAAGAGAATCTATCACAACCAAAAGAGTACTAGCATTACCCACCGGCTACGCCTGTTGATTTGTTCCCAGCCTGTATATTGTTAATATTTCGATTTCGCCCTTCCTTTTTTTTTCTGGGTAGAGAACTATTTGACCCTGAAACCACTGTGAGGTTCATCTGCAAGGAAAAAATAGTTAATTAAGTTTACCATTTTAAATGACACAAATGAGAACTAGAATAGAAAATACTCTTTACTGGACACAAAATTAGTGCGAACATGCAACAATATTTCATCTCACTTGAGATTCTGTTTTACAAAAAAACTACCTGGAAACGTATATTGACAAAATCATGTTCAATATTTATATATATTTATACAAAACAAAATGTTCTGATTGCTCACGCTCAATGGTCTAATTATACAGCGCATGTCAATCAAAAAACAGATTTTGTTGCCGAATCTTTTTTTTTCTTGGGGATATTTCACACCGCGTTTCACACGAGACTTCAGTGTAGTAATTACTGTCAAAATATTGACCCGGGGCAGAGAAAGTCTGTCACTCTTAGGATAATGCTGTCTTTGTGACACTGACAGTCTCAAGGCGTCGTCGGCACCTTAAAAGTAGTCAGCTGCCAAGTAGAACGATGTCTGTAACATTTTGTACATAACACAACAGCATTGTTTAGGACGACAACTATGTTGGAAATATTTAACCGTATTGAAAAAACGGCAAAGCGAATGTCAATGAATTGTTTCTCAAAAATTAGATCTTTGTGTCCAAGTATTTATTGGCTGTGTCAAATTATACGTGGTCTGAACTAATATGATGTAAATACTTTCCAACCTAACTCGCAAGGAGGCGTGGGGCTGAGTGGTAAAACGCTTGGCTTCAGAACCGAGGGGTCCCGGGCTCGAATCCTGGTGTAGATGAGTTGTTTTTTTAATCTAGAGCTCTTTAGGGCGCTTCTGAGTCCATCCAGATCTAATGGGCACCTGATTATAGTTGCCACACGACACTTTGTCCACAAAAACAGCCCCATAGATCGCCAGGTCTAAGAGGTGAAATTATGAATTGACTTAACACGCGAACAAGAAAAACATTGAAATGTACATTTTGTAATAGACAAAACCTCCACTCTAAAACTTAAAATAAATATATACAGAAAACTTAGTATTGTATAATGGAATAATAATTATTTATTTGTTCTTTCATTATATCGGTCTAGACTTCTGATTTAGAACTTAAGATCTAGTCTATATGTAAGTCTAGAATCTAGATGTAATCTATATTTGTTTGAAGTAAATTATCTTCAACTCTGAAGGAACATGCAAAACATTTTACAATCATTTTACTTAAAAATATTAGTAAAGCTTAGTAATGTACCAATAAACTGCAAAACAATTTAAATCTAGTAAACATCTCAGTTATCAGTACAACTCGGCTGACTACGCCATGTTTTTTTTTTCCTCTACAATTTGTATCTAAATTTAAACGTAACAAATTTTTTTTTTTTACTTTAAACATGAGAACGGTCAAACAAGAGTTTTCCCCGTATGGTCCACCCACAAGCGAGTCATTCTTGTCTCAACGATGTGCATCAACTGTTGAATTTCTTTAAACAAGGTTACAAAGACAGTTTGTGTAGAAACACAAACTCAAAATCGGCCCCCGAAGTGGTCCACCCAGGCAGGTAAAAAAGGCAGACTTCAATATTTTCAGAAGGAATATCAGAATGAAATTTTATCAAAGGCAAATTACAAAGAAGAATGGAGAAAAAAGGTTGACAGATCTTGCGTGGTGTCCCAACGGTCCAGCAGACCAAGGGATAGGTAAAAGTGAATGTGAATTTAGATGTGAACCTGGTTTAACCGATTTCATATCATCTTATTGGTCTGATTGGGATAGGGTCAATCTCTTATTCAAAGCCACATTAAAAAAAAAACACGTGATAATATGAAAAACTACTTATTAAATGTTGTTTTAAATTAAGTAGATTTTTTCTCTTTGAAAAAAATAAGTAAACATTTTTTTGTAAATATAGTAGTTAGCAGGGGCGGACTGGCTATATGGGCATTCGGGCAAATGCCCGGTGGGCCGTTACCTAAATGGGCCCGTAGGCCACCGAAAGGGCCGCATGGATGCCACTATGACACGTATTAAATTGTTAAAGGTTTAGTACTAGTCTCTTCTAAAAGTGACCATTTGAACGCCGTTTAAAGAAATCTTTCACACACTCTACAGTGTAAAACTCATTTAATCGAACACATTTTCCAAAATAATGTAATAGCTTACATCCGTTGACAGTGCTACTAATAGGCTCCGTCCCTTTAGGGCTGACACGTTTAGCGATTAAAAAGCAACATATGTGCTACATTTCTTACAAAGATATTGAGCATGTTACAGTTATCGATACATTATCATACTTAACAATGATTTCGGGAAAAATAGACATATAGAATTGGATGCCCATCATATTATAAACAGATGTTTAGGACGGATTGTATGGACGTGCCCGGGCCGATTTTGACATCCAGTCCGCCGCTGGTAGTTTGTATGAAAGAACTTACATAACTTAACAATACTGTAGTGTAACTGAGTTGATTTTCTGCGTGCGTCCAGCGTGTCAGAAGGTCATGGCCAGTGTGTATGTTTCATGTCCAGTGTGTGTGTGTGTGTATATAGACTGCATAAGTGGTAGGTGAGACGTGCTGGTTTCATTCACTGTTTACTGTAGTCTAATTTTGTCAAATAAAGCCACCATGGTATTGGTAGACTAGTCGTTATCATTTCGTTACAAATACGTTTGTAAAAAAAAAATGTGTTGACAAAATCTAAAACCGTTTGCATAAATCGCCCTATAAGTTCTCTGAAGGAGGTTTCTCATTTAATCAAGATTCCTAAACATTACGTTGGTAGAAGATATTCTTTTTAATTACTGGCTTGACCTTAAGTTGATATATCTACTGATTTATAATAGACAAACATTGGATTACTTTCTGGAGTTCTTTCATTCAAACGGAAAGATTGGCTGCACGTAATAGGTGAGTATATTCAATGTTATGTGAGCTGCTGAATGGGTTATATGCAGGGCCTGGGGGGGGGGGGGGGGGGGACAGGCGGGCTTCTGCCCCTGGGCCCCCATAAACGAGCTTTAAAAATATCCATAATTCGAGGGGTCTGCAGCTTTCACGCTTTTTTTTTTGTTGCTTTTTAGCAACGGTGTCTGTGTTCTAGAGCTCTCTATACAGAGTACATTACAGAATATATAAATATAATAAGTGGATATTTATTAAAGCTTTCGAAAAAGTGCAGAGGTCTCCACAAAAAAATTCTGCCCGGGCCTCCACATCTTTATATCCGGCCCTATCAATGCGTAAAGGCAATTTTTTTTATAACTAACTATTTTGTCATTACGTTTGTTTGTGCCATTGTGTGTGTATGTTTGTGCCATTGTGTGTGTATGTTTGTGCCATTCTATGCGTGTGTTTGTGCATGTTTGAGTCAAACCATCAGAAATAGTAAATATTGAAGACAATGTCGTCAAATGATTCAACCAATCAGATTGGTTTATAGAACTTTGAGAATGATTGATTCGTTTTTAAATCTGCTCAATGTGAGTGTGTGTTTTTACATGTGTGTCTTTGTGTGTTCTTGTTAAATAAGCAGTATGGTGCATCAACAAATACATTTGGGTGAAACTACCAGAATGTTAAATGTCTTATTTGTTAACATGACTTTTGATTGAAGAACTCCTGAGACTCAACATGCATGTAAAAAACAGGTTTCATATATATATATACATATCCTTCTGTCTCTTCTATCTCGAAAGACAATGGATGTGCTCATATCAATTGCTGGTTTCGATTATTTATTGATCCCGGGGTGGATCTGGTGTGGCTAATCAAGCCAATTTTTCAGCGACAAAGTTTGCCACAGTTCGTGCACCTGTTTTAAGGTTATCTGATAGGGCAGCTTTCTTTCTCAATCATTTTTTTAAGGTCGCTTCATTCCTTTTACTGTTGGCGAGGTTTGTACCAGCAAGCACAGTCTGCCTCCATGCTGTCCAATCTTGCACGATTTCCTCCCACATACATTTATTGGTGTCTGTAGTCCTATCGATCTCGCTTGCAAACATCTCTGTAGGTTAGTCTTGGGCTTTCCTTTGGTTTGAATCCCTCTGCGAGCTCAGAATAGAGGATGTCCTTAGGAATTTTTACATCTGGCTCGCAAGTGACAGGTCCGAGCCTTGGTAGTCTTCTCTGTGTTAACAGAATATAAATGCTGTGTGTATTGGTCAATATAAAAATGTTCTGATAAGAGAAACAATCCCTCCAGGAGATGTAAATTATGAGTCGTAGGTAGTGCAAGTGAAAACTGTCTAATCTATTCTCTAGGACTCTAGGAGCGTGTATCTTGACCAGTTCTGACAACTATTAAGAAGTGTGCTCTCTATGCCAGCGTTGTACTCTATCATTTTTGGTTGCAGTGGTCAGTTTGATATTTTCTCTTACACGATTTGAGAGTTTCGCCATTGCTGGTGAAACTTTTCCGCTTCTTTATGGCCACCTCAATGTCTAAATTTAGCCTGCTGGCAATATTTGATCCCAGGTTGATAAATTCCTGCTCCACCGTAAGGATGTGTTTTATCTGAGGTATTTCTGAGAAGTCTTATGCCAGAATTTCCGTTTTGGTGTAGTCTAATGTAGGATACTATTTTAGTTTAGAGAATATCTTAGTTTTGTATATAAATATATTGTGCATTGTTTTTAGCGACGGTAAAAGTAGTGACGCAGTCAGACAGACGAATGACGTTGCAGAACACGGGTACATGATAGGAGAAGAATACGGCTAGGGCTTGTAGAAAGATGGATAGTGAATAGACTACTACTTAAAACGACGGTCAGAGAGACAAGACGATCATCCCCATCTGTAAATCAACATAAGTTGAAGTCTTCATAAGTTTTATTAAGTATATTTAATTGTTGTGTATCTTGGATGTGTTGGACTCGCGTTTGGAGTAAGGGAAATAGTATCAAACATACAACACACAAAATCCGAGCTATTAGGTCTATGGAGTCTTGAGTCTTGACATGCAGCTACTAAATCATTTACAAGTATTTACTTTCTCATAGGTTAGCTTACTTAGTCTACAACCTATACTAAGTAGGACCGGATATAGCCTTGATAAAGCCCTAAGCCAAATGTCACACGGGCCTTTATAGGTCCATATATTAATATGTCAATACCAAATATATTTTTTGGATTCCCAAAGGGTTCAATTTTTAAGACGTTAAGAAGTTATAGATTATAAAACAATAATAATAATCTTTAACTTCATATCACTATTATTCATAATAAGCTCACTTGGACATTATTTTGCATTATTTTGCATTCTCTTCCATCATCCCCCTTCCATTTTTTAACGAAGAAAGTGACCTACAAAACTCTAGCCTATACGTAAATCTTCAACTGATGATGATGTTATGATTATATTACTAAATTATAAGACTGGATAAAGTCTCTACAACATATATTCGGATATGGATTATATGTAATTTAAGTACATGTCTGTGGGATCCTAAAAGTCTTAAATTCAGCTCTGTTAATAAGCTAAAGGTTATCTCTATCCAAGTGTTGCATTTTATGCCTGTACCGAAAGTCGAACAGAGGAGATATTTGTGAACGTAAAGAAAATGTCAATTTAAAAAAAACAACAGAAAAATAAAATGAAATAACAATGCAAATCTAGTTCACAAAGGGATGTAAGGATGTATTAATGCACTGCCCCTCAAGGGAGAGAAACAATAAATTAATGTATGAATGCATTGGATGCTGAGGGCAATTTCCTACGGAGATAACTGTGATTGCTAATGGAGGCGAGATCGATGCCAGCCGCTAAATTGGAAACTCGCTCGTGATTGCTGACATCACTAGAGCGTGCGTAATGTCTGCGTATGTGTATATAAATAGATTAGATACATAGATTTACACACACACAGACACAGACAGACATGTACTTTAATTTCGGATGACGATAACCAACGTAAGAATATCTATCTATATACATAATTCTTTCCATGACTTGACAGTCACTCAATGCAAACAGTAATGTCCTATCTCCGAAAGTCGGACTACAGTTACCCCACGTAACTTTAGCGGCGAAAAAAAAAGAGGGGGAGGGGAGAACAAGTAATCTACGCTGTATTCACCCGTCACTAAATAGCAGGGCCGGACTTAACCATTGTAGGCCCTATGCAAAATGGATTTCGCGAAACCACGTTTGGGTAGGGATACGGATAATATGTGAAAATTAAAAGTTTGTATTGTAAAATAAATTCGTCTTTGCATTTTATTCATTCTTTACTACGTACAGAATTACTTGACGAGCCTTACATGCAGCGAAGTCATGCAGTATATCATAAGAATTCTGTTTCCTACATAGATCGCGGTTATTGCATCATGCCGTTTTTTTGTTATCGCGCTTAAGATTGGCGTTTTCCATATTAAATGACACCCTAAATGACAATTTTTGTCTATATATTTCAGGAGATTTTTATGTTTTCAAAATATTTTAATAATTTCCTGAGATATCCAGGACTTTTTTGTATATTTGCAATTTCAGGAGATTTCCAGAAACTCCTGGTAAATCAGGAGGCCGCAGGAAATCTGTTATAAATTCTAAAATGGTTTGATTTAATAATTTATACACCTAGAATAGGCGCGGGTCCTACGAAAGTGCGGGTCCTATGAAAGTGCGGGGCCCCCCTGCGGTGGCATAGGTTGCAGTGGCCTAAGGCCGGCCCTGCAAAATAGCGGCGCTGCTACGCTGCCGGTCGACTAATTTGTCATATTTGATCTTAAAAGGACCCATTCTGCGTGCTCTAATCACCAAACCTTATACATTTAAATAGATACAACGCAGTCCAAAGATCAATGAACAATCGCGGCCAATTTTATTGCGCCTTTTAGCAGCCCGTGGATATCTTATCTTATAAATGAGACAAGTTCCTTCAAAGAAAAAGATAATGACGTCCTAGGTAGATCCATGTGTCATATCTAGTCGTGCATGCTAATTAGAGACTTAAACTCTTCTAAGTCATTCGTTTTCCAGGCTGATTTAGGCAACCCTTCCCATGCTCTAATGCAGGGGCTTTCAAAACATAAGACGCGACCCTTTTAGGGGATGATTGACAATATGTAAAGGGTCGCTTAAGACCATCGAAAAATAAAGATTTTGTTTTTGTCAAGTGTAACATGTAAAACTGGACACGTAGAAGGTTTGTTTCCAATACAAGTTATTCGAGGGGGAATGTTGCATACAGCTGAATCATAATTAACTTTTAACATTATAATTGTCGCTGTGGAAATATTTTTAACTGTTAAAATATATGCAAATTAGAGCATAACGCATCGTCACACCTGGTTGTGTTTTATTTGAACAATCGTCATAAAAAGGCCTGAACACTGACCTGCAACCTGTGGAGGCAGACCAATAGCTCGTTGCAGATCAATGTTGAGGTCTTCCATATCAAATGACCTCAGTTGTATGCGTTCTGAAACTATCATCTCTTTCACAATGTCTAAGCTTTGCCGCTTAGAAAATATTATATATAGAATTAACAGTAACAATGCTTTAAAAATGTACTATGTAAACTAAATCTTGTCTCAATTTTCTGTGTTGCACCTAATTCCATTTGCAATAATATTTTTTCATTTATTTGTAATTTAATCAAAAGGACATATACAATAATACATAGAGAGAGAGGCTTGTATTCGAATCCGAAGATTAGTGAGGAATGCAGTATTTCCCGTGGCTGCACTGCCCCAGCTATGACCTACATATTGTGTCACATCCCAGGGCAACCATAACCATTGTTCGCAGGTGGATTTTCTTTTTGTATCCCGCGGTGTTTGTGAGCAACCTCCAGCTGTCTCGTTCTGATGCCGCTTGCAACCAGGTTCTCTCTTCTACAGAGAGAGAATAAAGAATGCATATATATATATATATTTGTTTCGTGATTAAAAATAAGGCTTTGACAATGCAAATCAGATATTTACATTAGATCTGCAAATATAATCTTGCAACATTAGTGAAAAAACCATTACCTATACGTTTAAAAAAACAACGTTTTACTGTTGCGGGCCGCCGCATAGTGAGGAATTATAAGCGGTTTCACCAAGGTTAAATGGTTGAGTAATTGTGCAATAGGGACATCAGGGTGGAGCACTTGTCCTAGCTTATGGAATAAGAAATGTGCCAATGGTTTGAGACAACCTAGAACTGATAACTGTGGTCAACAATCCTGCATAAATTCATTCCTGGTTTTCACGAGAATACTTATAAGTTGTCAAGGACTGATTCAAACACTCGATGCACAGGTTCACGTTATTGTTTCGGTTTGAGGAAAAGTCAAGTTGTCCTTACAGACCTTGAGATTTAGGCCAAGAGCGCTAATGTCACTGTGTCTACGGCCGACGGTTCACTAGTGTGTCGTGTGGCTGGCAAAACGACAAACCGCTTTAATTTTTTCGACTAATGTCTGAGTTGTGTGGACTCAGGCTCGCTCTTAAAATTCCGAAAATAATAATCCCAGTCCTCGCCAAGATTCGAACCCGGAAACCCAGGAAGTAGCCTCTAGGATATAACCTCGAGGTACGTTTATCCTGGTTAGTAAGGGTACCGTTTGAGCTTCATTAAATTTTCGGGTATTAATTTAACGAATACTCCTCAAAAAGTAAGTTGGACTAGAATGTCTGAGACTACAAACCGAAGTACAACAATGTCGACAGCCACGTAGTTTACAAGTCTCCCTAGACCTTGGTGTCACACCCAGCAGGGAGTCCAAACAAAAGTACTAACGACCAAACCAAAGACGAGAAACTAGAATTACAATTCAACAAGTGTACTGCATTATTTCCCTTGGGAAAGACATCAAGTGCTCGTTCTTTGTTTAAATATAGCTCCCAAGAGTATTGTAGGGCAGAGCCTGCATGTAATTATTAGCGTTTTTTTTTTTTTTTCAAATAAGTTTGTTTTATTGAAGTACGTAAGATTCTTTTACAGGGCTGATAATTCAGTTTTAACACTTTCAACATTTTAAGGTTTAGAAATGTAATTCTTCGACAATTCTATCTATTGAACTGCTTTTTTTACAAGTTAGTGACATCGCTAATGAAATGAAGATTATTAGGTCCTAGCTCATGCCTCCTCTAAGACGACAGTCGATGGAAGCGGACAGGGCACGGAACTCTAGACCATTGCGGCATTCCAAAGCGCTTACAACACAACCAGGCAGCATTACAATTTAACAATTTAAAGATTTTATTATCAACATTGGGCTTGGAATAATATTATCTTTACAATTTTTCTTATCACTTTCAGAGATTGGTTTGCCTCAGATAGTGTCAGGTTCTTGTGTTCTTGTACTTAACAAACTATTATTATATATTTCAAATGTGAATATTTATTTAAAATTAATATTATTTCAATATGTGTTATTGTTATTCTTTTCTAAACTTGTAATATTTTGGCCCAAGTTCAGCCTGACAAGCACACCATACACATACAGATGTATATAAATTAATAAACTAAGTGTATGATGTTAAATAACAATAAAAATTTATTCCAGTGATATATTTACAAATGATCTGATGTATAATGAATGATAATAATAGTATCAATATCAATAGATATATGTGTAATAATATGTAATCTAAAATGATCCAGTTATTCTCTTTGCGACATATAAATGATCATTATTTGAACAATATCATTACCTTAATATATTCATTACTAGTTGTTCAAATAGACTTCCAACACGACAACTGGTAATCCATATAGATCTAGCCTCTAGATTCGATACTGTTCACTGACGACAATTCTAAAAGTTTATAGTTCATACTATAACATCAGTTCTGACCAAGGCAACCCGCAGTCTGGAATCTTGAACCTCAGACTCATCCAGCTCCACTTTCACTTTTTAATATGTTAAGCAATGAGTTTTGGTTAGCTGCTCTCCTACCAGAGACCATGATACTAACATGATTACCTCCCTTCCATAAATTATAGGCAAAATGTGCAAAAAGAACAAGATAACACCCATCAGTTATATATAAGGAGCTGTATATAATTAAGATTAAGAATGTGTGCAATGTTTTACATGACTACGCAAACCCAGTTGCGACCTGTATTATTAAAGCCGTTGTCCACTGGCGGTCTAATTAAGTTTTCTTCCAGTCTTATGCGCCTGTTTTCAGTAAGGGCTTTCCTTTGGGTCTCAAATGTTTGTACCGCAGCCATTGTGAGAGCTCTTTCAGTGGCTATCTGCTGCCAGCTACTTTCCTTTATGCTAGTGAGGATGAAATGGCGCCTGAGTTCATCTTTACAGTGCTTAATGGGGGGAGGGCGCACCTTTTTTAAACCATCCTCCTTTAAGCTCGTTAAAAGAGATCGCCTTTGACATGCGGTCGTCTCCCATGTGGGATAAGTGTCCGACCCAGCGCAGCTATCGAATGGTAATAGGTGGTAATCGAATGGTAATTACTGCTTTTATACTGTCCACAGCCTTCACGTGTGGTTCAGATACTGAGCCCGGCGGAACTGTTATCACTAACAGGAGAAGGGGCAAAGGCGAGCAACTGGGGCTTAAACCAGTAAGCTTCGGGCAGAAGGGGCTCGTTAGCCTTGGTTGGCTACCCATCTAGGAGAAGAAAAACTCTAAATCCAAACCTCCGTTGCCTTGCGACTATACCCAAACACTGGAAAGGCTTCTGGAGACAACCCTGAGGAAAGATCAGGAGCTGATGGCCCTTAGGCAGGTTGCTGCACACTGTTTTACAGCCTGACAGAGCATGAGGTGCTACTGATCCCAAGCTGTATCGGATATACCGTTCCTTTGGTTACATCAGCTTTGCGGAGAGGGGGGAACTACGACATCGTTCTGACCATAGACAATGCCCAGGCTTTCATCTTGCTTGTTCGAGATGAACCATAGTCGTTCTACGACTGAAGGAGGTCAATACTAATACTATACTGTCCACAACGGCCCCCAGCAGAACATAGTTGGAGATACCATAAATTAAATAAACCTTCCTTCTTCGTCCAAAACGACCCTAGCTTTTTTTCACAAACTGGTTTTAAAATAAGGTGTATGTGACAGGTGATCCTCAATGTTAATTTCTACTGCTCGACGGGTGGTAATTAAAACATGATTAAAAGATATCTGCTGAGAATGGCACAAATCAGACCCATCAAAGAAAACAACACTTTAAGAGGCTGAAAAAAAAGGCCAGCTTTGAATTGTAATTTAAACTGAATCTCATTCAAATGTTTAGAGTTCCCTACAATTAAAGGGATGATGAGGCTGTTTATGTCAAGGTCAGATGACAGAAAACAAGATTATACAACCTGATTATACTTCCTGATTATACCTCCTGACTATACCTCCTGATTGTACCTCTTGATTATTATGATTATACCTCCTGATTATACCTCCTGATTATACCTCCTGATTATACCTCCTGATTATACCTCCTGATTAACCTTCTGATTATAACACCTTATTATACCTCCTGCCACTTCCCGTGTTTGGCCGACGCCAAAGGCGAAGCTGGAGTGTCCTCTCCAGTTTTTTGGGGTTAGGGCTTTGAATAAGTGAGATGAAAACCTGGGCATTGTTTATGGTCGGAACGATGTCGCCCACACAGCAGTTCCCCCCTCTCCGCGCAGCTGATGTGACCAAAGGAACGGAGTATCCAATACAGTTTGGGATCAGTAGCGCCGCAGGATCTGCCAGGCTGTAGAAGGGTGTGTCACAGTCTGCCTAAGGGTCACCAGCTCCTGATTTTTCCTCAGGGTTGTCTCCCGAAGCCTCTCCCGTGTTAGGGTATAGCCGCAGGGCAGCGGAGGTTTGGATTCAGAGTTTTCCTTCTCCTAGATGGGTAGCCAACCAAGGCTAACGAGCCCCTTCTGCCCGAAGCTTACTGGTTTAGGTGCCAGTTGCTCGCCTTTGCCCCTTCTCCTGTTTGTGGTAACGGTTCCGCCGGGCTCAGTAACTGAGCCACGCGTGAAGGCCAGGAGTTGGACTGGTTGTCAGAGGCTATTTGAGACGCATGCCATTGGAAACACTTTGTGGGTAATGATGGGCTTAAGACCATTACCACTTCCGGCGTTAACAACCTTGCGGAACCACTGGGGAAATTATCACAGACAAGTGCCAACAAATGCACAGATGGGTTGAACATTACTCTGAGCTCTACGCCACAACAAGCTCAGTCTCTGACTCAGCCCTTAAGGCCATCATACAATTACCCACAATGAACGAGCTAGATGAAACACCCACCCTTTCAGAACTCAACAAAGCCATAGACAACATTGCTGCCCGCAAAGCACCCGGATACGATGGTATCCCCCCCCCCCCCTTCTAAAACAATGCAAAACTACTCTAATCCAACCTCTACACGAACTGCTTTGCAAATGTTGGCAAGAAGGTGCTGTGCCACAAGACCTGCGGGATGCCAAAATCATTACACTGTATAAAAACAAAAGTGACAGAAGCGACTGCAACAATTACAGGGGAATTACCCTCTTAAGTATTGTAGGCAAAGTCTTTGCTCGAGTGATACTTCCCAGGCTACAAAAACTCGATGATCGGGTCTATCCAGAATCACAATGCGGCTTTCGCTCAGGGAGATCCACGATTGACATGTTTTTCTCCATCCGCCAACTCCAGGAAAAGTGCAGAGAACAAAGGATGCCTTTGTACATTGCGTTTATTGACCTGACAAAGGCCTTCGATCTAGTTAGCAGAGATGGCCTCTTCAAAATTTTACAGTTAAAAGGCTGTCCACCCAAGCTACTAAATGTAATCATATCTTTCCACCAAAATATGATGGGTACAGTGCAATTCAACGGAGCCAGCTCTGAAAGTTTCAGTATAAACAGCGGAGTTAAACAAGGATGTGTCCTGGCCCCAACCCTCTTTGGAATACTATTTTCACTGCTAAACCACAACGCGTTTGACAAATCCACTGAAGGCATCTATCTCCATTCCAGATTTGATGGCAAACTCCTAAATATTGCCAGACTGAGGGCCAAAACTAAAATCAGAGCCACCTTTGTAAGAGATATGCTATTCGCGGATGACGCAGCGGTAGTGGCACACACACAAGAGGAACTTCATTCCTAATGTCCCGCTTCTCTCAGGCCTGTAAAGAATATGGCTTGACTATTAGCACGAAGAAAACAAATGTTATGGGACCACCTACTACAGCACCACCCTCCATCCTCATAGACGATAACAAGCTGGACGCCGTAAACGAATTCTGCTATCTGGGATCCACAATTACAGATGACCTGTCCCTAGAAGAGGACATAAAAAAACGCAAAGGCTGCCTCGACATTCGCTAGACTCAGACCAAGAGTTTGGGAAAACCATTAGCTAACTACGGTGACCAAAATGGAAGTCTACAAGGCATGCGTTATGAGTACACTGCTGTATGGCAGTGAATCATGGACCACCTACGCAAAGCAAGAGAGAAAACTAAACTCATTCCATTTGAGATGTCTCCGTAGGATCTTGAATGTCACATGGAAAGAAAAAGTGTGCAATACTGAGATCCTTTCGCGATCAGGTATTCCCAGCAACTTTACAGCCCTCAGACAACGCCGTTTGCGCAGGCTTGGACATGTTCGCTGGATGGAGGACAAGCGCATCCCGAAAGTCATCCTCTATGGTCAACTCGCGACTGGCACAAGAAAAACTGGTCGCCCCCACCTCCGTTACATAGATGTAATAAAACATGGCATCAAATCAGTGAACATCAATATTGACCATTGGGAAGACATAGCTCTAGACCGCAACAGGTGGAGAGAGACAGTGACCAAGAAAGCTATGGACAGTGAAAGTACATGGGTCTCAGCCCAGGAAGAAAAACGCACAATCCGAAAAACGGCCAGCTCCTCTACTATTGAAGCAAAAGCCACCTTAACCTGCGCATTCTGTGGACGGGAGTGTTTCTCCAAAATAGGTCTCCACAGCCACATGAGGAAGTGTGCTCTGAGATGAACCATAGTCGTCCTACGACTGAAGGAGGCCAATGATGATACCTCCTGATTGTATCTTCTTATTTTACCTCCAGATTTACTGATTAATAACTGTTAATTAATTATTTTGTTTGACGCTATCAAGGGAAATTATTCCTTCAATGTTCACAGATTTGGCTAACTAATGGGGTTTTGTCCCTGTAAATAATTGTACACGTTATTTCTCCCACACCCATTCTCAGATCAAATTGAAACTTTAAGCAATTATTTATTGTAACTAACAAATCATGAATTTAAAAATAGCCAATTAATTTATTAGTTATTAATCATTTTGATTTAATATTGAAAAAATGGAAATGCCTACTACATTATTTAGATTTATAGTTGTAAATGTGTAGTTATTCCCCTTAGATTAGCTTTGTGGCTTTTTAAGAAATATTTGTATATTTTGCTTGTTTCTATACCAATTATTTGTGTTGGTTTGGCGATCTGATGTAAATGACCGATAAAATCCATGATTCTAGAACTACGTCTGTCTCAGTCCAGACGATTTGTTTTTATTTCTTTTTGAGACGAAGGTTTTTTTATTTGTACTGGAATATAATAGAATACAAATTCTATGCGTGCCGCGTGTTTCGCGGAAGCCCCATTTCGCTATTCCTTTGATGAATCCAATACATTAGTAGCCCAGTTTCTCCAGTGGCATATATTACCCTCATTAGAAACCCAGACAACCAATAAGATAGTTATATAATAAAATGAAAGACCAACTCCAGACAGTAATTCTAGGGAAGTTAAACCAAGAATTAAAAAACCGTCTAGTGTTTCTAACATTAACCTTTTCTTAATGATAGGAAAATAAGATGTTTGTTTTTCTTTTTGTAAACATTTTATTTATTTCGTCTGTAACTTTCTGATAAGTTTTTTGTGACGCTAATTATTCATGTAATTCTCCACTAAATTAGTTGACTGTTGAGTTGTTTTGTGGAGGTTTTTTTCAATAGACATTAAACCACCTTGTCGTATACTATAATTTGTGTACTTTAGTCATAGCCTGTAGTTTACGCAGAGTACACTAGCCAAGGCTGTTATCGCCGGTTGTTAAGGTGTCAAGCGCACCTTTAGACCCTTACCTACAAAATGGCATGCGTTTTAAATAGCCTCTGACAATCAGTCCAACTCCTGGCCTTCATATGAGGTTCTGATACTGAAACCGGTAGAACTGTTACCACTAACAGGAGAAGGGGGAAAGACGAGCTACTGACGCCTAAACCAGTAAGGAGCTCGGTAGTCTAAGTTTGATACCTACCTAGAAAAGGGTAAAATCTGAAACCAAAACTTCACTGGCTTGATGATGTAACCGTGGGTTATGTTTTTATCCCTAATAACTCGTCCAGCATTGTGATGACAAATCCTTCTGTTTCAGAGTAAAGGTGTCCAGCCTTAACTCGTGCTAAGGAGGCAGCTTAGTCAATTTTGATACCAGGTAAAAATAAAGCCGCTAATTTTCCGTTGAATCGTTTTTCTTCCAATAGACGAATCCCATATGAACCAATATCAACATCATTATTGTTTAGGTTTAATTCGAATTGGCTATATAAACAATCGAATTCGTTGCTACAGACATGAAGTTTAATCTTGAATCTTTAAAACTTGAGTCTTACACTAAATGTAAATGCTCTGCAGTCTGCGCCTACATTCTTCCTAGACAGGCATAACCTTACGGTGGAAGATTTGAGTTATAAGGTATAACCTTAAGTTGGAAGATTTGAGGTATAAGGTATAACCTTATTGTGGAAGCTTTGTGGTATAAGGTCTATCCTTATGGTTGAAGATTTGAGATAGAAGTATAGCCTTACGGTGGAAGACATGGGGTGTAATGAATAACCTTATGGTGGAAGACTTGAGGTATAAGGTATAACCTTGTGGTGGAAGATTTGATGTATAAGGTATACCCTTATGGTGGAAGACTTGAGGTATAAGTATAACCTTATGGTTGGAGATTTGAGGTATAATGTTTAACCTTACGGTGTAAGACTTGAGGTATAAGGTATAATCTTGTGGTGGAAGGTTTGAGGTATAAGATTTAACGGTGTAAGACTTTACGGTGTAAGACTTGAGGTATAATGAATAACCTAATGGTGGAAGACTTGAGGTATAATGTATAACCTTGTGGTGGAAGACTTGAGGTATAAGATGTAACCTTATGATGGAAGGCTTGAGATATAAGGTATAAACTTATGGTGGAAGATTTGAGGTATAGGTATTATCTTATGGTGGAAGATTTGTGATATAAACAGTAAAAATTATTAACAGTTTTCTTGCTACCCTGTCTGTTGTTGATGGCTGTTGACTTGTAGCACTAAACCACTTGGTGGACAACTAAACCACTGGTGGACAACTAAACCACTGGTGGACAACTAAACCACTGGTGGACAACCAAACCACTGGTGGACAACCAAACCACTGGTGGACAACTGAACCACTGTAGGCGTATTATATTTTACATTGTTAAATTTGAAATAGCTTGAATAACTTCAATGTGAACAAAAAAAAGTATAGCTTTTATTATATTATAGACAAATTTCTAAAAGTCTTATAGATTTGAAGTCTCCTTTATCACTAAGACAGGTTTGATGCATTAGTATACTTGCAAATACAGTCAACTGATGCAGTGTGTCTCTGTGTGTGTTGTGTTGGTTTGTATATGTGTGCGTGTATGTGCGTTCGTGTGTAAGTTATTTTTGGATATTTTCCTCTTAAGTCTGTTTTTTTGTGTGTTTGTATTCGTTTGTTAACGCGTTTGTTTGTTTTATGTTCGCTTGTTTGTGTGTTCTTTTGTTGTGTGTTTTTTTTTTGTGTGCCAGTGTGTGTGACTGGTCCTTCCTCTGTGAGTCTAATCATGTGTTTGAGTACGTTTGTGTGTGTGTTCATCTGTATTGGTGCGCGTATGTTTGTTAGGTATGTGCGTTTATGCTTGTATATATGTATTTGCTCATTTTACATATGCATGCGTGTAAATGTTTTTGATTTATACTTGCACGAGGGTATTTTCTGATATTTTCTGCGTGGGTTTTTTTTTTTTCGTTTGTTTGTTTGTCTGGCGAATATAAATCATCCTAGTCTGTGGATCCATTAAAGCAGCCTGACCACGTAGGAAGACGATTAAAAATTAACTGCTGTATAGAATTTGATGTAGAGAGTAAAATCTATAGAACTAGCGCGTTCATTGAACGAACGTAAAGCCAGCCAAGTGTTTTGTTTATTCTTTAATGGCCGACACTGCCTGTCTACTTCCAGACACTCAGAATGTTACTGCCAACTGAAATCTCCGGGGAACGTCTTCAAGTAGGGTTCTGTTCAATCGGAAGCGATGTTTGAAGTCGTTTTTACTTCAGCCACTTTGTAGCAATCTCAAAGCAGAAAGGATCTGATACAACGAAAATATATCAATCAGCAGAGAGGTTCTCATAAAACTAGATATATTAATTAGAAGAGAGGATACCATAAAACAAAATATATCGGCAGAGATGACCCCATAAAACAAATTACCTTAATTAGCAGATAGAATCTGATAAAACAAATCTCAATCAGCAGAGAGGATCTGACAAAATTTTATCTTATCTCGATGATACAACCAAATATCTTGATTAGAAGACGAAAGCATTAAGAAAAGAATATTGACAAATATATGATTGATTAGAAATTAAAACATTTATTTCATATTTTGCAGATAATAAAATAAAATTTTTAAAGATTTTTTTTATTTCAGTTTTTAAATAAGAATATCTTATGCCTTCATTTCTAATGTTCAAAACTAAATGTTGTCTAGAATGTTCTGAAATTCTACAAAGTTACAAAGTAAGAGCTTTCTGAATTACATTGTTCTATACACTTGCACATTAATCCTAATCCTAGTTCAGTTTCTCTTGTTACTTTGTTCCATCTGTTCAACATATTTACAAAATCTGAACAAGAAGTAGAAAATGATATTTAGTTTAACCTCAGAGTAAACCTAAACTCATGGGCTCATGAAACTGAAACATCCCTAGCACTAGATCATCGAATGAAAATAAATATTGTGGTAACTACTAAAAACAATTTACGAAACTAAGGTTAAATAAATATTAAAGACTTTAGATGTGAGAGAGGTTTTATTATATAATATTCACATGAATTTATAAACATTCTCCGAATGATTTCACGATACGCTAAAACATTTACTAGTAAAATAAAATCTTTCAAAAATGTATTCCATTTACTAGGACAAAAACATACACACGAATTTCAATGACATGCTTTTCAAATGCTATTAGAGCAACGAACGAAAAGACAGATTCTTAGGAGAACCTCACTTACAGTGTAAATATTTCAGTGACATTAAAGACCTGATTGCTCCTGTGAGATCTTTAAATCATTTTTTTTATCCTTGGAAGAAGCATTTGTAATTTATAACCTAAGACGAATTCAACTTTCAACTTTCACTGTTCTAAAAAAAAAATTATTTGCTAACGCCTATCGATATTTTCTTAATGAAAGAAAAGTCGTGTTAATGTTTTGTAGAGGTTCTGAACAAATGTGGTAGATGGGGAAAAGAAGATTGGAAAGAAAAGTTTGGGAGTCACTGACAGAATTTTACGTCCACGTGGTGGGTGGTCAAGAAGTTCAGGAGGTCATGCAGTTACTACCTAGGCAGCTTCAAGCCACAACACTAGCAGGACCTTGATGACGTGACAGAAAGAGTAGACACATGAGGAGAACGTTGTTGTCTAGTCCAGTGTCCTAACTGCCAGCAAAAATGCCATGGGGACAGAACAGAATTAATTTCAACATCATTATCTTTAGTTCAGGTACGTGAGGCGCTGAAGAGTTAAACATCTTGACCTGTTGATAACAATTTTATAGTACTAAAGGAGTTTTGCTCCTCTTTTCCTGATACTGTTCCCTGAAGGAAGGTCTTTTCGAGTCCCGAAGACATTGTAATATGGTCATAGAGATTTAGTTTGCGCTTTTTTTTAAACAGTAGTTAGCAAGTCATCGTGGCGTCCAACGGCTGTGATAACCCTGTCTCTAATCTCTTTGTTTGTGAAGCGGTCTTTAAAGCGTTGCACAGTATGTTTTATGTACCATTGGTACAAGTGGGGAGAGTGTCATAAACTTTAAACCAATGCTTGTAATGAAAGAGGTTATATTGTAGTTGCATACTCCAACAAGTTTCGATCTATTATAAGTACGCAATAGCTATAACTGATTGATTCATTTACCATTTAGCAATAATTTTCCCTTTTTTTTTTTAGGTTGAACAAAAAGTTATGAAAATTTAATTTGTTATTACTTACCGTGCGCCTAGAACAACTAAACACCTTTCACGATCGACACGGGGCAGTGGTGAATTTTCCCCAGAACCATTTTTGTTCGCAGTTTCGTCACAGTATGTTTTTGTGAAACTGACACAGTAATGTTTCATAGCTCAAAATTGTGCTTCGTTTTGGAGGAACTCATTAACACTTTTAGGTGCGTATTTTTTCTTTCGTTCCAACTTAGAATGTTTAATTAGACTAATTAGATTTTTTCTTTAAGTTACGGGGTAGAAATGATGGTACAAATGAAAGCGAAATGAATACAACCAAATTGATATTTCCTTTTTGTTTTCCTCGATATGGCAGAATCTATCTGTCTAAAGACAAGCGTGTGTTTGGAAAACATTGCTATAGATTAAAACACTGAGTCTTCAGCATCGAAAGCATTTAATAATAAAGCACTTTTCGAAACCAGTTACGCCCTTTGAATGACCACTAGGTTCATTTTTTTTCAAAATGGACCTCATTCACCAATCGTAAACAAACAACATTTAGTCACGTGATTCTCTTCTATACAAATTACGTAATACACACCAGCTATCATGTGACAGTTTTTTCCCGTTGTTTTATCAATATTATCACGTGGCTAAATGTTGCTTGTTCACGATTGGTGAATGAGGTCCATTGATTTTTGTTGACTTTCTTTCGATCCAAATTTTAGGTTTTGACTCATTTTGAAATACACCCTGATGTGTTTTCATATTTTCTTCCTTTTATTTTAAAAGTTACAGACTAAAAATAGTTCATAAAAAGTGATTTTTAAAAAAGTGATAATTAGAATTCACGGGTCAAGAGTAGATATGTGCATGGAAATGGGTGTTAAAAAGCGACTATTCCAATTCAACATGACACTGAAATTAAAAAAAAGGAGGTCACTGTGAATGATTGTGAGTGTTTTTGAATAAACAAAATTTTTATTACACCTCCCGGCTACGCCTGTTGATTTTTTCCTAGGCTATATATTATTTATTTTGGTTGAGAAACCCCCTCTTTTTAGTTAAAATATTAACCCTTGAATTTTTGTATCGGTTTAATTGAGTTGGAACGTCTCTCTCTCTCTTTTTCCTTTTTTGTCTCTCTCTATTTCTCTCTCTGGCACCTCCATTTTTCCTCACCCTACACATTGAAATCCTCTCCGACATAGACTTTTGACAGAAAAAAATGCATTTTCAGAAGGTTCATGAGAGAGAGAGAGAGAGAGAGAGAGAGAGAGAGAGAGAGATAGATATAGATAGATATAGATAGATATAGATAGATATAGATAAATATAGATAGATATAGATAGATATAGATATAGATAGATATATAGATATAGATATGGATATAGATAAAGATATATATATATAGATATATATATATAGATAGATAGATAGATAGATAGATACAGATAGATAGATACAGATAGATACAGATAGATACAGATAGATAGATACAGATAGAAACAGATAGATAGATACAGATATATATATACAGATATATATTTATACAGATAGATAGATACAGATATATATATATACAGATATATATATATATATACAGATATATATATATATATATATATACAGATATATATATATACAGATATATATATATATACAGAAATATATATACAGATATATATATACAGATATATATATATACAGATATATATATACAGATATATATATACAGATATATATATACAGATATATATATACAGATATATATATACAGATATATATATATACAGATATATATATACAGATATATATATACAGATATATATATACAGATATATATATACAGATATATATATACAGATATATATATATACAGATATATATATACAGATATATATATACAGATATATATATACAGATATATATATACAGATATATATATATACAGATATATATATACACAGATATATATTAACACAGATATATATATACACAGATATATATTAACACAGATATATATATACACAGATATATATATATATACAGATATATATATACATATATATATATACAGATATATATATACAGATATATATATACAGATATATATATATACAGATATATATATATACAGATATATATATATACAGATATATATATATATACAGATATATATATACAGATATATATATATACAGATATATATATATACAGATATATATATATACAGATATATATATACAGATATATATATATATACAGATATATATATACAGATATATATATATACAGATATATATATATACAGATATATATATACAGATATATATATATATACAGATATATATATACAGATATATATATACAGATATATATATATACACAGATATATATATATACAGATATATATATATATATACAGATATATATATACAGATATATATATATATATATATATACAGATATATATATAAAATATATATATACAGATATATATATATATATATATATATATATATATATATATATATATATATATATATATATATATATATATATATATATATATTCAGATATATATATACAGATATATATAATTATGTAGATATATATATATATATACAGATATATATATACAGATATATATAATTATGTAGATATATATATATATACAGATATATATAATTATGTAGATATATAGATAGATATAGGTAGCCATGGGCGTAGCCAGGGGAGGGGGTTTGTGAGTCCCCCGCAGTTGGGATCGGAATTTAGTCACTGATTTTGTTTATTTTAGGTGATTTTTTAATACTAACCTATCACTTGCCCAGCACAGCCAGGGAGGTTTTGAATTTAAAACCCCTACCAGGGTTGTTTTTTTTAGTTTTAAACCCCCTACCAGTGGGTTAGAATTTTAAAACCCCCTACTAGGGGGGTTTGAGCTTAAATCCCCACTACCAGGGGTTTTCGCAGTTAAATTCCCCTCTTCTATAACACAAAACAAAAAAAAATGACAACGAAAATCCCCCAAATTTCAGGAGCACAATTAAGGAAGATTTTGATTTTTAAACCCCCTCCAAGACTTACGATAAAACCCCTCTTTTATATAAAAAAAGAAAATTACACTCAAAATTCTACGAGCTTAGCCAAAGGGGTTTTGAGTTAACCCCTACTCCCTCTTCTGTAGGGTTTGAAGGTAAAAAATACCTCTTCAATACCCGGTATAAAAAAAAAACGCAAATTAAGCACTCAAAATGTTATGAGCGTAGCTAAATGGGGTTTGACTCAGTTTTGAATTTAAACCCCCCTTCAGAGGGGTTTAAAGGCAAACATATCTCTTTAATATTAAAAACAAAGCAAATTATACACTTAACATGTTATGAGTGTATTCAATGGTGTTTTGAGTTTAAATTCCTTTCCAGTGAAGTTTGAAGATAAAAAAATCCTCTTCAATATAAAAAAAAAAAGAAAATTACACACTCAGATATCTATGAGCATAGCAAAAGGGGTTTTGAGTTTAAACCCCCCGCAAGCGGGGTTTGAAGCTAAAAATTACATTTTCAATGTAAGAAAAAAGCAAATTACGCACTCAAAATGCTATGAGCGTTGCCAAAAAGAGTTTTGAGTTTAAACCCCCCTTCAGAGTGGTTTGATGCTAAAAAATACCTCTTCAATATAAAAAAAAAATTACACACAGAAATTATTTGAACGTTTTAAGTTTAAATCCCTTATGCTTATTTTTTAAGTTTAAAACCCCTCCAGATGGTTTAGAGTTAAAAAAATCCCCCTACAGAGCGTTTTGAGGAAAACCTCTATATTCAATATTATTATAAAGCAAACTACAGTTACTAAATTCTATGATCGTAGCTAAATGGGGTTTTGAATTTTAAAACAAACTCCAGAGATTTTTTTAGTTTAAAACCCCAAACAGATTATTTTGACGATAAAACTTCACTTTTCTATATACCATCTAAAGCAAACTACAGTCACTTAATTCCAAGAGCGTATTCAAGAGAGGTTACATATTTCTACTAGTGGCGGGGCTCAATTAATAAAGTGCAGTGAATAGTCATCTGCCGAAATTGAAAAACACTAAATGTGGCTCAACAAAGATGGCTAAGACAGATTTTAGGAGTCAGTTATAGAGATCGGGTGTAAATCAAGGAAATTCTATGCCGAACTGGGAGTCGACCCCTTAGAAAGATTGTGATAGAGCGTCGCAAGAGGTTTGCGGGACATGTTCTCCGACAAAATGAATTACGCATAAAAAGAGTTGCGATGACATCCTAGTACAACTTGGCGCCACACATTCGTGGAGATCTTCAGAACAGGTGGGAAGAGGCTTCAGACATTACCAATGACAGATTTTTGTGGAAAAAGCTTGACGCCAAATGCGCCGAACGGCGCGGGAGGGTCTTGGTCAGTAAGAATAGCTCAATAGGTTTTTAAAATAAAACTTTTTAATAGCAGGAAAATGCACTGTAGATACCTCAGAATATGCATTTTGTTGGCTTTCAATATCAGAAATAGTGCTTGACTGCGGGGCTGCGCTGGGGTAGCTCCTAGCGCTCCTCCAGACCCCCCTGCTAGCAATGGCGGAAGTCTACAATTTTCCCACTAACTCCAGGAAGAGCCTATTCTAGGGCACAATAAGCGTCTTCCGAAAGAATGAAGGGTCAGAATGTAATAAAGATTACATACACACACACATACATACATATAAATGAATTTTTTTCGCGCGGGGGGGGGGCGGGGATAAAAAAATCCCCCCAACCCCCCCCCCCGAAAAAAAATCCTGGCTACGCCCATGTATGTAGCTATATAGATATATAGATATAATGCGGCCTTTTGGGGTTATACCGAAAATAAAATACAAATCTTGCGTTTTTTTTCGTGAATTGCGACGTATAGGCTGCAAATCGGAGGCAACCCTCTCTTAGCAAGCATCCAAGAATATGTGTACAAAATTTCATGTAAATGCGTAAGGCAGCTGAAGAGGTCTCATGATAAATAATGAATCACAGTGTGGTATTTCGAGCATAGATTAGATTGTTTCTGTGCTTGGGTTGTGTTCACATTTGTTTGAAAATATAGCTGCGACAAAACTGCTTTGGATACTCGCAATAAACTATTGCATCCCATGCTTATTGTCTTAGCATGTGAGTGGCTGAGTGTTAAAGCGCTTGGCTTCCAAACCGGAGATCCTGGGTTCGAATCCCGGTGAGGATTGGGATTTTCTTTTTCGATATCTTCAGGGCACCTCTAAAATCAGCCAGCTCTAATGGGTACCTGGCATTAGTCGGAGAAAAGTAAAGTAAAGGCTGTTGGTCGTTGTGCTGGCCTCATAACTTCCTCGTTAACGGTGGGGCACAGAAACAGATGACCTTATGGTCTGAAAGTGAAACTTTTTCCTATGTGAGATAAGATACGCTATTAAAGTAATGACACATTGGGCTCTACCTGTGAGTGTTTGAAGTCCAACGTGTATGTCCCCTACGGTAGTGAGTTATAGTATACAACAAAATAATTGAACATACTCCTAATCGAAAGAATAGGAATTTTCGACTAGTTTTTAGTTTCAATATAACAAACTACACTTCTATCAGTGTATTAGCAATCATGTAAGTCACATATACAAGTAAAGCATACTTTATCTTAAATTTAAAAAATACTATTTAAAAAATATATATATATATATAAAGTATTGCATTTTTTTTACAAGATAAGATTTTTATCTTAAAAACGTAAACAAATTTCAGTAAAGACAAGAAATCAATTTGAAATCAAGTGCGCGCGCTCTACATCTGTAAAGTGGTGAAGTGAAATTAGTGCACTAATTAAGTTAATGGTCTAATTGGCTTTAGAAGTTGTTTTTTTTATTTTGTTGTTGGTTTTTAAAGAGGGCACAGAAAATCTACTTAGCGTTGCCGTGCAAGTCTCCTGCTTGTGATCCGATCAAGCTACCCAATCCAATTAATAGAGATCTAGACAAAATAGATGCTGGGGCTTTCTTTTTATTTTTTTTCCAACTTTTAAAAGCATTGACGTCGCAGACGTAAAACTTTGATAGAAATAGAAAGTGAAAAGTACTTTAAACTGAAATAGATTTGTAAAAGTTTTAACTTCTTTTTCATCATATTTTTTTGTTTGTTTCTGTGTGACGCACATGAGTCTTGGGGGTCAACGTGCAAGTTAATCGATGGATCGATGCATGGAGCACAGCGTCAGGTCTATTTAGAATTGTCTTTCGGTTTCAAGTTTCCCATTCGGGTGTGTTAAATATCTTTTTGTTTTTAATTATTAGCCAGTCTTTACCCACCGGCTGCGACCGATAGGTTGATCCTCTAATGTTTCAACGACGAAAGAAGTTTCCTCGAGCTTATAGAGAATTTGGAGTTTCTGGATCACAAATACAACACAATATAACTTCAGAATGACAAGAACATTTATAAACTGATGGTTTCTGTATGAAACAGGAACAGGGCAAGAGCTATGATTGAGGAGTAAAACCTTTTTGTTTGTTTGTCTGAATCAATCCAATAGATTTAGTTCTGGAGTCTGCAATGTAGGTGTATCATTCTCTCAGCCCTATCTTTTTTGTCTATCTATGTATCTATGTATGTATGTATCTATCTATCTATTTATCTATCTATTTATCTATCTATCTATTTTCTATCTATCTATCTATCTATCTATATATCTATCTATATGTCTATTTATCTTACTGCTACCTAACAACAGATTCACATAACTCCTCTGTTTTTTTTAACTTGTCATGATGACATATATATTTTATTTTTTTATTACTTTTTGTCAGCAAGACAGAATTCTGAGGATACTTCAAGTTTCTTTGTACATGTACAAATGATCAAATGCAAATAGTTTAATCTACGTCCAGCTTTGAGTTTTCACTGTAAAACGGTCACCGCCATACATTGACAGTCCTAAGAGATCATTTTGGAATGGCTCCCTGGTATTGGTTTCCGGGCTCGACAAAATCCTCTCAGCAAATTTTAAACATTCTCAAACTTTATTAGGATTGGAATACGAGATTCTTTGCTCGACACCTAACCTGTTACTCCATTCACACTTCCTAGCTTTATGTAGCCATTCACACTCCCCAAATGTATGTAGTCACTCATACTTCCCAACTTTATGTACCCATTCACACTCCCCAAATGTATGTAGTCACTCATACTTCCCAACTTTATGTACCCATTCACACTCCCAAATTGTATGCATTTACTCATACTTCCCAACTTTATGTAGCCATTCACATTCCCTAATTTTATGTAGTCACTCATACTTCCCAACTTTATGTAGCCACTCACACTCCCCAATTTTATGTAGCCACTCATACTTCCTAGCTTTATGTAGCCATTCACACTTCACAAAGTTTTGTAGCCACTTATACTCTTCATCTTTCTGTATCTCATTTTTCAGAGCATGTGCAATGCCATTTTTGACATTTCATATTGCATATGACAATCAGAAACTATTTAATCTTTCCAAGACAGTTGACAGAAGAAATATTGCAAACGCCACAAAGATGTAATTAAAACAGACAGACGTGCTGCTTATAAATCTGCTACCAAAACTCTATTCAGACATTAGACACGTCTGACACTGATCTTTTTGAATTTCCCATGCCTTCTGACACCACACAGGTGACGTCTGGACACAGGGTTTGATCATCTTACTGTTAAATGAAACACTTTTCCATTCCAGAGCGATGCTCCTCTCCCTCCCCAGACCGTCAAACATATTGACATTAGAACGCAGGTCAGTCCTGGCCAATCGATGACAGGATTTTTTTTCATCTTGAATACATAGGCTCTCCCCCCCCCCCCCCCCCCCCCCCCCCACGAATATCAAAGGTCGCATCAACAAAGTAAATCCCAAATGTCAACATGAAACTCCTGTCACTAGAACAACATTATCGTTGTATTAAATAAATGTTTCCCAGACAAAAAATGTATCAAGTTTTTAGTGTGGTGAAGGTGACAGAGAGATTCAGATTTTCATGTTTGGGCCCCTTCGGTCTTTAAGTGGGCCTGGGGAAAGACTGTAAGTTACTTTAACGGGAAGATCTTCTGTGGAAAGCGTTTTTTGCATTCAAAGTTTCATTGATGCATTCTCATGGCGTCTACAACTTCTTCCAGCAACAAGAGTGCAGTTGAAATGAAAAATGAAAAGAAGAGTTCAGACTCGCTGATTTTATGGCATGACAGATGTGCAGTGGTGTATATACATTTTAGACATTTTTATCTTCATAACACAAAGAATGTTTCATCGACATCACTTAGTTTAAATGATTTATTTGGTAAAGCATTGTAAAAAGAAATGTCTTATTATTTTAAGTATACTCAGATATAGATGCAAAGAAAACAATTTTAGTTCTTGAAAGAAAAAAGACAAGAAAAAATAACACACTTTTACGCTCTCTTGAAGATGCATCACGCCCACTTTCTTTTAAGGGATTGCACCAGAGTTTGAGAAACGCTTCTCTAAGGGTAGATAATATTATCCTAAGAAAGAATAGCGGCTACGTTTATTTCCCATGAGTCAACTTAAATGTGCAGGTCTATATTATATTTATACAGTATAAAATAAACGCGATCAGTACTTATGCTGAAATATGTGAACCTAGTCGACCGGCGGCGTAGCATACGCCGCTATTTTGAAGGGCCGACCTAAAGCCACTGCAATTTATGCGACCGCTGTGGGTGTAAAATGTTTTCGGTCAAAGTATGTTAAGTTATGTTCATTTGCTTTAAGTACATGTTCGCTTCAATTAAGCCCACAGTTACCCCAAGAGTTTGTTACCATATCTTAAACAAACTTTCTTGATTAATATGCCTCAGAGCTTACGCTTTTTTAATAGTGCAATCTTTTATAACAACTAGCTAATTATAACCCGCGCTCGCTGGTCTTAACTTGTGAATGGCTGACGTAGTCATTACTATAGCTTATTAGAAACAAATAAACATTGAATAATAATGTTACATAAGTAAAGCGAATGCATGAATTTAAAAATATTATGAATGGGGCTAAAAATAGATAATCGACCTAAATTTGACCTAAATCCATTTTTTTTATCAAAACATTTGCTTATATATAGATCCAAATTTGGACGCGCGCGATATCAAGAATGGAGCTATTGAGCTAAGTTGCAGCTATAGCAAACGAATTTCTGTAAAAAAAAATACCAGAAACACAAATTTGAAGGTTGATTTTTAAAATAAAAATGAAATGAATGGACTTTTAATTTATATGTTCATGTGTTAAAAGTATAAAACTATCTTTACGAATAGTAAATTTATCATTCTAGAATTAAATCATGAGTTAGATTTAGGCTTCAAGAGATTTTCTTTCTGTGCATGGTGACCTTTCGGTCTTGTCTCATGTAAACATGGCCTAGATCCATGAAATAGTAATACTTTCATAGAGCTGGGCTACTTTACTGCTCCAGTTAGTATCCAAGGAACATTTATGCTGTTACAGCTTTCCTATTATCTATCTACTTATAACTCTCTGACAACTACCTTCTCGATGCGTTTAGGTGTCCCGAGGTTCCACAGTAATTATCAAATAAAAAATTAAATAACTAGATCAATACACAGAAACTTTAATGAACTTTACGGCATGTTTCACACATTGCACTCTCTACTTTTGACAACTAACACACTTCCGGTGATTCGCTCTTTCGTAAAAATAGATTATACATACATACACACATTCACCCGTGACGTGCAAAGTTTTATCAAGATTGGTCAAACGTTGTTTTTTTTTATTTCTATTAGGACATACTTACATACATACATACATACATACATACATACATACATACATACATAAGCCTTACTTTGTGCTTTATATTATAGTAAGACAAATCAATAGAAGATAGTTACTTATTTGGATTTTGAACTAGAGTCTACTCACTTTCGAACAATCTAGACCCATGTTACATACATCTATCCAACATTGAGAAGGATCGGGATTTTCCGCTGATTATAAATAGGAAACAGGATGCTATTTATTGTCCTTTCATTTTCACATTCTATTGGCTTGACCAAAAATGAAGACAAAAAAAAAAGTCTCCCTGGTATTATAAAAATAATTTGATTCTGGGTCATTTGTCCGTTTAACTTAGCGTGTGATTTATTTCTTTTGAGTCTGGGAGAAATTTATAATTCGTCTGTGACTTGGGGGGGGGGGGGAGTTTTTTTTGTGTGGGGGGGAGACGCACGTCGAAAGACAAACTAAAAAAAAAAAAAAAAAGACTTGGTTGAGATTCTAGTGTGGGGTCAAAGTAGTTGCTCGGACGTTGAAATCTGACAATCCTGTAAGGCCTTTTGTTCATTCTTAGTTGCTTTCTGTGTTTCAATGGCATACTTTAAAAATCGCTAACTCTTTTTTTTTTTAGATTACAGACCATGGGCGTACCCAGGGCTGGGTATTGGGGCTCAACCCCCCACCCCCCGAATGAAATCCCCCCCCCCCCCCATCTGCGAGGGGGGGGGGGTCGCCTGGAGTTTTGTGACTTTTACTTTAATTTTGGTTATAATAAGGATAGATTTTAATGTTCAACCATCACTTGCCCCAGCGCAGCCAAGAGGTGTTTTGAGTTTAAAACCCCCCTCCAGGAGGTTTTGAGGTTAAAACCTCCCTCTTCTATAAAACATAGCATTATGCAAACGACAGTCACCAATGGCCATGAGCGGAGACAAGGGGTATTTTGAGTTTTAAGCCCACTCCACATTTATTTTTTTACGATAAATCCCCCTCGTCAATATAACATGTATTATTATTATTATGTATTATGGAAGTATATTTTCAATCTCTGGCACTGTCGGGGGTCAAACTGTGTTAAAAGGAGACAAAATTAATTGTAGTCCCCTTAGCTGTGCCCAATGTTCAGTTGATGTGGCAGGTCTGCAGCAATACTGCCTTTTCACAAGTAATAAGGATCCTCTAGCAATGCTTAGGGCTTCCAGAGTCGCTTAACCACAAATCTTAGATTTTTCATATTGTCATAGTTGTTCAATGTCAGTTTTCCTTCTATCCTGAGATAGTGGTATCAGGAATGTCAATGATGGTTGCAGATTTTTTTGTTTAATAGATAAGCAATAAATCTGGGCGATAGAAATCCACCGTCTTGTAAGTCCAAATAGGTTAATCCCAAGATAATAGATAATCAGTTGACTCGAGGAAGTAGGTCTATCTTTGACTCGAGGAAGTAGGTCTATCTTTGACTCGAGGAAGTAGGTCTATCTTTGACTCGAGGAAGTAGGTCTATCTTTGACTCGAGGAAGTAGGTCTATCTTTGACTCGAGGAAGTAGGTCTATCTTTGACTCGAGGAAGTAGGTCTATCTTTGACTCGAGGAAGTAGGTCTATCTTTGACTCGAGGAAGTAGGTTTTTGACTCGAGGAAGTAGGTCTATCTTTGACTCGAGGAAGTAGGTCTATCTTTGACTCGAGGAAGTAGGTCTATCTTTGACTCGAGGAAGTAGGTCTATCTTTGACTCGAGGAAGTAGGTCTATCTTTGACTCGAGGAAGTAGGTCTATCTTTGACTCGAGGAAGTAGGTCTATCTTTGACTCGAGGAAGTAGGTTTTTGACTCGAGGAAGTAGGTCTATCTTTGACTCGAGGAAGTAGGTTTTTGACTCGAGGAAGTAGGTCTATCTTTGACTCGAGGAAGTAGGTCTACCTTTGACTCGAGGAAGTAGGTCTATCTTTGACTCGAGGAAGTAGGTCTATCTTTGACTCGAGGAAGTAGGTCTATCTTTGACTCGAGGAAGTAGGTCTATCTTTGACTCGAGGAAGTAGGTCTATCTTTGACTCGAGGAAGTAGGTCTATCTTGGACTCGAGGAAGTAGGTTTTTGACTCGAGGAAGTAGGTCTATCTTTGACTCGAGGAAGTAGGTCTATCTTTGACTCGAGGAAGTAGGTCTATCTTTGACTCGAGGAAGTAGGTTTTTGACTCGAGGAAGTAGGTCTATCTTTGACTCGAGGAAGTAGGTTTTTGACTCGAGGAAGTAGGTCTATCTTTGACTCGAGGAAGTAGGTCTATCTTTGACTCGAGGAAGTAGGTCTATCTTTGACTCGAGGAAGTAGGTCTATCTTTGACTCGAGGAAGTAGGTCTATCTTTGACTCGAGGAAGTAGGTCTATCTTTGACTCGAGGAAGTAGGTCTACCTTTGACTCGAGGAAGTAGGTCTATCTTTGACTCGAGGAAGTAGGTCTATCTTTGACTCGAGGAAGTAGGTCTATCTTTGACTCAAGGAAGTAGGTCTATCTTTGATTCAAGGAAGTAGGTCTATCTTTCTCAGTCAGATTATGTATCAAGGCAGTTGTTAACGTATTAATTCCGTGACCCAGGTAGGTAGATTCTGATAAAAACTGAACATCCTGTCATTATTATTATTATTTTATTATTATTATGCTAGAAAAGAACGAGTTCTCTGGCGCTGCCAGGGTCGAGTTTCGTTAAAGGGAAACAAAATTCATCGTAGTCCCTTTATCAGTTTCCACCGAGGAATTTTCTGGTGATGTGGCAGGTCTGGAGAAATACCCCCCTCTGACAGGCAACGAGAATGTTTCTAGGAATGTTAAAAGCCTTGAATGTATCTGTGAGGTCATTTGTCATTATCCCCTCGGTTGATATAACAATAGAGTATATTGTTGTTTTAGATAATTTCCATAAACGCTTAATCTCCAAGCCAAGGTTCCCATATTTTTCCTTGTTTTTCCAGCTCAGTTTTTTTTTAATTTATGAAATAGTGGTACGGCGATGTCAATAATGGTAGCGGCTTTTTCTTTTTTATCGATGAGAAGCAAATCAGGGCGATTTAGATCTACCGTTTTGTCAGTCACAATAGGCCTATCCGAGTACAGTAGATGATCAATAGACTCGAGAACCTCTTGGGGTGAGTATTTGTAGTAATGGCCAAGAATATTTAAAAGTTCAAAATGAGTGTCAAAGCCAAGTGCTGATGTATTAGCTTTGCAACTTGGTTATGGTCATTATTATTATTATTATTAAAATAATTATTATGTTATTATTATAGAAATGAAGTAATGTAATATATGTGGCACTGCCAGGTTGAGCTTCGTTAGAAACAATACATCGAGAAATAATTAGGCAAAGCGATATTTGATTGAAAGGAGATTGTAGTGGAATAGAATAATGGAGTTAATTTTCTTTGTTAGTTTTTTTTCCCGACATGCCAGAGTTTGGTATTTATAAATTTATATAATAGAGGCATCTTTTGTCTCTCTTACTAAAACAAAATTGTCCTATTCTTTATAATTTAAGAGTCGACATATTTTGTAGAGTAAAATCAATAATAATAATGTTAGTAATCAGAAATTAATTTTTAAAGTTTGTCCACCGCGTTCTTTAAAGAAAAAGACAATAAAATATCTTTAAAAAGACCAAGTGTCAAAGGATGAAAATTCTTTTTCTTTTAAAACGTTTTTTTTTTTCAGATTCGACTTTTAATTTAGACAGCTTTTTTTTTTTTTAAAAAAAGGAACAATTGATGTTGAGAGTTACTTGCCCTTAAGGTGAGAAAGAACTCTTTTGGGTTTGAGGATCTGATTTTTTTTTTTAATGAAGAGGAGACACAAGTCAGACAGAAAGTTAATCAGTTCTCTGGTACTTGAATTTGAGCCGTTGGTGACCCCCCCCCCCCCCCCCCAAAAAAAAAAATTCCAATAAATTTTTCGATCTAAAAACTACAGTTACTATTTTTAATACATAAGAATAGCCAACGTACGCTATTCAACCGTATCATCGCACATTTCGAGAGAACACCAAATTAAGGGGAAATATCTAAAAAAAAAACTTTATTTGTGGTTTTATACTTCAAATTTCACAAAACAGGCAAATCATAACATAGACACGTGCCAGCACGTGATCTTGGATTTCGAGGAAACAAGAAGGTGTCTAACAAGAACACAAGGTCAAAGTCAACAAGAAATGATGACGTCACAAAGATGTCTACTTCAGGCCAAGTTATTAAATTAATTAGTAAATCAGTCATTCAATTAACCAGTTAATCAGTCATTCAATGAGCTAGTAAATCAGTCATTCAATTAACCAGTTAATCAGTCATTCAATGAGCTAGTCAATCAGTCATTCAATTAACCAGTTAATCAGTCATTCAATGAGCCAGTCAATCAGTCATTCATTAAACAAGTCTATATCAGTCAATCAATCATTCAATAAGCCATTTCATCAGTCAATCAGTCATTCAATAAGTCCGTCAATCAGGTTTTCTAGCTCATTAACCAGTCAACCCACCATTCATTAAGCCAATCAATCAGCCATTCAGTAAACAAATCAATCATTCATTCAATGAGTCATTCAACCAATCTTTCAATAACCAAACAATCAGTCATTCAATAAGTCAGTCAGTCCTTCATTCAATAAGTCAGTCCGTCATTCAATAAGTCATTCAATCAGTCATTCAATAAATCAATCATTCAGTTATTCATAAACCAATTAATCAGCCATTCAATAAATCAATTTATAAGCCATTCAATAATCCGATCAATCAGCCATTCAGTAAATCAATCAATCAGCCATTCAATAAACCAATCAATCAGCCATTCAATAAACCAATCAATCAGTCATTCGATAAACCAATCAATCAGTCATTCGATGAACCAATAAAACAGTCATTCATTGTCAGTCAATCAGTCATTCAATAAATCAAACAATCAGTCATCCAATAAACCAATCAATACGTCACTCAACAAGTCAGACAATAATCCATCAGTCATTCAATAAGTCAAACAATAATCAATCAGTTATTCAATAAGTCACACAATAATCAATCAGTCATTCATTAAGTCAGACAATAATCAATTAATCATTCAATAAGTCAATCCGAATATCATTAAATCAGTCAATTATTCATTGAATAAACCAATTAATCAGTCATTGAATAAACCAAGCAATCAGTCATTGAATAAGCCAATCATTAGTCATTCAATAAACCAATCAATCAGTCATTCAATAAACCAATCAATCAGTCATTCAATAAACCAATCAATCAGTCATTCAATAAACCAATCAATCAGTCATTCAATAAACCAATCAATCAGTCATTCAATAAACCAATCAATCAGTCATTCAATAAACCAATCAATCAGTCATTCAATAAACCAATCAATCAGTCATTCAATAAACCAATCAATCAGTCATTCAATAAACCAATCAATCAGTCATTCAATAAACCAATCAATCAGTCATTCAATAAACCAATCAATCAGTCATTCAATAAACCAATCAATCAGTCATTCAATAAACCAATCAATCAGTCATTCAATAAACCAATCAATCAGTCATTCAATAAACCAATCAATCAGTCATTCAATAAACCAATCAATCAGTCATTCAATAAACCAATCAATCAGTCATTCAATAAACCAATCAATCAGTCATTCAATAAACCAATCAATCAGTCATTCAATAAACCAATCAATCAGTCATTCAATAAACCAATCAATCAGTCATTCAATAAACCAATCAATCAGTCATTCAATAAACCAATCAATCAGTCATTCAATAAGACACAGTTTAATCTTCATCTAATAAGCCTTTAGGGAATGATTCATTTCATCTTTATTTTGGGATTTCACTTCGTATCAATAAAATTAATCTTCTTCGTTTTCTTTGTAAAGTGGAAGGGTTCAGATATTCCCAAATCTTGCAATGAATTACGAGATGGTTTTAGGATCAGTCAGTTCTCCAAACAGTTTGTCTTCTAAAAAGGATTCTTTGTAAAAAAAAAAATATATATATATGTAACTTAGACGCACTTCTTGTCTGGTGACAATCTACAAGTGAATGCAGGTCTGGAGTTATACTCGAAAAGGCCCCAAGATATTTGAGATATGGAGGTCCCTTGTAATCAACCTAAGGTAATCTTCAATATTAGAGAGGCCCCCAGGTACTGAGTCCTTAGACTATAGATTGTGTGATTGTGTTTCGTATAGGTAAATCGAGAAATGATTCATTTTCATATTCTGTGTTGTCCCAGTACATAGGCAGGGACCAAATGGGCCGGTAGGGCCACAGAAAAGACTGCGTGGATGCCTTTACGGCACGTATTAAATTGTTATAGGTTTCATAATATTCTCTTATATAAAAGTGACATGACCCTCTGAGTGTCATGTTTAAAAAAAACAATCTTATACAGTGTACAATTCTAATTAAATATAACACATTTTCAGAAATAATGTAATAGCCTACATCCGTAGCCAGTTTTACTAGTAGGCTTCATCCTTTAAGGCCTAAACATTTAGAGATTACAAAGCCTGTACAAGGCCTGTATTTCCTATAAAGATATTTATGGTGTGTACAAGTATCGGTACATTATTAAACCTTATGATTTCGGGACAGGTAAGCCTAAAATCGGATGCCCATCATAAGAAATTAATGAAATACAATGTATGGGCCGGATGGTATAGAAATGCCATGGCCGATTTTGACACCCACTCCGCTCCTGCTCAGCGAGACACATCAACAGTTAAATTTCTATGAAAATCGTTATATCCGTTTTTGAGATCAGCGTCCATGCATATTCCAGGTTCCAAGAAGTTTTGACTTCAATAATAATATTGTAAAAAAGATAATACGTCACTAGTATTAAGATCAGTAAGTCTGTGAAATGAATACACAAATAGAATCAAAACGGTTTGGAAAATAAAAAACTAGCTTATAAGTTCATGGTATAATTGCATCACTCTTCAGCGAAAGAGATCGATACATTTAATGATAAGGGTAAACTCTGCGTTCCCCCCCCCCCTGCTCGAGATCTATGCGATTCACTGGAGCGTAAAATGTAGATTTTATGACTAATGACTAATTACGGCCTAATTACCCGGTGAACTATGAAAACCTACAAGTACAGGCGTCTTTCGTTACGTATGGTCAGAGTAAATAACGCGAATGTCGTGGGTTCGTTCCCCATACTGGCCACCAAAATGTCAAACGTTAAGTGTGTGTTGACGTAGTATTATATTACACACGAGACTGGTTACTATAAGTGTGCCGCGAATGTCTTAGAATGCTGGGTTCGTGCTTCCTGGAGTTACACATGACTAACATAGATATCACAGACCGACTTAAATCCACTTTGGCAGACAAAATATAAAGTTTATTTGATGACAATAGTAATACCGCACTTCTTGGCAGTTACATGATCTAATTAGAAACAAAGTCACATCCGCATAACAGCGGTATCAAATATATCCAACATGTCCAATCCTCCAAAATAGATTTCAAGTAACGTCCGCATCACAGCGGGTAAAAAATACTTCAATAATAATAGTACAGAATAATAAATACTAGAAATACATGTCTAAAAAAAAAATAAAATGCTAAAGTGACCACTGGCTTCGACTGCTCAAAAGATACTTCTTAACTCAAAATTACTACTTGACTACTTGATATTTCATAAGATAACTTTTCAGTTTCAGACGTGAGTCTATTCAATAATTTCTAAAACGTAAACAAGACAGCGAGCTCACTATCTTTACTGATTATAGATCTACAATATTCTACAGAAAAACATTTAAACTATTATTAGTAGGGACTATAAGTTTACATATAGCTTAAACAATTGAAGCAAAAAACAATATTTTATAACTAGATCTACATATAGATGTAATTGTAGGTCTATAATATAGATCTGTAACAATTATTCTACCCTTGGGTCCAGTTGGGTAAACTATGGTTACCATCTATCTCTAGATGATACTAGATCTAGATATAGAGCTACTTCTTATCAAAGTGAATGGCTTTAGCGTGTTGACATATATACTGATTTAGAGCTACGTCAACACAAGCTCAAAGTGTTTTAGTCATTGACGAATTTGATCACAATCTATGACATGAATCTCTCTCTGGCTCTGTGTCTGTCTCGGAAGAAATATAAAGTTCAACTATTATACATGTTTGCCGCTAAAAATGATCTGTTTATTACGACATTTATCCTACTCCTCTTAATGACTGTAAATCCTTCCCAGCACAAACTCAAAAGATTCGCAACTTGAAAGTCAGACAATGGGGTAAAATTTAATCTACATATAAAACAAAGGAAACTTGTCTATTTTTTTGTTGTTTTTATTGTTTTTTGCTTATTTTTTAAAGACGAAACAGTTGATGAAATAATATTCTGACATAAAACAACGCTTATGGTTTTTCTTTGCGTTTATGTAGATATTATTTTTAAAAAAATATTGGCTTTTTTTTTTCCAAATACAACTTTCAATAGGATATAGGTCAGAACACTCATCATTTATGTAAGCCAAGATTTACGTAGCTAACTTTTATTAAACTTTCTGTATTGGAGATTTTCATACATAGAAGCAAATCCATTTAGAACAAGCTTTTTGTTGTATCCGGTGTGCAGAATAAAGAATTACTCTTAGAATTGAATTTCTGAGCTCTATCGCTTGTAGCATAAACTATTTTGTTATTGAGTTGGTCAACAGTGATGTTTCCTTACAGCGTCAAGGTCGAAGCCTATTTTTTTTCAAACCTACATAGATCTATTAGTATTTTATGTTATTATTAGTTCCCGTGTCCACCATGCTACTCTTGGGAAGTGGGCCCTAATGCGACCTGGTCCAATAAGACTTACAAACGTACGTTATCCCGAGTCTCCACCAGGGATTTAAACTCAAGCTGCTGCATGTTAAAAAGGCAAAAGGTGAAGTCTGTCAACTGGTAAATCATTGTGTTATTTCAATCAAATTTGGGTTAGTGTATCTGGGTATGTTTATAATTTATGTGTCTGTGTAAAAAAAGAAAAACGTTACCCTAACAGACCTTGCCGTCTATTAGGTCAGATGATGTAAAGGTCATCTGTTTCTGTGGCTCACGGTTAGCGAGGGTGTAATGTGGCCAGCACAACGACCAACGGAATTTACTTTTACCCAACTCAGTTACCCATTAGAGTTAGGTGGACTCAGAGGCGTCTAAAGATCCCTTAAATAAAAATTGAAGTCGTCGGGACCTCGGTTCGGGAGACAAGTGCTTTACCGCTCAGCCACCGCGCCTTCTGTATCTGTGTATCTGGGTATATATTTTCTGTATCTGTATCTTGGTATATATATATTTGTCTGTGTATCTGGGTATATATTTTCTATATCTCTGCATTTTGGTATATTTATATTTATATATTTATTTTTTTGAATCTGTGTATCTGGGTATATATTTCTGTATTTCTGCACCTTGGTATATTTTTTTTCTGTGTCTGTGTATCTGGGTATATATCTTCCAATTTACTTGAAGATATTTATAAGGAAGAAGGCTGAAAACGATAGAACGTCTGGTGATGACAAACGCCAAACTGTGACGACAAATGTGTATCAAGGATTGGCCTCATTAGTCACCTGATAACTAGCAAAGGAAAAGCATGGTCTCACTGGACGTAAAAGCGACAGATTATTAATATTTTGCGACTAACTTAGAGTGTTCCTTTATCTGCAGTAACATTATCTCCCTGCTCTCTGACGTTCTAAGTTGGGGGGGGGGGGGGGGGGGAATAAAATAAATGTCCACGCACCGACTCAAATAGAGCAGCAACTCATTTTAGATATTATCTGGATACCTTTTGTACAATCATGAAATAGTATTCTCATAAGTCAGAGGGACTCATAGATAGTCTTCTTTCTCTGGATTCAAAAAGTTTTAAATGAACAAAAACAAATGCTGAATAAGGACACATCCTCTCGATAGTTATTAAAGGTTTGATCCCTTTCCGTTTCTTTTAGGATATTTCTTGTTTGTTGATGTTTTATTTAACACTTAGAGCTAATCTCAATCGCGATACATGCTTAAAATCACAATTTACACCAAAATACGCCATGAGTTCATCTGGGAAGTGGGAATTTCCGAAGAAATTACATGAAGCAATAGCTCATCAAGTAAAATGACTAAACAGTTTCGTTCCACTAGCCACACAGGGACTTGTTGAATCTAAGATTAACCACTCGTCTAAATCTGTTTTGTTTTAACACAAAGAAGTATCATCGTCAATCAGACCACAATGCCGAAAAAATCACCGATGTTATCCGCCATTAAATTACTAACCATATGGGATGAATTGTGATGACATTTGTGGTGTCCTGAAATTTATAACGATTTTCAAGAAAAGTAAATTATGTAAGCTCACCACCATTAATCTCCCCCTTGAGGTGGAACATGTTGATCATTAGCATTGTTAAAATACCGCCACATCGACCCAGCTTATGGGAGGATAACCCACTCCTTACATGGATGTTGATAGTAATAATATTCAGAAGAATGTTTAGGGGCCTCGCTAGTTGCTGGTGCGAATGTTGTTCTGAGTCGAAATTACCTTCATTGTTTTAATGTTTTAACAAAAGAATTGTGCGTGTGTGTGTATGCGTGTGTGCTGAAGACGTCATTGCTTGACTGGGCTATTCCTGGTTTCTAAAACACTAAACTAGATAATTGTTTTATTTTGGACTAAGCTTATTGAATGTCTGCTACATACGCCAATGTACTCCCACATGGTCTGGACTCCTCCCCCAGGGAGCGCTATTACCTTTATTTCTTACGACATACGTTCAACTTGTATAGAAAGTTAAAGACTTGACTTCTATATATCTTACGATGCTGCTTTACTAAACAACAGACCAAGTCAGGACTTTGGACTTAGTATTGTGTGCTAAAGGCAATGTAGGCACCATTATTAGGCTTATGAATCGAGGTCCCGCTTTTGTAGCTACTGGGTGCCAAGTTCATTTGCTGAAATAAATTTTAAAAAATCACGAGCCCCCTGCAGATTCTTGATCCAGTACGATGATATACCAGGGATCACTTAAGTACAGGCCAGTAGGAACCATATTGCAAACTCCAAGGGACTTCATCATTTTTTTAAACTTTGTAGTTAGTTATCAGGAAAACAGGTTTACACTGAAGCAAGGCAGTAACGATTGCTTCGGCCTCTATAGCTATCCCTGTTTGCGCTCAAACAACGGTATGTCTCAGATTTGTAAGACAGGCTTTACTCATTAGTTCTGGAATACAAAACATTTTGTTAACAAATAAAACTTAGAAATATACATCATTCGAAAATTATTGAGCACCATGGGTCAGTGTTTTTACCAAATATTTTACGGTACATTGACAATGACTATTCTTTTTTTTTCGTTAATTATTTTGCGCAAATACCGGTTGTCTCTTTTTAATAAAGTTTAGTGCCCATAATTATAGCCTATACACAGATTTTCTAATTGGATGCTTGGTGTCGCGGCGTGACTAATAGGAAAGGCAGGGAGCATTTTCCAAAGGGTGAGATCTATTTAGACAAGCCAAGCTATTGGACTTGGAACAAAAATAACCTACTTCACACAATCGTCAACGTAACAGCAACATATGCATGCGAGACATGGAAGGCATCTGCCAAAATTGAGAAAAGACTAAATGTGTTTCAACAAAAATGGATAATACGAATTTTAGGAGTCAGTTATAGAGATCAGATCTCAAACAAGGAAATCCTATGCCGAACTGGGAGTCGACTACTAGTGAGGTTGTGACAGAGCGTAGCATGACTTTTGCGGGCCATGTTCTCCAAGAAAATTAATTATGCATACCAAGAGCTGCGATGAAATGGAGGCCAATACGAGAAAAGCGCAAACAGGGACATCCTCGTAAAACTTGGCGCCACACTTTCATGGAGAACATCAGAGCAGTAGACACCAGGTGGGAAGAGGCTTCAGACATTGCAAGTGACAGATCTTTGTGGAGACAGGTTGCCGCCCAGTGCGTCGAACGGCGGGTGCGAATCTAGGTCTAAGTAATTAAGTGGTGGCCATGTGGTAAAGCTGAACACTGGGATTTTGAAATACTGGATTTTAAAGACGAACCTGAGTCCACCCAACTCTAATGGAGACCTGACATTGGAGAAGCAAAAACGGCTGGTCGTTGTGCTGGCTACATAGCGACCTCGTTAAGCGTCGGCCAAAGAAACAGATGAGCTTTACATCATCTGGCACCGTAGGTCGCGAGGTTTGAAATGAATACCTTACCCGTTAGTTTTTTTTTAATTTGTCGATAAATTTTGTTATTAGCTAAAATTAATTCTAAAAATATGCAGTCAAGAAAGAAAACATTATGTTTCCTTTAATGGAGGCTCATCATAACTTTGTATAATCTCGAAATGAATCGCTTACTTGGTGCATAGAGCACTATAAATACATGCTTTAACGATCTTAGACCACGTGGATGACGTCATTAACCTTTCATGGAGGCTAAAGTAAGCTAAAATTCTCAAAGCTTATTGGTATTAAAGCTGAAAATGGGACAGAACTCAATATATTTATCTGACTTGCGTTAGTTTTTTTGTTTTTTTTAGAGCGAGCGACAGAAAGACAGAAATGGTTCAATATTGTTCTAGTTCAGTCACTTGTTACTTCTGTGACGCACGCGCAGGGACGAACAGATAGAAATGAGAATGAGAGTTCAAGGGTTAAAAACCTGAACGAATACTATCAAAATACTCGGAACAAACAAAACAAAAAGATGACCTAAAAAGAAACCTAGAAAGAAGGACTCACTCATACACACTCACACACCAACACGCTTCTATTAATACGTGACAATAGGGAAAAAAACATTTCGTTGCCGAAGTAACTGTAAACATTTGATTATTTATAGATTCTCTAGAGGGAAAGAACTCGGAATCAATGGCATACTGTATTTACCGAACCTTTTAGTCTTTATTCTAGCACCAGGCTATTCCCATACGTTACAGACTTAACACTTATAAAAAATCTCGGTACAAGTCTTTAGTTGTCGATTTTGTTTTTAAAACTATTAATAAAAATGTTGATTTTATTTCGAATACAATTCTTGTTAACTCTTTTGTAATAACCATTGATAGTAATAGTATTGTTGATTTTGTTTCGAACACTGTTGATACTGTTGTGATTTTGTTGTACTCGAGAATGTGTCTTCGTCTTTCTCTACTATAAATGTTTTTACAGTCCTACGAAGCTGATCTTTACACTTGTATTGTGCATTGTTCCCTAATGATTCGGAACCTTACAAATTCAGCTACACATCATAGAGAGTAGTGGATTAATGCTGAGCGAACATTCGAAACACGTAAAACACAGAAGGTATGAAGGGTCAGATGCATGATTCCCTCACCCCAATACATTTCAGGTGAGGCTTTTGAAACGTACAGGTTGACTATCATCAGTTGACGCTCCTTTTTGTTTGTTAGTTTCAAGTTAGTGGTTACCATTAATTAAACAAAGCATTTTCGTGTCCACTATAAATTTAATCGATTTTTTCAATTATTGTTTTTTTTTATAACGGACAATATTGATGCGTACACTTACGTTCTAATGTTCGTGTATTAACAATATTTATACAAGGTTTTAATACCAAATTTAATGTTTTAAAAAACTTTGAAAACAAACACACATACACACAAAAAATAGGATGAAAAGCTGCGTAAAAACGTCTTATTTCACTGCAAATGTACATCACGGCGCCAGCTTGGGAGTTAAAAAGAGTTTTGCTTTGCTTGACACCATCTTCCTCCACACAGATAGCTCTAGGGCAATATTTTCCCAGCAGTTTACATCAAAGTCCACTGCTCTGAGATGCAGTTTAACCACTATTACATATAACTTGTGGACATTTTCTTCCTCCATAGGGCGGACAGGACCAAGTCAAAGCAAGGCAGCGCTGTATGATAAAGGGGAATAAGTGTGCAGCATGGATATACTAATATTACATTAATTTAATCATTATTGAAATAATAAGACACTGTCTTTAAGCGCTCAACAATTCAATGAAATAATGAGACACTGTCTTTAAGCACTCAACAATTCTATGAATAAATGAGACACTGTCTTAAAGCACTCAACAATTCTATGAAATAATGAGAGACTGTCTTAAAGCGCACAACAATTCTATGAAATAATGAGACACTGTCTTGAAGCGCTCAACAATTCTATGAAATAATGACGGGATGACGGTGCTGATAGAACAAATGAAGTGCTCAGATGTCGACCAGTAGTTGTATATATTTTTTTTATTCTAGTTGGCAACAATGAAGTTTAGTTTAGAGACCTTGACATTGTTGAGTTGATCGTGAACATCTCCAACAGTAGGGAAGTATTACCCCCAACATTCTTTTTGTTTCCCTCTCCCCTTTCATGGTATTAAAAGTGATTGGAACCTATTGAGACTTTTTGCTGATATACATGTAGAGTATTGAGTAATATAATGTAAAGGTACGACTAACTTCAATGAACTTATGCAAATAAGTAATCCAAAACCAACCTACGATTTGATGCATTGATAAAACGAAATGCGCCCACTATCATTATCATATAGAAGTAGGTACTATCATTACCTTATGACAGGGTAAAGAAACTAATTCTGACTAGACCTGATCTTTTAGGACGCTATTCTATCAACTTACTTTTATTTCGTATCTAATCCTAGTCCTTGTTTTGTTTTTTTATATAATAATGTCCCAGTCGCTAAGACCTAAAAAAAAAAATAAAAAAATAAAAAACTACAAATCCCAAATTTACGCGCCATATCTACTCTTGATACCTGACACTAGAGGGCTAAGCATGTTGCAGAGTCCTTGAGACATGGCTTATACACATTGTTTAAGAATTAGAATAAAAAAAACAACACTAAAAACGTATATTTCTCTACATTTAGACCCTTTTATTTTAGTTTTAGCCAGCTTAAATCTTACGAAACAATAAAAAAAAAGCGTCTTGAGATGAACGACGAGCTTACCCTAACGCCTTGTAGCAATCTTAAAGTGCAGAGACTGGCAATGTCAAGATATCGATGACATGCCTGTCAATTTAGCAGAGCCTAGTCGAGCAAGTACTGATGGCGTTTCCATAAATTGTACAATTTTAAGTTTATTAAGGAACTTCATTTTTTCTTCTCATGCAATGACTCACTGTCTCTTTAAAAGGCATATAGGCAGGGCTTTAAAAGAGAAAGCTTTGAATATCAAACGCTAACATAAGATATATTTGTGTATATTACAGACAAAAAAAAAAGTAGATAGATTATTCAATCTTCAGGTTAGCTGATATAGCTTGAAGAAGAATATTGAAAAAAAAAAATTGAGAAGATTTTATATTATCCACTTACAAAAGTGTTAACTGTAGAGTTTTTTAAATTAATATTTTATTTTTAAAACTAAATCCGCCTCTGACTGTGACCTAAATCTCCTTAGGGTAGGTGGAGGTCTGAAGCTACTTAAAACAATTATAGAAATTATGGTTTATGTGAAGCATTTGCGACGCGTGGTTTTTCTTTTAATAATGCAAGAGAGAAAGTAATCGATAATACCCGTGTGTCTTAACTTGTTAACATTTTTATAGAGATTTTAATGTATACATGATCGTAGTAAATGTTAAAAGGTAAAGCTACCCCTTTCAGACCTTGCGATCTACGGGGGCAGATTATGTAGAGCTCATCTGTTACTATGGCCGACTCGTTAAGTGTGTCATGTGGCCAGTACAATGTCCGGTCGCTTTTATTTCCCAAAAGTATGTTAGCTACCCATTAGAGTTGGATGGACTCAGGGTCGTCCTAATAATCCCGAAATTCAAAATTACAGTATTCACCGGAATTTCAGCTTGAACTCTTCAGTAAGGAAGAAACCAGGCCCCTATCTATTTAATATTAAAGTTGTTCACATAGAAACGAATTTAAAAAATGTTACCTTTACAATCATGATTTAATCTAGTGAATCATGTTCAGCACCAAAGGTAATAAATTTATCATGCTAACCTTACTTTGTCCTGCTTAAATCCAATAATAACATTGATGACCTAAATTTACTTTGAAATAACGTGACAGTCGGACGGACGGACAGACAGACCACAGAAAACTAATAACGGCTTTTCCCTATTCGGTGGGTCTTTAAAAATGTAGGATGTAGAAGTGAGATTAAGAGTGGGATGGGGGTGGGGGTGTCCATATTTTTATGTGGACTAAGAACTAATGTACATAGGTTTGACCCTGCTTGACGTCATCCTCCAATCTCCAGAACTCTGACCCGTCTCTGTGAAGTCAACGAAAACATCCTCATTTAAGTGTGTGCTCTACAGTACCATTGACCAGACAAACAAAAGTCGTTGTGTTCACATCTGAATCATTCATGTCTTGGGACAGAAAGGAACAATTAGCGAATAATTGCAGTTATAAATAATGGACACAAATCGTCCCGAGTGGGGACCTTCTATAAACATTTATTGTGACGGCATTGTTTTTAAAGAAAATTATTCATTACTGTTAAGAGTGTTGGGAGCGATGAGAGCTGGTTTTGTTTTTAAGTTTAAATAAGAGTTAAACTAATATCCTCTGTTTATTTGAGCTTAGTATCTTAGTGGATCGTGACCTGCTTGATGGAGTTAACAGAGAAAATTAACTCTTTACTTGTTATGGACATAATAGCATTAAAATTTATTTCTTGAATACAAGACCGTAGCCCCTCCCCGAGGAAAAGGAAAAAATGAGCTTAGTGGTTTCAAGAAGCCATGGGTTAGTTGAAATTAACAAGAAAATAAAGTTAACACTTAAGAAGTGCTGACACAGGTTGATTAATATCGTGTGCAAATCTATGCAAAACATTGATCGATACTTTTGAGTTTTTGTGTAAACAAACGTGTTTTGATGTGCTTGATTGTTTGATTTCTATGGACGGCTGCCTGGTCGTGTCGTTAGCACTCTTGACTATCCTTTCGATGGTCCGGGGTTCAAACCTCAGCAGCCACCATCCCCCAGAGACCTTCAGGAGGTTTGGGCTAGGATGTAATAATTGTCAATTTAGAAGGAACATCCTAAGCATGTACAATAAAAAAAAAAAATTATGTAATGTATTAAAACGTAGCTATCCAGTGGCTAGATGCTGACCATTTGCTTCATCAACTGAAGATTTTTTAAAGGTTTCAATAAACTTTTTCCAATAATTGTCTTAATCAATAAAAGCATTTCCATGTCTACGATTTCATAAAAAATCAAATTGAGACATCGGTGACATTCCAAGCAATAGAATGTTCAGACGACGATAGGATGGTGTGGGTTCGATTCTTAGACTAAGATTTTTATTCCCTGTATGCCAAGTTTGTAGTGATTTAAATATTTACTTTATATAGAGAAATGGAAAGAAAAGTTACGTCGTTAGGTTGGACTGACCATACTATAGTGTGACGTGAACAGTTTTGTTTTTTTTTTCTTTCCTACTTAACACCAAATATAAATGGGATGATTTTTTCCAGACATTTTATATAGGCAAGGCAATAAGAAAGTACTTTTTATAATTATAAAGTAGAAATGTAGAAATTTTGTCTGAAAAGTGGTGTGTAAATGTGTCGTCTAAATTATATGTTTGATCTAGGATCTAGAATCTGGGATAATAAGTTTAAAAAATGGTTTCTGGGTATTAGAAATTGAAAAAGAATGTTAAAAAAATAATTAAAGCCCTTTTTTGGGGGGGGGGGGGGGGGAGGGGGTATTACTTTTAAAGCTGAAGTTTGATTGGTGCTAAGAAAATGTTTCCTCGTGATGTCCTTGACCTCTCAAAAAACGTGACATGCGAGCTGCAGTTACAATGCGCGTGCTACAGAATCTGGGACTTTATGTAGCTACCTAACTAATACTACAATGATACTGACATAATAACTACCACACTAGTTGATATAGACACAAGATGTTTAATATTCTTATCTTATACATTATATACGTGACTTCAAAAGATAAGATAATTACGTCCCACGCGATTCATGTGTCAATCTAGTTATGCATGTTAATCATTGATACTTAATCTCTTCTAAGATTTTCCTGACAGATTTATGCAACCCATTCCATGCTCTATTGGCACTAGGGAAGAAGGTGCATTTGATTGCATTTGTATGAATTTGTCCTAGCATATGGAATAAGAAATGTGCCTTTATATTATTGATGATAAACAAGAGTGTCAGTCATTTTAAAGATTTGCTGAATAGTTCTATGATGTATCATATCCCACATATAAGTAAATATCTGAAATATTCTTTAGATCTAGACTTAGAAGACTGTACGTAAAATGTCCCTGAACTTTAATTTAAAATGAAACTCTCTAATGAAAATACCCGAAAACGTTCAAGATAAAGATGTTCTTGTTCTCTAGCCAAATTTAAATTCTCTCCTTCTTTTATACTTTACAAAATTATAATGGTCAAACTACAATTTTCCCAGTGTGGCCAACGAGCTAGTAATTCTTTTACCAACGATATACATAAACTGCCAAATGTCTAGCCGAATCGTTAGAGCCGTTTTTTTGAGAATAGCGGTCCACCCACCCTTTACCCACATTTTCCCCGGGGACCCATAAGTGTGGCTTCAATTGAGGAATTGTAAAAATTGAGAATGCGTTTTCAAGAATGATGGAGGGAAAACAAAGAAAGATAGAAAGAAAGAGACAAATCGAAAGAAAATTAACAGTCAGAAAGAAAGAGACGGGGGGATAGGGAGAACTTGATGCTAGAAACATGATGTGCAATCATCAAGTAATTTATATAGGTCATGCTGGATTGTTTTTCCCTGGCCTTGTCATCTTGCTTGTTAGTATGTGTGAATGAGCACGGGTTGTGTGTGTGTTTGTTTAAGCATGTGTGTAACGGTTCACAGTCTCTATTCATCACTATGTTTAGACTTGTTTACGACTATCATAAATGTCAAGAATAATAACATCTGTGTACTTTACAGGGACTTAGCAGTAATCCTAGATCTGGATCCCTATCCGATGGACAGTACCAGTAGATGGACAGACTAAGGCTCATAAAGATGGACAGACTACTTTGATTTTGGTAGGCTATAAGGAATCTAAAGAGCTGGAAGGGAAAAAAAGATGAATTCTTAATATGGCATGGTAGATTTCTGAAACAATGACTGATTAGAGTTTTAAAAGATGAACAGAGCTTCTTTCGAAAAAAAAAAATGGATTCTGGTATTCGTGGTAAAAAAAATCGAGACTTACTTTCCTATCAGTAATAGTTACTAAACACCGGACCCAATTGGGCTGTCAGTGAGTATATATGAAAACACGAACTCTTTTTGTTATCTGGTTATTTTTCTCATATACAACATTGTTACTTTAGAAAAAAAAAGGCGGCATGGAAGACTGTTATCACAAATGTATGTTTTGCCTTTAAACATTAATCCAATTGGACATATACATACTTTTAGAACGAGGCTTTTAGAGACTTTTCACATTCAACTGGAAAAGAAAAGCTTTAGCCAAAAGGAAGAAAAATCGAAATGAGGCTGGGATGATTTTACCAACTAGAGATGCTCAACATAGCAAATCATAAAATACTCTTCAGGATAGTTTCAAACTCTTGTTTCAAAATTTAAAACGAATCAATGTTTTATTCCTATCATTATACCTGTTGTACTATTATTTACAAAATCCCATATATTTTAACAATACCACTTCATGTGAACATAATGAAAGAAATATTGAAGCCAGTCTTGATTTTAGACATCTCGGTCTAGTGGTTCCTATACCTTAATACATCTAATTTTACATCTAATTGGCTGGGACAGAGTCTATGTTTAGGCGCCGCGCTTGGCGAAGCTGACTAATGCCCTCGGATCATTAGTTCGTTTACTGGCCTACAACAGAGTTAGGGATTACACTTTTAGATAGCTCGAAGTATGTGTTTATTTTAGGGTACTGAACATTCCATTAGGTTTTCCATTTTCTGATTTTGGAAGCCGAGTTTCTGAGTGACCAGCGCTTGACGCAAAGAAAATTAAACAAAAATAAAATATAGCATTGTTACGTTATCACGTAAAAGACAAGAAGATATGTGTGTAAATGGCATGTAATGGACAAGAAGACAGGTGTGTTTATGACCTGTAACGACAAGTAGACAGGTGTGTTTATGACCTGTAACGACAAGTAGACAGGTATGCTTTTGACATGTAACAGACAAGAAGACAGATGTGTTTATGAAATGTAACACACAAGAAGACAGGTGTATTTATGGCAAGTAACAGACAAGAAGACAGGTGTGTTTATGACATGTAACAGACAAGAAGACAGGTGTGTTTATGACATGTAACAGACAAAAAGACCGGTGTGTGTAAATGACATGTAACAGACAAAAAGACAGGTGTGTTTATGACATGTAACAGACAAGAAGACAGGTGTGTTTATGACATGTAACAGACATGAAGACCGGTGTGTTTATGACATGTAACAGACAAGTAGACAGTTGTGTGTAAAGGACATTTGAATGAACATGTGGGTGAGAAAAGAGAGAAGAGGAATGGTGAGAAAGAATAAGAAGAAAATAGAGCAGACGACGAGGCAAAGAAACGAAGAAATATAAATCTCAACGAAGCGATAAAAAAAAATGAAAATGTTACTTATATCCTATTGTTACAAATGAACAGTGACAAGTAGAGGTCAACGTGTGACCCCAGCGAGATGACACTGCAGCAGGTGTACTCTGGAATCTACATGTAAAAACAAAGACAGGATGTGACGTTTTCTCATGTGTTATTTCAGAGGATACTAGCAGTGTTTGTGCAACTTTGGAGGAGCGATTAGGGACTCTATATAAGCCAAAGAGTTAATGTGAAAGTCAGCCGTGAGTGAGCCGTTACAGTCGATACAGTCGATATAAGACGTGTGCGGCTCTGATTCGGTAGACTTTGAGTACGACTTGGTTCAGCTTTGGGAGACCTGGAGCGACACTGGGAAGTGTGTCGTTGGTCTGTTCTGTGGAATACGGCTCGATGCAACGAAGTGAAGAGATGAGTTGCAACGAAGTATAGCTAACTGTAAACTGACAGATATTGTACAGTCTTCTACGCTACATGTTACAGTGACGAATTGCTAGAGTTAATAGTCATTAAAGTTATATGAAACTGAAAGTTGAGTCGTCAAATTCTTTGCAGTGTTTTTATTTGTGTGCCTACTAGTACATTTAGCCAGAAGATTCAGAAATACGTAACACTATATTAAAACTTTGTCACTCTTTACTTTGTCACTCTTTACTTTGTCACTCTTTACTTTGTCACTCTTTACTTTGTCACTCTTTACTTTGTCTTAGTAAAGTAAGTAAAGTTTCCCCTTTCAGACCTTGCGATCTATGGGGCAGATGATGTAACGAGCAGGGTATCGTGTGGTCAGCACAACGCCCATCCGCCTTTACTTTCCCCAACTAATGCCAGGTACCCATTAGAGCTGGGTTGACTCATAGGCGCCCTGAAAGCCCAGTCTTTACCAGAATTCGAACACGGAACCATCGGTTCGGAAGCCAAGCGCATAACCACTCAGCCGCCACATCTCATATTTATTGCGTCTTACTTAACGGTAAAAATGCTGCCTATTCTACTTATCTGCCTATTCTACGTACTTTTCTTCTCTATTGATTAACAACATCAATAAAGACATGCTTGTTGATTTGCATTTTTTTGTGTTGTTTTTGTTGTAGGGGAAGGAGGGATGGGCTGTTGATATTTTCTTTTCCGCGCCATTGATTCCTCAGCTCTATTCAGAACACATTGCATCCATTTATTAACTAATAGTTAAATACCGCATGAATCTTCCCTTATCAGACAATCACTAAGGAATAAAATGTAGAGCAAGATAACCCAAACTAGTTTTTTAGGGATAAAACATACAACCAGCTGAATGCGTAATGGTCCATTTTATGAGTTTTACTTGTGGCGCAGTATGAACTGATGTATGCAAGTTTTTCTCAATATCTTGAGTACGGTCAATTATGCAGGGACATAATACGGAGGTCATTTTCTGGCGCATTTGCAGTCGACGATTGCGTGGGGAATATGGAACTTTATACTGACACATGAGATACTAAAGAAAAAAAAGCATTTGCTACAGGCATCTTGCTGAATGTATAATTGTCTTCTCTGGTACTGCACTGAGATACTATATACCAGACACATAGTTCTAGTCACATGCAAAGCATGAAGAAATGAGTTAGCTAGCGCCACGTCCTCGCCTATTTAGGCGTGTAGAAGACGACTTCTTCCTCATCTTTGTACGTGTACGTCCATTGATTTGTTTTCTTCAACTATTGTACTCAATACATAGAAACATTCGAGTCGAGGGCCATACCTCGCCCTGACATCAACTATTGTACTCAATACATAGAAACATTCGAGTCGAGTGGCATACCTCCCCCTGACATCAACTATTGTACTCAATACATAGAAACATTCGAGTCGAGTGGCATACCTCCCCCTGACATCAACTATTGTACTCAATACATAGAAACATTCGAGTCGAGTGGCATACCTCCCCCTGACATTAACTATTGTACTCATACATAGAAACATTCGAGTCGAGGGCCATACCTTCCCCTGACATGTTCCTTGGATACTAACTGGAACAGTAGCGTATGTAAAGTAGCCATAAAACAATTTTAAGACCCCCCCCAAAAAAAGTTGCCCAACTCTATGAAAGTATTACTTTTTCATTGATCTAGGTCAGGAGTTCTTAACCTGTGGGTCGCGACCCTCTTGGGGGTCGATTAACCATTTGCCAGGGGTCGCTTAAGACTATCGAAAATATGAATTGTTATTGTCTACTCTTCTATTGCTGTATGTGTGTGTCGGGGGGGGGGGTTCGCGGCAGAGTGGGGGATTGTAAAAAGAGGTCGCCGAGCTTAATAGGTTGAGAACCGCTGATCTAGGTCATATAACCATGTTTACACGAGATAAGACCGAAAGGATCTAGATCTAGATCTAATTTTAAGAACTGCACTTTGCAAAATATAGCTTTTTAATTTGACACATGGAAATACAAAATATAGTCAGTTTATTTCACTATTTAATAAAACGAACCTTCAAATTTGTGTTTCAAAAGCATTTTTACATAAATTCGTTCCTTATATCTGCGAGTTTAGACATCCTGACGTACTTTATATCTCATTCATCGCTAGCTTGCGAAATTAATCAACAAATCGGGTTTCGCATTTTCCATTTTCGCAAAACAACTTTTATTATCGTGGAGAAAAACTTGAAGGAACATAAGCTAAGTTTGACATAGATTTTGTAATAAATTAAGTGAGGCAGCTCAACGAGACCTACGCGTTTATTTACACAACATCACAGGTACACAAAACAACATCTATCTTAGGCACATCATTCCATATTGGCTCTCTACTTGGGCGGAAATCGTTCTCTTCTAATGTTGACATCCTTTTAGGTCTAGTCTATCACAGTGCGCACCTTCTAGCACTAGCCTGGATGGCTGTGCACATGGCAGAGTTATAAGAATATAAATCCAATCCTCTAGATTTGTAACACACAAAATGAAGGCCTGCATGCCGCGCGTAATATCCGGTTAGTAATATATAGATCTACATAATAGTATCTAGACTCTAGATCTAGATTTAAATATATTTAGGCCTACTAGCAATGGTTTTTATTTTTAAAAATAGATTTAGGTCGATAGCAATCTTAATAGCTCAAATGCTCCATTCATACTATTTTTACATTCACATTCGCTTTACTTATAACATTGTTGTTTAATTGTTGATACTCTATATCAATGATTTTATCAGTGATAAGAAAATTAAGACCCACGGGTAATATATGGCTATTTAAGAATATTATCAGAAGAAATGTGAATCACAGCAATCTGCACTTTGTTCGCTCTTAAAATTGTGAAGATAATGTTTACGTTCTTTAAGCAATAAGGCAATAAGCAAAAGTTAGAGAGGGGAAAAAATAGGAAAGAGATGAAGAAACATGGTTATAATTAACTAATTGTGTTTGATATAGGAAAAAATAATTCTATACTATTGAGATATCTTTTTTATGTATCTTTTATTTCGATTGTTAGACTATTTTGGTGTCCCTTTGGCTTTCATTCTGATGTTATTTTTTATTATCTTTTTTTTTGTTGTCCTTCACAATCTTCTTGTACCTAATTGTCACGTTCGTGGTTTGTACTACTGTACTGAGATATTATTATAAGCCTGACATTCCCTCTAGAACCTTGTCTTGACGGCTAAGTTTTGACGGATCGATTACCTCTAGTACTTCACAAGTCTCGGAAACATATCTCTAGGCGGTGTTCTTTCTTACAAGAATTTTGTCGCCTAATTCTCTGCGGGGGATTTTTTTTTTCTTCTTATCTTGGGGAATAAGGTGATAGACAAGGTCAAGGCAACCCTCTACTATGTGTGATCTAAAGGAGTTTCGTTATTTGAAATTTGGATGAAGTTTTGTAGGCCTCCTTCAGCACGGTTCATCTCGTGCAGCACTTGGTCACGTGGTTGTGCAGTCCTATTTTCGAGAGACATTCCCATCCACATATGTCGCAGGCTAAGGTGACATTCACTTTGGTGGTATTTTGCGTATCACTGTTTTCTTCCAGAACTGAGGCCAATGCTTTTCCGCTGTCCATAGATTTGTCACCATTTATCTACACAAAGCATATCAACAAATGCCTAGGTAACAAGGTAGACTTCTACACAAAGCATATCAACAAATGCCTAGGTAACAAGGTAGACTTCCATGTGTTGCACGTGTCAGTGCTGCTTTTGGCAGACTTCAAGAGCAGGCGGAGAAGACTCAGCATATCTACAAAACTCCCTTCACTCTAATATGCATCAGGGTACAGGACCTAATTTTCCCGCCACATCAAAAAGATTAACTCCGTCCATCTACGCTAAGAAAAATGTATCAAGTCAACTGGTTTGACCTCATATTAGACGTTGTTATCACAGATGAACAGTATCCACGCCACTGCAAATAGATCCCGATTTCGATGTAGTCCGTATGCCTTCCAAAACGATTTCTTTATGGGGAGCTGTGTGCAAGACACCATTAATAGCTCCCTCAAGAAGTGTTATATTGACATTCACGGCTGGGAAACACTAGCTCTCGATGGCTCCTCATGGCATGCAACGGTGAGTGTCGGAGTCTCAATATACGAGAGTCATAGAGAGCAGCCAGCATTGGAGAACACAGAGCAAACAAAGGCTGAAAGAAGAAGCAGGCTTATCTGCAGTAAACCCAACTTACACATGCCATGTAGTTATACTTTTTAAAGCGAGGATTAGACTTTGTAGAGAAGTGTGCTCAACTTCCACTCCCCACCCTTCCCATTTCATTAGGAGGGGGGATGGGAGGTCTTCAGTTGACGTTTTGTCTTGTAATTTTGGATGCAGGCTTGCCTAGGGTGTGGTCTATTCGTCTCCAGTGTCGCTGTAGGATATCTACTTCAATGGGCTGCTGCTTTATTAAGTGCCTTAATTTCTCCTTCAAGATTTTGTCTGGCCACAACGGATCTTAAGAGTCTTCCTGAGGCATGTATTTCTCTGAATCCTCAAGTAGTAGCTCTAGCTTTCTGTTCTAGCACAACGCTTTACGTTTCTAGAGTCTCTTCTGTAGATTTTTGTGTGTGCTTTATCTTTTGCTGCTCTTGTTTAACTGCTGTTCACGTCTGCTTTCTTCTCTCTTCTTGATCTTGTGAAGCGGCTCTGCTGAGATTCATTTCTTTTGGATGTATGACATGAGACTCAGTACTGTTCCTTATGTGTTTCTTCATTTGTTTCAACTGTTTGTTATGTATTTCTTCATGTGTTTCAACTGTTTGTTATGTATTTCTTCATGTGTTTCAACTGTTTGTTATGTATTTCTTCATGTGTTTCAACTGTTTGTTATGTATTTCTTCATGTGTTTCAACTGTTTGTTATGTATTTCTTCATGTGTTTCAACTGTTTGTTATGTATTTCTTCATGTGTTTCAACTGTTTGTTATGTATTTCTTCATGTGTTTCAACTGTTTGTTATGTATTTCTTCATGTGTTTCAACTGTTTGTTATGTATTTCTTCATGTGTTTCAACTGTTTGTTATGTATTTCTTCATGTGTTTCAACTGTTTGTTATGTATTTCTTCATGTGTTTCAACTGTTTGTTATGTATTTCTTCATGTGTTTCAACTGTTTGTTATGTATTTCTTCATGTGTTTCAACTGTTTGTTATGTATTTCTTCATGTGTTTCAACTGTTTTTATGTGTTTCTTCATACGTTTTAACTTTTTAACTGCTATATTTTTCTACGCTTATTTTCATCTGGCGTTCGTGTCTTCTGTGTGGTTCAAACTAACTATTGATTTGTTTTACTTTTTAAAATCGATACTTCGATGACAGTTCAGAGATAAATTTAGATTCAAATTAGGTAAGCTTAAAGAGACATTGTTCCATTCCAGAAATAGACGTGTGATGTCATGTCGTGGATAATAAGCCGGTATCTATTTTTAGACAAAAAAAAATTTTAACGACTATTTCTAGAAATGCGTTTTTGTCTGACTCTTCCATGTCATGTCTGTCTATGGCAACAGTCAAGCATGGCTTTGTTTGTGCGTGTGTCACTTTCATATAAAATACAAATATAAAAATTATCAACTATCGGTCTACATTGTACACTGCTATTTATGTTACTATCGCTTTGACTACCACATCATTCAGGATGCTGATACATACCCTTTGCGCTTTGTTCCAACCTTATTTGTAGACATGTCAGTGGAGAAGTGTTGTGGACGGTCGTTGACTTGTAGCACTAAACTGCTGGTAGACAGCCAACCCGCTGTAAGCGTATTGAATCTTAACTAATAAAACTTGAAATAACTTGAATAACTTCTTTGTGAACAATATTAGGTCTACCTTTTATTATCATATGGACAAAATCAACTTGATATGAAATGCAATAAATCTAGTAGACTTAAGTAATAATATACAAAATTACAAAGAGAGATTGTGTTGCCACACAAACTCAGAGGCGGCCCCTGTGGGAGACGGATCACTGTCGGTTCCGCATATTCGCTGGTTGACTGAGGATGGCATCGAGCAGGGTATGAAACCGAGACCGTAGAGATAATCAGTTCTGATCGCGAACCACACGACCAGGCATTGCTCTTAATCTAATGACAAACTGGTTACAAACTAATAGCCTACTATTGATAATATACCTACACATTACGGAATGACAACTACCGGATATGTACAATATATCAGAAGAGCGATTTTAAATAATCTTTTGGTATTGAGCATTTTTATTTAGGCCTAAATGGAACTAGAATGAGGATGTAGATCTATCTAAATTAAACTAATAATTTAGCACTCTCAATATCTATATTTACTAGATCTAGATCTAAAATATATATTTGGGATAATGTAGATGTAATTTAGATAAGATTTATTTTTTTAAAAAATACTAGAAAATCAATTAATAGACTAATTGCAATTTGAAATATTAAAATAGTAGATTAGTTTTAGTATTTTATAGCATTGCAATATTGACATATTGACAATCTAGACTTTATAAAAAAAAATCTACACTTTAAGCCTAGAAATCATAATTATAGATCTTGATCTAGTCTAAATCATGGCTGTCTGGTAGTGCGGTTTGCGCGCTGGACTGTCGTTTGGATTCATCGATGGTCTCAGGTTCAAACCCTGCCCGCTCCCATCCCCCGTCGTCCTACAGGAGGTTTGGATTACAACTCTGAAGGAACATCCGAAACATGTAAAATAAAATAAAGATTCCATAATGATTTTAATTAGAACTTAAATCTAAATCTAGTTTTTAAAATCTACCTCTAGTGTAAGAAAAAAATATAGATCTAGTGTAAAAAATCTAGCTCTAGTGAAAAAAAAATCTGCATCTAATGTAAAAAATCTAGATTAGATCTAAATCTAACTATTATGTCTTTTTAAAAATAATAAACATTACTATACCGCGTTGTTTTAGCATTAAAGAATTTATTCCATATGACGTCAAAGGAAAAAAATCCAATACGTCACACGGCCTAGTTAGACTAAAACATATCATCTATACGAGCAGCTTGTCGAGTGTTGATAGACATTGGTGCACCGAGTGAGATCTTTTAGCATTTCATTTAAAGAATAACTCCATATGACGTCAAAGAAAAAAAAGTCCATTACGTCACACATTCTAGTTAGACTAAAAATGTCTTCTATACAAGCAGATTCTCGAGGGTTCATAGACATTGGTGCACCGAGTGAGTTCTTTTAGCATTTCATTTGATGGGCTAGTTGGACTTCATATTATATATTAATATATATATATATATATATATATATATATATATTGAAAATCTGATTTAAATTAATTTCCCTTCCGAAACATTGCATTAGTTTTAAGTTTCTATTATAGATTGTTCCGGATGTTTATATATTATTGTGAGAAAAAATAAGAATTCCAGTTTAATCAAATGCCGTTAATTAAATTTCTGGGATGATCTGTTAGGAAAATTAGATGTTTCATATCCTTCTGGAGATTTTATCAAACCATACTTTAGTGTTAGGAAGTTGTTTTCCTTAAAAATCAGAGCATAATATTAACGATAATTAGATTTTCTAACGTTTTAGATAGAAATGAAATGTGGTGTAAGAGAGAAGTGCGATTTTACATAAATAGAGTTAAACTATTTTTCATAAAAAATTCGGAACAACCAATTTTCGTAAATGAGAAAATTATTTGTTTTATTTATTAGAAAAGGGATTTCAAACATTTATTAGTGTTATTAGATTTTTCAAATAAAATTCGGATCATTTTTGGCGACGATTTGTAAGAAAATTAATGTAATGAAGGTCGATTTCTTTTTCGAAACAAAATCCGGAACATTCTTTACCGATTAAACAACTTTAATTTTGTTTCGGCAAAAAAATTAACTGTAAAATAAGTCTAAAAAGTGATCTTCAATAATCGTTTCTAGTAAATTACTTTCCTATTTTAAAATCCTGAATAACCATTGTCAATATTTTTGAAAAAATATAATTATTTGACATAAATTTGTTTTAAATTGAAAATTCGGAACAAATGATATTGATAAATAAATTATAGTGACGTAGAGTCAAAGAATATAAGTGTAATATTAGTCAATTATGCGATTTCAAACAATCATTTGACATAATTTATTTTTTATAAAACAATATCCGGAACAACTTTATAGTTAATGAAATATAAATCAGTAAAAATATTTTTATTTAGCATTTATATGCCATTTACATTAAAAAACCGGAACAATATATTAAAGATCATGTGTTTCTTGCAACGTTTAAGCATGGAAATAAAATCTACTATAACTTAGAAGAGCAAACAAATATTCATTGGCATTGATTTGTTTTTCACAAACATCCGGAACAATCTATTATAGATACTTTAAACTATTGCAATATTTCTGAATGAAAAATTAAAGGTTAAATCAGATTTAAAATAGCCTCAAGTGTTATTTGTTAATCTAATCGTGACGGACAGACCGACCAACAGACAAAACGCACAAAAATAAGCTTCTTTTATTCGGATGGGGGCACTAAACATAAAATAAATAAAATCTGATTTTTTAAAAAAGTTTAAGGAATTGGTTTAGCATTCGATCATGTTGCGACGTTACACTACTGCACGAAAGTCGTTGCTTAAAAAGTCCATTTTAAAAAATATGCATGATATTTACCTACAAAGTGCATTATTAGCCTTTATAAACAAACAGAAATGTTTTTTTAAATTTTAGCAGCTAGTTAACCAGAAAAAAACATTTTTAAGTATTATTTATATTTGTTGTAAACATTTCCTGTACATTTTATAATTATATTTGACTTAGTGATACTAAAAATACACTAATATTAATCTATGTTAGCATATTGTAATATTGCCTCCCTTACATTTACGTAATTGTTTTAGAATTGGTGTATTTTTATGAAAAAATCGCTTGGATAATTAATTTTATAAATTAAACGGTTTGCTTTTAGAAAACCAAAAGTAGCCGTTGCACCTAAACTTTTCAAGCCGGATTTAATGATGAAATAATATTTTTCATATCTCTTCTAGTTTTCGAGATCTGAGTGTGACAGACGGACATTTTGCACAAACCTAATAGCGGCTTTTTCCCCTTACTGGGCCGCTAAAAATGGTATTTTAAACAAAATCTGGCTCACTACAAAAACACGTCTCTCCTACTACCTAAAACCGCAGGCGACAATGCTACTTATCCTGCATCATTCACACTGCATAGCTAGCCTCTTGCCACCGTCACCATAGAAACACACAAACACACACACACTCCATAACAAGAGAGGGGTCTCTGAAGGAAAGTCTCAGTGTGGTCTTACTTTACACTGTATACTCCAGTGATTTCGAGTCAAATCTTTAAAATTTACAAATAAAAATAATTGTTTCAAAACCTCGCTTATATAAAGTGAAATTGCATCAATTATTTTGAATTAGTCAAACCTGTACAACTGTACATAATGGACCTCATTCATCAATCGTAAACAAACAACATTTATCCAGGTGGTTCTCTATCTCTTCTATACAAATTACGTAATACACACAGGCTGTCACGTGACAGTTTTTTTTTATTGTTTTATCAATATAATCACGTGGCTAAATGTTGTTTGTTTACGATTGGTGAATGAGGTCCATTGCGTAAGCTACTCCTCTGGTCTTGCGACTTCTGCATGTTTGCCTATCATGCACGTTGACATGAGTGGAGGGGTGAGCATCGTTCAATCGCTTCCATATCTCTCATTATTCCAAAGCTTATCCCCCGTTATGTCAGCACTTTTTTGTTCATATAAAACAAAATGAATTAATTTCGATTCGATTAATTGATGAACTTATTAATTAATGTTTTGATTGATTCGTATGTTGTCATCTACATTGAATAGCTGTGCAAACGTATCAACTTGATCCGAGATTGTGAAGTGGCAGAAATAACGTGTAAAAGATTTTGATCAGACAGACACAACTCGAAATCAGACACACTGACGGGATGAATTGATAAAAGATTGGTAAAAATTGCCTTGTTGACGCCAGGATTCAAACTCAAGCCCCATTACTATGGTTGCCTAACGGTTTATGCCACTAAGGCACACATTTACATGGGGTGAAGTTTAAAATAACTCTTTCCCTTATCAAGTAAATAACTGAAATGTCTACTTACAAATTGCAAGATACAATTTGTAGCTAATTGTTAATGCTATACAAATAAAGTGAACTTATAGCAAGTAAACTGTTAACCAGTTAAAGTGAAACTCTCGTAACCTAAGTTCAGTAGCGAACAAGTAAGAAAACAAATATTTCTCTAAAAAAAAGTATTTAGAATAACGATCAAAATCTGTTTATAGAACAGTCCCAATCCCTGATTTTACAATGTTAATTATCTCAAGCAGTAATTCTACCCCACATCTCTATCCACCCCACACCTCCATCCACCCCACACCTCCATCCACCCCACATCTCCATCCACCCCACATCTCCATCCACCCCACACCTCCATCCACCCCACATCTCCATACACCCCACACATCTAACCACCCCACATCTCCATCCACCCCACACCACCATCCACCCTACACCTCCATCCACCCCACACCTCCATCCACTCATGTCTCCACATTACAGTCAAAACGGTAAATTTATTGAATGTTTTCTTTAATATGTTTTTGTTTTTTTAACTCCATTTGTATTGCATTATAAATGTTCTTTATGAATAAATAAAAAATCCATACACCTATATAGCCTGTAAACTTTCATATATTAGCGAGTCAACAGATTGTTGTGAACCAATTAAATCTATATCCTTTATTTCTTAGGAAAAATATTGTTTCGGATACAGACCAACTTTCCAGAACGGATTGATGGTCGTGAGCCGAGGTTCCACTGTAGATATGTAATTCTATCAACTGCAATAAACTTTTTTTTCTCGCCAACGTTTAAGTTTAAGCTTTGTGCTTCATCCTATTATCTGAACTCAGGGAGAAGCTCAGGGCTTTTTATTTAAAAGCACTGGATAAATTCCTTACGGCTGCACGAAATGCGTGTAATTTTAGGCAGCATTATATGGTGTGTTGGTATGTGTATGTACTGGTGTACTACATTGGCTATGACCTAAGAAGCTATTTTTAGAGAAAGGGAAAATTTATTTGGTTTATTTGTAGAACAGTATATGCTATCTTGTAATAGAAAGTAAGGGCTGATGAAATAGAAGATTTCTGTGGAGATTAAATGGCGTTTGGTCATTGCATTTAAAATTATGAATTGATTTTTTAAAAAAAGCTTTTAATAACGAGACAAACTATTTGTTTCTTTTTTTTTTTGTCTTCTTTGCATGACTGCGTATAAAAAAAACTAAAGACAATTAATCGTCTTGTCACATTTTTTCTAGGTTGTTTGTTATTCATTGTCAAGTCCTAAGTTACATTTGAATCATATAACACTACCGTCGTCCTCTGTAATAATCAGGGTCTGGGGAATAATAGAGTGAATTGCAATGGCGGCACTATTGTGCGGTTATGTGTGGTCTTCACCTATACAGCATTGATGTATGGGAGAAGGACCCTAACCCTGCATTCGACGCTGCATCAATGCATCATTTTTAAATTGTGTTAGGTTTAGGGCTACGTTTTAGAGCGTACGTGTAATGATGCAAATAAAGAAAACCTGGGTAGATTCACCTCTAGGCCATGCTTCAATTAGTCAAGTTCTCCCAGCGACTGCGTTTAGACTTTTACCATGTCTTAGCAATTTGCAGTTTTGTACATGTTATTTGTCCCACACCCAATCTCGGAACAAGCTGAAATTTCGCACAACTTTTTCCTTTACCTGACAACACAAGAATCCATTTTTTTAGAAAAGTAACCAATTAGATAGTTAACTATTGGTAATAAATTATTTGGTCTGTTATCTCAAACAAGGAAAAGAACTTGTGTTTGATTGAAGTGGTGGTATAAACTGAATTAGTCCTTTTTATGAATTTGAGTTTGAGTTTTGAGCTTTTTGGCACATCGGCACACTTTAGGCACATCGGCACACTTTAGGCACATCGGCACACTTTAGGCACATCGGCACACTTTAGGCACATCGGCACACATGTCGTGCCCAGTGCTTTTTATAGAACGTCCGAGTCTGAGTGGGTGCCGCATGAAAACTAGAGGACGAGACTAGAGAACTCAATAGACAACTCGACAATCTTCCATGTTCATTTACTGATCCAAACTTATTGATACAACTATACTTCATATAAGCCTTTTTTTCAAAGAATTTTCTTTTTATGTTTCAAATGATTGAATTAAAATGATCCGTATATAGATATAAGGCTTGAAAGGAATTTACCAGCAAATTGTGGGCTCATTATTAGAACAACTTGTAAGTAATGATCTAAACATATTTTTCAAAAGTCGGTCTTATTACTACGGCTGAACCAAGCACGACAAAAGCCATTCATTTAATTATCTTTGTAATAACTAATTACAGCAAGTGGCGGTCTTTAACGTAATTTTTTTTTATTTTGTTTTATTTGTTTTTAGTCTGTCGGATTTTATTTTTTTTATTAAATTTTAATAAGAAAAAAAAAAAGGCTTAATTAATCACGTTAATGAATAGTTACATTTCATGTCCTGACATCTTTATGGGCGATAGAAGGAATAACTCGTGTTTCATTTGTGGCCATTACATGATGGCTAAAAGAGAGATCACATATCGCAGCGTTTCTCAAATTGTGGGCTCTGTAGAAACATACTCTCAATGGGGGCGTAAGGTTCTAAGAAAGAAGGGGGAGCTGCGAAACCAGAGGCGTAGTGAGCAAGACGTGCGCCCAGGGTAATGTTCAACATTAATTAGACATAAACAAGACCTACACATATAAAATCTCATCAAGTTTATCTAAGTCTTTTTTTTTTTCATTTCTTGTAAACAACAATAAATCCTTTCAATTGGTACTGCTTTAACATTTTTTTAGTTTGTAATATTTATTCTAAGCATGTATGTACTTTTTCACTTGGATGTCCGTGGGCAAGTTTAGCCAATAAAACGGGTCGGTGAGTCCAAAACGTTAACCACTGGTCCAACTGGTGTTGTTTTACAGTTCAGAATCAATGTGGCTGAAAAGTATATACAATCTTTTGGAAAGATAAATAACTACAAAAACTGTTTCTATTTGATGAAATAACAAACATTTTAATGAGACATAGATAACGTAAAATTAGTTTTAAACAAAGTTACAAAGAAAGTTTATGTGGAATCACAAATTCAAAATCACCCTGTGAAGTGGTCCACTCAGGTAGGTAAAAAGGCAGGTTTCAATATTTTCAGAAAGAACATCAGAATGAAATTCTATCAAAGAAAAATGACAAAGAAGAATGGAGAAAGAAGGTTGACAGATCTTGTGTGGTGCCCCAGCGGTCCAGCAGACCAAAGGATAGGTGAAAGTGAATGTGAAGTTAGATGTGAACCTGGCCTAACTGATATCTTTTAATGAATATCTAATTGATCCAATTGTTTTGTAAAGGGTCAATCTCTTATTCAAATCCTCAAGAAAAAAAACATTTCCGTAAAAAAAAATATTTAAAAATCCTTTAGTTCAGTGTTCTATAGCAGGGGTGGGCAAATAACGTCCCGCGGGCCCCATGCGGACCGCCGGAGTGTTTTATGCGACCCGCGGACACCTACGGCAATCAGGTGTGCCCACAGTTTATACACATAAAAAAGCAGATATATTTAAAATAATTTTAAATATCTATATAAATTATTAAAACTGTCTCATTATAAAAAGTTTACCATTACAAAAGAGATACAAGACACAGATAGCGAAGACAAACAGACAGAAAAAAAAAACTTTTTTCCTTGGCAATCAAATCCTTAAATAGAAACAATCTGATATCAACTTTTCACATGTAAATTGTGAGTGAGTCTGGTGTGAATGTACTTTTTTTTTTTATAGTTATAATGTTTTGATTGGTGTAATGCACAAATATCTTTACGGACAATGAAAATTATTATTATTTTGATTATTATTATTATTGGCAATACTTCAATACACTTAGTCAAAGGCACAATCTCATACCAGCATATATCCAATGTTATGAAGAACTGTTGAGTGAAACTTAAGTATTGATAATGGTAAATGTAACAATTGATGGAGCTCTATCTTTGATTGAGAAAAACGGTTGTTTTTTGTTTTTTTGGGTGTGTGTGTTTTTAAGAATATCCCAACCATAAAATCTAAAAATGAAAGTTTGCACAAAGCTGCATAAAATATATACATATCGTTGTCCATCAACTAGAGTCCACCCAACTCTAATGGGTGCATGATATTAGTTGGGGAAAGCTAAGGTGGTCGACCGTTGTGCTGGCCACAAGACAGCGTTGCTAACCGTCGACCAAAGAAACAAATAGGCTTTGCATCTCCTCTATAGAACGCAAGACACGAAAGGGTTACTTTTTTTTTTAACTTTTAAATCTACTTGTATTTTCTGTATTGTAAGAAGACACAGTTCTCCAAGCCACTTCCAAGGTTCCGCTAGTTGCTATTTATGTTGTTACAATCCTAAATCTGTTGAATCCAGCTATTTCTGGTTCTGCGAAAAGGTGAAGGTCATCAAGGACATGACCTCGCCCACCCACGAAGTCTCGGACTGTATTACATTTCTATAACAAGACACTGATTTAAAGAGGGCCAGACAGACCGGGTTGTCTCTACCTCTAGGGCGTGGCGGGGGGAAGGGACGGTTCTAATTGGTACGGACTATAAATAGCTATTAGGTGTTTTTACCCCTTCCAGGTCGCGCCTCTGATTGGAATTGAAATTGAATTGCAAATGGCTTATGAAGATGCTTATTTAGCAGTAAATTGATGAATAATAATAATAAGGCTTGTCTTTGAGTCCGAGGATTAATGAAGAATGCATTATTTCCCATGGTTACGCAGCCCCAGCTATGACCTACATGGATACACTGTATGTGACACTGATACATAGTAAAATATGCGTACTTTCTCGGGCTCTTCGTGTTTGACAGACAGACAGGTGGAAAAACAATAATAAATAGCCATATGATTGGTATAGACTGATAGAGAGACATAACATAACTAACATGTAGATAGATAGAGAGATAGAGAGATAGAGAGATAGATGGATGGATGGATGGATGGGATGGGATGGATGGATGGATGGATGGATGGTAGGATAGATAGTTAGATAGATAGATAGATAGATAGATAGGTAGATAGATAGGTAGGTCGTTAGGTAGGTAGATAGGTAGGTAGATAGATAGATAGGTAGATAGGTAGATAGATAGGTAGATTGATAGGTAGATAGGTAGATAGATAGGTAGATATGACTTGGCGTTATTAGAAATTTTGACATAAAAATGAAGTGTTTACAGTAAATTAAATTTCAAATGTCTACATTTCCTGACATTTCCATACTACAGTTAAATAATACGACTTGGCCTTAAATGTCAAACAACGGAATTTGATACCTGAATATCGAGTTATGGAAATCTGCGAAACACCTCCTCACAAATTATCTTTCTTTCTGTTCGTCACTGTATCCCTAGGACATCAACTCACAAACACACTGACAAACCAATGCGGACATGAAACGAGAACATTGACATTAAGCACGGGGGCGCTCTATATGTTCAATCTGTGGCCATATTTCTGACATGATTGTCAGGAGCCCGCATGACTAAAACGCCCGAAAAAATCGTCAAGTTCAAAGTAGCTGAACCTTAGCGGGTTCCTTATTCACTGGGGGTGGGAGTTTTGAGTGGTTGAATAAAACTGCAGCATGGCCGGATATGATCCACATGTCGTAGTTTGAGTATCACTGCATGACACCTTAAGAAGAAAATGTTCATGCTCATCACGCTCTGTGAAAAAAAGTCTTCTTTCTTTTTCTGTTAGGGAGAAGGGGAAGATAATCGAGCTCAGTAATTTTGAGAGGGCAGATAATCATGTCTAGACCAGGGTTTTAGATGAAGCTTTGTGTGTAATGGCACGACCTTTGACCTCAGTAGCCTTGAGTTTTCTTTCTGTCTAACTTAATCGTTACATTTAAGCTAAGCAGACTCCAAGATACATAGCCCATAACTTGGAGGCCGAAAGGAAAGAATCTTAAAGTCGATCTATTTAGATCATAAGTGTATCAAATATATACATACATTTAATATGGCATTTGTTTTTATCGGAAATTTATATGACAGACACATATAGACCGAGCGTTTTTTTTTATGCTTCTGGAGTTCAGACGAGTTCAGAGCCAGAAAGTGTTTATAGGCTTTTGCTTTGTATTTTATTTTTATGCGTCTTTCATCAAGGCAGCAAAAAAAAAACAAAAAAAAACTACTATATGATAAATAGAAGAGAAACATAAGAGACTTGTCTTATTTCAAAAGCGACACTAGCTCAAAATGTATACATTATTCTGATTATTAATTAATATTATATTATTAATAATTATTTATATTTCATTTCTTTTTTTTTCCCTGTTACAGTATTTTTACTTAATTCATGCACACCAGATCTTTTAAATGACATGATAAACAAGATTACAAAGAGAGTTTGTGTTGTCACACAAACTCAGAGGCGGTCACCGTCAGAGTCGGATCCGCCTATTCGCAAGGGGTATTCAAGACGTGATTTTGTTTTGATTGTCAAAAGTAATAATTTTTCAAAGATTCATATGGCGTTTTAAAAAAACAAAATTTCTGTAAAAGGTTTTACACGTTTTGGGTGTTCCTTCAAAGTTAGAGATAATTTACTTCCTTATCCAAATATCCCGCTGGGATATCAGCGAGCAGGGTATGAAACCGGGACCGACGAGATAATCAGTCCAGTACACTAACTGCACGACCAGGCATTGCTGTTAACTTAATAATTTTCCTTCCGAAACATCGTAATAGTTTTAAGTTTCTATAATAGATTGTTACGTATATATAATGAGAGAAAATAAGTATTCCAAATAAATCAAATACCGTTAATTAAATTTTTTGGATGGTCTCGTATGAAAATTAGATGTACCATAGCCTTGTGAAGAGATTTTCATACCATACTTTGGTGTTAGGAAGTTGTTTTCCTTAAAAATCGGAACATAATATTAACGATAATTAGATTTTCTAACGTTTTAGCTAGGAAATTAAATGTAGTGTAAGAGAGAAGTGCGATTTTTCATAAATAAAGATATTTAAAAATTCCGGAACAAACAATTTTTGTAAATAAGAAGAAGATTATCTGTTTTATGTATTAGAATAGCGATTTCAAACATTTATTTGGCGTTAGTAGATTTTTCATATCAAAATGCGAAACATTTTTGGCGACGATTTGTAAGAAAATTAAAGTAATGTAGGTCGATTCCTTTTTCAAAACAGAATCCGGAACATTCTTTACCGATTAAACAACTTTTGTTATGTTTCGGATAGAAAAATAACTGTAAACTAAGTCTAAAAAGTGATTTTCAATAATCGTTTCTAGTAAATTACTTTTTTATTTTAAAATCCTGAACAACCTATTTTCGATTTTTTTGAAAAAAAAAAGTCATTCGACATAAATTTGTTTTAAGTTGAAAATACGGAACAATTTGATATCGATAAATAAACTATAGTGATGTTTTGTCACAGAATATAAGTGTAATATTATTCAATTATGCGATTTCAAACAATCATTTGACACAATTTAGTTTTTATAAAACAATATCCGGAACAACTTTATAGTTAATGAAATTTAAGTCAGTATAGAGATTTTCATTTTTCATTTATATGCTATTTACATTAAAGAACCGGAACAACATATTATTGATCATGTGTTTTTGCAACATTTAAGCACGGAAATTAAATGTAATATTAGTTAGAAGAGCAAATGTATAGTTTTAAAAAATCCGCAATATTCATTTTGTACAAAGCTTACGTCAGCTCAATCTGTTAAGTACAAATTTTGATAGACGGACAGACGACATATTGGATGCGCCTAAAAGAGGGATTTCCCCTTACGTTGGCCGCTAAAAAAGGAGTAGATTACTGTATTTCAAATGTATAGTAAAAAAAAAATCCGCAATATTTATTTTGTACAAAGCTTGTCTCAATCTGTTAGGTACACATTTTGAACACGTTATTACTTCCACAACCATTCTGTCAAAAATTGGAAAATTTGTACAATCATCCATTGTTCCTAACAGAACATGAATCAATAAAAAAATATTACCCAATTAGTTAATTAAATAGTAATAAATAATTGTGTTTAATAGCGAACAAGAAAAAAAAATACAGTATTGAGATATGTGGCTGTAAATGTGGAGTTTTTCCCCTTATATAAGATTTTTTTTTTTTGAGTTTTTTGTTGTTTTTATTTATTTTGCTTGTTTTTTATATTGTTTTACTAGAGCCCATCTTTCATATTTCTCAGTGTGTACACCAGTTGGGGGGGGGGGGGAGGGAGGGGAAGAAAGTATCTTTCCGTGTTGTCTTGTGGGTCTCAGCAAACACAGCTCTGTGTTGTCTTGTGGGTCTCAGCAAACACAGCTGTGTTGTCTTGTGGGTCTCAGCAAACACAGCTCTGTGTTGTCTTGTGGGTCTCAGCAAACACAGCTCTGTGTTGTCTTGTGGGTCTCAGCAAACACAGCTGTGTTGTCTTGTGGGTCTCAGCAAACACAGCTCTGTTGTCTTGTGGGTCTCAGCAAACACAGCTATGTTGTCTTGTGGGTCTCAGCAAATACAGCTGTGTTGTCTTGTGGGTATCAGCAAACACAGCTCTGTGTTGTCTTGTGGGTCTCAGCAAACAGAGCTCTGTGTTGTCTTGTGGGTCTCAGCAAACAGAGCTCTGTGTTGTCTTGTGGGTCTCAGCAAATAAGCTCTGTGTTGTCTTGTGGGTCTCAGCTAACACAGCTCTGTGTTGTCTTGTGGGTCTCAGCAAACACAGCTATGTGGTGTCTTGTGGGTCACAGCAAACACAGCTCTCTGTTGTCTTGTGGGTCTCAGCAAACACAGCTGTGTTGTCTTGTGGGTCACAGCAAACACAGCTCTGTGTTGTCTTGTGGGTCTCAGCAAACACAGCTGTGTTGTCTTGTGGGTCTCAGCAAATACAGCTGTGTTGTCTTGTGGGTCTCAGCAAATACAGCTGTGTTGTCTTGTGGGTCTCAGCAAACACAGATCTGTGTTGTCTTGTGGGTCTCAGCAAACAGAGCTCTGTGTTGTCTTGTGGGTCTCAGCAAACAGAGCTCTGTGTTGTCTTGTGGGTCTCAGCAAATAAGCTCTGTGTTGTCTTGTGGGTCTCAGCTAACACAGCTCTGTGTTGTCTTGTGGGTCTCAGCAAACACAGCTATGTGGTGTCTTGTGGGTCACAGCAAACACAGCTCTCTGTTGTCTTGTGAGTCTCAGCAAACACAGCTGTGTTGTCTTGTGGGTCTCAGCAAACACAGCTGTGTGTTGTCTTGTGGGTCTCAGCAAACACAGCTGTGTGTTGTCTTGTGGGTCTCAGCAAACACAGCTCTGTGTTGTCTTGTGGGTCTCAGCAAACACAGCTCTGTGTTGTCTTGTGGGTCTCAGCAAACACAGCTGTGTGTTGTCTTGTGGGTCTCAGCAAACACAGCTCTGTGTTGTCTTGTGGGTCTCAGCAAACACAGCTCTGTGTTGTCTTGTGGGTCTCAGCAAACACAGCTCTGCTCGAGTCGGATTTCGAGCCTTTTATGAGGAACTATAGTTTCCCTCATAATTCAAATGTCAAAAGAGTAGATTTTTCTTGTATCATGTCATCTCTTTTTAGCAACGGATTACGTTTTTTTTTATCCCTCAAGATACAAAAAGCTTCAAATAATGTGGCTACGGGCGATGGTAAGAGGTTAATTTAAAAATAATATAGAAAAAAAAATTTTTAAAAAAGATATTTTTAAGATTAAAAGTTTCTGTTTCATCAGACTGATGTGTAATATTTTTGTTTTAATTATTTTACTAGTTCTATTTCCTTTATATTAAACAGTTTCACATTCTAAGAGATCGATACATATTTGTCAAACAAATGTGGTTTAAAAGAATTGTTTCTAGATGCAGCAGTTACTTGTGGTCTTTCGAATACGTTAATTTTTTTTCTAAAGTATGCATATTTTATGCACATACATAAAAACTTTTTTTTAAAGCTAGATTTAATTGACAGTCATTATCATTCGTACGCTTTTGTGTTTGGGTAATAAAAACAATATATGCGACATATCCCCACGAAGCTTATCATTATTATTATATGTATGTCATTATATCTCTAGACTACATAATCAAAATATCAGTTTCATTTTTTTTATTAAAAGAAACATCAAGGAATAAAACTGTAAGAATAATAAAATGGAGAGGATGCATAAATCAGATATTTTCTGCTTTACATTTGAACGTGAATTCTGAATTGATAAAAAGTAGTCCTTTCAGACCTTCCGATCTAAGGCCGATAGTTAACATAGGATGTCATGTGGCCAGCGAAAAGATTAAACAGAGAGAAATGTTTCAACTAACAATAAATAAATATAAAACCGTCAATTTTCATAAGCACTTTCCTGGCACAGTGGTTAGTGTGTTAGCTTCTAAAGGCTTTCACCATCGAGCTCGAATTCAGGTCTTTCAGCTTTTTTTAATGTTTTAAAATATAATTAAACACGCGTACATTGGTTCAGTTGTATTAACTGTTTAGAACTACGGACAAACGACTGAGATCTTAGGATTCATTGAAGTCCTTTGAACACAAATATATTTATAGAGACTGGTGTTAGACAAAATACTGATCAAGGCTTCTAGAGAGATGAGCCTCATTTCTTGAATATTTTTTTGTGTCAATGGGCCTTAGCCTAAACCAAATTCAAATACATTTCTTCATTCATTAATATGTGAATTCGGTGAGTATTTTCTAAGGCAACACAGTTATATTATTTTGTTTCGTTTTAAATCTTCTGGGAGACATTATTCTATAAATAGCCAAATCAACTTTTTTTTTTTATTGTTGATTTCATTGAAAAATCAAAACTAAAATTTACAAGTGTGGTAATTGGAGAATTCTTATTATCTGTGAAACGAGATAATTACAAAAGCACCTGCTTTTTTTTTCTGAGCGGCCTCATCAGTGTTAGCACCGGCATCATCTCCATGCTTGTTATATTATCTGCTTCATTTATTTTTTTTTCGCACTTTTACTATCTCATCTTTGTTCATTAGCAATCTGACGGCAATTACTGCTATTATTTTAAAAATCTACTGCTCAGCCAAACCAGAGTTATCCATCATTTTCGTTTACAAAATTGTTTAAGGAAAAACAGTTTGAGCGTGCAAAGTTTTAAAACGAGGCTGGTGTGCATAATAGCCTAGTGGCTCATCGAGTCTCGAGTTCGAGTCCAGGTGAAGACAAGGATTTTGAATTTCGGTGTTTTTTAGGAAGACCTGAGTCCACCCAACAATGGGTAGGGAAAAGTAAAGGCGATTGATCGTTGTGTTGGCCACATGACAATTGTGGGCTTCAGTAACAGAGTTCGCTAGGTTTGAAATGGTTCTTTACTTTCTTTTGTTTTTTACCTAGAGTATTGGAGACTCATATCTATGGCAGATAACTCTCAAGAACTAATTTTTTTTTGTATCCGTTGCACACTACATGTATAAAGGAAATGTAGATAAGCTTTGTAGTTCAAAAGGTTACGAGAATTGTTGTGCACAATTTGGCAATATAAAATTTCAATTCCAAGCTCATTCGATTTTAGGACAAAGTAATTCCTTTTTTTAGTTTGGAACAGAGAACTTTAAACATGGCTTTGTTTAGTTTGTCTTTTTAGTTCTAAGTATATCATCATCTTCCGAATTGAAAGCCGCATTGTTAACGAACTATTCTGCGAATTTCTCCCTAAGAGTACATTAGATGAAGTGGGCAGTGAGTCTTAAGGTCGCTTTGTCCCCATACAAGGACAGCCCTAATTCCGCACACGAACTATTTCTCTCTCTCTCTCTCTCTATCAAATCCTTGTCCCGTACAAGGACAGCCCTAATGCTGCACACAAACCAGTTCTTTCTATATCAAATCCTTGTCCCGTACAAGGACAGCCCTAATCCCGCACACAAACCAGTTCTCTCTCTCTTTCTATATCAAATCCTTGTCCTTACAAAGACAGCCCTAATGCCGCACACAAACCAGTTCTCTCTCTCTTTCTATATCAAATCCTTGTCCCGTACAAGGACAGCCCTAATACCGCACACGAACCAGTTCTCTTTCTATATCAAATCCTTGTCCCGATCGTCTCTCAGTCAGTACTCAACATTCATATAGATTGTGATCTTTTGTGTCTACTTCCTCTATGTCAAAGTTCTCTCGAAACCGTCCGAAGTAAACACTAATTGGACAGTGACCGACTCGGAACTGAGCTAGGACGGCCTGTTTCGCACGATGAAGCTGCCACCACGGAATCCTTTTTGTCTTGTTTACTCAGCTGCCTGTGGAGCTCACGGTCTTCATCGAAAGCATCCCAGCCATCGTACCAAAGTGCCAACAATCTTTTGTCGGCCAGGGATCGTACACTTTGGTAGGTGCACGGTTCATCATACACAGTGCCACCTGGACAGCGGTTTTTGCGAGGTGGTCAGCCCTGTCGTGGCCAACCACGCCACATTGGTAGGGCACCCATTATATTGTATCATCTTCCACTTTTTTTTACCAAGTTTATATCAATTCACTGTCTGTCTGTCTGGCCAAAAATTTGTACACATTATTTCTCCGACACCTAATCTGGGATCAAGCTTAAATTTAGCATAATTATTTCTTTTACCTAACAACAAATTAGTTAATTACTAATGGTAACAAATCATTTTGTTTGTTATCTCAAAGAAAGGAAAAACGTTTTACTGGACTGAAGTAGTGGTATACGCTGAATTAGTTCCCTTTATATATTGTCGTCTGAGGCTGAGTGGAAAAAAATTTGAACTATGTATGTGGGATGACAGCATACCAAAAGCGCGTGCTTAAAAGAGGGCGGGGTAACAGAGGTGCTCCCAGGGAGCCCCAAAGATTATCAACTCAGTGCCAGTTCGCTCTTCCTGGCGTAGAGGAAAGCAGCTGGCAGCGTGCTGAAAGAGAGCTGGAGATCTCTCACGAAGGTCGTACATTACTAATTTGAGACTCATTGAATGCCCTTGCCAAAACAGGTGCAAACGACGAAAAGATAGTTGAAGTAGACAACGGCTTTGTCTGCAATAGATGTGGGAAAATATACAGGTCGCGACTCGGTTTGCGTAATCATGTAAAATACTTTCCTAATCCTTAATCTTCTAAACCGAAGATAATGCCTGTATTTTAGTTATCAATATAAGGAGGTCTCGTAAGAAATGTGTTTTGTTTATCAGCTTTATAAGCATGCCTCGTTTCTAGAACGAGGCTGTTGGGGGGGGGGGGGGGGGGAATACTTTCATAGTTGAAAATTAAATTCAAAATTTCAAACACTAATTTAATTTGCTCGAAAAAAAATCTGTTAAGTGGCTTCTCTACTCCCGTATGTCATATAGCTGACATATAATACTTACACTGCACAGCATTTTTTTTTATGTATTTATTTATTTATGTATTGGCCTATACATATTTCACTTCGATGATAATATATACATTTATGTTTGTAACCAAGGTATATAATGTCTTCTGTATACAGGCTCTGTTCCCTTACACGCTACGACATTCTGCATCGTAGTAACAGGAGGACAATGCGACACTATTTGTATCATTTTTGTTTCTGAGATCGTATGGAAAAAAGTCACGTGACAGTCCCACTACCTTACACACCGTTGTACATACGCATTGATCTCATCATCAAATTCCGTGAATTATCTCATTGTCAGCCATCTCTCTATCTCTCTTCTTCTTCTTCCTCTCTTTGTCTCTCTCTCTTTGTCTCTCTATCTCTCTCTTCTTCCTCTCTTTGTCTCTCTATCTCTCTCTTCTTCCTTTCTTTGTCTCTCTATCTTAAATTCGTTCATTTCTTTGATCGTCCCTCCATTCTTTCTTTGTAAATCACTCATCTTTTTGCTGTTATTGTATTGTGTGCGTTTTTTGTTCCTCCACCCTCTTTTCTTCTTTCTTCTTCCTCCCACGCCGAATCCCTCCTCCTCCTCCTCTCATCATAGCCCCGCTCCCCCTCCCCCAATGAACGCGTTCGTTTCTCTCATCATTGCCTGCCATCCCGCCCCGTTCCGCACTAGCTGTGGTGCCAATATACCATGGCACTATGGATTCGGTACTTCCATCCCACTGACGCTGTCAGCACATCATTGGACAACTCTTGGCATTGTTGACGCTTTTGCACTGGCCATGCCAAGTAAAACATAAAACATTGACACCAGTGTGGCAATAATGTAGACGGTGTAACAATCATGATACTGTAAACATTCTTAAAAAACAAGAACATGGATTATATTTTTTAAGGGAAAATATCATGTCGTAAGTTGGAGAGTTTCTTATCATTAAGCAGTAGATTTATGTATAAATGTAGAATCTAAATTAAGGTTGTTGTTTTAGTTCTATGTGTTGCAAAACTTTTTTCGGTTATTTAATAATTATAGAACTTCAGAAGCTTTATTAAAACATGTATATATACATTTCAAAGCTTAATGTATGAAGTTTTTATGTTACCTAAAGTTTGCTTTAGACTTTACTTTAGAAGATTCTAATGTTCCTTTGGTAATGGAGCGTCTCGCGTCCGAACCAAAACCTATTGTCGGATGGCTGGGGCTAGAAGCGGAGAATTAAAACTCTGGACCATCATCACAACAGTCAATACAACTGAGAAGAAAAAAGTTTACATTTAAATTCAATAACTTTCTGTATATATATGGATCTAACAATAGTATTTAACTCCTGGATTTTGATCTTCTGCATTGATGTCTACTACTCTAGTATAGTGTTTCCCAAACTTTTTACCTATATGTACCCCTTTTATAACTTTTATAATGCAGAGTACCCCTCGCCTCCCCCCACCATACTTTAATTGATTAACAGAACATAAATTGGTATTTTAAAAAACTACCATAGTTAATGAGGCGCACTGCGTACTCCTTCCAAAGTCTTGCGCGTACCCCACTTTGGGAAACACTGCTCTAGTATATCTGGCTCCTACAGATACTATGTTTGGAAGGGTTATCTATATGAAGGGGTGATAAGAAATTTCAGATTAGTTATGGGAAAATGTATCTCCCCTATTGTAAGAAACCAACATTTTTCTGTTTTTTTTTAATTAAGTTAAAAAGGTCTTCCTTGGCCTTTTAGTTTTAATTGGGAAAATTATATTTGTACCATCTCTTTTAAAGTGAGTAATGTCCACTTCTAGACTTAGGTGTGCAGTTCAGTGAAGGTGTCTTTTTGTTAACATATGCTTTAGATGACCCAATAGTCACATTGTGTCATGACTAAATCTCAAAGTTAATCAGTTTGCTGGCGACTCAACTTTTGATGACGCAATCGTTTGATGCAATCTTCGGCTTACATAATCTTCTGTTCACCCACTTTACTGTTCACCATATTATCTGGTTTCCCAATTAAATTATCAGGTGACTCAGTCTTCTATTCATCAACTTATCTGGTTTCCCAATTCTACTCATCAGCTCATCTGGTCACTCAATCTTCTAGTCATCAAATTACCTGATGGCCCAATCTTTTATTCATCAACTTATCTGGGGCCCAATCTTCTATTCATCAAACCTTCTGGTGTCCTATTTTCTGCTTCTATATATAGAGGAATTTTTTTTTTAATCTTATTTCTTTTTTTTTTCCATTTCGGTGTTAAGATTCCGTTTTGTAAATAAAAGAAATGTGTGCTTATCAAGATTGAATCACTGGATAAACTTCTATCTCGAGTCTGCCTTGGATTGTGAGTGTATGTAGATATCTCTTATGTGAAATGTGAACTTTTAGCAAGAAATGCGAGAACATTATTCGAGCCGGCTTTTCATTACGTTCTGGAGGGCGATTTTTTTTTAAATTTAAAAAAATATCTATTCTAATTGATTTCTTTGTTTGTGCTCTTGTGAAAGTGTGCATTTTTGTGTGCATGTGTGTGTGCTTGAGTGGGTGTTGATTGTCTTTATGCTCACAATAAGTTGTGACATTACGAAAATAAAAGTTTCCTAAACAAAAGAAACAATTAATACATATATTTCCTACCTTATAAAGTTGATTGTGGTTTGTCATTCCTTATTCTGTTTATTTTGTAAAATGTTTCATTATTGCTAGAATTTAATTTCTTCTTTTAACAATCCAGATTATGATGTTATAGGAGCATGGGGACTGAAACGTCCAAGTCTATATAAGACGTTGTGCCAAATGTTCATGTACATACATGTCTTTATTTAATTCTCAATGAACTACAATGAAACTTGTCAGTCTAGTGCGTAATTCACGCTGAAGCCGTGTTGAAAAAAAAGATGTAACCTAAATTTAACTTTAAGAAGATCATATTTTGACAAATGTTAGCGATTAGACCCACACAGTCTCTCACCTCGTGTCCGATTAGGTGGTTGTTGTTTGTTTCTTTTTCCTAAGATATACATAAAGTCTAGGAAAAACGTTAGAGTCGTTTTCGAGATACCTGTCCAGCTTCCAGTTTCCGCCCATGAAGAAGTCTCAATGAAATAGTTGTGTCGTGGCCTAAAGAATCTCGCGCATAATCATTTAGTGATTACTTGCAAATATAGTTTTGCACACCGCCTCGTTGTATCCATGGGATGATTCGTTACTGGTGTCAATTCCACGCATAATGAGCTTTCAAAATGCGCATACGTTATCTTATATTATCTTATATTATACAGCCAATCCTTAGATTAAAAGCATTATTCGTGTTTGCATTGGGCTCATTATCGAGTCACTCGTATATCGAAATGCACAAGTTCTTGCTCTCAATTGTGTTCAAGCAAGAAGAAAGGAGCTCAAATCTAGCTCTCAGTTGTGTTCAAGCAAGGAGAAAGAAGCTCAAATCTAGCTCTCAATTATGTTCAAGCAAGGAGAAAGAAGCTCAAATCTAGCTCTCAATTGTGTTCAAGCAAGGAGAAAGGAGCTCAAATCTAGCTCTCCGTTGTGTTCAAGCAAGGAGAAAGGAGCTCAAATCTAGCTCTAAATTGTGTTCAACCAAGGAAAAAGGAGCTCAAATCTAGCTCTCAATTGTGTTCAAGCAACGAGAAAGGGGTTCAAATCTAGCTCTCAATTGTGTTCAACCAAGGAGAAAGGAGCTCAAATCTAGCTCTCAATTGTGTTCAAGCAAGGAGAAAGATCATCAAATCTTGTTACCTGGTTTTCATTTTGTTTTGTTTTTGATACGAAGCTCCACTGCCACACATTGAGATCTAGTTTTAATTATAGATCTCTTTTTTTTCTAATTTAGTTGGCAGCATTAAAGTTCAACTTTGCGTTCTTGATAGTGTTTAGCTTCTTGTCAGAATCCCCAAAAAGAGTTTCCTAAACTCATGAAAATGTGTTGATTGTTATATTTCACCTTTCATCTTCACCTGTTCTTTAGTCTTCTGGTGCAGCACGCGTGATTTCCTCGTTCCTCTGGGGTTGTGTTGTTGTGTTTGGTTGGTTTTTTTTTTGCCAGAATTAATCTCCTTCACTTCTTGAATTTGTTTTCCCATCTCCCATCTTTTGTCTGCCTCTTCTTCTCTAATCCTGATTTGTTCCACGCAGGAAGGGTTTTGTAAGCTCTAAGGATCTCTTAATATAGAAGTATAGTACTAGCTTGCTTTATTGTCGTGATATAGAAGTATAGCCCTAGAATTGCTTTACTGTCGTGATATAGAAGTATAGCCCTAGAATTGCTTTACTGTCGTGATATAGAAGTATAGCCCTAGAATTGCTTTACTGTCGTGATAAAGAAGTATAGCCCTAGAATTGCTTTACTGTCGTGATATAGAAGTATAGTCTTAGCTTGCTGTACTGTCTTGATATAGAAGTATAGTCTTAGCTTGTTGTACTGTCTTGATATAGAAGTATAGTCTTAGCTTGCTGTACTGTCGTGATATAGAAGTATAGTCTTAGCTTGCTGTACTGTCTTGATATAGAAGTATAGTCTTAGCTTGCTGTACTCTTGATATAGAAGTATAGTCTTAGCTTGCTGTACTGTCTTGATATAGAAGTATAGTCTTAGCTTGCTGTACTGTCTTGATTTAGAGTATAGTCCTAGCTTGTTGAACTGTCTTGATATAGAAGTAGAGTCTTAGCCTGCTGTACTGTCTTGATATAGAAGTATAGTCTTAGCTTGCTGTACTGTCTTGATATAGAAGTAGAGTCTTAGCTTGCTGTACTGTCTTGATATAAAAGTATAGTCCTAGCTTGTTGAACTGTCTTGGTATAGAAGTAGAGTCTTAGCCTGCTGTACTGTCTTGATATAGAAGTATAGTCTTAGCTTGCTGTACTGTCGTGATATAGAAGTATAGTCTTAGCTTGCTGTACTGTCTTGATATAGAAGTATAGTCTTAGCTTGCTGTACTCTTGATATAGAAGTATAGTCTTAGCTTGCTGTACTGTCTTGATATAGAAGTATAGTCTTAGCTTGCTGTACTGTCTTGATTTAGAGTATAGTCCTAGCTTGTTGAACTGTCTTGATATAGAAGTAGAGTCTTAGCCTGCTGTACTGTCTTGATATAGAAGTATAGTCTTAGCTTGCTGTACTGTCTTGATTTAGAAGTATAGTCCTAGCTTGTTGAACTGTCTTGATATAGAAGTAGAGTCTTAGCCTGCTGTACTGTCTTGATATAGAAGTATAGTCTTAGCTTGCTGTACTGTCTTGATATAGAAGTAGAGTCTTAGCTTGCTGTACTGTCTTGATATAGAAGTATAGTCTTAGCTTGCTGTACTGTCTTGATATAGAAGTAGAGTCTTAGCTTGCTGTACTGTCTTGATATAAAAGTATAGTCCTAGCTTGTTGAACTGTCTTGGTATAGAAGTAGAGTCTTAGCCTGCTGTACTGTCTTGATATAGAAGTAGAGTCTTAGCTTGCTGTACTGTCTTGATATAGAAGTATAGTCTTAGCTTGCTGTACTGTCTTGATATAGAAGTATAGTCTTAGCTTGCTGTACTGTCGTGATATAGAAGTATAGTCTTAGCTTGCTGTACTGTCTTGATATAGAAGTATAGTCTTAGCTTGCTGTACTCTTGATATAGAAGTATAGTCTTAGCTTGCTGTACTGTCTTGATATAGAAGTATAGTCTTAGCTTGCTGTACTGTCTTGATTTAGAGTATAGTCCTAGCTTGCTGTACTGTCTTGATATAGAAGTATAGTCTTAGCTTGCTGTACTGTCTTGATATAGAAGTAAAGTCTTAGCTTGCTGTACTGAAACGGAGGGACAAAATTATTTCGACATTTCTTGTCGAACCTCTTAATTGCCACTCTTCTGCAAATCGAGCAGTTTGTAACTGCTAGTCTCTTGCCTGGGCTACGCCCACGTGTTACATTTACGTGTGTGGAGGGGGAGGGTTACGTGGAGGATTGACCTGTAAGGATGAGGATGATATGTATTACGTGAGGCGTTTGGGATTACTCGATGCCAGTCGGTTCTAGCTTCCAGGCTCTTGTTTCAATATTGGCAACGCTGTATGGATAGACTGACTCATGAATGGCCGACTGACACTCTGACTAACTGAATGATTTTCAATCTCAACATTTTTCAGCTACGCTCAAATAAAGTTAACGAACATCTGAGGATACTCAATGGTGATATTTATCGTTATTTCCAATAGATTTTGACACGTAGCATAGAGAATTGAAACATGATTCGATAAAGTTGATATAGGTAAATTGTTTATTGAACTGTAAATATGATTCGACAGAGTTAACATAGGTAGATAGTTTGTTGAACTGTAAATGTGATTCAACAGAGTTGAGATAGGTAGATAGTATATTGAACTGTAAGTATGTTTCAATGACTGTAAGATAGTTACTTGATTGAAAGGTCAATAAGTTTGTTGATAGTACTATTTAAAGATTCATACGGAGAAAATGATTTTAGGACATCATATATATTTAAGCAAAATTGACCAATTATGCAACTGTTTTGATGATCAATAAGTATTGATTATACTAGAAGGTAACCACTTAACACTTCATAAGTATTTAATTTTGAGCTGAGAATTTAATAAGGAATGTTCTAAAAAACACTTTTTAAAAAAACAAACTTTACAGGAAGTGTAATTGTATCAATTAGATTTGATGAGTCAGGTAATTAAATTTATAATAGATCTAGACCAAAAAAAAAAGCAAATCCAAGCGATTAGAAATATTTTTTACAACTGTTTTAGTTTGGCGCTGTTTCATTTTTTTAGCTTTCTCAATGCGCTGTGATCTGTCACTCATCGGGACCAGTTTGGAAACGAAAGAAAGGGATGCAAGATTGATCTAATCTTCATTCTAGTAACAGGTTGTTTACTTTTAGTTGTGTAAAAAATTACATTAAATTGATTTCCTATCATTATCCAAAATCTGAAGTGTTTTACTGATTAAGATCCGCCATGTATCTCATGAGTTCTAAAGTGACCAGCGGACCACCAATGAAGCCCAACCCTAGACTTTGCGAGTGACATGTGTTATACCAGAAACAAAGCGTTCTAATTAAGAGACACTGCTTCATGCCAGGCTGGAATCCTAGGGTCAATGCCATGATTATATATGTATTGATATTTTTAACCGCCTGTGTGTGTTCACCTTGCCAGGGGAAAGATAACAAGCACTTGAGCTGTACTGACATTGAGTACGCTGTACATACAATGTACTCTCTCTGTCTCTGAGTCTTTTTCTCTGTCTCTCTCTGTCTCTCTCTCTGTCTGTCTGTCTGTCTCTCTCTATCTCTCTCTCTCTCTCTTACTATCTCATATTACTACATTCATGATAACATTATGAATAGTTTAAGACTAGAAGATATGTGACTTTTTTTTCTTCATAAATCAAAAGTATCTTTATTGCAAAGACATTGTAATACTTAGGTCAGAAATAAGCTAGGAAACTGTGTGGTAAATACAATATCAGTCAATAGCTTTTGTTGTCATTTACGAAGTCAAAAAGTAAATAACTGAGTACAAGTGAAGACCTGTGGGTAATGACCTAGACATATTAATCTGTGACATTCGTGACATCAAGATCACTTTGACTTAGTTTCTTAGATCCTCCCACGACATTCGGCGCAATGGGTAGCAAAATGACGACATATAATTCGATATCCAGCCAAGCTTGCAGCCACTTCCCAACTGGTGTCCACTGCCTGATACACTAGATCTACATAACGTTGCGCCGCCATGTTACAGAAGGACGTCCCTGTTTGCATTTTTTTCTTTTTGCCCCCCCCCCCCATCAGGGCCGGATTTAAGGGAGGGCAGGCGCGGCTACTGCGAGGTATCCACAACTAGAAGCCCTCCACAATAGAGATATAAATAACAAGATTACAAAGACAGTTTGTGAGGAAACACAAACTCAAAATCGGCCCCCGAAGTGGTCCACCCAGGCAGGATTCAATATTTTCAGAAAGAACATCCAAATGAAATTATATCAAAGACAAATGAGAGATAAGAATGGAGAAAGAAGGTTGACAGATCTTGTGTAGTGCCCCAACGGTACAGCAGATCAAAGGATAGGTGCAAGTGAATGCAAAGTTAGATGTGAACCTGTTGAAAATCTTCACCAGGATTCGAACCCGGGGCTCTCGGTTCGGAAGCCAAGCGCTTTACCGCGCCTCTCCTGGCCTAACTGAAGTCTTATGATTGATATAATTGTTTTGAAAAGGCCTAATCTCTTATTCGAATGCTCAAAAAAAAATAGAAAACATTTTCGCTACGTAATGAAATATTCACGAAAATAAAATTTACAAGATTACTATTCGTTTTAATTTAGGTCAAACTTATTATGCATACTAATTAGCATTTTCTCTTTAAAAAACTGCTTGCATAACTGATTTTAAAAATTAGATTTTTCGCTTTCAGAAAAAAAAAAGTAGCCGTTGCATCAGAACTTTGAATGGTCTAAAATATTGTGATGTTGGATTTTCAATATCTTTTATAGTTTACGAGATCAAAACGGGACGGACGGACAGACGGACAGACATTTTGCACAAAACTAATAGCGTCTTTTCCCCTTTCGGGGGCCGCTAAAAATCTAAATTTCGACGGTTCAGCAACTTTTAAGTTTATGTTGGTTTTTTTTTTCAACTTTTCTTTTTCATCTTACAGTTGGCAACACAGTTATGACTAGAAGTGTTTGTCAGGCATTACATTTTTAGATTGGGCCCAACCATGGCCGAATTTACGACCATGCAGCCTTTCAGGGCCCTTTTCCTAGAAGGCAGGCCACTACAAACTACATGATTTTAAAATATATAAAAAAATATTAATATATGAGGGGAAATAATATTAAATATTCACGTGATAGAATGTGGTATTAAAAAAAAATATTTGTCAGCGTCGAGCTTAATTTTTAATTTGACTCGCAATGTTACGGTCTAGACTAGAATGTAAGCAAGACAGAATAATTCGTACTAATTTCTATTCGAAACTTTAAGGTACACAGTTGGTAACATGAGTTAGGCTGAGATAAATGGAGAATGAGATAGAGGAACACTGAGTTAAATGGAAAATAAGAGAGTGGGGCCTTGAAAGAGAAGGAGAATGAGGTAGATAAAGACTATGTAGTTGGATAGTAGTGAGGTAGAGGAAGATGGTTGAGCAGACATTGAGATAATGAAATCGATGAGATTGAGGTGGGTACAAGATAATAAATTAGAATGCGAGGTAAAACATTGTGAGGTAAAGGAAATGTTAGAGAAAAGGTTGGAGAATTAAGACGGGTAAGATGCTGGTAAAAGCTAATTGGAAAGTCCAGCAAATTCCAAACATAAGAAAACATCAACTTTAATAGGAATCAAACTCATAACCATAAGTTTGGCAACTAGGCGATTTAACCAACAGTCAAGTGTGCTCCATTTATTGAACAACAGGCATCTACGTAAAAAAAAAGTCCGCCATCACAATAAGTTCACCATCACAATGAGTTCACCATCACAATAAGTTCACCATCACAATGAGTTCACCATCACAATGAGTTCACCATCACAATAAGTTCACCATCACAATGAGTTCACCATCACAATGAGTTCACCATCACATTAAGTTCACCATCACATTAAGTTCACCATCACATTAAGTTCACCATCACAATGGATGGCTGCCTGGTCTTGCGGTTTGCGCGCTGGACTTATCGGATTTATCGATGGTTCGAATCCTGCCCGCTCCCATCCCCCATCGTCCTGCGGGAGGTTTGGACTAGGAAGTAAACTATCTTCAACTTTGAAGGAACATTCGAAACATGTAAAACATTTTACAAACAAACAATGAGTTCACCATGTAATTTTCCCCCCTGATGGCTGTCTGCTGGACGACTTCCCTAACACCACTGACCACGTCACGAATCTCTAACACTTTACCACTGGCCCTTTTTTTCATCTTCGTTCCCCAGCTTAGCGACTCCATCTGTGATTGGCTAGAGCCCAAACTGAATTAACGTTATTTCTTGAAGCTAGGACAAGACAGACAGAAAAAAAGCTTTTGATCTAAAATGTCTCCCAACTCTAGAAAATGAAAGGTGACTTTGGCGATGGGTTGTTGTCTGATGGGGTAGAAACACCTCCACGATACATCTACCCTCCAAAAGATGTAGATTTAAATATCTTACGTCATGTCCCCCATTTATAGCGCTGCTTTTAAAGTGGGCTTACGGGAAGTAGGCTTACAGAAAGTGGGCTTACGGTAAGTAGACTTACAGAAAAGCTTTTAGACAGAGCCTCAAAGAAATCATTTGTAGAGCCCAGCACTTAGGATGTTGATATACGACATGGGCGCCATCAGAGAAGGGTGCTGGTAAATGATAGGGGCGCCATGAGAGAAGGGTGCTGGTATATAACAGGGCCCCATGAGAGAAGGGCGCTGGTAAACGACAGGGGCGTCATGAGAGACAGGCGCTGGTAAATGACAGAGTTGCCATCAGAGAAGGGTGCTGGTAAATGATAGGGGCGCCATGAGAGAAGGGTGCTGGTATATAACAGGGCCCCATGAGAGAAGGGCGCTGGTAAACGACAGGGGCGTCATGAGAGACAGGCGCTGGTAAACGACAGAGTTGCCATGAGAGAAGAATGCTGGTAAATGACAGGGGCGCCATGAGAGACGGGCGCTGGTAAACGACAGAGTTGCCATGAGAGAAGAATGCTGGTAAACGACAGAGTTGCCATGAGAGAAGAATGCTGGTAAATGACAGGGGCGCCACGAGAGAAGGGTGCTGAAATGGGATTAAAAAATACACAAACACTACAGGTCGTAACGTGGTTTTTGTAAAGTAGATAACACATAAACATAGGAGGAGGTAACGCGTTGTATAATTGACATTTCAAAGAGCAGGCGTCACGAATCGGTGCGAGAGAAAAAGTGAGGAACAGTGACCACAAAAGAAGAAGGCAAAATTAGATTAGACTTAACGAATTCTGGTACTGGCCTGGATGTTGTTGTTTTTGTTTTCTGTTTTTTATTTAAATAGAGATTAATAGCAGAAAGAAATTAGGAGGTCTGCTTCCGAGAGGGAAAAAGTAAGAAACAGACAGAGACTGAGACAGACAGAAAGATAAGTCAGAAAGCGAAACAGAATGAGAGACACAGAAAGGACGAGTGAGAGACACACACAGCGATATACAATCAGCTTTATCTATGTCTTGTTTCACACCGTTAGGAAAGAGTTGCACAGTATCTGAGACATGTTTTTGTTGACTATCAACTAATGACCAGAAGCCGTTAGGAAAGAGTTGCACAGTATCTGATCCATGTTTTTGTTGACTATCAACTAATGACCAGAAGCCAGTTTAAAAGAGCAGAAAAATGAGAGGTCACAACATGATCTGTAGGTGTGTCAGTGGTCGGTGAGAATGTTCTATGGTTCTATCTTACATGACAGAAATTGATTTTTAATTACTTATTTATCCCATTCAGATGAAAGGTTTCTGACAGGAAAATACTTTGTGCATTGTTTCGTGAGTTTGTTTTTATCTACAGAATTTATTTATTTTTTTTTGTCAATTAATTGTTATACAGCCAATGAAAAGGAACTCTTCAGTCTTTCCAAACTCTGTGTCCTAGACAAAATGATACACATATGATTCTACGTCCTTAAAATGCAACAAGCTTTCAGTAAAGAGAAAATAAAGATGAATCTATATTGATTTAAAAAATAATTACATCCAAGTTCAAACCTCCCGCAGGATGACAGAGAATGGCAGCGGCAGGGTTCGAACCGGTGACCATCGAGAATATCGAAAGACAGCCCAGAGAGTATACCTCAGAACCAGGCTGCCATCTTTGAGCTTTGACATCTCATTGAACCTGCTATCCTGGACTCAATGTAAAACACATCACCCGAACAACCTACCATAATAAACCCAATGTAAGACGCATCACCAAATAACCAACCATTGACCCAATTTAAAAAAAAAAACAACATCGCCAAACAATCTATCATGGACCCAATGTAAGTGTCACAAACCGCTGTGAGCCCACACCCGTTTGTGTGTGTGTAGCAGAACACCAGGTCAGAGCCAAGGCTTTGTATCTCCAATGATGCATGTGGACGTAACCACTGAGGCTATGCGTCACTGATGATGCAAGGGGACGTAACCACTGTGTTGCTGTGCAGTCCAGATGGGAGGGATTTTGCTCTTGAAACGAACGGACAGTTAGCGTGGGTTTTGTAGAGCGAACGGTCGCATTTTCCGCTTCTGCTTGTCTTCCTAATATTGTAGGAGAAACTTATAGTGCAATCTAACGTTCATAGTCATTAGAGATCTTAGTTTAGTCACCAGGTTTGTTGATGTACCTGTATGAAAGCGTTTTATTTGGAAGATTCTATATTGTGTGTAAATAAAGTTATACGCCTACGTTTTTCTAACTATATTCAGGTGTTTAGTTTTATATCTTAATTATATAGACAAACACCAAAATCGCGACAGGGCTAAAGCCACCAAAGTTCCAGCGTCAACAGTCGGGCCTCCAGAATCACCCTAGACCACGACCAGTTCAAGCAGGCGCCAGCACACTGCTAGCGTCTTGTGACAGTAAGTCACATTACCAAACAACCTATCGTGGGCTCAATATAAGACACATCACCAAACAACCTATCCTGGACTCAATGTAAAACACATCACCAAACAACCTACCATAATAAACCCAATGTAAAACATATCACCAAACAACCTATCCTGGACTCAATGTAAAGCACATCACCAAACAACCTACCATAATATACCCAAAGTAAGACATATCACCAAACAACCTATCCTGGACTCAATGTAAAGCACATCACCAAACAACCTACCATAATATACCCAAAGTAAGACACATCACCAAGCAACCTATCATTGACCCAATGTAAGATACATCACCAAGCAACCTATCATGGACCCAATTTAAAACACATCATCTAACAACCTATCATGGACCCAATTTAAGACACATCACCAAACAATCTATCATGGACTTAATTTAAGACACATCACCAAACAATCTATCATGGACTTAATACAAGACATATCACCTAACAACCTATCATGGACTTAATGTAAGACACATCACCAAACAACCTATCATGGACTTAATGTAAGACATATTACCAAACCACATATCATGGACTTAATGTAAGACACATCACCAAAGATCCTATCATGGACTTAATGTAAGACACATCACCAAACAATCTATCATAGACTTAATGTAAGACACATCACCAAAGATCCTATCATGGACCCAATTTAAGACACATCACGAAACAATCTATCATTGATCCAATGTAAGACACATCACCAAACAACCTATCATGGACTTAATGTAAGACACATCTCCAAACAACCTATCATGGACCCAATTTAAAACACATCATCTAACAACCTATCATGGACCCAATTTAAGACACATCACCAAACAATCTATCATGGACTTAATACAAGACATATCACATAACAACCTATCATGGACTTAATGTAAGACACATCACCAAACAATCTATCATAGACTTAATGTAAGACACATCACTAAACAATCTATCATGGACTTAATGTAAGACACATCCCCAAAGATCCTATCATGGACTTAATGTAAGACACATCACCAAACAACCTATCATGGACCCAATTTAAGACACATCACCAAACAACCTATCATGGACCCAATTTAAGACACATCACCAAACAACCTATCATGGACCCAATTTAAGACACATCACCAAACAGCCAATTATGGACCCAATGCTAGACACTCTGCGTATTAAACAAAAGAACATAGAGATCTGCCATTGAAAGAAAAGAACAATTCAAGTTCTGTGATTCTATTTCTTGAAAAAAAAACGTATATGTCAACGAAATGACGATCGTGAATAATGTGAACCACAATTAGATTCTAAAAAAAATGTGTGCGATATGTACATACAGTTTTAATTCCGAACCTTTTTAAACGAAAATCGAAAATGAAACTTTTGTACCTTAATTAAATGTTATATAATTCAGATATTGTGATTTACAACAAGCGTTTGACTTTCATTTGTTATTCCTTAACATAGAAACAGAAGAACGTATCGGAATTATGTATATATATGTATCTATATATATTTATATATATATATATATATATATATATATATATATATCATCCACCATGGTTTTTAGATATTATTTAACAGCGCAGATACGTTTTAATGGGCGTGATCGTCTCAGAAACGTTTTTAAATAAGCCGTATTGTCACGGGACTTTTTTGTCCCACAATAGTCTTCAATGTGACAGTCAGAAGAAATCTACCTTTCTGAAATAAGAAAGTAGAGAAGTCTATAGTGTTAGCGGAGATCTTTTGAAATTGCTTCAAAAAGTAGTAAGACTGGTCGTTGTTGCGGACGCCATTCGCTAGAAATGTAGGCATTTTAAAAGGTCTTAGGAAAGTCGTCTCTTGCTTAAGTTGTCATTGTTTTTGGTTAGCGCTATTTCAAGCTTTTAGCTTACCCAATGCTTTTTTTAGACGGCGGTCTATAATTTAGAAAACGCTTGGGCTTGGCTAGAATATGCTGATGGATGTACATAGGATGTCTGGTTATCTCTGTAATATTGGACAATACAAGTAATTTTTTTCCAACTTGATTATTGTTATTGTAATAACAGGGATGCAATTTGACGTGGGCTAAAAAAATATTTAAAAATTATTTTTTTAAAAAAAATTTATCTAAAGGGAAGACAATCGAGTTTGCAGCCATATCTCTTAATAATTTATAAGTTATTTCCCTTATTTGATCTCAAATTTTTTTCATTTGATTCATGTTTTGATAGGTACTATAAATAATTGTTTAAATTTTCAATTAGATCCAAGATCTTGTGAGGGAGAAATAATGTCAAAATCATATAAGGGAACCAAACCCTACACATTTAGCCATATATGTGAATACAGAAAAGTTAATTTTCGTTAACCAGTATTTAATTCACCAATTGGTTTAAAACAAAAATTATTGATTCCTGTCTTGTCTATGCCAATTGAATATCTGTGCGAAGTGTTTTAACCTCATCCGAGAATGTGTGTGGGAGAAATAACGTGTACAAACTTTTTACCAGACAGACAGATTGAGTTGATATAAAATGTGTTAAAAGTACAAAAACACAATTACTAAAAGTCCCCACAGACGGGAATCTAGTTCTTTCTGACAAACCTTTATCCAGACTAACAACACACTACTCTGTGTCGCTCCAGGTCCAAAATTCAGTTCTCCAGTTTTCAGTTAGCACAAGGAAGGGCTCTTTCCTTTTCTATTTCCAGATCTTCAGACGCCTTTTTCTCTTCGCTTCACGCTTCTATGTCCAGACGCCTCTTCTCTTCGCTTCAGGCTTCTCTGTCCAGACTTCTCCTTCTCTGTCCAGAAGCCTCTTTCAGTTCGCTTCACCGTCCACTGTGTGCTCTCTCTCCTTGACTATAGACAAACAAAGTGCTGATTAGTAATTGTGAATGATCAAAGATTAAAAATCTCAGTAACACTACAACAATACAACTACTACAATAGCATAACGGTATAAAGAAAAACTCTGATACAAGTCTAGACTATGATGCTTCATACTACGGTAGACTGGATCTGCCCCCTCTGCTAAAAATGTGACTTTACGATTTCATTTCTTATCGCATATGATTTTCTAGACACCTCTGTCTCACTTTATCATGATTCTCCTTTTTTCTCATACTTCAAATGTAGATAAAGATCTATATATACGCATTTTTAAAAATCATCAATTAATGAAGAAGTTTGACTACACATACAGTGACAACTCCACAATGAAGGTCGTTGGCGGTCTATCGTTGTGCTGGCCACATGACATCCAGCTCGTTAACCGTGGGTCAAAGACACAGATTAACTAGTTTTGGTTCTAGAAATTTTAGAAATATAGGTCCGACTGTACTTAACATTTCATCCATATCCCCATTTAAAAAAAAAATAGCTTCTTTCGAAGCCTTTGGGCTATTTATAGATCTAGACTCCAACATTGCAACCTAATACCATCGCTTAGTATTTCATATCAAATGTCACATTATCTATTTGTGTTTTTTTTCTTTTGTATAAAAATTAAAAAAAAGAATTTGAAAGAGGAAGAAAATGATTATTTTATAGGATAGATAAACATAAAAAAAAAAAACCTTAGCATTGTGTATTAAAGCCATCTTTTGTTAAAAAGTAAATAACTGTGGAAAAACTAACACTGGGGCACACTCAAAATGTATACAGCAATTTACAGCATTCAAAATTGAAGTCAGGCTTTCATTGGTGGGTTCATATTCTCTGTTAATCTCTCCAATAGAAGGTTTGTAAGCTCTGCCCATTGGGACAGAAATGGGAGACTATTCAACTTAATCAAGACTTTACTCCGGACTTTGTTTCATTTGGACACGAGACTACGTCCTTTTACATTATTAAGCAGATGAGATAGGTGGCATTGATTTCTTCACATAGTGGGACATAATTAATTTGTCTATCTTATTTTATCTTATCTATCTATCTATTTATCTATCTATCTATCTATCTATCTATCTATCCATGATAATCCATCTAATCTTTTCTTATCTATCTAACTAACTTATTTTATCTAGCTATCTTATCTTCTATCTATATCTATATCTATCTATTTATATCTATATATTTATCTAGCTCTATCTATCTATCTATCTATTTATCTATATATCTATCTATCTGTCACAGTCTCAGTTGACATTGCATGATTTAATATTCACGTCATGTTAAGAGTTTAAAAGACACGTGGAATTCCTGATGTAGAAATCAGGAAGTAGAATGAATTAAGTTGACTTTAGTTCAGTCAAGTCAGTAAGGTCTTGCTCCCGGTCCAGGAAGGTTGGACATGGCTTCCTGGACTGGTGTTTATATATTGTCACGTATTACGAATTGAATTCTACTTTTAAATGGCTTGCCTAGGGGAACGTGACAATAGAAAAGCAGTTGTGTCACTTGTCTTAAGTCTGAATTTAATCAAAGACTTACAATGAATAATAAAAAAAAATGACACAAGAAATCGGAAGGTAAAATATCAACTTAATGTTTAATCATAATATAACTCAATACAAAATGGAAGGGTTGACCAAAACCCTTTTACAAAAATGGCATGTAAAAATATTACAATACAAGAGTTTGAAAATATAATTACAAATACAAGCAAGGCCTTGAAAAAAAAGAAAAATCTTAACTTACACGATCAAGTGGTATACCACGCACGGGTCACGCAATGTCTCCGCTATTCTGTCTCACGGCTGTCTCCGTATGTCTGTCCGTCAACGTTACGCGAGCGGTCTTTATATAATCTACCGCGCGTCGATATCTAGTAATTTCTAGAACAGAAAGTCATCAACACCCAGATCTAGAACGCTCTTCAAAGAGACAGAAGAAAAAAAAACAAAAAACCACCCTCCTTTCAACCAGAGGTACACACATAGGTCAAGGACCGGTCACTGTCTGTGTGGCTTGACTCACCGTGAAAAATAAAAAAAAACTTATTACACAAGGGGCAGACAACCTACAGGTCAAGAAAAAAAAATAGTATCTAGGCATTGTTACCTAGATACGTAACACCTCCCTCCTAAAAATAAAAAGTTTACATTTCCACGAAATGGAAATCTTTTTAGAATAATTACAAAAATGATATTTACATTACAGAATGTATTTATCATGATATATATAAAAAAAAATATATACATCAAAATACTTTTTACAATCTAGATAAGGCATCGGCGATAACATTTTCGCTGCCTTTTATGTGTTTAAGATCTAGGTTGTACTCTTGTAAAAATAAACTCCACCTGAGAAGTCGTTGATTCTTGCCAGACATTTTGTGGATAAATGTAAGGGGATTGTGGTCAGTAAATACAACCAGTGGCCATCTGGACCCACTGATATAAAAATCAAAGTGTTGTATAGAAAGAATCAACCCAAGACATTCTTTTTCCACAGTAGAATAATTTCTTTGATGTCTATTAAATTTCTTGGAAAAGAAACAAATAGGGTGCTCTACTTGGAAATTATCTTCTTGGTAAAGGACTGACCCAACACCTGTGTCACTGGCGTCAATAGCTAACCTAAAAGGTTTTCCGAAGTCAGGAGCCATCAAAATAGGGGAGCTAGATAATATCTGCTTAATTTGGTTAAAGGCTTTCTGACATTCATCCGTCCAAGTAAATCGGACGTTCTTTCTCAGGAGGTTTGTTAAAGGACTGGCCATGACAGAAAAATTTTCGCAAAACTTTCTATAATATCCAGACATTCCCAAAAATCTTCGGAGTTGTTTCCGATCAGCAGGAATAGGGAAAGCTTGGATAGCTTCTACTTTGGCCATTACAGGTTTCACCTGACCTTGTCCTACAATATGGCCTAAGTATTGGATGGAAGCCTGGCAAAAATCACTCTTACTCAGGTTTACAGTAATTTTTGCATGTAAAAGTTTAGTAAAAAGACAATGCAGTTGTTTACAATGGCTAGAAAAATCTTGGCTAAAAATTACTACATCGTCTATGTATGCGTGGCAATTCTCCATGTCAGCAAGCAGGGCATTTATCATTCTCTGGAAAGTGGCAGGAGCATTCTTCATGCCAAATGGCATCACTTTGTATTGGTACAGACCATCAGGGGTGACAAAGGCGGAGATTTCCTTTGCCCTATCAGTCAGGGGAACCTGCCAATAACCTGAAAGTAGGTCTATTTTGGTGATGTACTTAGCGTCACCAATACGATCTATGAGATCGTCTATCCTAGGGATAGGAAACGAATCGGTCTTTGTTACAGCATTTACCTTACGGTAGTCTGTACAAAAACGATAAGTCTTGTCCTGTTTAGGTATCAAGACACATGGGGAGCTCCAGCTACTGGAACTTGGTTCAATGAGGTCATTTTCAAGCATATACTTGATTTCTGACCTAAGTATGGCAAGTTTTTCAGGGTTAACCCTGTAAGGATGCTGCTTGACTGGAGTAGCCTCGCCAACATCTACATCATGCATTATAACATTAGTCTGTTTTGGTACATCAGAAAAAATGTCATTAAATTCATTAATGAGTTTCATGATAACTGGCCTTTCTGTCGAAGACAGATGAGACAGTTTTACATCCAAATTCTGTAATACAAAAGAATTAGGTATTTTGTATTGTCCAAATTTCTCCTTTACAATATCATCATCAATAGGAGAAACATGGCTATTTGAACAACTTTTGACTGTATTTAAAACACAATTACTCTTCTCTGAGTGATCTGGCCGAGATACATAAGGCTTCAGCATGTTTATATGACATAGCTGAGTCTTTTTCCTACGGTCAGGAGTTTTGATTGTGTAATTGAGGTCACTAATTTTGGTCTCAATTTCATAGGGACCAAAGTATCTGGCTTGCAAGGGTTGACCTGGTATGGGCAAAAATACAAGCACCTTATCCCCGGGAGAAAATTCTCTAACACGGGCCTTTCTATCATACCAGCGTTTCATGCTGGATTGGGTGTTTTGTAAGTTATTTTTGGCCAGAACACAAGCATCATAAAGTCTAGTTTTAAACTTAATTACATATTCTAAAAGTCCTTCAGTGGCTGTTGGTGACAACAAAGTCTCTTTTATACATTTCAAGGGACCGCGCACCGAATGGCCAAAGACTAAGTCAAAAGGGCTGAATCCCAACGATTCCTGGACGGATTCACGGGTTGCAAACAGCAGCATGTGGATTCCTTCGTCCCAGTCTTTTTCGTGCTCAAAGCAATAGGTTCGGATCATGTTCTTGAGAGTCTGATGGAATCGCTCAAGAGCGCCTTGCGACTCGGCATGATACGCACTCGACATGCAGTGTTTGATGCCCAACTGAGTCATGACTTGCTTGAAAAGATTGGCCGTGAAATTCGTTCCTTGGTCCGATTGGATGGACTTTGGTAGACCAAATAGAGTAAAGAACTTGATTAAGGCCTTTACAATGTTTGATGCTTTTATGTTCCTTAGAGGAATAGCCTCAGGAAAACGTGTTGAAGCACACATAATGGTCAACAGGTATTAGTTGCCATCTTTTGTCCTTGGGAGAGGACCAACACAGTCAATAAGTACTCTGCTGAAAGGTTCTTCAAAGGCTGGAATCGGCTTCAGAGGAGCAACAGGGATCTTTTCATTTGGCTTGCCAACCATCTGACAGGCATGACAGGATCGGCAGTACTGGATGACATCTTTCTTCAAACGTGGCCAGAAGAAGTGTGACATAATCTTGTGGTATGTCTTGTGGATGCCGAGATGACCTGACATTGGTGTGTCATGAGCCAGATTCATGATGTACGCTCGGTATCTTTCTGGTAACACGATTTGATGGCATATTCTCCATTCTTCTTCGTTGGATGCGTCTGGAGGTTTCCATTTCCTGAAGAGCATATCATCTTGGATGTAGGAGCACGTTGATGCTAGCTCTGCCTCTTGTGATGTCATTGCGGTTTCTCGGAGTTTGGCGAGCTCTGGATCCTTCTTTTGGTCCTCAATCAACTGTTTTCGAGTTGATGCCGGCTTTTCAGAATTTGGCGTTGGTTCTTCTTCAAGAGAAGCAAAAAATGTGGTGCTCAAGTCCACATCATCGTGGTTACTGTTGGCCTTGATGACGTTCTCTTCTTGAGATGCTTTCAACCTCATTGCCCTTGTTACTGCACACGCTGGATATAGCCCTAGGTCTTCCTCGGGTGTGGCAGATAAGTCGGGTTTTTGAGTGACGATGGGTTCGGCTATCACCTTTCCACCTGCTAAGTCATTGCCTAACAGCAACGAGATGCCTTCCAATGGTAATGTTGGTCGGACACCTACAACAACCGGTCCAGTAATGAGATTTGACTTTATGTCGATTAGATGTAGAGGCACATCTATACATCCAAGCTCTACGCCTCGTAACAGGATGCTCTTCCCAGTCGATGATGATTTTGACAAGGGCAAGATACCCTCTAAAAGTAGCGATTGTGAGGCACCTTTGTCTCTCAAAATGGTGATAGGTCGTAGACTTGTAGAATCACCGGATAGTGATACGAATCCTTCCGAAATGAAAGGCTTAAAATCCTCTAATAAAACATCAATTTTAGTTGATGCAGACTGGACTTTGGTCGAACTCTCGCTGGAGTCATTGACATCTCTAGGAGACGCAGTGGAGAAACTCTTTCTTGAGTCAGTAGAACATCTTTTGGATGTATTTGGAGAACTCTTGATGGAGTCATTAGAACATCGGGGTGATGTCTTATGGGAACTCTGGATAGAGTCATGGGAACATCGGGATGATGTATTATGGGAACTCTGGATAGAGTCATTGGAACATCGGCTTGATGTATTTGAAAAACTCTTGTTTGAGTCATTGGAACATCGGCTTGATGTATTTGAAAAACTCTTGTTTGAGTCATTGGAACATCGTGGAGACATTTTCGGAGAGTCTTGTACAGTCAATACATTTGAAACAGGTGGTGTCGAGGTATTCTGGATATGACTTGATGATGAGGGAGTAAACCTCGCCGACCACTGTACTGTGCAAGCGCTGACTTTTGAAGGAGCTTTTTCGTTTCTCTTCCTCAATTTCCAGCAATCGTCAATTTTATGGCCTTCTCGTTTGCAGTAGGAACAAGTAGCTTTACTTGTAGTAGGTTTTCTGTCATTTGTACTGCTGTTCTTGATGGAGTTGCTAGCAATGGACTCAGGCTGTTTGACTTGTTTTGGCTTGACATCCGTCGTATACTTGGCAAATTGATGTGATATTATATAATCGTCTGCCAACACTGCAGCCTTGTGCACATCTTCCTCGCCACGATCAGCTATATGCGTACGGACGTCCAGCCGCACACAACTCTTGAACTCTTCCATCAGCATTAGGTTCTTGAATTTTGCAAAGTCGGTGCCGATTTCCCTGGAAGTGAGCCATTTCTCAAAGCGTCGCTCCTTTTCCCGCAGGAATTCTACATGGGTTTGGCCATCTGATTTGCGACAATCCCTGAACTGCTTTCGGTAAGCTTCCGGAACAAGTTCATATGCCTTAAGAATTAAGGCCTTAACAACATTATAATCTTTTTGTTGTTCAATGGTCAAAGAACAAAATACCTCTGCAGCTCTACCAGTCAAAACTGTTAACAGCAAAGTGGGCCACAAAGTTTCAGGTACATTAAAATTTTTCACAGCAAGTTCAAATTGTGGAAAATAATTGTCAATTGTGGCTTCATTAAAGCGTGGAATTATTTTCAAAAATTTTGTTGCTTCAGCAGTATGACTGGCAGGGGAAGAATCTGGTCTTACATTAGCAGCTAACTCTAATTTTTTTAACTCTATTTGTAATTTCATTTCCATTTCTTTCTGCTCTCTAGCCGCTGCAAGCTCTAATTCTTTTTGTTTAATTTCTTGCTCTCTAGCCGCTGCAAGCTCTAATTCTTTTTGTTTAATTTCTTGCTCTCTTAAAGCTAACTGGGCTTCTATTTCCATTTGTTTTAATTTTATCTGAAGTTCTACATCTGATTTACCCTCATCGGGTCTAAGGGTTTCTAAAAGGTCTTCAGAAAACACTTCCTCGTCTACATAATGGATTACAATGTTATCTCTGATTTCTTGTTTAAGGGCATTTGATTTTATTTTTAACCCTAAATGTTTAGAAATAAGGACCAGTTCCTTCCTAGTAAAAGCATCAAGCTCTTTCACAGAGGGATTTGCAAGAAAAACCTGAATATCCATGACTAACTAACAACTATTACAAGCAAAAAATGTATACAATGTAAATATACAGTACAAAATCAGTACAACAAAAAAACCTTAAGAGAGTTTGGTCAATACTATTGATACTTTACTTCCGACTCTTTGACACAAAAAAAAATTTTTGTTAAAGTCAACTTCGCCTTTACAAAATTACTCAAGTAAGACGAAAATAGGTTCAGAAAAATATCCCGGACGAGCCCCCAAACTTCTTTTGTCACGTATTACGAATTGAATTCTACTTTTAAATGGCTTGCCTAGGGGAACGTGACAATAGAAAAGCAGTTGTGTCACTTGTCTTAAGTCTGAATTTAATCAAAGACTTACAATGAATAATAAAAAAAAATGACACAAGAAATCGGAAGGTAAAATATCAACTTAATGTTTAATCATAATATAACTCAATACAAAATGGAAGGGTTGACCAAAACCCTTTTACAAAAATGGCATGTAAAAATATTACAATACAAGAGTTTGAAAATATAATTACAAATACAAGCAAGGCCTTGAAAAAAAAGAAAAATCTTAACTTACACGATCAAGTGGTATACCACGCACGGGTCACGCAATGTCTCCGCTATTCTGTCTCACGGCTGTCTCCGTATGTCTGTCCGTCAACGTTACGCGAGCGGTCTTTATATAATCTACCGCGCGTCGATATCTAGTAATTTCTAGAACAGAAAGTCATCAACACCCAGATCTAGAACGCTCTTCAAAGAGACAGAAGAAAAAAAAACAAAAAACCACCCTCCTTTCAACCAGAGGTACACACATAGGTCAAGGACCGGTCACTGTCTGTGTGGCTTGACTCACCGTGAAAAATTAAAAAAAACTTATTACACAAGGGGCAGACAACCTACAGGTCAAGAAAAAAAAATAGTATCTAGGCATTGTTACCTAGATACGTAACAATATGTATATAGCATGAAAGCCGATGGACTGGTGATTGTGGATTAGTAATATTTGAGAGTTGATTTCATTATGTGCTTATTGAATATTAAAATATTATTCGTATTTCAATGGATATCTATAGTTGGAGTTCCAGTGTCACTAGTAGTAATTGTTCTTATTGTTACCCGCTAAGATGCGGACGTGATTTGTAACTAACATATACTGGATACATTTGATGCCGCTGTTATGCGGATAGGATTGTTTATTAAAGATAGATAGAGATAGATAGAAATAGATAGAGATAGATAGAGAGATAGACAGAGAGATAGATAGACGGAGATAGAGAGAGAGATAGAAAGAGATAGATAGAGATAGATATATATAGAGAGAGATAGACAGAGATAGATAGAGAGAGAGAGAGATAGAGAAAGATAGAGAGAGAGATAGACAGATAGATAGATTGAGAGAGAGAAATAGATAGATGGAGATAGATAGAGATAGAGCGAGAGAGTTAGACAGAGAGAGAGAGAGATAGATGGAGATAGATAGAGAGAGAGAGAGATAGACAGAGAGATAGATAGATAGATGGAGATAGATAGAGATAGATAGAGAGTGATAGAGATAGATATATATAGAGAGAGATAGACAGAGAGATAGATATATATAGAGAGATAGACAGAGAGATAGAGAGAGAGAGAGATAGATAGAGAAAGATAGAGAGAGATAGACAGAGAGATAGATAGATAGAGAGAGAGAGATAGATACATGGAGATAGATAGAGATAGATAGAGAGAGAGAGATAGACAGAGAGATAGATAGAGAGAGAGAGATAGAGAGAGATAGAGATAGATATAGAGAGAGATAGAGAGAGATAGAGATAGATATAGAGAGAGATATACAGAGAGAGAGATAGAGAGATAGATAGATAGAGACATTTGACAGAGAGATAGATAGATAGATGGAGATAGATAGAGATAGATAGAGAGATAGACAGAGAGATAGATAGAGAGAGATATTTAGAGATAGATAGATATAGATATCTCTATCTATCTCTATCTATCTCTGTCTATTTATCTTTCTCTATCTCTCTCTGTCTCCATCTATCTATCTCTCTGTCTATGTCTCTCTCTCTCTATCTCTTTCTATCTTTATCTCTCTCTATCTATCTCTATCTATCTCTATCTATCTATCTCTATCTATCTCTATCTATCTCTCTATCTATCTCTATCTATCTATCTGTATTTCCGTCTTGGTTCTAAAACTGTTCTTGACATTTTCGCTGTAGCCTTCAATGTCCACGTCATCTCTTTTTTTTTTTTTTGCATAACTTAAAATTTAAACACACTCACATACTCACCTAATTAATTATCTTTCTTCATTCTTCTCTTTCAATGACTCAATCATCACACACACACATATATATATACACACATACATAAACACAATACAAGAAGATTTATTTTCAAAGTTTGATTCATTGCTTTGATTTCATTTATACAGAGCTACCACTGTGATTGACATTTCGTTGTAAACGAGTTTATGAATTTGTTAATGAAACTTGTTTGCATGTTTGAGGGACGTTGAGAGAGAGAGAGAATGAGAGAGAAAGTATCACAGAGAGTGGAGAGGTAATTAAGTATGTTGGTAGTGTGTTGGTAGTGTGTTAGCAGGACCCTTGCGATCAATAGGGCAGATGATGTAAAGGTTGTCTGTTTCTGTGGCCCATTGTTAACGAGGGTAACATGTGGCCAGAATAACGAATAACCGCTTTTACTTTTACCCAACTAATGTCAAGTACCTTTAGATCTGGGTAGACTCAGAGGCGCCCAAAGACTCCAATATTAAAATAAAAAATAAACAGGATTCGAACCCGGGACCTCGGTTCAGAAGCCATAACCGCTCAGCCACCGCGCCCCCTAATGTAGATGTGACGTCTGTAACTTGGAAATTTTAATGTCTCAATTTGTATATCAACCCAATTCTCATATACATCGAGGCATGGTATGAGTCTATATTGGAAATGTTTACTAAACTATGTGAAGAACTTCAATGCTTCCAACGAATTTAAAATTGAACTACAAACGGAAAACCTTAGAAAATGTAATTCTGCAGAGCTTAAAAGCTTATCAAAACTTCCGTTATTCTGTACACCGGATACACCAATAAGCTTGTTCTTTATACTTGTTCGCTATAGATGAAAATCTTAAGTTTCAGTCTTTATGGCTAAATATTGTACAACGTTCAAGATTGTTTTTTAATGTATTTATAGTTTTGTCTGTTCTTGGGCTGCAGGACAGAGGGGAAGTAATTTACGAGCCTAGCTTTCCGTTGAGCCAACTAAACTAACAGATTAAGAGTTATATGTCCTTAGATTTGCGATAATGAAACGGGAAAGTAGAAAAGCAAACATTTCGTGGAATTGACGTCATCACTGGATGACCCGTTTTCTAAAAATAGTGTGTTGCAGTCTTGTGGTCCGCGGTCCGAAATGGATCATAGTTAGGCTGGCCAATGTGATAAGTACGGTTCCATGACAATTCCCCACATCAGTCAATTCCCCACATTCCCAACTCCCCACAATTACAATTCCCCACATCACAATTCCCCACATTGCAATTCCCCAAATTCACAATTCCCCACGTTTACAACTCCCCACATTGGGATAATATTTATTATAACCATAGACTAATGTACTATATAAGACAGTCCATATAATGATACAAAAGCATGCCCTCCGTTTCCCCACATCGAGCATTATTTTATTTAAAGGCTGCTTCTTTCACCTTAACCAAAGTCTTCTAAGAAAAATTGGGGCCCTTGGATTGAAAACAGTTTATGATGATCAAGAGCGGCTGCCAATGAGATTCAAGATGAGGTCACTTGCAGCTTTGGCATTTGTGCCAGTGGAGGATGTCAGAGGCCTGTTCAATGATTTGATAGCAGAGTTCCCTGATGAAGACAACTACAATGACCTTCTTGCCTACTTTGAATCAACCTACATTACTGGAGTAAGAGGCAGAGATGCAGTGTTTCCCATTAGAATCTGGAATCATTTTGAAGCTGCTGCTACTGGCCTACCAAGAACAACAAACTGCTGTGAAGGATACCACAATTCACTGAGAGCCCTGTTTCACTGCAGTCATCCAGGTGTGTGGGATCTTCTGGAAGGTCTTACGAAGGACATGGCCATCCACAGCAAGACATTGGCTGATGCAGATGATGGCAGACCACAGCCAAAAAGGAAGAAGTATGAGACCCTAAATAGCAAAGTAATTGAGGCTGTCCAAGGGTTGCCAATCAACAGGATAAGATTAAGTATTTGAGAAAATTGGCCAACATGCAGTTTCCAAAGTAACCTTTGTGTTTAGTAGTTTCTGTTTACTTTAGTCATTCTTGTCAATTATTAATAGTTTTTGTACTGTACATTTAGTTTAATGATTTTTCTTTTATTAGATAATAGGACCTTATCTAATTCATTATTTTGTACCAAGCATATTTTGTATTAAACTCATTTGTTCATTTGTGTATATCAGTTACTTGTATTTTGTAATCAGTAATGCATTTCAATAAATTGTCATGATATTAACTTTTGGAGATTAATTAATACTATTTGCATTTTAGAATTCCTTCATTATATTATTAATTTAGTGCAATTTATATTATCCCAATGTGGGGAATTGCAATGTGGGGAATTGTGATGTGGGGAATTGTAATTGTGGGGAGTTGGGAATGTGGGGAATTGACTGATGTGGGGAATTGTCTGGCCACCGATAAGTACCTCTTGTCAACTGATTTCGTCACTGAATTTGAATTCAGTAGTGATTTATTTAGTTGTTTGTTATCCAAGTGAAATAAAAAGAAAAGAAAACTTTTATGTTTCATCAATAATAATGATACAGTAGGAGATAATAATGTTGATGTAGATTTTAAAATGTTTAAATTATATAATTATATTAATTGTCTGACATTGTCAAGATGGATAATCAGTTTATTCATATAAATTCATTGTAGTCTCCTTAGTCCTTAACTGTGTACACAGAGAAATTTTCTGATGATTTGGCAGGTCTGATAGGGAGCAAGATTATTCTTTGGAATTTTCAGGCATTGAAGAAGTGTTTGAGATCAGTTGTCAGCACCTCTTTGGCTGATATCATAATTAAAGTCATTTTAATTTCAATTAACTGATTTACCAGGAAATTAGGTCATTATTGAAGACGAGAATGTGTATTGAAATCAGGCGGCTTTTATAAGTAGATATCCTAGATAGGATTTTTGTTGAGATCCCTTTAAAATATAAAAAAAAAGTAAAGAACCCCCTTTCAGACCTCGCGATCTATGGGGCAGATGATTTGAAGAACATCTGTTTCTTTGGCCTATGGTTATCGAGCAGGGTGTCATGTTGCCAGCGCAACGTGCTACCGCCTTTACTTTCCCCAACTAATGTCAGATATCCATTAGAGTTGGGTTGGCTCAGAGGCTTTCTAAAAATCACGTTTTAAAAAATCCTTAAAATCCCGAAATTTAAAATCCCATTCTCCTCCGAGATTCAAACCCGTAACTGTCGGTCCGAAAGCTAAACGTTTTACCGCTCATTCACCCGAGACCCATTTGAACCTAAATCTATATATATAATTCTCTTCATGGCTCATGAGTTTGGACACCAAGTAATGGAAAGATCACTCTTTTATTTCTGCAAGTGGGACGGACTAGAGTTACCGCACGTAATTTTAGAGGAAAAAAAAGAGGTGGGGGGGGGGGGGAGAACAAGTAGTATTAAGGGCTGGACTTAACCATTGTGACGAAGACGTCATGGAAAAAGAACAAGAAATGTACTCTTTATTCACCTGTCACTAAATAGCAGGGTCGGACTTAAACATTGTGGGGCCCAATGCGAAACGGATTTCGCAGGGCCCAGTTAGGGTAGGGATACGGATTATACGTGAAAATTAGGAGTTTGTATTAGAAAATATATTCGTATTTGCATTTTATTCATTCTTTATTACGTACAATAGCAATATTACCAAATGTTTCAATCTATCTACGAGAATTGTTGACCTATAGTAATTCTATATTAGTTTGAGGCGCGAGAAGCTTCTTTCACTAGATTCCACAATTACGGGTATTGTATAATGCCGTTTTTTATCGCGCGTAGGATTGGCGTTTTCCATATTGAATGACACCCCAAAACGACAAATTTTGTCTATATATTTTAGGAGATTTGTTTGAGTTTTCAAAACATTTTTAATAATTTCCGGATATTTCCAGGATTTTTTCGTATATCTTGCCATTTCAGGAGATTTCCAGGAGCTCCTGGTAAATCGACAGGAGGCCGCGGGAAATCTGTTATAAGTTATAAAATGGTACAGTTTAATAATTTATACACCTAGAATTAACGCGGGTCCTATGAAAGTGCGGGGCCCACTACGGTCACATAGGTTGCAGTGGCCTAAGGCCAGTAGTATGACTAGTATGCAATATTTTCATATGACTAAATTATAAGACATTGTCTTCGATTCTGAAGATTAAAGATGAATGCAGTATTTCATATGAACAAGCAAAACCCACATCCGACCTGCATATTTTGTTACATTTTGTATGATACAGAAGTCTGCAAGCATTTCATTTTTTTTAAAGTTAAATTTATTAAAAACCCTCGCTTATATAGAGTGAAATGCATCAATTATTTTGAATCTATCATAAGTGTATCTACAAGTGGGTAAGTTACTCCTAATTTTGAGACTTCTGCACGTCTGCTGTCTTTCATGTTGATAAAGAGTCCAAATTGCACGTTGAATACAAAGCACCGTTTAGTCGCTGACATATCTCTGACAGACTTATCTCCAGTTAGCTTCCTACATTTTCAATCAAAAATTTAAAAAAATTAATTAGAACTAACAGATTAATAAAAAGGATTATTTTTTTGTTCAATTTATGTGTTTCCAAGGAATTTTACTGTGATAAGAAATGTTTTCATACCTTTTAAAGTACCTAGTTGATCAGCACTTTCTATTTTCTGTACACCGGATACACTAAACAGCAAGCTTTTAAAGATATCTGTCATTGTTGAAAATCCCCCGGTATAGCAATTTTATATCTTTTGAGAAATTTTACTGGAACTAAACTCATAGGTAGCGATAGGCCTACTTTAAATTGAATGGAATAGGCATAGTACAATGTTGAGATTTTCAAGATTAGCATGCTACATTCTCTTTCCCAGCATCTGAAAGGTTACGAGTTCAAAGCTATCTTCCAGTAATTGATCTGTTCACTGGATCATCGATTCCAAACATGTGTTCAGTTTTCTGGTTTTATACATTGGAAACATGAGTATAAAACAGAAGCAGTCACTTTGATATTTGTATAGAAAAAAAAATAACGTAAGGGGGGGGGGGGGGGATGAAATAATATCTTGGTTAAGGACTTGTGCAGTAGTCAGTATTTGTTAGGCAATATCTAGCTCAGTGATGTCCCAATTAGTCGAAAGTAATTAATTTTGTTTTATACAGAAATATACTAAGCTAAAGGGAGATATGCCTTGTGTAGAGAATTATCCTGAAAACAATTGATACAAATATTTCCAATCACACACATCCTATATTCTTAAGCTTATATATGTATATATATATATATATATTACTTTACATTTCACTTTGTATCAAAATCCTAGCTGTACACTGTAACTTAGAGATTTGGCATCATTTACGTTAGCTGAACCTAAGATGAACCTAAGAGGTTTCGCAAAAAAAGAAAAGCCATAATGAAAACGAAGCATTACCACAGTTTTTCTTCCATATTCTGGGATTTATTAAATGTCGAAACGTAGCTATTTCAGAAGTTACACTACAAGGGCTTTCTGCCAAGCCAATAATGGGCCAATTGTTTTACGAAAAATCTGCATTGGAAAACGACTCAACGTGATCAACTGTTTTTCTAGACTGTGGGGTCACTTATAAGATTTTCTATTCCATTTGAGTTGTACAATAACGTTTAGAGTTAGTGTCCATCTAGTCAGTTTGTATGGATTAGATGGACTCTACCGTCGGTGCAAGTATGGTACAAAATGAGTTCGGGTAGATATATAACTTTTCCGTGAAACATTATTCAGGTTTATTATTGTTACACTAGATCTATTACAAATAAAGTAAATGATTGATGCCAAATAATTCATAACATTTTTTATTATTCGTGAAAATATCCCAATAAACCTTACAAAGAAAAATTAATTGAGGTTTTAAAATTTAAATACAAACGCTATGCATTGTTTTTATAAAATTACATTTCCCCTGCAAACTGTTTGTAACCTAAAAGCATATCATTAGATTGCTTATTTTAAAAAGAAGAGGTTGACGATAATTTACTATCAGTTTTTTTGGTGTAAACATTGCAAGTATGGCTGTATATAGTAATAATACAGAAGGGTAAACGTTATCTCTATTTTCTTCTTTTTTTTATGTTAAGTATGTATATTTCTTAAAGCTTTTCTGTGTTCTAGATTCTGAGCCCAAGTTCCTCCTCAAATTTTTTTTTGTATACTACATCGGCCAATATAAACGTAAAAATGTTTCCATGCCCTGCACCACTGTAATTCCGTGAAATATCCCTTGCTGATAACGGAGCTGATTTTCTTGTCATCACTCTAGCTAAACGAGAAGACGCTTAGATCGAATCCTAAAAGATTGCTAAAATTATTTCTTTCAGACCATGCGATCTATAGGGCAGATGACGTAAAGGTCATCGATTTCTATGGTGAACGGTTACTGAGGGTGTCATGTGATCAGCACAACGACCAACCTTTCTCTAGGTTATGTCAGACAACAATTAGATGTGGCTGGACTATCTGGGATTGGAACCCGAGACCTCTGGGTTCAGAAACCAAGCACTTTACCACTCAGCCATAACGCCATTATTTTGACTATTTATTTCATATTGCTATTTTTACCTGCTAATCTTAAGTTGATATTGTTAGCACTTCATTGTGTCTTCTAAACATAAAACTACACTAATTGATTTTACATCGTCAAAGTCCCAAGTGGATACATTTATGTTGAATCTGTTATATATCCGTTATTCTTTTTACTAAGCTTATATCAACTCACTCTGTCTGTCGAGAAAAAGAAATATGCTATTTCTCCCACATCCATTTTCGAAGGTGCCGGTACTCCGTGATGGATCGCCTCACTTTTAACTACTAATACATTAATAATAAACGTTAAAACACAAGAAAAGTCATAATTTTTTCCTCACATTGAAAAAGGTGCCGGTACGCCGTACCGATGCGTACCGTCACAAAACAAAAGCATTGGTATAGTTCAAGATGATTAGATCCGAGATTTAAATAAAAGAAAATCTGTTATAAGGATTGGATAATTCTTACGACGTGCGACTGGTGGTATAAATACTTTGTTACCTGGTTTAAATCCCGGAATTAAATGGTTTTAAATCGGGATATGACTCACACTAACTTGTATTTTGTCACGGGAAAAGTTCTCACAGAATCCCCCTCCCTTCTGCATGTCCTCCAAGAGGAATGGACCAGAGAGCACTGAGCAACTACAGGATAGATCTTAAAAAGAATTTAGACTGAAACTTCATTGAGTAGATTTGTTGCGAAAGTAATTTGTAACATTTTCTGAGCGGAAAAATCTGATACAAATGTGAGGTTGCTTCGTTCGAGGTTTTAGCACGAGGAAAGAGGAATAAAATTCGGTTTTCTACAATGTTAGATTTTCGGTGAATTTCGGTGAAGACTGGGAGTTTGCGTGGGTACCGGACATTTGTTGGGAAAAGTAAAGTCGGATTGTGCTAGCCAAGTGTCTTCCTTGTTCAACGTCGAGCAAAGTATCAGCTGACCTTGACATTATCTGCATGGTCTGAAAGGGTTCATTTAGTTGGTTTTTTTTTTTTACTTAATTTACTTCATTAATGTGTGTCAATTAATTACATAGAACATATATTGGTTTTCACTTTTCATTGCCCCCCTCTCCTCCTAAGGGGGTTAAATCAAACATGCTGTGATATTGCAGGGATCCCTTTGACTACCATTTCCCTCGCGTGCTTGTGCTATTCCATAGCCAGAAATTGTTCCAGGTTAGGTGTACATGTTTTTGTTTGTCTATTGATGTTTTGTTTCGGCTCTCAGCAATCTCTGTTGCATGTTGGAATCAATAGTCTATTGTCGATCCGGGCCTGCCTGCATGATGCCTGGGGAAACGTAATTTTTGAGGTGGATAATTATACCAGGCATCACGTGACATAAGCAAAACACTTTACAACCGAGTGCTACCGCAGATTCCAGGAGATGAGCTGTAGTCAAAATGAGCAGTTTAAAAAATGCAAAAAACAAATTCATCGCCTCTTTTCTATTGGTTATCTAACATCAAATAAAAACCTAAAAGTATGGTGTATATCCAAGTATATCCAAGAAATAGACTTATATATTATACTAGACTGGAAATCGGAAATAAATTCTTATCCGCGATTGATCGATTCACAGACCAATATATATAGCTTTTTTATGTACGTAACACTTTTTTCAAGCTGTAAGGAGAGTCGCCCAATGCAATCTTTTCTGTCTTAGAAAAGTAATGATCTTTAGTTTTCAAAGTTTAGAAATAATGCCAAATCATTTCTCGGATATTCACTCAAATAACAAATCCATTTCCTGTTTGCTTCCTTTGAGATAATGTTTCAAAAATCCTAGAACGAAATAATTCATGTGGATTTAGTTGATTTAAATCATGTTATGTACATTTAAATAGATTGATTACCTAGATCTTTCTAGATTATGTATCTAAAAGTTGCAAAATAATAATTATGAGACGAGAGTACTCTTACTTTTGATGTTCAATCACTAGATCTAAAAATTAACTTATATGTTACATAGGTTAGGGTTGAAAAAAAAATGACAACTTTACTTCTTTTAACTACTTTACAAAACAACACCTTGTTCCAACCTTCTAACAAATGTTCACATTTTTGTAGCGTTACAAAATCTCTGTGTCCAGTCTAGAGTAGTAGATATAAGTCTATGATCCAAGCCTTGTTTCAATGGTAACGTCATTGAGTATCATTTTGGTAAATCGTTCAATAATTTTTAGAATTTTACGAACAGAAAACTTACTACAATGTTTTGTTTAAAAAAAACATTTAAAAAGAAAAATGAAAATGTTCATGTAAATGGCAATTTAAGTGCCCTCCGTTCCAAAGATTAAGGGAGCGTACAGTATTTATTTTGGATAAACCGTGACCTACATATTTTGTCAACTCTCACGTAGAAGAAGAGGAGTGTTCTATTAATTACGTATGGCTCTATTATTTCGATTGTTCTCTTTGCTTTTGTTTCTGTTAACTCTAATTTAGGATTTCACCATGAAACAAACTAAATGTAACCATGGCGATGAAAGTGCTTGGTTTACTGCATACATCTTCTAAAACTTTAATCTCTCTAAAAAAAAAAGAATAACTTTCTCTAGGTCTGATAAATTAAACAAAAATAACAATATACATTTGCCTTGAAAATTGATTGAAATATTAGATTGTGTAATCATGAACCCACCACTTTGACAGTTTCAGGTTCTGTGCAATTGTTTTGTATTTCGCAAAGAACGGAGTAATGTGGGCACATTGCGTAAGTTTTGTACCCCTCACACACACACAGAAACAAATTCCTCTCTCCCCTCCACGCCTTCGCATTCAGCAATTTTCAAATAAAAACTTTAAATGTCTCGTTTTTCTTTTTAAAAGTTTGTACAAGTTATTTCTCCCACTCACAATCTCGGATCAAGTTGAAATTTTGTACAATCATTTCTTGCACTTGACAAAACAAGAATAAACAAAATCAATTAGTAATTACATATTGGTAATTAATTATTTTGTTTGGTATCAAACAAGGGAAAGAAATTCTACTTGACAAATGTGGACGTTTATGTTGAATTAGTTTCCTTGAATAATCCTGAGTGAACACGGTTTGTTTTTTTGCATTTGTAAAGCGATCACAGTAACATTTACTTAGGTACCCCCTACTTTCATCACCATCCCTATGTGTGTTGTCGCAGTTGAGTAAATTTGATGTACGTTGATCAGTTTATAACCTAACTAGAATTATATGGCATAGAGGAAAGTAGCTAGCAGCAGTCAGCCACTGAAAGAGACAGTTGGAGAGCTTTCGGGACATAAATTGGAGGCCTAAAGAAAAGTCCTTGCCAAAGACATGTGCAGATGACAAATAGAAAACTTAAATAGACCCCCAGCGGACAACGGCTTTGTCTGTATCAGATGTGACAAAATATGCGCACGCAACTGGGTAATCATGTGAAACATTGTACTCGTCTCTAATCTACAGAATCGAAGACATTTCCGGTTCCTTTTCTATTTCTTCTTTCAGTTTTGCTGTTTAAAAAAATGATTTCCTGGAAATCAAAGTTATTTGTTCATTATCGTAACATAATACAATAAACAGGTTGTTAGCATAGCCTACATGTTGTTAGCATAGCCTACATGTTGTTAGCATAGCCTACAGGTTGTTAGCATAGCCTACAGGTTGTTAGCATAGCCTACAGGTTGTTAGCATAGCCTACAGGTTGTTAGCATAGCCTACATTTCTTCCGCCCCCCATCCTCTCGTTATTCACGTGTCCATCTATTTACACTATACAATTTTGCATTTCAGCGTTTAATTAGCCGCGCCCATGATCACTGCTTTGTTTTTAAAGTGCAGCCCTGTTTATCCACAATAGGAAGTCTCCTGCCATTCGTGCTCATTATTTCCATCAATTACACTAAAAGAAAAAGCTGTTCATAAAAGCGTCTGTCAGAATATAAAACTTATTAAAAAGCTGACTTCAATGGATGCAATCAATGTATGCCTATCATTGTTGTCCTAGGACATGAGGCTATTGATGTAATGGTCGGTCTATGCCAGTGGTTCTCAAATTTAGAAGACAACATTGCATGTAGGGGAACTAGAATGGAGAGTTCTGCAAAAATGTTTAGTTTCTTATTCCTCTTACTAGTTTGCAAACTTTTCATGGGTAAAAACTGGACATTGGATGGTTATTTCGAAAACGGCTTTAACGATTTTCCTGGAAATTCACAGTTTATGTTTATCTTTGGGGAGAAAAAATAATTGCTTATTGGTTATACAGTGAAAACTCTGGTTTGACTTTTTAATTTTGACCTTTATAATTGTTCATAATATAATCATCTTAAAATTCAATTTGGCTTTTTTGAACACGCTTTCGTGTTCATGAGCATTTTGCGCACCGTCGTATGTAGAAATGAGCTTGACTGTAACAGAAGTGGATTGTGCAAAGTTCCCTGGAAATAATTCTTGAAATATTGAAGCATTACCAGAAATAAATAGAATGAGAAATGATAGGCATCCTTCAGTTGGATAAAGAGGGAATTGATTTTTTAAAACAAGAAAAACATTTAGAATATATATTGTTGGAGAAAGTCAATACCTCTTTTATACAACTTATAGAGCGATTGTCATTCTCTTTATAACTAATGAATTTTAGATTAAAAAACAATTAAATAGTTTTACCCCGCCCCATCCCCCCTTCCCACGAGACAGAATTCTGGTAAAGCGAATATATAGATCTACTACACTTTATAGTAATCCAATGATAGGCCTTTAGATCTAGACTTAGAAGACGATGCGCACAATTTTCCTAAAGATTAATTTATTAAAATCTTGAATCAATAAAGCCTTACATTCGGAATTTTCCGAACCTGATACCCCTTTCAAGAACGCGATAGTCATTTCAAAATCAATTGTAGAATCTAGATCTAGACCGCATTCTCTAGCAAACTTTTAATTTATTTCTATTTTCACTTTGAAAAACTGGAGTTTTCCCGTCTGGCCGACAAGCTAGTAATTATGTTCTCAGTGATATGCATCAACTGTTAAATTTCTAGGAAAATCATTAGAGCACTTTTTGAGCTCCGTGTCCAGATTCCGTTCATGAAGTTGTGACTTTAATAAAGATATTGTAAGAAACTGTTTTACAAAGCTTATATCAACTCATTCTGTCTGTCTGTCCGGTAAAGATTTTCAACATGAGTTTTCTCCCACTTCCCATTCTCGGACCAAAATGTTGAAACTTTGCACAATTATTCGTTGTACCTAACAAAACTTGAATCAATTAAAACAATTGATTAATTATGAGTAATTAATTATTTTGTTTGATAAGTATATAATAAGTGAAAAGAGTGCTACTTAATGGGCAATGTGGATGCATATAGGAATCTATCCCCCCCCCCTCCCTTATTTCATTTTCTCACGTTTTTTCCTCCCATTTCCTATTCGCGGATCCAGTTGAAAGTTTGTATAAACTATTTCATAATCGACGACAACATACAAATAGAAAAAAAATAATTTAATAATCAATTAGTAGTAATTAATTAATTTTGTTTTGTATAGCAGAAAGGGAGCTAAATCCTGCCGTCTTAAAATTAATGGCAGTAATTAGCGGTTCTTATCCTTTAATAAGCTTTGTTTTTAAAAGAGTATTCTTTTGTTCTTTTTCGTTTTTGTTACTTGTTCTAATGTAAGTCTCTAGAAAGGCTACCTGTGTTCTTAGTGAAGTCCCTAAAAAGGCTACCTGTGTTCTTATTGAAGTCTCTAGAAAGGCTACCTGGGTTCTTATTGAAGTCTCTAGAAAGGCTACATGTGTTCTTATTGAAGTCTCTAGAAAGGCTACCTGTGTTCTTATTGAAGTCTCTAGTGAAGTCTCTAGAAAGGCTACCTGTGTTCTTATTGAAGTCTCTAGAAAGGCTACATGTGTGCATTAGTTAAGCATTGCAAAAGAGAAATAGAATAAGAAATCTCCGAGCTGAGTTAACATTGCGCGGAGTTTATTTTAGGTACTCTATCGGTGTATGTAATTTAGACCACTAAATAATGAATTAAACCTTACATATATACACCTAGACCAGTGCTGCCCAATATAAATCGACCTGTGGGCCATTTTAATATCCGACACAGTGTAATGGGCACATAGACAAAAATGTACAAAAAAACGACAAAATTAGATTTGTGGATCTAGTAGTTAGGGTTAGGGATGGGATAGAGTACTATCTCTTTTTATGCGTCAGAAAACGGCTTCATTTTTTCTACTAAAAATATGAGCAAAAGTGTAGCTAGCTTTGCCAGTGAGACACATTTTCTTGTCTTTTTGGTCTCATCAATCCGCCAATCTCGAGACATAGCTTAACAATCTGTTTATTCGCGGCTCAAACCAAGAATGACGTCATATTTGTTTTATAATGACGTTTATATGTTGTTATTTTTTAAAACAGCCACACTTTCATTAAAAAATCAAATATGTTGGCTTATTATCATGTTCCACAAAAAAGTAAAGGTCTTTGCACTTTTTTGAGGTAGATTCTATATTAAGAGTCCCATTTCATAAACGCACAAATGTTTAAAGGTCATGGTACCAATCAATCGAAGAAAAATTGAGGGCCCTAACGTAGGTAAAGAGACATTTTTCAACCATTTTTGTTTTGAGGGGTAGTGAATTTTCAACACTTGGTGCCGACATTTCGGCGGGCCGGATGGAACCACGTCGCGGGCCGGAACTTGCCGCGGGGCGTATTTTGGGCACCACTGATTTAGACGTTTATTCTTCCAAATTGTTCTTGGCTAAAAAAAAAATGTGAAGCCAGGTTTTAACTTTTTTTTTGTTGTTGACATCAGCATTTTGTTATCTGAAAAGTTAAAACTGTGAATAGCTAATTGTGTCTGTCGTCCCTACAGTGTGTCATGTCAAACTAAAGGACTTGTCATTTAATGACATTACAGTGTGACTTAGTGAAGCAGTGACGTCTTAGTCGATGTCTGTGTGTCTTTAGAACTACGTCTGGGCATTAGTGTCATAACTATTTTTTTCAACGCACCTCCCCCTCCCTTCCCTCGAGAGAGAGAGTTTACTTTTCTTTTTCCATAATTTAAATTTAATTTTTTTTTCACTTTTCAGAAAATCTATTTAAAGTTCCTCCGTATTTTCTGGTACTAAAAAAGTATCTTTATTTCACGTAACATTTTGCTATATGCACCATTATCCTTAAGGCGATTTGGATTTCGGATTAGCAGTGATAAGTGTTAAAGTGACAAAAAGACAATAAATTAACACAAAATAGGCTTAAGTGAACGTATCTGTCCTATGTTGTTCTTTATCGAGGGAGTAAAGAAATGAGCTACGCTGGTGTAAAAGCGCGGGAAATCGGAAGGGGGCGGTGATGTTAGGCAAAGATGAATGGGAAAAGGGTGTAATGTTAGTGCCCATCTCATTTTAATTAAAAGTGTGTTAGTTGTTGATCCCGTGACGTTGGAGTCTGCCTGACATGTAAATAAGTTTGTTTTCGATCTGCAGACGGGTGTTTTTGTCATTGCATTGTTGTACGAGGAGATCAGCCTATTTTGTGTGAATTGTTTGTCTTTTTTTTTGGTTTGTTTTGTAGCTGATGAAGGCCTCGTGGCCCAAACGTCCTATTTCTTACTTGGTCCTATTGGGTAAATATATACATGCTTATTGTATATTCTATACAGTTGTTCTCCCCTGCAGCAGTATATCTTGGTTTTTGTGTTATTTTATTACTATTATTATGTTTTATGTTAGAATCAGGGCCGGCCTTAGGCCGCTGCAACCTATGCGGTCGCAATTGGCCCCACACTTTCATATGCCCCGCGTTAATGCTAGGTGTAAATTATTAAATTAAACAAATTAAATTGGTCCGCTGAGAAATTTTCTGGTTATGTGGCAGGCCTGCAGCAGTACCGCCCTCTGACAGGATGTTAAGGGCCTTGAAACTTGAAAGTATTTATAAGGTCAGTTGTCATTATCCCCTCAGTTGATATAACAACTAGCTATATTTATTTTAATTAGATAACTTTCAAAACCGCTTAATCTCCAAGCATAGATTCCTTTATTTTCTTTGTTTTTTCCACTTTAGTTTTACTTATATTATGGGATAGTGGTACTGCCATGTCAATGATGACTGCAGATCTTTTACAGTTTTGTCAGTCAAAAAAGGTCTAACCCGTATAGTAGGTAGTAGATTAATTCAAGAACTTTTTGTTGCGAGTATTTGCAATACGGAGGACCATCATCCTCTACCAGATCCTGTGTCAAAGTCACGTGCTGACGGATTAGTCTCGCCACTTGGTTATGGCGACCTAGGTAGGCAGATTCTGACACAGCTGAACATCCTGCCATTTTTGTGTTCGATTGACTCACCCGCGTTTCCGCACTATTATGATAATTATTTTGACAAACTATATGGCTAGTGTGTTTGGGTGCGACTGGTCCACAAAGGGAGCTCATTCGGAAGGGACTAAGCTGAGGATGAGGAGACTTCTCTCCCCTTGGGGAAATCTGAGTTACTTCTGTCAAGTTATGATTCATAGACTGCTTTTACACAAACAAGAACTGGTAGAAATGGGTGTGTGTGTGTGTGAGTGAGTGTGTGTGAGTCCCTGAATGAGGTGTGTGCGTGACAACGAGAGTGGGTATGTGTGTGCTGATCATCTGCTACAAGAAACAAAAAGCTGCAGCATTAAAGGTCGATTACTGAATAATGTCACTAAAAAAATGAAATGGAAAAATAATTATTCATTCAGCCTCATGTTGATATTGTAATCGAAGGGTAGGCGTGAACTTGATGTATTACGTAATTGCGTATAATTAATACTATAAACACAATCAATTATACATACCATTTCACATACTCGATAGATAGAGAGAGGGGGGAGAGACCACTTCAGACACACACACACACATAAATACACACTTACACTGACATCAAATCACATACCGATACACACACTCATTTGATGACATCCTTAAAAGAGGTAAATCAGCAAACAAGTGATGTCCAATCTAAACGCTTTGGGCCATATTCGGACCAGTGACGCCGGGCCATCAGGCCCCCGAGAAACTTGTGCAGACAGTGCATAATAAAGCAGCAAATGCTCCACTCGACGAATGTGGCGTGTGATGTTTCTCGAGACACTCTGTGCGAAAATGATTGGGCAGACGATCATTTGTATAACAAAGGCAATAAAGTTATTAAACAAAGTCTGCACAAATTAGTCTCGTCAAACGTTTCTCCCTCTACACCCCCGCCCCGTATGTTATTTTTTTAAAAATCCATGCGTCTTGACGTGTGAACGTAAAGAAATTACCCCCCTTTTAGACCTTGCGATCTATAGGACAGATGTAAAGATGATCTGTTGACGAGGGTGCCAGGTGGCCAGCACAACGACCAACCGCTTTACTTTCCTTAACTAATGTCTGTTACCCAATAGAGTTATTGAACTCAAAAGGGGCACTTAAAGTTCCGAAATTTAAAAATCTCAGTTTTCACTGAGATTTGAACCTCAGCTCATAAGCCAAGCGCTTTACCACTTGGCCGCCACACCGAAGTGTAACATACGTAATTGTCTTTCTTCTGTCAAAAGAGCAGTAGATGAGATATCTCCAATAACTGTAAATTTGGTTCTCTGCCATACGAAGAATGATGAGGGTGTCCTATGAGCAGTTCATCGACTCCGTGCATTCTTCTTTATCAGAGCAAGTTTATCCTGACAAGAACGCTTTTCCTGTTTTAAGGTCCTGCTTACATCTATGTATCGGAAAGACCAGTTTATTCTCGCGCCATTTGCAAGCTATGAATAGCTTAATCATTTGCTTATCCGCCTCTTTCTAAAAATAATCCTTGGTTAGGATCAGTGCGCACTGGATAGAAACAAGTAAAATTGTCATTTTTTCATCACACAAATTAATGTTTTACGGAACAAATTACCTGTTTTCATTAGGAAGAGAAAAGACCCATCAAAACATCACGTGACTCAGCCTCCACGTTTAAGACGTCCCTGCGCGAGCGATTCGAAGTGTGGCTAGTACGCATGTATTTTGGGTCCTCGGGAATCTAGTACTCTTTTAAACAGACCCCAGAGTCCATTATGAGTTGGAATTGATCTTTGAGGAAATCTCTTTGAAGCTTTGTATCAGAAAGCAGTCGGTCTAACTAGGTTTAACTCGTGTGATTGACCTGTGATTGTATCCGCTTCCGTGAGTCAAAAGTTTTTCTGACTCCTGCAAGTGAAGCCTAAAAAAATTACTGCGCTTGTGCGTGTGCGCTGTGTGCGTGTTGACATGAAGATGTTTCGTGAAATCTCGGCATGTTTTTTCTTTTATTGCTGTTATACACTTTTGTTTTTTTGTTTTTTTTATGCTCAATCAATGACCTCTAAATTGTGTCTCGTTTATTTTGTTCTGTGGAGCGAGGGGGCTGAGTGCTTAAGCACTTTGCTTTCCATCACGTGAGGACTAAGTTTTTGAAGTTCGGGATTTTAAGGACGCCTCTGAGTCTACCCATCTCTACCTGACATACGTTGGTCATTGTGCTGGCCTCGTGACAGCATCGTTAACTGTCAGCATTAAAGTCGGAAGAGTTTTGCCCCATGGAGTGCAAGGTCTTAAAGGGAAATGTACTCTTTACAAAGCTTTTATCAACTCTGTCTGTCTGTCTGGTACAAAGTTTGTACACGTTATTCCTCCAACACCCATTCTGGGATCAAATTGAAACTTTGCACAATTATTTATTGGCATAGACGAGACATGAATCAATGAAAAAATTAATGAATTAGTCAATCAATCACTGGTAAATAATTATTTACTTTGTTTGACATCAATAAGGGGAATTAATACTTTAGTATTCACAATCATGGCTGCTGAACTTAGATAATTATACTCTTTATTTCTCCCACATCCATTCTCGGATTAAGTTGAAACTTTCAAAAAAATATTCATTGTACCTAACAAAACATGTATTAAAAAAAAAATAAAGTAACCAATTATTCAATTAATTATTGGTAATTAATTATTTTGTTTGAAAGTGTGGAGTTCTTCCCTTTCGATAAGCTTTTGTTTTTTTTTAAGGCTTTTTTTATATTCTGCTAGTTCTTTTTTATTTTGTACTAAAAGCTTTATTTACAACCAGTCTTTTTGGTCAGTTGGGGAAGCAACAAAAAAAAAGAAGATGTAGTTTGAAACCCCCTGATATCCTCGGTACACCATCCAAAACAAGTTCATATCTACTATGTTGTCTTGCAGTGGTTCTCCAGCCTGGCTCTCTTAACTTTCAAGTACTCTGCTGGGAAATCTTTGCAAGTCACAAGAGTCGAGTGGCACCAAAGTTTTTTCCCAAAGAGTAAGGTTCAAACCATTTAAATACTATCTCTTGTTACCTCAACTGTGTCTTACCTTTTATTGGGCTTTATAATGAGGTTTTTTTTGTGTCGTACTGTTCTCCATCATACCCACAATGCAATAAATGTACTATAATACCTAAGACATTGTCTAGCACTGCTAAAAGACTTTGATGACTGCAGCAAGATTATATGTAATCACAGACAAGCTTGTCAACCATCAGAAGCGCTAACCACACTAACATCCATCCAGGCCTGTCTTCATCCTGTCCTTCCTAGTCCTTCACCGTGTCTGGCTGGTCAAAAGTTTGTAAAAGTTATTTCTCCGACACCCACATTCGGATCAATGTGAACTTTTGCACAATTATTTCTTTTACCTACAACACAAGAATCAATAATAAAACAAAATTAATTGGTTAATTAAATATTGGTAATAAATTTTTTTGTTTGGTATATTGAACAAGGGATAGAAATTGTACTTGACTGAAAGGAGGTATAAGCTGAATTAGTCCCCTTTATAGGTCATCGTCTGAGTCATAGTAAACACAAACTTAAAATAGGACTAGACTATAGAAACAATAGATAACTATACAATCTTCCATGTTGATAAATTCTTCGCTAGTAGAGTGGTTACCGTGTTGGCTTAGGGTTAGGATTAGGGAAGGCTTTAGCCCACGAGTTCGCATTCAGGTCTTTCACCTTTTTTATATAAATACATTTTTAAAAAAAGATCACCCAGATACCCCGTTCTTTCTTCCCACCCCCCACCCCTTTCCCAACTGGTCTAGACAGGTGAGTGATCATAGTGTATTGAGAAAGCTAAAAGCATGAAATAGTGATAAACAAACACAATTGGTTAAAATATTTCTAATTGCACAGATTTATTATTGTCAGTCTAGAATCGAGTCTAGATCTATAACAAATTTAATTACATTTGTTTTGTTTTTTTACAACTGCCTTTGAAGCGAATAGGACTTGTCGCTAGCGGCGAGCTGAGCTTAAGAAATATCAATATAGTAGTCTAGGTAAACATGGACCAGTCATCAATGAAGGTGCTAGTTGATGGAAAAACTCACCCTAGGGATCTCTATGAACTTTTAAATTAGGCTAATAGCAATGGAGAACGTCACGTTCAGAATTAAAAATTCACTAAATTAAATATTTTCGAACCATTTATTTTTCTTGCCACCTCTCTGGGGCCACTGAGACCAATAATTATGACAATTTTTTTTTGTATCAGTTCATAAAAACTGTGATTAGAGATCAAAATGTGTTTTTAATTTCATCCGCTGACATGCTAGGATTAGAAACTTAAATCGCGTGACGCCAGAGCAGACGCGAGAAACGTTCTTGGCCAGATTTAACTGAAAAGAAAATGTAAAATTAATTTCTCTTTTTTTTTTTAATTGCCATTACTTGATATTAAAATTCTAATTACACGCGAGATCAATGATTAGCACACTGCAAGGCTTTTGGTGAGAAATATTTGGATTATACTATACAAAAATGATGTAATTATCGATGCAATATCTGCCGCCTGGTCGTGTGGTATTCGTTCTGGACTCTCGTCTGGAAATCCCCCCCCCCCCCACCATTCCCAACCCCCACCGTCTAAATTTTAAACCCTAAATTTTAAATCTGCGAAGAAAAGAACTGTTAGATTTCAGAAAGTAGCTTTAATTATCTGATCTAAACCATTGATTTTATGATTGTAAATTTAATCTCTACATTTTTGTAATTATTGTTTTCTGGCATTCTGTATAACTGTATTTATGTTGTATTGATGGTCTGGTGTACAAAACTTTTGTTGTTTGTGTAGTGTGTCAGCTCATCTTTGCGATCCCCAGACAACGACGCCTGCTCTGGTTTGGTCATGGTCGCCCGATGAAGGACTTTCGTAACCCGAAAGTCATTCTTTACGGGAAACTCGACTGGCTCAAGAAAAGCTGGTTGTCCCCACCTCTGATATGTGAATGTAATCAAACGGGACCTCAAAGCAGTGAATAGTGATGCTGACTACTAGGAAGACATAGCCCTAAACCTTGGGTGTAGCTAGGATTTTGTTTCGGGGTGAGGTGGGAATTTTGTTCTCCCCCACCCCACGCCAATATATATATATATATATATATATATATATATATCATTCATTCTTTCGAAAGACGTTTATTGTGCCCTAGAATAGGTTCTTCCTGGACTTTGTGTGAAAATGGTTGACTCCTCGACCTTGCTGTATTGCTCATAGAATTTGGTAACTGTAGGTTTCTTTAGAATAATATTGAAGAGAGGTTTTCCACCTCAAAACTCTCTGTAGGGGGATTTTAAACTCAAAACCATCTGGAGGGGTTTAAAACTTTAACAAAAAGCCATATGGAGGAGTGGGGTTTAAACTCAAAACCCCCCATTGGCTTGGCTACGCTCAAAGAATTTTAGTGTGTAATTTGCTTTTTTTTTTTTAGATTGAAGAGGTATTATTTAGCATCAAACCCCTTTGTCTAGACTCAGAATTTTGAGCGTGTAATTTGCTTTTTTTTTAATATTGAAGAATTTTTTAGCTTCAAACCCCTCTGAAGGGGAGTTTAAACTCAAAACCCATTTGATTACGCTCATAGCCTTTAGAGTGCGTAACTTGCTTTTTTAGCGGCCCCCGAAAGGGGAAAAGTTTTAGGGTAGAGAATTATCTAGTTTGATTTTCATATTGTTACGACTCTCACTATCCAGGCTCTCTGCAAACTGCACCATACACCACCAACTTAAAGAACTTGACAACTCAGGACTCCAAAGTAACGTAGCACTTTAATAGTTGAATAAATAACAGCCAATACTGTACAATTGGCAACACGTACACAGTACAAATATCTCTCTGATAACACCGTTCCGCCGTATCAACTCTTGCACTGGCCTCGCCGTCTCGTTCCGGGCTTGCACTGGGTTCAACAGTTCAGGACTGACTTCACACACTAGGCTCGTTGTGTCGGACTCGATCACAGACCAAGATCATGACGCCAGTCGTCTCAACTGTACTTGACAGTACTCCGCACTGAACCGTCGTAATGCTCCGTACAGAACCACACCGCTGAACTGTACTGTAGTCGACCGGACTGTAGTGAACCGGGCTCTGAACCTCGCTGTATTGAGCCCTTTTCTCGACCGTCTTGACTGCGACACCTCCGCTCTTATATAGGGTCCCTGCTGGCCTTCTCGAACCTGACAGAACACCGCTCGACGTTTCTAGGTGGTTAGATGACTACAGCTCTCGTGACGCTTCTGAGCTCTGTTCACGACGTCGATCCTTCCCGAACCACCATGTTGACACTCGTCTCGGCCGACCGTCGTAACTCGTCACGGTTGACCGCTCGTCTAGCGCTGGCCTGGGGCGATTTGCGTCGGCTGACTACACACACACACCACTACCCCCATCTGTGCCACCACCAGGTTTATAACATATACTTGTACAATTAGTATTCCAGAAATGGGGTGTTGGGGGATATTTGATATTGTGTTGATTGTTCTTGGGTAGAGGATACTTGTATCATTTTTCTGTCTCTAGTGGTTTCAATGGTTAGGTAGTATGTCTTTAATAATATTTCTATTACTATTATTATATTTTTAGGTTAATCACTTTTAAATTGTTTATGATTTAATACTTGTGAATTATTATAACTTACAAATAAAAACCTATATATATTTTTTTTTTTAAAAGCCCACAAAAGAGGCAAAGAAAAGAGGCTTAAGGCCCAAGGATTCCTATGATGATAAAGCTAAAATTGAATAGCGAAAATCCTGAGGTTTCCAAAAAAAAAAAAAAAAGAGTAAGAGATAGAGCCTTTTCAAAATAATTACATCAATTATAAGACTTCAGTTAGGCCACCAGGTCAACCTTCTTTCTCCGTTCTTATCTCTTATTTGTCTTTGATATAATTTCATTTGGATTTTCTTTCTGAAAATATTGCATCCTGCCTGGGTGGACCACTTCGGGGGCCGATTTTGAGTTTGTGTTTCCACACAAACTGTCTTTGTAACCTTGTTTATATTGAAGAGGTATTTTTTAGCTTCAAACCCCGCTGAGGGGGAGTTTAAACTCAAAACCCCTTTGGTTAGAATTTTGAGTGTGTAATTTGCTTTTTTTATATTGAAGAGGGTTTTTTTTAATCAAAATCTTCCTTAGCTGTGATGTTGGAATTTAGGGATTGTTTGTATTTTGTTTGTTTTTGTTTTATAGAAGAGGGGGTTTAACTGCAAAACCCCCTGGTAGGGGGTTTTAAACTCAAAGCCCCTTAGGCTGTGATGGGGCAAGTGATGGTTTAGTATTTAAAATTAAAGCAAAAAATCAGTCACTTAATTCCGACCCCCCCCCCCCCGCCGGGGGATTTCATTTCGGGGGAGGGTGAACCCAACCCCCCCCCCCCCCGGCTACGTCTATGCCCTAGACCATACTATATGAAGAGGTATAGTGACCAAGAAAGCTATGGACAGCGAAAAAGCATTGTTCTCAGCTCTTGAAGAAAAGCATGACAAATAAAAAATGGATATGTGGATGTCTCTCCAAAATCAGGCTCCTCGGTCACATGAAAGATTCTTCTACGAGATGAACCAAAGTCTTAAAGTGGTCAAAGTGTATTGATCTGATGGTTACGGTAGTGTCGTGAATTATTATTATCATTATGATTATTATTGTTGTTGTTTTTGTATAAAACTTGTGTAGTAAAGAAAGAACTGTGGATGTGAAATTGAGTAGGAAGGACAGAAGAGAAATTGTAGGTAGAGGAGTAGGGAGAAGAAGAGAAAGAGAGGAAGAGCGGCAATGTGTGAATGTTGGTCCTTATAGTTCGATATGTAGTTGTTTGTTTTTTTGTTAATTTTGTTGTTTTTTTAGTAAATTGTTTCATTGGACTATCTTTGTGCTATTTTTAAATTGTTTTTACAATACCTCTATTCAACTCTTATCTTCGTGGAACCTGGAAACTGCCTGGACACGTATCTCGAAAACGGCTCTAACAATTGCCCTGGTAACCGTTGATATAAATGTCTGAGCAAAGAATTACTAGATCGTTGGCCACAGTTAGAAAACTCTGATTTTACCGCTTTAATTTTTTTCAAAGTAAAAAAGAAATACATTTAAATTTGGCTCGAGAACGAAAACAATATGTATCTTCAATGTCTCAACCTCTTATCTCCCTCTCTCTCTCTCTCTCTCTCTCTCTCTCTCTCTCTCTTCCATATACATAGCAAGTCAAATTTTGTGTCTAATAGAATGATAATCGACGCTCCTATAATATTTCAAACAAGTTGGATGACTTGCTTCAAACCTGTGTATGTTTGAATGTGTAGATAGTCATTATGGTGTGACTGTGTGAAGCTAAATCTCCAGAGACGAAATCTCAGCAGCGCCACTCATTAGCGTGTTCCAATCATTTATAATTTAATGAAGACTTGTACTAGTGTACAAGTGGGAAGCGTGGTCGAGAGCTTGAACTTGGCTTGGCTTGGCTACCTAGAAAGGGGGCTCAAGATTCGACACCCGAGTGCCTAAAGGCAGCACGGAAAACCTTCTCCCAGATACCCCCTCCCCCCACTGGTCCATAAATGAGATTGGACCATAGCGCTCTGAGCATGCTATAAGCATGAAAGTAGCGTTGTATAAAAGCTATACTTTAATTTAGTGTACTTTCATTGTTTTAAACTGATCACGCTTCACTTCGTCTAGTCTGCTATTGAAAGGATTAGAATGATTTTTTGACAATTAAAAGTTCGGTCTTGATTGCTATAACAGTATAACTTACAATTTGTCCGAAGAATCGAACATAAAGATACAGATCAGTTTTACAAAAGTCCATAAGATATACATTTTCTTATTAGCTTTATTTGTTTGTTTGTTTGTTTGTTCTTGTTTTTGCTTAGGTGGCTGAACAGTAAAGAGCTTGACCGAGGTCCCGGGTTCGAATCCTGGTGAAGACTGGGATTTTTAACTTCGGGATATTTGGGTCCCTCTGAGTCAACCCAACTCTAATGGGTACCCGACATTAGTTGGGGAAAAGTAAAGGCACTTGGTCGTTGTGCTGGCCACATGACACCTGTAAGCCTCAGAAACAGATGACCTTTACATCATATAGATCGCAAGGTCTACTTTTTGTTTGTTTTAACTACAATTTTAATGGCTATCATTGCTATTCATATCTTATATAATATGTATGCAATTCTGTTATAATATTAATTCTCTTATAAGCTGTAGTATTAGTCTCGCTGGCTGTATCGGAAGTTTTGTTATAAGCTGATTATTACTTCTGTTCTTTGCGTTATATTGGTCGATCCATGGTTCTGGTAATATTTAAGAGTGATTGGTTTTCAATAAGTTTTTGACTGCAGGGGCGATAAGCAGAGGATTCTTATTCACAGAGCTGTTCTTTATAACGCTCTACAGACTCTTGTCTGCTAGTCAATAACACAACAGCTTTCTCTTGTATTTGTAGACCATGGAGCAACGCCGCTTTTTGTAAGCCCCTTTCCAAAGAACATACAATACACATACATACACATACATACACATACATACACACAATCCTACAAACACACAATCATACAGATAAATAAACAAGAGCTTCTCATTTCAATTTCATAGTCACTAATCACATAGCCAACCTTCAAACTCAGCGACCCAACTGAGAGTCACACAATAAACTCAAATACATTCTGGATTCTTCCAACATTAGACTGTACATCTTTAAGCTACGATAAAAGCCTTATATAAATTAACGTGTAGTTTCTTTAAAATGTGTTCTTAAATCAAGACGGTCTAACAGACCCCCCCCCCCCCCCCAAATATGTTTGGAAATCAAGACCGCGGGATAATTTCCAGGATAATGTGTTCATAATTCAAAATAATATTAATAATAATAATCTTCATTATCCATGAGGAAATGTGTTTTACAATTAGTGCATTAAAAAGTGCATTATAACTATAGAAACAAAATAAGCATTCACACTAGTCACTTAGAGAATATCAACTCAGATACAGTCAAAGACTAACTAAAAGACACATTCAGATGATCTGTAGACTGACTCTGAAGGACACATAGAGAAATGTGAGACACATATCATGGAGAAGAGACGCTCTAAGGGTTATCAAGAGACACATTTCTTATCTTATAAATTTGATAAGTTCCTTCAAAATAGTAAGTTTTTAATATCCAACAACTTTAACACCAACGCAACCCAACAACTATCTAAAAACACGTACACATACTCACGTGACACACACACAAATTGAAACTATCACCGTGTGAGTGGATTGATACTATTCGCGTTCAGCAATTGATATTTAAATGCTTAAATTTTGGTGTTTGTGTGTGTGTGTGTTTTACAAAAAAAAAAAAAAAAAAAAAAGAATCCTATTACTGTAACAAGTAAAAAATAATTTAAATTTCCCGCATCGACAAGACCCAACAGGGAGCCGTTTGAAACCTCAGAGTCTACGAGATTACAATAGCCGGCATTGAACCATTCTTTTTTTCTTTAACCTTTCGTTTCATTTCTTGAAGGTGTTTCAGCTTCCGCTTTTGATTCAGACCCGGAAGTAGAATGTCCGGTATCAATTGAACTGCAAGATTGCACTTCCATTGTGATAAATGTAGATTCTTGTTCGTTTCTCGGTGCGTGATTCGCACAAATTTAATTTCCACTTTCCTGTGAGCCTACTCTGCTCCTGTCTTCTGTGTCCCGAGAAATTGTTTCTAAATCTTTACAAAGTGGAAGAAGATGAGATGCAATGTACAACTCTTGAATAGACGAACACTGCAGTTTTCATTGTTTCCTTTCAATTGATAGTTGGTTATTTTTAATCTCATTATTATATAAGATTTCTTAGGACACTTTCAAAACTGAAGATTTTCGTACAAATATCAAGCAATATCAAACTTCAAGCCATGACCAGTCCAGGTGTAAACTTCAAGCCATGACCAGTCCAGGTGTAAACTTCAAGCCATGACCAGTCCAGGTGTAAACAGTTCTAATTGACGAGCATGTCAGAATCTTCTAAGAAAGTGTTTTGAACTATTTTTGTGACTTTGTTTAAACACTGTAAAAGAAAGACAAAAGGCGCAGTTCAAGTCAGTCCTTTTTAATCTGAGGAGCTTCATTTTAACCAAGCTTCTATCAACTCTCTCTGTCTGCTCTCATTCTTGTACACGTTAGTTCTCCCACTTCCCATTCTCAAATGAAGTTGAAACTTTGCACAATTATTCATTCCGATGAAAACACAACGAATCAATAAAACATTTAACCAATTAGTTCATCATTTAGTCATAATAAATTTTATTTTACACGAAGAGGGGAGAAAGTTAGGTCGCTCGATAAAATTAAAAATTAAAATTACTTGAATAGGTGAGTGGCTAAACACGTCAGCCTCCCGTCATAAAGGGTCAAGCTCCAATTCAACTCGAGCAGAGACTTTCTTTTTCAATAGCTTTTGAAAATGCAGCACGGAAACCTCCCTGCTACTTTAGCTCACGAGTTCGAATTCAGGTCTTTCTACTTTTTTTATATAAATACATTTAATAAAGCGATCACCCAGATACCTTTTCTTTCTCCCCCACCTCGTCCAGATAAGTGATACAATCATAGCGTATTGTGAAAGCAAAATGCATGAAATTGCACTAAACAAAAACAATTGGTAAAAATATTTCTAATAGCACAGATTTATTATTGTTTGTCTATCACAAATTTATCACAAAATTATATGTAAACTAATTGATACACTTAATATAAGCGTTGTTGTTGTTGTTGTTGTTGTTTTCTTTGCTTGTTATATTTTAGTTGTTATTGTTTAAAACATATACCAGGTAGGCCTTGTATGACATCTCCGCCCACAGCTCAACGTAAATGTCACCTTAATATTAATGGTAGTACTGCGATTGTTGGGTGACAAGTGTAAATAAACAGAGTCGTCTGTCTCTTGACATTTAATGGTGACATTTTGGATCAAATCGATGTCGAAGTGAGTGGGTTAGGGTTTTACTTAGGGTAATGAAGAAATAGCTTGAGCCTCACGCGAGTGCAGCACTCAAAGGAATGACGCGATGAATGTCTTGTCTCGTTCGAGCGACCTCGTCATGGATCAGCGAATCCAACGACACAGGCACGTCACGGAAACGTCACAGGCAGGTTATAACTGTTAAAGTGTGTGCTAAAAATACAAAATGTAAATACGACACATCCAACTTTGTCTAGGAAGAACAAAAAAAAAATTGAACACTTGAGAATTGAAAGAACTCAAATTAGTTCATGAAGAACTTATGGATTAGGAACACTTTTAATATTTGCTAAAAATTGTAATCACAAACTGTAACTTTTGGTTTTCTGATTTAAATTTGGCAGATTTTCGTATTTGTCGGAAAAGTCTATAAGAAAGCTAATGTCGATATAAGCACTCCACTACATATAAATAGGAGGCGCTGTAGCTTAGCGGTAAAGCGCTTGGCTTCCGAACCGGGGGTCCCGGATTCGAATCCTGGAATTTTTAATTTCGGGATTTTTGGACGCCTCTGACTTTTTAGGTCCGGCGGAACAGTTATCCCTGACACGAGAATATATACATTATGACCATGGCGAATAATCTCAGTACAAAAAAAAGTCCCCAGATATTCAAAGAGTTTCTGCTGGAAGATCATCAGAGCAATTCGCTACGTGTTTTTGGATTTCAATCTCAACTTAATCAAGCGTTGGGAAGTCATCAAGCTTTGTTTTAACTGTTTCTTGTGGATTTCAACAAAAGAATCCTCAGAGACAAATCTTTTGCCTCTAAAAAGCAAACTATAGTGCTCTGTCTTTCAGCCTCTGGTTAACTAGCGCTAGCAGAATGGTAAGAAGATAGCTGCAGATGGCCTCTGAATAAGACATCTTAAGAGCTCTCGCGCAGGTCGAGGGACATGCGTTTGAGACCAAAAGAAAAACAATAGCAAAGACCAAAATAGAACTTAAACTCCGGGCAAAAAAGGGCCTTGTCTGAGTCAGATTTAGCAAAAAATTCAGGCTGCTACTGGGTTTGCGTGGTTACCTGAAAAACTGCACTCGTTTTTAATTCTTAATCTTCAGAATTAAAGACAATGCCCTATTAGTATTATTATAAACATGATAATGACCATAAAAATATTTTTAATCTTTTTCTATCCCAGACTTCCTAGAACACTAAGTGCAATAAAGGACAACTAGGAGATGTGAAACAAAGCATACAGACCTAGTCCAATTGTCTACAATAGAAGTAGCATTCTGAATAGGAGCAACAAAGATTTGCAGAAGCATTTTTCAATTGTACAGTCAAAACTAACTGATCGTATGGAAAAACAAACAGATACAGATGGAAAGGAACTTTATGAAGAATCGAAATGTGAAATGGATCCCGTTGAAGTTTTTACGTTTCTTTGTGGAAATAATTAATTTACAACCTGCTCAAATTTAGAAAAGTACAGCGAATTTGTCTAACTATACTAAGGTCATTGGCTAGCCGCGAATGGCCATTTTCAAAATAAACTGTTAAAAGTTACTAAGACATTTTGAAATGTAAATTCAGTTTTTTTTTACAGAAATACAAAAATGGGGGCGTCATTTTTTGTTTTCACACGCAGGTGACCTCAACCCTCGCTGAGGCCCTGATTGGTTTAACAATATTTTTGAAGATACATGACTTAAGCAGCAATAACCTTTTTTTAATGTTAATTTTTGTTTCTCTGAGCGCATAGATCAAGATACAGAGATCAAACTCAGTTCATAGAGCAACAACTCTGTCCCATTCTGTGACTCCGTGGTCTTATTCAGTAAAGAGAATCGATACTAGTGTGACACTGTGACATACATTGTGACTCCGTGGTCCTATTCAGTCAAGAGAATCGATACCAGTGTGACACTGTGACAGAGTTGTGACGAAGTGAGCCATTAGCTATTAATTTCTGTCCACTAATATCTCCCACGGGCTAAGATGGAAAGAAAACTGGAAATGAAGTGGGCTTGTCTGTCTGTGTGTGTGTGTGCTAGTGTAAGGCTGGGGCGAAAAAGGGGGGGGGGGACAGTCTAAGAAGTTTCTTCCAAAAATCCCAAAAATGGATTACATGCTGTTCCCTCCTCGTCACCCAATCTTAGAAAGAAAAGGAGAAAGAATTGGAGCTGTTTGCATAGCTCTTTCTTTTTAGGAAGCACAATAATATACTACTTTTTTTTTTTGGTCTATTTGTATTGCGACCAATCTTTCTATTGGATCCTGAATATTCTTTTTAAGGGGAAATAATCTAGTCCCGTAAAGATTCATCGAAATTCAAAAGTCCCTAGAGTTATATTACACTGAAAATTAGACAATGTTCGACACTGAAATTAATAACTGTTTCTGATCCAATGAGGAATAGGTATTGATGTTAACGCTACGAAAGGTGTTTTCAATGTCTACTGAGTACAAAGGAACGTTCTCTTTTCTTTTTTTTTTTTCTTGCTTACTTTTCAATTAAATATCTAGAAGTGTTATTTAAATCTGTACACACCCACCAAATTTAAGAAATATATATTTATATATAAATAAATATATATATATATCTTTATATATAATTCTCCACATATGTAAGCAGGTCAGACGAGAAGTAAATGGGAAGATCACTCTCTTATCTCTGTGGATAGTCACCTCACGAAAAAAACAAGAGGGGGGGAGAACAAGTAGGTATATTCACACGTCGTTACGGATGGCTGCGCGCTGGACTGTCAAACCCTGCCCGCTCCCATCACCCTTCGTCCTACGGGAGGTTTTGACAAAGAAGTAAACTATCTTCAAATCTGAAGGAACATCCGAAATATGTAAAACATTTTACAAACAAACATCTTACAAACACTAAATAGCAGCGCCGGACTTAACCATTGTGACTAAGAAGTCATGGAAAGAGAACAAGTAATCTACTATGTATATTCACCCGTCACTAAATAGCAGGGCCGGATTTAAGCATTGCGGGGCCCTATGCGAAACGGATTTCGCAGGGCCAAATTTTGGTAGGGAGGCGGACAATAAGTGAAATTTAACAGTTTGTATTTTAGAAAATAAATTCGTCTATGCATTTTATTCATTCTTTACTACCTACAGAATTATTTTACGAGCCTTGCGTGTGGCAAAGTCATACAGTATATCATGATAATCCTATTTCCTACATAGATCATGCTCAATAGCAAGAATTACCGAATGTTTCATTCTATCTTTGAAATCGTTGTCCTCAAAAAATTCTTCATTAGTTTGAGGCGCGAGAAGCTTCTTTCATCAGATTACACAATTACGACTAATGCCATTTTTATTTATCGTGCCTAGGATTGGCGTTTTCCATATTGAATGACACCCTAAAATGAAAATTTTGTCTATATATTTCCGTATATTTTAAGGACTTTTTCGTATATTTTATCATTTCGGGAGATTTCCAGAAGCTCCTGGTTAAAGCGACAGGAGGGCGTTTAATCTAATAATTTATACACTTAGAATTATCGCGGGTCATATGAAAGTGCGGGGCCCACTGCGATCGCATAGTTTGCAGTGGCCTAAGGCCCGTCCTGTAAAATAGCGGCGTATGGTACGCCGCCGGTCGACTAGTGTCTGTATACTAGAGTAGTACTCATGGACATTAAAGAGACCATGTTATCGATAAGTTATTATTGCGTTTTATTTTATTTTTGTTAATTTCTTTGTCTCACATCTAGATTGATAGAGAGAGAGAGGAGAAAGAGAATGAGAGAGAGTTAGAAAGGTCTGGAAGAGAGACATGTAGTCACTCAACAATTTAAACCTATACAACCAATTTTAGCTACTTCAGAATGTCGTCTTTGGGATTTCCTACTAACCCTTGACCCCGCCTTCAATTCAATTGCAACTTTATTTGCTTTTGCCAGGCTTAGAGAGAGAGAGAGAGAGAAAGAAAGAGAGAGAGAGAGAGAGAGAGAAATTAACAAGAGAGAGGGAGAGAGAGAGGGAGGGAGAGATTAACATGAATATTCTTACACTCACGCGCACAACTTCTAAAATGTTCTTTCTATCGTGTGTTTTCGACAAATGTAAATCCAAACACTTCGCCAACATCCCAATCAATATTTCGTTTCTCTCCCACGCCATTCATCTCTTCAATATCATCTTTTCATCATCTCTTCAACATCATCTTTTCACATTCTGTGCTGTCGAGTCTTCTAGAATTATTTTTTTTGTGTTGGGGTCATTGGGAGAAAGAAAAACAATTTCAATCATTCCAATAACGTTACGATGTCTTCAATTTTATTTTAAATTATTGCATATACAGTTAGTGCTGATATTCTTCTATGCCGCCATTGTTGATATCATCTCTCACTCGTTTTGTTACGTTTATCTTCATCAGATTTAAAGTCAAACACTACATTTACTGTACAACTGGTTGGATACTCAAAATTAATTACTTTATATGGCGCTACTTTCATGCTTATTGAATGCTCAGAGCGCTATGGTCATTCACATTTGTGGACCAGTGGGGGTATCTGGAAGAAGGTTTTCCGTGCTGCCTTTAGGTGCTCAGTAAACACAACTCTGCTCTAGTCGTGTGTCGAACTTCGAGCCACTTCATAGGGGTTTAGGTTTAAGCGTACTTAGCCTCTCGACCACGCATCCCACTTGCGCAATATCACCTTCACCTATCCCTTAATCTGTATGACCGTTGGGGCACCACACAAAATCTGTTGACCGTCTTTCTCCATTCCTCTCAGTCTTTTGGATTAGAAGTTGTTTCGTTGGCAGACACGTCCATTCTTTTATGCTGTCTTCCCATCGGCTTATACAAACTACATATGTCGTAAAGTCAATCAATATTACTATTAGAAATTGACATTTTTCACCTATTGCTGATGTATAAATCTTGCTTTATTTTATCATTCTCAGCGGCCCCTGAAAGGGGAAAAGACGCTATTAGTTTTGTGTGGAATGTCTGTTCGTCCGTCCGTCTGTCCGTCCCATTTAGATCTTGTAAACTAGAAAAGATAGTGAAAATCCGACATCATAATATTTTAGACCATTTAAAGTTCTGATGCATCGGCTACTTTTTTTCTTTTCTGAAAGCGAAAAATCTAATTTTTAAATCACTTATGCAAGCAGTTTTTTCATAAAAATACACTACTTTTACAAATATTCACTATTAATAGTAACAAACATGGGAGGCTCTTTGGTAGGGGAGATGAATATGTACCATATTTTAACACCTTAATGCTAATGGTATTACATATATATATATATATATATATATATATATATATATATATATATATATATATATACATTTGTATTGCTAAATTAAATAAGTTCTGTCATTCTAACTACTACTTTTACACAAAAAGATACTGTTTAGTATGCATACAAGTTGGACATAATTAAAAACAACAATAAGTAAGTAGTTTTCCATATTATCGCGTGAACTATAGAATTCCACCCCAACCATTTAACACTGAACTAAAGGGGGAAAAAAATACGGAAATGTTTTTTTCTTGAGGATTCGAATAAGAGATTGACCCTTTACACAACAATTGGATCAATTAGATATTCATTATAAGACACCAGTTAGGCCAGGTTCACATCTAACTTCACATTCACTTTCACCTATCCTTTGGTCTGCTGGACCGCTGGGGCATCCATCACACAAGATCTGTCAACCTTCTTTCTCCATTCTTCCCTGTCATTTGTCTTTGATAGAATTTCATTCTGATGTTCTTTCTGAAAATATTGAAACCTGCCTTTTTATCTACCTGAGTGGACCACTTCGCAGGCTGATTTTGAGTTTGTGATTCCACACAAAGTTTCTTTGTAACTTTGTTTAAAACTAATTTTACGTTATTTATGTCTCATTAAAATCTTTGTTATTTCATCAAATAGAAACAGTTTTTTTTTGTAGTTATTTATCTTTCCAAAAGATTGTATATAAATTTCAGCCACATTGATTCTGAACTGTATAAAACAACACCAGTTAGCTTTAGACTACCCATGAGTTGAGATTTCCTAATAAAAGACTTTTACTCTTTTACCTGGTGAATCCAGTTTGCTTCTTTCTCATAAGACCAAAAGTTGCCGTTGTTCCTATTTTGAGCAGACAGAAGCGATGTTGAAATCAGATTTCTTGTTTAATAACGCTTTTAATCTTTTTTTTTTTTATTATTTAAACGTGACAGACAGATGAACAGAAAGTCAGAACAAAACCAATGGCATTTTTTATTCCCAGGGGAAAAGAAAATACGGTTACGACTCAAAAGAAATGCTTTTAGAAGTGCAACAGATTTACACGTTCTTAGAGAGGCACGTGAATTAGGCACGTGAGATGAACGTCATCTTCGAGACTGCTCAGCAAAAAATCAATTCTGCACATATTTTGTTTTTCTCATTGTCAATTTTTTCCCTTCCCTTTGTTTCACACCTCCCTCTGAGAAGAATACCTTGAATGTAACGTTTGCAATTTCCTCCCAAACAGATTCCTACTCGATGATATCTCAGGCGCCGCGCAAGCTGGAGACGCCCCTGTCGACTCCCTTGATCCGCCGTCGTTATCGCCGCAGATGACTTCAGGGAACATGTCCCGCCACGAGTCTCCGGCCATCGACGGCAACGTGACGTCGTTCGACAGGGAGTATCTGCACTGGTCCTTCATCATCATCGAGGTGGCGGCCATCGTGGTCATCGTCATCGGGGACATCTCCATGCTCATGATGTTCTTCACCCGCAAGCTGCTCGGCCAGTCTACCAACATCCTGGTCTTCTCTGTGGGCATCGGAGACCTTGTGACGGGATTACTGGCACTTCCGCTGGCCATGATGCAAAAGGTAAAATCAGCCCCTTTCTTCCCCTCTTTCACTCCTTCACTCTCCCTGTCACTCTCCGTCTCCATCTCTCTCTTCCTCCCCTAAATAAATCTCTCACTCCATCTCTCTCTTCTTCTCACTCTCCTTCTCTATTTTCCTCTATCACTCCCTTACACTCTCTTTCCTTATCTTCCTTGTCTCACCCTCTCCCTTATTCCCTCTCTATTCCTCTCTCTTTCTCTCTCTCTCTCTCTCTCATTCAATCTCTCTCCTTCTTTCTCTCTCTCTTTCTCAATCTCTCTCCTTCTCACTCTCTCTCTCTTTCTCTCTCTCTCATTCTCTCTTTCTCCTTCTCACACTCTCTCTCTCTCATTCTCTCTCTCCTTCTCACTCTCTCTATCCTTCTCTTTCTCTTCTTCTTCTCTCTCTCTCTCTCTCCAGAAATGTGTAGGGTAAGAGCAGTAGATTGTTGTACTGGCTATGACACCCTAGTTAATCGTCGCCTATAGAAACAGATGAGCTTTAAACACACTCAGCGCCCATGGACAGCTACCTACTACAGTATACAGTTACGTGTGTGGGTACCTGCGTGAGGTAATAAGCTGTATTTACACTTAAACTAAATGACAGCAAAGTTACAATGAAGGAGCAGCAATGAAAATGTGGAAATTAAGAAACGACAGATGGCTCGTGGAAGGAGATTATTGAGGACACACAATCAGTATTACTGTTAAACACATTCTCAGTTGTAAATCTTTAATTTAAAAAAAAAATCCCTCTCAACCTAGCTCGATAAAACTTTTTTATCCTTTTTTTTAAAGTTTATCCGTTAGTTTGTACTTCTTAAAAAAGAAAGAATAAATTTGACTTTAAAAAGTAAGATTAAAGCCTGGATAGAAATAAAGACAGAGACTCCTACGTACACTTTAATCCTACACGCACTTTAACCTTATATGCACTTTGATCTAACATATACCTTAATCCTCTAAACTCTTTAATCTTACATGCACTTTAATCCTAAATGTACCCTAAACCTCCATGCACTTTAAAGGGAAACTCCGATGGTTTTGACAATTTTTTATATAATATGTGTTTTGATTTACAGATAATGAATATATGATTCTTTTTTTTTTCTTTGCAATAATAAATTAGTATTTGATGTTTTTCCGACGTAATTTTCCTGCGCATCCAAAACAGTCAGACTTTCACCGGGTTTCTATGTGACGTCACAAAGGTGTTTTAATCTATTGACTTATTGTATAACAGTAGACCATACAGCAAAGTTTATATTCTCGTGAAACAAATATGTCTATGCAGTTAGATATAGGATCTTGTAAGCAAAGAAAAAATGCGTATTAAAAGTAGATTTACATGCTTGACTAACCACGGCAGTGTGTATTTTCTCGCCAGACCACTCAACACACAACAGACACTATCGCTTGGTTGTCTTGTCATGACTACACGTAGTCTCGACTATCCTTACACTGACCAGTTTGTTCAAATCAGTCAGACACGATCTATTTACTTCTTAGGACAGAGAGAGGCTTAGATAAAAATGCCTTTTTTTCTCGAGTTCATTATCCTAATGCGTTTAGATCTATCTATACATATATATGTATATATATATATATATATATATATATATATATATATATATATATATATATATATATATATATATATATATATAACTGTATCATAGCTCTGGACTAGGCCGTCACCAAGCCAAACAGCTACTGTAAGAATGAAGCGATACGATTGGTTAAATCTTGTTTCTTTTTCAGTATTGTTTAGGGAAGTGACGTATGAACTAGCTTAAAACAAAATCTTATAGAACCCCGTTTTTTCTTTTGAGATATTAAGAATTTACTGACTAATTTATTCTAAAGAAATGTTTCTAAGCATTTAAATATAAAATGGTAAAATGTTTGCTATTACAATTTTTTTATGCAGAATTTAAATATGTCATTAACTCAAATTTGAAAAACCATTGGAGTTTTTCTTTAATTCTACTAGCGCTTTATTCCTAAGTGCACTTTAATCCTAAATGCAATTTTATAATACATACATGTCCATTAATTGTACAAGCACTCTAAGCCTTTAAACACTTCAGTTGGACTTTAATCTCAAGGTTTAAATCTTAGGTCAGTAAATAAAGGCGACAAACAAATTATTTCCCTTTTCAAATCGAATGAAGTCAGTGCCAGAAATATTCTGTTGTAGATCAAAATAATAATTTTTTGAAGTATTGTGTTAATTGTTATGTTGACAAACTTCACACTCTCTGTGTTGTTTTTTGTTTTGGTTTCTTTTTTCTTTCTTTTGTTCTGTATAAAACTTTTTGTTTCTTTCTATATGTTTAGTAATGTGATTCTGTTTTTGTTTTGTTTTGTTTTTTATTTTGTCAATTAAAACATATTCAAGCTATTTCCAAATGTCGGTCGTGAACTGTTAATTAAGCGATATAGCTGTTAGTGGATGAGTCATTTTGAATTAAATGTCAACTTGACCTAGTTGTGTGAGGTCACTAGGTTTTAAGCGACCAATCAGTAATTAGCGCAACATCAAGATGTAGAATTGAGATTGAACAGTGTGTAGGGGTGTTTGTGGATAGATAGGTAGATAGATAGATAGATAGATAGATAGATAGATATAGATAGATAGATAGATAGATAGATAGATAGATAGATAGATAGATAGATAGATAGATAGATAGATAGATAGATAGATAGATAGATAGAGAGAGAGAGAGAAAGAGAGAGAGAGATAGAGAGATAGATAGAGAGATAGAGAGATAGAGAGATAGATAGATAGATAGATAGATAGATAGATAGATAGATAGACAGACAGACAGACAGATAGACAGATAGATAGATAGATAGATAGATGGATAGATAGATAGATAGATAGATAGATAGATATGTAGATATAGATAGATAGATAGATAGATAGATAGATAGATAGATAGATAGATAGATAGATAGATAGATAGATAGATAGATAGATAGATTAGAGAGAGAGAGAGAGAGATAGAGAGAGAGAGATAAATAGAGAGAGAGATAGAGAGAGAGAAAGAGACAGACAGACAGACAGACAGACAGACAGATAGATAGATAGATAGATAGATAGATAGATAGATAGATAGATAGATAGATAGATAGATAGATAGATAGATGCTAAAGATTAATTTGTTAAAATAGATAAATGTTTAGATCTAGTCATTACCCACGCCAACATTTGATACAGTTCTTTTCATTATCTGCTACTCTGTCCAAATAGATCCTCATGGAACCGTCCGACTTCTTGTGCAAGGGCTATTTCTACTTCGCCAATGTGTCTAAGACAGCTGTTGGTTATACAATACTTCTGCTCGCCATGGAGAGAATATTGGCTGTATTAATGCACACGTTTAGGATACTGCCGCCTGGAAGGTCAGTTTGTGGTCAGTTTATGTTCTTTTTCCTTGATATTTTGTGGTCTTTTTAGATAAAATAGTATTCATTTAATTTATATAGCTCTGTGTCACATATCACGCTATACAGCACACAATTAACTTGAGGATGTCAACTTACGTAGCCCTTATGTGGATAACGGCTTTGTCTGCATTGACTCTGCATCAGAAGTGGCTAAATGTGAAGGAAGCATTGAAGTTTTGAGTTGTCACTTGAATACTCCACTCATAATTCATCTTCGGAAATACTCCATTCATAATTCATCTTCGGAAATACTTCACTCATAATTCATCTTCGGAATCGAAGGCAAAGCCTTAAAATGTTTTTTTTAAAGTTAACTTTACTGATCATCTTTTTCTATCGATGGCGGTTGATGATTGTATCGTTTGCCCAGCTATTATTGGTTTGGGCACCCTTAAGGGCTGTTATGGTATCACGACTCTATATTTAGTTATTTATTCGAAATGATGATGTTATATTTCATGATTTTAAATAAATAACAAACATACAAAATTGTTTATTAGTAGTATTAGTACTGTACCTATAGAGTATGTTGTTGTTTTGGAGGAGTGACGGTCTTTTAAACAGTTTTCGGGGGTGGAAGGCCATAAAGTATTGTGTAATATGTCGGTCCTTTTTAATAGTTTCTGCTAAAGAAATAAACTCAAAGAACTTGAAAGGCAGATTCTCATTAGACTCAATTCCTACAGTTAGTTACCAGAATAAGACTCCATTCCAACAGTTAGTTACTAGATAGACTCCATTCCTACAATTAGTTACCAGATTAGAGCATGGAATGGGTTGCCTGAGCTATCCAGGAAAACCAGTGTCTAGGCAGAACATAAGTCATTGGTTAACATGCATGATTAGATGCATGACGTATAGGACGTAATCATCTTCTATTTTGAAGTAAAGTCTGTATTATATACGATAATATAAGATTAATCCCATTTCTACAGTTAGTTACCAGATTATTCCCATTCCTACAGTTAGTTACCAGATAGACTTCATTCCTACAGTTAGTTACCAGATAGACTCCATTCCTACAGTTAGTTACAAGATTAATACCCTTCCATACAGTTAGTTACCAGATAGACTCCAATTCTACAGTTAGTTACCAGATTATTCCCATTTCTACAGCTAGTTACCAGATTAATCCCATTCCTACAGCTAGTTACCAGATAGACTCCATTCCTACAGTTACTTACCAGATTAATACCCTTCCATACAGTAAGTTACCAGATAGACTCCATTCCTACAGTTAGTTACCAGATAGACTCCATTCCTACAGTTAGTTACCAGATTATTCCCATTTCTACAGCTAGTTACCAGATTAATCCCATTCCTACAGTTAGTTACCAGATAGAATCCATTCCTACAGTTAGTTACCAGATTAATACCCTTCCATATGGTAAGTTACCAGATAGACTCCATTCCTACAGTTAGTTACCAGATAGACTCCATTCCTACAGTTAGTTACCAGATTAATACCCTTCCATACAGTTAGTTACCAGATAGACTCCATTTCTACAGTCAGTTTCCACATGAATTGATCGGACAAGTCCTTTAATTCTGCTTGAAGTCCCATAGTTTCTGCATCACTTCATTTCAAATTGATCTGTTATTTTGTGGCACGCTTACTTCCACCTCCCTCCTCCCCCACCCCTGCCATGTTTGATTTTCTTAGTCTGTACAGAAACGAACACAAATATATATCTACATAGTTATTATAAAGCACTCAGGGGGGCTTTCTCTCCTCATCTTTCAGCACAGCTCAGTGCATGTTGATGTTTTCACTAAATACTCACGTCCATACTTCCTCCCCCCCCCGCCTCCTCCCTTCTCTACCCCTCACCCAATTTGTTTCTTCTCTCGCCCCGCCCGTTTTTTTCTTGCCCCCCCCCCCCTTTCACCTTCGTATCTTTACGCGTGCACTCATCCAATTGATTTGATAACAGTTTGGTTGTTGCTGTAGAACCAGTGGGGATCACGTGGGATCTAGAATCCAAACTCTATTTTTGTAACTTAAGGTCTAGAACAAACTAGCAATCACTCCAGCAGACAAAATGTCTAAAAGTAAAGGCATGTTGAAACTGTCGCGCTGTGGCGCTGATTTCGGACATAAGCCTATCTCTGCTTATATAGGCCTACATGCACACACACACACACACTAAATATCTTGAAGACACATATCAGGCAGTCAGTGGCGTAGCTAGAAATTCGCCATCATTTAGGGGCCCGGGGCGCTTGATCTCTTGGGGGCCCCTGCACTTTGCGTAATATTTAATATTTAATGTAAAACAAAATTTCGAACATTCATTCAGGGGCCCTCTAAAGTGGGGGCCCGGGGGGATTTTCATTTCTCCATCCCCCTTCCCCAAACCTAGCTACGCCACTGCAGGCATTGCACTTTATAAGATGTGAAGGGTGAAGTGGGAGATGGGTAAATCAATTGTTTGTCTCTGCAATCACTATAACACTAATAGTAGGGAGAACAATTCCTGCTAATAAGCAATGCTAAGTGTTATTTGCTAAATTAATAATAGCTCCTGACAAAGTCACGTGTCACATTAAAGTGACTATTGATTGGATGACATTCTTATTCAAATCCGAAACAGTTTTCTTTTGTTGGCCGCCTTCGGTCGTAAAAAAAAAGATCTGAGAATCATCTCATAGAGCACGTCATACTTCATAGAGCACTTCATACTTCATAGAGCACTGCATAGAGCACTGCATAGAGCACTTCATAGAGCACTTCATAGAGCACTTCATAGAGCACTTCATAGAGCACTGCATAGAGCACTTCATAGAGCACTTTATAGAGCACTTCATAGAGCACTGCATAGAGCACTTCATAGAGCACTTCATAGAGCACTGCATAGAGCACTTCATAGAGCACTTCATAGAGCACTTCATAGAGCACTGCATAGAGCACTGCATATAGCACTTCATAGAGCACTGCATAGAGCACTTCATAGAGCACTTCATAGAGCACTGCATAGAGCACTGCATAGAGCACTGCATAGAGCACTTCATACTGCATAGAGCACTTCATAGAGCACTGCATAGAGCACTTCATAGAGCACTGCATAGAGCACTTCATAGAGCACTTCATAGAGCACTTCTTGTGGCTGTGGAATTTAGTCTAGAGAAACGTTCTCGCCCATAAGTAAAGGTGGCGCCTGGTTGGTTGCTTGAATAATCCTTTTTACAATATCTCTATCAAGTCAGCCTGGAACCTGGACACAGATCTCAAAAACCGCTCTAACGATTTTCCGAGATATTTAACATTTGACCGTTATAATTTTTCAAAGTAAAAAAACAATTAAATTAGGCTTCAAATCTTAGTATTAAAAAAAAGATGACGTAGTCAGCCATAGTGTACCGTTAACTTGGATAACTGAGTTCATTAAATTTAAAGTTGCTTTCAGTTTATTGATAGATTGTCTAAGCTTTGCTTTTATTCTTTATGCGAAAATTTAATCTAGATTACAGTAAGATTCTAGATCTAGAAGTAAATCTAGATCAGATATTAAGGAGTTCTCTAGTTCTAGATGTGTATATAATGAAAGTACCAATATAAATAATTATGCAATGACACAATGTAGCTCTTGCTCAATGAGTAGAAGAGCTGACTGTGCCAAAGTACAAGCTCGATACCTGACATGAGCAGAACACATTTTTTATTTTTTTTAAATATTTATTTTATTTTAAGCTGTGTAATAGATGTTGTGTCACGGCTACTTTGTGGTGTGGTCAACCGTCACACAGATGTATTGTCTTTTTTTTAAATTTATTTTGTTGTGATTTTTTGTTTGTTGTCTTTTGCGTTGGCTTGTTTTTCTTGAAGGGATGCGATCATCAATGTCGATATCTTTGCTTGTCCTAACCTCTCTCCACACAGTGCTGTCTAGAACTGTGTCAGTGTTTCTCAAACTTTTTCTTGTAGCTTCCCCAACCCCCCATTGGTAAAATTATTCGTACACGCCCTCCTGGTGTCTGAGGGAGGGTTTTTAAGATGTACTGAAAAAGACAGGAATATAATAATGACAATATTCCAGTTTTTCTGTATCTAGACTAGTCCGTTTAGTCTTTTTAATCGTAAAAAAAGTGTTTCGTTATAATTTTAAAGTGTTTAGATACTAGTTTTTTTTTTCTGGATATTGGCGACAGATTTCCTCTTTAGCCAGCAATGGCTTTTGCAGAGCGCTGTTAGCTCCCCTGACAGGCTCCTGCATTTTGAGCTTTAGAAATTAAACATCCTGGCGTCTGCAACATTCTTTTTCTCATAGGAAGAAGAGTTCATTTCGAAAAAATGGTTGTATTAAAAAAAAAGAGGGGGGGGGGGGTTCAAATAAAGTCTAATAAAGAAGGTAGAAGCACTGGCCAATACTATTATGCGAGGAACATTCAAGATAAACACAGCGCAAGGTTTATACATGTAAAGGTGCTACATTTTACATTAAACATGAAACAAAGAATTTTACTAAAAAAAATATTTCAACACTTGAAACAGTGTCATTTACTTTGGTTAATATTGAAACTTGCAATCGTAACTACAATGAAAATATTTTTTTTGTCCCTTGAAAAAGAAAATTGACCCCCCCCCCCCCCCAAAAACCGGTTGTCAGGACATCGAACCTCCCTTGTCAGGACGTCAAGCAGACGCCAACCCCATGTTGAGACACAGTGAGCTATTTCTGTCCGCCACTTTTAGTTCTTACTTCTTTATGAGCTGTACTTCCGTTGCTTTTTAATCTTTTTATTGGCCAAGGCTCACTAAAGAATCTGACTATGGACTCAAAACTAAAATTTATTAAAAAATGAAATTGATTTTAGATCTCTCAGTTTGAGTTTCACCTGGCCAAATTTATAGGTCAGTACAACATAATAGAGTACTTGATCAATAAAGAATATCAATAGAAAATACGATTACAAAAGGAAAGAAAAAAGATTCGTCAATGTTATATGCGACAGTGTCAAAGCGCAGACAATCCTTGGCTATACTTCCAACACTCTCCTGCTTTCCCTTGCCTCGTCTGAATTTAATGAAAACGCTCGAGTAATAGCCCATATTATTTTTAAACTTGCCAACACTGCAGATACTGTCAGATGTCAGTATACTCGGTACAGTGTCATTACTTACCATCACGTGTGAGTTAAGATGTTGCTTTTTCAAAGGTCGTGTCTATGATATGATAGACAAAAACTACCACTTGATATAAGATAACTATTACATGATAGGAGATTATTTATCACGTGATAGGAGATATTTTTTATCACATGATAGGAGATATTCTTTATCATATTATAGAAGATATTCTTTATCACATGATAGGAGATAATGTTTACCACATGATAGGAGATATTCTATCACATGATAAGAAATATTCTTTACGCATGATAGCAGTTTATTGGTTAGTACTGACTCTCTCATCTATTGATTTTAAAATATACTTTGGCTCTAATTACGTAGTGCTCAAGACCATTGAGTGAATCGGTGTTCTCGGGCGCACCATTTAAAAACTTCAGGGGAAAGGAAATCGGCTGATCTCAAAAAGCGCTTCCTTTTTACAAAGCTATTATCTAACTCCATCTGTCTTTCTGCTACAAATTTTTTATACATTTTGTCCTCCATTTCCCATTCTCGGGTCACGTTGAAATTTTTTTCAAAATTTTTCGTAGCCGATGACAATACATGAATCAATAAAAAAAAATAATATCGTATTTAGTGATGTGACAAGGATTTCGCGGTTCTTCCCACAAGATAAGTTGTTGTTTTTTTTGTTATTTAAAAAAAACTTTTTTTATATTTTTCTTGTTATTATTCGACATTGACTCGCAATGGACATCGACATCTCTTTTTTTTTCATGTTTTCTTCTTTCACATTTTCCTCAATTTTAGAAATTTTAGAGAACTCTTTCTTTATCTGAACTGGTTCCCCTGATCAAGCAGCTCTCTATTCAGGGATACCCTGAGGCGAGTATTTTGAAAGATATTCTTGATTAAGTAAACAGCTTTGAAGCATATTGTCTGGTAATTCACTACATCGCCCTGTTTCACTCTTGCTAGTTTTATTTATAGGAAACATGAGAAGGTTTATTGGGACTTACTTTAACTAACATATTGAACTTCATAAACAAATAACAAATAATTTTTTGTTTTAAAAAAAAATCCTCGTTTATGAAGCTGGCGACTTTTTGTAAGAGCGATTATTTTGTTCTTAATAACTACTGATAGATAGATTTTTAAAAAATGAGCGCTGAAAAGCTGATTTTTTATCCAAAAGCCCACAATGCGATGAAAAAGCTGATTTCTACAGTTTGGCAACAGATAGACTCCCTTCCTACAGTTGGGCAACAGATAGATTCCCTTCCTACAGTTGGGCAACAGATAGATTCCCTTCCTACAGTTGGGCAACAGATAGATTCCCTTTCTACAGTTGGGCAACAGATAGATTCCCTTCCTACAGTTGGGCAACAGATAGATTCCTTTCCTACAGTTGGGCAACAGATAGATTCCCTTCCTACAGTTGGGCAACAGATAGATTCCCTTCCTACAGTTGGGCAACAGATAGATTCCCTTCCTACAGTTTGGCAACAGATAGATTCACTTCCTACATTTAGCTACCAAATAGATTCCATCCTTACAGTTAGTTACCAGGTAGATTCCATTCCTTCAGTTAGTTACCAGATAGATTCCCATTCTACAGTTTGTTACCAGATAGATTCCATCCTTACAGTTATTTACCAGATAGATTCCATTCCTACAGTTAATTACCAGATAAACTCTATTCCTACGGTAAGTTACCAGATAAACTCTATTCCTACAGTGAGTTACCACTTTTATTGAATGGACTATAGAATTTCGTAAAAGTGCAATCTCTACATAGTGTATTGTTTTAAATGATATTACGTGATAGAAGTCCACAATAAAAGAAATATTAATTAGGTTAAAATTCATTATATTCTAAGATCTACTATTGTTATCACAAAGTCCTTATGAACTGATTAGTTTTTTTAAAAAGCTGGGTGACGCTAACTAGCAGTAAAACATTTCTGACCTTTTCACTATGGACAAGAAGAACTCAATTTGAAACATTAATTATGCCCTGGAAATGTAAGTGGACGTGGGAGTACTTTATTGTCATAAATCTTTGAATGTGTATTTTGTTTTTAACCTTTGAGAGCGAAGGAAATGTCTTAATAAATCTTGGGGGAAAAAAACAATCAGTACGGAATGTAGACAATAATATTTTGTTATGTTTTTTAAATTGATTTTTTTAGTGGTGTTTTATTATATATATATACAAATATACATATAAAACAAGAAAAGGATGTAAGCTCGACATAAACCAAATACTTGACATTCTTTACTTCGAGGACATGATAGAAATTGTATTGAGGGTGGGAGATGACCTAATTACGAAGTTTTGAACCTCAAAAACCTCTAACCGTTTGATTCCCTACAAAGACCAACATTTTGTCTAAGTGATTTGGGAGGACTTTTTTTAATGAAAGCGGTTATTCAATGCTATAATATCGTATTTGTCCGAATCTGAGAATCTCAAACTCTCAGCAGCTAAAAATATATTCAGAATGTAGATACTGAGGAACCTATCACCAGCGAGAGAAAACAGTATTATGCAGGATGGTGATTATGTCTGCGGTTGGTTAAAAAAAAACCTGAAGATGGTTAAAAACTATTTATGAGACATAAGTTACAGAGAAAATGTCACAAACGAATGGGCACGCAGCATGTTAAAAGTATTTGATGAAAAATAAAAGTATTGTAGATATTTTAGCAAGGTCATACATTTTAAGGTCATTTGTATCATGTTATTAGTAAATACTTTTTATTTATAAGCCAATATTTCTACGTGTGGCTCATGATGGAAAATTGGCGCACGTTTTGCACATTATGCCTCTGGTGCTGTGTTGCAGGAATTGCTATATAATGTTGGCAGATATAATTGTTTTTTTTTAGGTATTGAAATAGTTTGAATGAAGATGTATGTTTTTTATGCACTCAGCTACACGCCACACACAATGAATTTTTTTAAAAATCGATTCCTAAAATCCAATCGGGACACGTCAGACTCAATAGTTCCAAAGTGAAATTAATACTAAATAGATATCGTATTCATATTCAATACTATACATATTCCTTAAATACATAATTTAGAGACATATCAATGAAATAAATATTGTGTCTTACGTTGCATAGAGGCGATTATAAGCCAAAGGGAAATTACAAATACTCAGTAATAAGAAAAATGCAATATAATTGTAACTTCCCCTGAGTCCCATACATGGGGATCACAAGGCTTTAAAGGCAGACAATTAATTCACTGATTAATGCAGTGATATTTGTTAAATTTTAATAAAATGTCTTTCGCAGGACGAGCTTCTTTTAGCTTGATAAGATAATGAAAACCTGTCAAAATAAATGATGCGCATTTTTTTACTATGACGAAAGTGTGAGGGAATAGTAGGAATGTAATGAATTACCGGAGGTTGGCGCTAAAGCGCTTAGCTTAAGTTCGATTCCCGGTGAAGACAGGTTTTTTTTTTATTCCGGGATCCTTGGGCGCCTCTGTCAACCCAGCGCTAATGGGTACCTGACATTAGTTAGGAAAAGTAAAGGCGGCTGGTCGTTGTGCTGGCCACGTGACAACCTGAGCCACAAAAACAGATGACCTCTATATAATCTGTCCCACGGGCGTAGCCAGGGGGGATTTGGGGGTTCAACCCCCCCCCCCCGAAATGAAATCCCCCTGTTGTCGGAGTTTAGTGACTGATCTTTTGCTTGAATTTTGTTTATTTTAGGTGAAATTTTAATACTAAACCATCACTTGCCCTAGCACAGCCAAGGGGATTTGAGTTTAAAACCCCCTACCAGGGGTTTTGAGTTTAAAACCCCTACCAGGGGTTTTGAGTTTAAAACCCCCTATCAGGGGTTTTGAGTTTAAAACCCCCTATCAGGGGTTTTGAGTTTAAAACCCCCTATCAGGGGTTTTGAGTTTAAAACCCCCTACCAGGGGTTTTGAGTTTAAAACCCCCTACCAGGGGTTTTGAGTTTAAAACCCCCTACCAAGGGGTTTTCAGTTTAAAACCCCCTCTTCTATAAAACAAAAAAAATGCAAACGACAATCCCCAAATTCCAAGAGCACATCTAAGGAAGATTTTGATTTTAAACCCCTATCCAAAATTTACGATAAACCCCTCTTCAACATAAAAAAGCAAATCACGCACTCAAAATTTTATGAGCGTAGCCAAAAGGTTTTTGAGTTTAAACTCTTTAGCTGGGTTTGAAGCTAAAAAATACATCTTCAATATAAAGAAAAAAGCAAATTACACACTAAAATTCAAAGCAAATGATGGTTTTAAGTTTCAACCCCTCTTCTCAAGATGGCTTTTTTAAAAGTTTAAAACCCCTCAAGATAGTTTTGAGTTTAAAATCCCCCTAAAGAGCGTTTTAAGGTTGAAAGCCTCTCTCTTCAATATTAATTCTAAAGCAAATTACAGTCACCAAATTCTATGACCGTAGCTAAAAGTGGTTTTGAATTAAAAAAAACAAAAAAAAAAACATGATTTTGACAATAAAACTTCCTTTTTCGATATAACATCTAAAGTAAAATAGTCACCTAATTCCAAGATCGTAGTCAAGAGAAGTTACGCATGTCTACCAGTGTATGGGCTCCATTAATAAAGTGCAATGAAATTGAAAAGCACTAAATGTAGCTCTACAAAGATGGCTAAGACGGATTTTAGGAGTCAGTTATAGAGATCGGATCTAAATCAAAGAAATTCTATGCTGAAATGGGAGTCGACCCCTTAGTAAGGTTGTGACAGCGTCGCATGAGGTTTGCGGGACATGTTCTCCGACAAAATGAATTACGCATAATAAGAGTTGCGATGACAACCTAGTACAACTTGGCGCCACACTTTCATGAAGGTCCTCAGAGCAGGTGGGAAGAAGCTTAAGACATTGCCAGTGACTGATTTTTGTGCAAACAGCTTCCCAGCAAATGCGCCGAACGGCGCGGGAGGGTCTAAGTCACTAAAAATAACACATTAGGTTTTTGAAATAAAACTTTTTAATAGCAAAATAATGCATTGTAGGTACCTCAGAATATGCATTTAGTTGGCTTTCAATACCAGAAATAGTGCTTGGCGGCGGGGCCCCGCCTCGCGCTGGGGGAGCTCTCAGCGCTCCCCTAGACCTCTTGCTGGCAAGGGCGAGGAGTCTACAATTTTTTTCACTAACTCCAGGAAGAACCTATTCTAGGGCAAAATAAACGTCTTCCAAAAGAATGAAGGGTCAGAATGTATTAGAGATTAATTATGTACACACACACACACATCCATTCATCAAAACATATGTATATATATATTGCTGACTAGCAGTACTAAAGCCCTAGTCTACCGGACCTGTGTGTTGAGCACCTTGTTGTACGGAAGTGAAACATGGTCAACCTACTCATGGCAGGAAAAAAAGCTGAATGTTTTCCACCTCCGATGCCTACGGCGGATCTTTAAAATAAGGTGGCAAGATAAGATAACCAATGAGGAAGTGCTACAAGAGCAGGGTGCCAGGACATCCGCTCTGTTATCAGCAGCAGACGCCTTGGCTGGCTTGGCCACGTTCGTAGAATGCCAGTAGGTCGACTTCCACAGGACATCCTGTATGGCGATCTAATAGAAGGCAGGAGAGCCGCTGGTCGCCCACTTTTACGTTATACGGATGTATGCAAACGCGACATGAAGCTCTTCAAAATCGACACTGGCAACTGGGAAGAGGTGGCACTGGACAGATCCTCATGGAGAGAGAGCATAAAGGAAGGGTCAAAGATTGCAGATGTCATACACAACAGAAGCAGAAAGAAGGGTGAAAATGCAACGGCGCCTGGTGACTATATATGCCCAACCTGCGATCGCAGCTGTGTATCAAGGAATGGCCTCTTTAGTCACACAAGAAGTTGCAAAGGGAAAAGATTGTCTCTCAAGACGTAAAATGCCACAGATATATATATATATATAATTTTTGCGGGGGAGGGGCGCTCAAACCCCCCCCCCCCCCGAAAAAAAATTCTGGCTTACGCCCATGAAATCTGTCTTATAGATCGCAATGTCTGAAAGGGGAACTTTTTACTTTTAATGAACTATCAACAAAAGACTAAATAAATCTATAAGGACTGATACACACAAAAATCTAGTAGGGGCTACTGTCTGTTATATAAGTTTTAAAGAATACATTTTAACATTTCAATATTTATGTAAGTAACAAGGAATAATGTTCTACGAGATGAGTGTTAGTTTACGTTGTTGGTATCAAACAAAAATAACTAATAACCAGTAATTAATTGATTTATTGGTAATTGTTTTTAATTGATTCTTGTATTGTCAACATTAATAACCAATAATCAATTGATTAATTGGGTAATTGTTTTCTAATTGATTCTTGTATTGTCTACACTACTGTGCAAAGTTTCATCTTGATCTGAGAATGGGTGTGGGAAAAATAACTTGTTAAATTTTTTTTACCAGACAGACTGAAAAACAGACAGGCAGACAGAATGAGTTGATATAAACTTTGTAAAAAAACAAAGATTTTTTTTAAACCAAACATAGAATTTCATTTAGCTTAGTGGTTACCAGAATCCCATATAGTATAAGGATTCAAACTGAGCCCTTTAAAATGGTGTTCTTTCTAACTTAATAAAAGATTGAACAGAAAGGTAGAGTTTAAAATTGCTCAAGAAAATGTCAGCCAATATTGATTGAAATTACTTTTAACGCGTTTATGTGGCATTCTTTCAAACTATTGCTTTAGTTACATGGTGCCAGACAGTGCTTCAAGTTAATTCTCAGAATTGATTTTTGGGTATTATCTATGTCTACACAATCCTCGCTATGTCAGGATAGTGTGACACTCAGGGGCGATTTGGACAACCCGGTGCATTCGTAACTTGTCTGGTCAATATGTAGGTTACTTTTAATTAAGGTGAATCTTTTTCTCAATCGCGCTATGTGTGTGTGTTATAAAAACTCCATTGCTATTGGACTGATACCAATAACAGACAAAACTGTGGGCTGCAACAATCAGTTTTTTAATCCAGGCTTCGTTTTCAGAACAAGAACCAAAGAACCAGCAGCAATGACGTAGGCCTATGTAGAAGCGGACGAGAGTTGAACTAGTCCCCACCTAGCGTTAAGAGAAGATGGAGACGACTTTGTTGTTTTGCTGTCAAAATGGTAGCTCACTTCCTTCACCTTCACCAAGTCCTGACTCTGTTGGCGCACCACACATGATTTTTGAATGTTGTCTTACCATTGCATTCTCTGCTTCTTCTTCTTATCCCTCCAGGAAGATCTTTATGAGCTCTCTTGCTATAGCTTGCGATTTGATGACTGTGTTTAGCAGGTCATCGTGGGACTCAATGGTCTTTGTGTTTGTTGTTGTTGTTTTCAAATGTACTCATCTATAATGCGGCCTTTGTATGTGTAGAATACTTTTATAGCATCTCGACTCCATGGCTCCTCTCTAATTCTGCAGTTAGCGTCCAAGATTCGCAAGCATAAAAGAATGTCGCCCTTACCAAAAAGCGTATCAATCTGACTTTAACCTAAGGTTAGGCTCGCTATTTTAATCAAATTCTCGGAGACCTGTTTTAGAATAAATAGCTTTTAGGCTTTATTTTTATTCTGCTGTTTCTTATTGATGTGCAATAGATTAATATAACAAATCGAAATGTGTACTCTGAGAACCGGTCTTTTTTAGGTGTTGTTGTTTTTCGGTCAAGTTATTCTCTCAATTCATCAAATATTTGGCAAGTGCAATACTTCAGTATTTCTAGCCTCGTTATGAAAATGAGGCTGAGTTTGGACACTTTGAAGAATGCTTGTACCGCATTCACTTTGTTTTTTAAATTTATAATTAATTTGAAAACTGAAATAAAAGAGAAAAAAGTTTTTCTCATCCATTTTGTTACAATCCCTCTATTCAAGTTAGAACTTCACGTAGGAAGCTGTACGCTGATCTTAAAAATGGATCTGATTATTTTTCTAGAAATGTAACAGTCAGTTTATATCGCTGAGAAAAGAATTACTAGCCGCACTAGCGCGTTGGTCACACGGGGAAGAACTCTTGTTCAAGTAAAAAATGAAAATAAATTTTTATTAGGCTAGAGATCTAGGTCTAGATCTAGACTCTATATCCAACATCGGTTTTGAAAGGACTTTCGCGTTCTTGAAATGACTATCGCCTTTGGGAATTTCCGAATGCAAAGCTTTTCTGACTGAAGAGTTCAAGAAATTAATGTTCAGGGAGATTTTGCGCATCGTCTTCTAAGTCTAGATCTAAATGTTTATCATTGGAATATTATAAAGTGTACTAGATCTATACCAGGCATGTCAAACTCATTAAGGTGTATGGGTGTGACAAGTCTAAAGCTTGCTGTCAGAGTCACTCAAACTTATCACAGCATTAAGTATTATTTGTCATTATTTAATTATTTTATTTTAGTCATTTCCCCTGACCGGGGTAAAGATAAACACACAGTCTCTTTGATCTTACCGGCCGGATGTCTGACAATCGCAGTTGACACCACCTTGGGTGGAACGCAACCAATCTGTCTCCCCCCCCTCCTTCTCCCACGTCTCTCCTTGATCTAGGAGATCACTCGAACCAACACGCCTATTGACCTTTCCAAGGTGCGACTCTTGTCGGACTTCACCCACGTGTAAGACAATTCTTAGCCTAGGACATTTCCTGTTTCCACCCACGTTTTCCAGGCCAATATATAAGGTAAATTAAATCAAGCCAGACTCTCCCATTTCTCATTTTATCTGAGCAATCGAGTCTGGACTATATCATTTATTCTCACTCCTAGAGGAATACCTGGTGCCTCCCTCAGGTGTCTGCCTTTGTGCTTAGTGCTATTCAGCACTGCACTTGCCTATTTACCTGCCTATTTATTTGGCATTATCTGCTTATTTATCGGGTCACTTGCCCACTTGCTATTGAGTATCACCTACCGCCTACGTGGATCTACTCAACTCTACTACTTGGCGCTATCGGCTCTACTTGTCCGCCTATTCGACAACCCACCTGTCAACTTATTAGGTGCGACGTCCCTATAGACCCAGATCTGTGCGAGACGTCATAGCTACGCCAAACCCTCTGCAACTCACTGGACTTATCCTGTTAACTACGCTGCCCCCGGCAGATCAGCTCTGCCCGCAGTAACCTTGTGCCCACGGTAGCCGGCCACCCGCCCTACTGTGCCCACTACAGATATTAGAACTTTGGATTGAGACTCCACAAGAACTATATCACCGGCGTCCCTCTACCCGCTAGAGCACCACCTCCAGCTGCAGAACCTCAAGCCAGGACACAGCCAGCTGCGACATCATCAGGACAACTAGCTAAGTTCAGAAGACAAAGTGACATACTTTGTTATTAAGCGCAAGAGTGATGATTAAATATAGTATTGCTTAGAGATAGATGCAAACCCTCCCCCTTTTTATTCTTCTATGTAAATATTTATGTAAATAAATATTCTTCAATTTAACTTTGTATCTTTCTTTCATTGCTTGTCTCGTTGCGTATCTGCTCCTGATTTATATGCTGACGGGTTGGTGTATGATAATTTTAAAAAATAATCATCCCCTAGACATTAAACGTGCCAAACACACATCACATTCCCCAACCTGCCACAATGGGCCACATAGAAAACTTTCTATGACCTGAGGGGCCGCAGCAAAAAAAAAATCTGTTGCAAAACAGCTTACTATTATTTTTGTAAATTAGAAATAATACAATAGAATACAATAATTAATGGCTTACCTGTCCCTTGGCTAAATTTGTAGTACTATTGGCTAATAAAAAAAAATACAGAAATTCAGAAATAATACGATTTCCTCACTTAGTGAAAACAATCTCTTCAATATTATATGTCATGAGAGCCAGCGGACTTCTGTGTTGTAGGGACAACAATCAAATTCGTGTCCAATGCCATCCAGAAACATAAAAAATTGGCGATGATTTAAACTACAGTCACGAATAAAATTTAGAAGCGACTGAAAACGGTCATATGACATGTTGGAACTGCAATTGTTGTGCGCAGAAAGTTTCTTGGTTAATGATCCACTGAAAATGAGCAAATTTAAAATTATCATCAGTCTATTCTATCTGCCACAGTGTCACTAGTTAACGCTATTTCTTTGAATTCTTTCACCTTTTCTGGACAAATTGCTTCGGCTGTAAAGACACACTCCTTCATAAAATCACATATTTTAAATGATTTGCAATGGCTTACAATGAAGTCTGAAGTCTGCTTTCACTGCAGACTCGCCCTCGTTGTTCAGTTTTACAAATATTATTTTTCTATTCAAGTAGCTTGTCATCTCTTGTTTTCCAGTGTAATAGTTTAACATTATTTGTAAAAAATTTTGGGTGGCCAAGGGGGCCGCATGCAAGGTGGTTGCAGGCCGCATGCGGCCCCCGAACACCCAGTTTGACATGCCTGATCTATACATTCTCTTAGCCAGGATACCTTCACTGGGGGAGGAGTGGGGTAAAAAATGTTCCATCGTTTTTTAATCTAACATTTATTCATTTTTAAGAGAATAACAATCGCACTTATAAGTTATATGAAGGAGATATAGTCTTTTTTAAAAAGTATTCATGTTTTTCTTGGTTTTTTTTTTCCTCATCCATTTTATTCTGTTATTTCTCATTCACTTTTGTCTGTTGTTTTTTGCCACCAATTGCATTCTTTTTTTTTTTCTCTTTTCAGGTGTTTGTTCTTTGCGAGCCTAACATGGTTCTTCTCTGCTGCCTATAACATTTGGTCGGTGGTCATCTACGACGTAGAGAATGTCAACCTTCTGCCTGCCGCCAGCTCCTCGGAGTACTTCCTCTGCTTTGCCTCCAATCGCTTCATGTACTTGCACGACATCTTCGCGGTGCTCAACCCGCTGGTGACCTTCACCTTCCCGGCCTTATGCTCCAGCCTTCTATTCCTCTACTTCTTGCGGAACAAGAGGGAGGCGGACAAACCCGGGCGGCCTTACAAGTCCTCCAAGTCGGTAGTCATTTTCACTTTTGCCCTGCTGGTGTCCTTCGTAGCGAGCCATCTTCCGTGGGAGATAGCCACCCTCGTTTTGAACCACGAAGCGCCTGCGCACTACGCGGACCAGTTGATCAGTTTGAAGGTGCTGCACCTCATTTCTTTCTCCAGGGGATTCTGGGATATATTTATTTTTGGTGCGTTTCGACATTATGTATGCAAGAAAGAGAAAGCGCTGGCCCACTTCCGGGAGCAAAGATCTTTGCAAGTTCAGCGCTCAAATCTGGCTATCCCGATGTCGGATCGACCTATGTCTACCAGTCTTTTAGACAGCGATCCGTCTGTTAGCCGGAGGTACTCTAGTGACATAAGCAGGAGGGCGTCAGCCTTCGACGACCCTCATTCTTGCCAGATTGAGCACCACCCAGGAGTGACACCACAAGAGGATGACTCCCATCTTGTACTGATCAACAACTATGTGAACGTAGAAGACAGCTCGCTGGGTGCCGCAAATCCTGCGGCGCCTCAGCTCCAGATCCCCGTGGTCACGTACACATACCTCGTTCCAAGATCACCGTGTGCCTGGGAAAACACGAGAAACCTCATGTTCCCTCCAAACAAGCCGCCCGTCGTCGAGCTGAATCGGCGCAACACTCTCACCGGAAAATCTCGCTTCGGAAGTTGCGAAATGATCCCGGAGAGTTCCGAATCGGATAGCGTCGCTGAGATGGGGGTCCCTGCAAAAAAACAATACCAGAGGCGAAAATCTTGCGGTGACAAAGTGTCTCATCTCAAAGTCCGTGCCAGCAAACACGCAATGCTCAAACATTCCAACTCACCTGAAAACATCAAGGCATGTGTCAAACTGATAGAAGACAGCGCCGATCTTAACTCTAATGATAGTGACGGGGTCGTTTTGGAGCTTCGCAAAGTTCCCAGCCCTGTTTTCAAGAGAACGTTGCACATCGACCAGCCATCGCCGGTAATTGATCACGACAGTGACCGCCTTGTTTTGACTATCGACAACGCAAGTAAAAACAACAATAAAATACAGCTGACCGACTGTCTAGAACTAAATCGAAACTACAAGGACTCCCTTCCTCTTGAAAAAGGAAATTCCCCAAGCCTGACAACCAGCAGAAGCGCGGACGCAATCGGATCGCCTACATTGAAAAGCCCAAGTCCAGAAATTCGAGATGATTCCAGAAGAAACACTCTCACCGTGCCCACTGCTGTGCCTCGCAGGGGCACCAGCTGCAACTATTTAACTGTGCCCTCCTCTATTACGCCTTTTTTTCCTGGTTCGTCCTGAATGAGAATTTAAATGCTTCGTAAACAAAATCATCGTGCAAGTAAAAAGGCAGCATAGACTTCATCGACTTTAGATTGAAACACTAAACCAACATAGTTCTGAGCCACTCAAGTTAATGATGTCTCTTGAGGTGTCCGAACATTTAGATTGTTGGGGCGAAGAAAAAAGCTGCAAAAATTTGGTAGAGAAGCGGTATTTTAAACCAAGGCTTATTACCATTTATAACTTAGAAGGTTTTATGCTTGTCTTAGGGACAGTGGCGCAGCTAGGGTAGAAGAGGGGGGTCCAAATTTGGAAATCCCTCGGGGCCCCCACTTGAGGGGGGGGGGGGGGGGAAATGAGTGTCCGAAGATTGTTTTTACATTAGATATTAAATAATACGGCATTACCTTATGTCATGATGTCTAGTATCAAAATGCATGAGCCCCTAAAGAGGTCAAGCCCCCTTGTCCCCAAATCCCTATCTACGCCACTGCTAGGGGACTAAATATAGCTACTAACCTCAAAAGTTAAATAGTAAAATGACACACAATCAGTTGTTTTTTTAATTTCCAGTCCATTTCATTTAGTCTAGTCTTTGTCCACTTTATGCCCTGTCAGACATTAACTCAAAACATCATTCTCTGTGTAATGCTAAACATAGCGCATGAGTTACGCCATGTTCTTTCTTCTACTTGACCGTAACTGCAATCCGTGTTTGGGTTTAGCATGTACAAACGGAACTAGAAGAAGAACTCCATCATGAGACACCATATTCCTCCACTTATTTCAATTTCACTCAGCGGACACCTCGCATATGTTCTGTTTACCAAACAATTGTGATGATAATGTTGAGGCCAAAATGCACTCCCTTGTCTCTCAGGAAGAATTAATTCCCTCTTCGTTTGTTGTTTCTGTAAATTTGAATGTCCAAACAATATTTACGTGTAGCCTAATTTTGTTGACCTATGTATTAATTTATTACGGTAAACTTTTAAATTACATTAACTTTTAAAATGTTTCTTGTTAAGTTCTGACTTTTCGTCTTTGGTGCGGCGCTTTTTTTTTCGGCGCGAGAATGGTAACGGCCAATTTGAAATGTGCAGACGATATGATAGAAATGTCCAATGTATAGTGCAATGTTTCCCAAAACTAGGGTTCCGTGAGGCCTCAATATGTGTTTCACGAACTACTGAAGTAATTAACTTGTAGGGCACTACGTGATTTAATTTCTCTAAAAAAATAACCAAAGTGTTCCGTTAAATACTCACAATGTGCAAAGTGTTCCGTTGTGGGAAAAAGTTTAGGGAAAAACCGCTATAGTGCAATAAAATAACAAAAGGCATGACCATTTTAATTTTAAATGAGTGAAGACATTAAAAGTGGTCTTCTTTCAGACAGAAAGTTATTTTTGGAAAAGATTTCTCCTAGTTTTTTTTTTTTTTAATACATCGAAAAGCACTTTAAATCATTCATAGAACACATGTAAATAAATCATGTGTAGGTCTATCGTTGTAATCATTTACGTTAGATTTAGATAACTGGCATGATAGTAGGCCTAAATTAATGCCTGCTTTTAAGAAATCTTCAAAGAAGCTTATATATGTTCAAATAATCAACTTCAAGAGAAAATGACCAGTTAATAAAGTTTATAAAGAAAAACAGACAGAAGCAGGGCTACCACAAAATCAATCTTGACATTTATTTGATAATCATGAACTTATTTTCTATACTTAAAACTTTTAAAACTAATGTTTTTATTATTGTAAGAAGATTGTTTTTATGGTTGAAAACATGATACTATTAGTCATTCTCTGACAATGCTAGGATTGGGATTAGATAAATGTTAGCATAGTCATTGTGGGCCCCTTCTGAAGGATGGTTTGAATCTATTTAGATATGATCAGGGCATCCAGGGTCTCCCAATGTCCAGGTCGTGTGTTACTTCAGAGAAATAAATTAATGAAGACTAATAAATATACGAATTAATTGAGACTTCAACTTTATTAAGAGTAGACATTAACGCTCTTATTTAATTGCGTCCTGTCCTTTCGTGTACTTGTCACAAAACATTAACAACAAATAATGTCGTAAGATAAACATATTAGCGCTGGCAGTCAAGCGTTTTACGACTACGCCATCTTGACCCAGATAGTTGTTAAAACCCCATCTCCTATTTTTTTTTTTATTTCATGAAATACACTTTGATTTCTCTATGCAATGTATATATAGATATATAAGTCACTGCATATATATTTATTCATTTTCACGTTGAGACCTTTAGTAATACCATTTGCATGCCCATTGCACTGATAAAATGATTGTCTTTGTGTTTAAGTCAATAGACGTTATGAGGATCAAAAAGTAACACTTGTCAATTAAAAGCTTACGATTTTGATGTTGTTAATGTTGTACTTTTTGTTCTTTTTAATGGAAGACATTCCAGAATATGAAGGAGAGAAAAAAACAAAATAGAGAAGAGAGGACGCGACAAAACATTTCTTGTCAGTAATGGCCAAAGTAATAGAACCATATCTGTTCATTTCACATTTTTCGGATGTTCATTCACTCATTTCTATAAATCAAATAAGAACATAAAACTAAAATGTTATTTAACCTTGGTTAGGCCAATAATAGAATATGCATCCTCTGTTTGGGACCCCTCAGCTTAAGAAAACATTAAGAAACTGGAACACACACAAAATAGAGCAGTGAGATTCAAAACAAACGAATATTCACATTTAACCAGAGTAACACCTTTAATAAAATCACTAAATTTAGAAAGCCTTCAGGATAGAAGACTCAAAAGTAAAGTAGCAATTATACATAAAACACTGAACCATAATCTTCAAATGCAAAAACCAAATTTAATAAAATACTCTGAAAGACACAAAGATAATGGCACATTCCTCATCCCAAATTTGTACAAATGCTCCTTCTTCCCTAGTGCTATTAGAGCATGGAATGGGTTGCCCGAGCTAGCCAGGAAAACCAGTGACTTGGCAGAATTTAAGTCATTGGTTAATATGCATGACTGGATGCATGACGCGTAGGACGTAATCATCTTCTTTTTTGAAGTAACGTCTGCATTATATAAGATAAGATAAGATTATTACATCCAAGCCCAAATCTCCCAAGGGAAGGCGGAGGGAAGGGTTAGAACCAGGAACCGTCAAGACGACAGCCCAGAGCGAGTACCAGACGACTAGGTAGTCATCCCATAATACATTACGTACAAAGCTCTAAGGACATCTAGTCTAGTTGGAAACTGGAAACTTAAGAACTTGACAGTTTCACTTTATTTTTTGTCAGTATTGATACCTAAACTTTCACCCAGTCTAGATCTAGATCTACTTCTAGATCTAGAATCTAGATGTAATCTATATTAGATTTACATAAAAATAAGCAAAGCGTAGTTAATCTATCAATGAATTAAATAAATGATCAATTATCGGTTATCGGTACACCACGGCTGACTACGCCATGTTTTTTAAAGCCAAATTTATTTATTTTTTACTTTGAAAAATTATATCGGTTAAACTAAAATTTTCCAGGTGTCTTTTCTCACCATATAACGTTTCTGAAAAGGAATGTTCATTATGGTAGAGTAACAGTTCTAAGACGTACAGTACATCGCCGCTGTTTAAAACAAGACATTTTTCAGAATAATCCTTTCACCCTAGGCGACAGAAAATAGCGCAGACAAGCGACAAAGTTCACTGTCTGTTAACTGCCTGGCTTTCGGATGTGGATATAAATTTTTTAAAAATTGACACGTTCGGTGTTGTAGCACCTCTAGACTTTAATGATTTATTGGCCCAACCGTCGAGATGAAAAAGAAAGTATAATAAAGGTCTATGTGGCCTAGGTTAACGAGAGAGTCATGTGGCTAGCACAACGACAAATTGCATTTCCCTTACCCCAACTAATGCTAGGTATCCATTAGAGCAGGTAAGACTCTGAGGCGCCCCCCAAGAGCTTACCACTCTATCGCCGCGACTCCCTTTTATTGAAAAAAACATAGTCCTAAACAACCGAACACGATACATCGGAAAGAGAAAGTAGAGAGACACTGGCCAGTTCCACTTGGTTAGGAGTATTTCTCAATCCCATGCAATGTATTTGTTGTTTAGACGTTGTGACATAAGCTTCTATTATTAGAAACCTATTTGTCATAATTGCACATTTCAAAATAATACATTAATTATATATATATTGTGTAATACATTGAAATATATATTTTGAAAAATAGGATTGCATTTTTAAAAATGTATTTTTTTTAAATCACCTTCAATATCTTGTAAATTTCACATTATTGTATTTATTTTCAGATTTCTTTTATCCTGTAATTTCTAATGTTTGTTGTTGTTGTTGTTTTTTTTTCAGAAAATTTTTTGTTTCATGTTTTAAAGTTTCTTCTTTCAAAACATATGACGTCAATGTATGTGATAATGTAAATATTAATTTCTGCATGATTGACAGAGTGTTAGGTCAGAGACACATTCGATCTCAAGATTGAAACCTTGCGATGATGGGCATTTTGAGATTGAGAGAGATTATCATTGGGCATGTTCATTGGGCAAGAATTTGAGCATGTTGCCTGAAAAAAAAATTTTTTTAAGTGGGCATGCTGCCCATGAAAAGAGAAAAGCAAGTTATTTGGGCATGTTGCCTCAAAAAGTGATAAAACTAAAGTGATTAATTTGGGCATGTAGCAGTATAGAGACATTATCTTTGATGACATACATTTAATGAACATCCCTTGACTTGTTGTTTGCTAGTAGGTAGTTTCTTATTAAATTTGAATATAACCACACAAAAATATCAAACAATACTACTGATATAATATTATTTTAAAGAGATACACAAACGTTACTAGAAATTTCAGAACATTAAAAAAGGCAATAAATATCATTAAGTGAAATGGGATTAGGTGGTAGAAGGGTAGAGCGCTTGACTTCCTAACCGAACTCCCGAATTTTTAATTCCGAGATTTTTAGGGTCCACCCAAATCTTGCAAAGATTGCAAGGTACATTACTTTCATCTTCACCTATCCCTTAGAACCGTTGGGGCATCACACAAGATCTGTTGAACGTCTTTCTCCATTCCTCTCTGTCTTTACAAAGTTTATATCAACTCGCTCTGTCTTTCTGGTAAAACATTTGAACACGTTATTGCCTCCACACCCATTCTTAGATTAAAATTTGCACAATTTTTCATTGGCGTAGACAATACATGACTCATTAAAAAAAAATAACCAATTAGTCAATTTATTACAGGTTATTAATTATTCTGTTTGATATCAACAAGGGAAACTAATCCTTCAGTATTCACAGATATTGTTAAATATTTTATCTTATATGATACAGACGGTAATGTCGCGGGTTTTGTACACATTGAAACTTTAAACTATTATTTATTATATCTAGCTAACAAAACATGAATCAATTAAAAAATGAACCAATAAATTAATTAATCATTGGTAATAAATTATTATTTATTGAAAAAAGGAAATAACTTCTACATTCTTGATAGACATAGTTGTAAGTGTTAGGGTTCTTCCCTTTAGATAAGCTTTGTTTATTTTTTTAGGGATTTTTTTTTTCTTTGCCTTGGATAGAATGTGTCTGAAACAAAAGCCTCTCCATTCTTTTATGTCTTCCCATCGCTTTCTCTGTCTGCTTCTTCTTTTTCCTGGTACTGTTCCGCGGAGGAAGGTCTTTTCGAGTTCTGAGGACCTTGTGATATGTTTAAGCTTCAATTTTTTCGACAGTTGTTATCAGGTCATCGTGAGTCATAATTTCATATGGTGTAACGAGGGTTAGATAATTGCATGGCGGCGCCCATCCCTCTAAATGCTTGACCACAGCAGAGTACCTCCAATTAGGTGGTTCGCCTTGGTCCTGAACATGTGGCCGTTGTAGTCCATCCTGGGTCTCTTCCACCCTGGCCGGTGACGTTAGTCAAGAGGGCCTTTGGTCCAACGGTGCCATGTTATCACCACCACCATGCATGGTTTAGTCCGCCAGCTGAAGCGGTTTTCCAAGACATGGTTGGGTACCAGTGAGGCAGTCCACCCAAAAGTGCAGTATGCCGAACTATCAAAGGTACTAACCCTTTCCACTGCGCCCTATGCTTTTTACTTCACTATTAATGATAAAGCTTGCGCATTGCAAAAAAAAAAATAAATCAGAAATGATTTAAAGAAGCAACAAGAAAAAAATTAAACAGTCCTTGACAATGATAAATGTTTTAATATTTCCATCCCATATATCTTATGAAGTCTGTGAGAGTTTGGGAAACTAGAAGTCGATCCAGAAAAAAAAAAACATATAATAGATGGCTGCCTGGTCGAGCGGTTTGCGCACTGGGCTGTCGTTTGGATTTATCGATGGTCCCGGGTTCAAACTCTGCTTGCTCCCATCCTATCTAGGAAGTAAATTATCTTCAACTCTGAAGGAACATCCGAAAAATGTAAAACATTTTACAGACAAACATTTTACAAAACATTTTTTACATTTTACTGCAACTGTAAATGTTCTGCTACCTATTTAATTTCGAATCACAATTATAGCTGTCATTCTGCCAAAGTCATGTGTTGTTCATTTAATACTGACCAGCTTTTAAACAGTTCGTATTACTGATACGCATCATTAGTAAAATTATGATATTCAAAACTCTTCTGAGAACACAGGAGTCCTGTAGTTTAATTTTCAATCAGAACAATATTTCTATTAATAAAAATTATGACTAGTTAGGTTTTGAAACTATGCTGTAGTCAATATAATTATTTTAAAAAATGTGTCTGAATCATAGGCATAGAAATATACATAGGTCTAGAATGTATGTATACATGTGTGTGTGTGTGTGTGTGGTCTAGATGTAAATCAACGCATGTAACTTTTATTTCATAATTGTCTTGTTTTTAACCTTTTGATATGAGTTGGTTTGTTGTTTTTTTTTTGTAGAGATCTAACTTTTTAAACTCTTTAAATTCCATTATTTATCAATTAATTATTTGATAAAATAATACTGAATTTAAATATATACTTTATATTATATAAATATATATATATATTATATACATAATCTTAATCGATTATAAAACGTATATTTTTTGTAAAATTAAGATATATATTTTTTCGTTGTCAAAGATGTATATATCTATATATATATATATATATATATATATATATATATATATATATATATATATATATATATATATATATATATATTTTAATTAACTTCAAACGTCATCTCCGACGCCATATTTGTCATTGATTTTGTTTGTTTTTTTCATTGTCGCACTCACGCCGTCAAAGCGTGATCAGCAAGTTCAAATCGGGTTTACTTCTACAATAAACGGATGCATTCCGAGATTCTCGTCTATTCGAGACGTCTTGCTTCTGTTGTTATTTATAAAACAGTATTTCTTCCCATTTATAAAACAGTGTCTTCCCAATTAAAAAACAGTGTGTCTTCCCATTTATAAAACAGTGTGTCTTCCCATTTATAAAACAGTGTGTCTTCCCATTTATAAAACAGTGTGTCTTCTCATTAATACAACTATACATTTTCTTATTTATAACACGATATGCAGCTCAGCGAAGTTTCAGCGTTTATTTATTCATTTGACTTAGGTGTATTCAAGAATTCATTCGTACTAGGCAACCGGCGCGTAGCATACGCCGCTATTTTGCAGGGCCGGCCTTGGGTGACCGCAGTGGGCCCCGCACTTTCATAGGACCCGCGCTAATACTAGGTGTATAAATTATTAAATTAAACCATTGTATAACTTATAACAGATTTCCCGCGTCCTGTCAATTTATCAGGTTCTTAAAAATCTCCTGAAATTGCAAAATATACGAAAAAGTCCTGAAAATAACCGAAAATTATTAAAATCTTTAGAAAACTCATACGAATCTCCTGAAATATGTAGACAAAATTGTCATTTTGGGGTGTTATTCAATAAGGAAAATGCCAATCCTACGCGCGATAAAAAAAAAATGTCATTATCCCGTAATTTTGTAATCTGGTGAAAGAAGCTTCTCGCGCCTCAAACTAATGAAGAATTACTTTAGTTCAACAATTCTCGAAGATAGATTGAAACATTTGTTAATTCTTGCTATTGAGCGTGATCTATGTGGAAAATAGAATTTTTATGATATACTGTATGACTTCGCTACACGCAAGGCTCGTAAAGTTCGTGGAATAACTCTATCCGCAGAAATAAAAGAGTGATCTTTCCTTTACTTCTTCTTCTCGTCCAAACTCTTGAGCGAAGAAGGGAATTATATATATATATATATATAGATAGATAGATAGAACTGGTCTACGTGTTGAATGGACTATATAGATAGATCTAGTGAGAGATAGAGAGCATGTAACTGCACAGTGAGCTTACACTGACCGGTCCAGTTGCAAGTGTGAGAGGTTACAAAACAATAAGAACATTGTAAAAAAATGTTTTCAATGTGTTTTCAACCGCTCTTCACAAAGTAACTCAGTGAAACAACTCATTGTTATGGAACTAACTTTATTAATGAACTTCAAGTCTTTTATAAATATCGTAGGTCTATCCTGACAGATTAATTATTCAAATCTAAACTACGTGACGCACTAACAAATCATGACTTGCTTGCCTTAATTCTTGTGCACTCCCAGGGGAGCATAGGGCCGCAACCACACCTCTCCACCGAATTCGGTTCTGAACAGCTTTCTTCATCTGCTCCCATGTCCAATCAAATCATGCTATTTCTTGTTAATCCAGCCAGAGTCTGTCATGAATCGTCCCCCAATAGATCACTAAGGTCAAACGTTTGAATGTATACACACACTTAGTTCTAACAATATTCTGAATGCAAGTTTAACAATGTTGAACATCTTAGAAATCAATCTTAAATATTGAAATATATAAAATGTTTTCCTTTACACCATAGAAGGTATTAACAAAACCCATTAAACATGTCAACAAACAATTATCTCATAGTCCACTCAGAACTCAAAGTTTTAACAAATAATTATCTCAAAATCCACACATAACTCCTACATTTAATTCTCTTCCACATCTATATAATCTCAGAAACGTTAGTCTTGCCTTGGCCCGCCTTATACTTCTGTTGGTCAAGGGTTTTACGTTTAGAACTATTAGCTGATAGCAGGTTTCCAAACATAAAGTTTTTTCATGTTTCAGTCGCTCATGGGTGTATGTAGAATCTTCAGCGCTGATAGTACGTGGCATGGGCGTCCGCTGGATTTTTTTGCAGGGGGTTGTGCAGGTTGCCACCTATGGCTCAAAGTCGTAGCTTCAACTTTTTTTTTACAGAGAATATTAAAGAAAAGAAATGGTGCCCCCCCCCCCCCCTCCCATTTCTATAGGATGATATTAAGTTCATTGTTTCATGAAAGTAAAAAATGAATGTGAACAAACTATTGACTGTGTACACTTCCGGTACGTTTATACGTGCTACTCGTGCATCCCGACGGTCGGTCAAACAAAAAATGCAAACGCTGCCAAAACTGTCAATTAATTTGCTACTAAATGACTTCTCGTCACGTTGGACAACCCGGTGATGAACTCTTAACTGCCAGTTCTGATATTCTTCTTTACGTTGCAATTCTCGCATCTATTTTGGATGTAGACAAAACAGGTTGAACTGAGCATTATTATTGCTTGAAAAGCGAGACGTTAATGAAGAAACTAACGAATCAAGATACGGAATGTAAAGCCGTGTTTTGTAATAATCCGAACATGTGGTTTTTGCTCGGTGTGTCTGACCTCTTCAAATTCTCTGCAGAACCATCTGATTACAAAGTTCGTCTGCCAGCAGTCTCGCCTTCCTCAAGATGCCATCCCTGAAGTGTTCCTCCGACTGATCAAGTTGGTTTTGATTATGTCATTAATGTGACTGCTGATATGCTGTTGAGCGGCCACTTATGCTAAGATGAAGAGTCTGCAATATCACGGAAACTGGTTAAAGAACAGATGAACAATTGACGACAATTACAAGACAAATAAGAAACATGTGATAAAGCAGGCTCTGATTACACATAAGCAGTTTGTCTGGTTTCGCTTTCAGCAGTTATTTTAAAATACACCACACAGTCAAAGATATTCTCAAAGTTGTGACTTAAAGCGCGAAGGAATTTTTATTTCTCAGTCTATCGTGTCTCTCACAAACGAGGTAAATTTAGCACCAACGCTCTCGCTTGACACCATAGCATTACGGATATCTGAAACGTCATTCAGGTCACTGAGACGCAAAATGGACTAAAACTAAACTCTGAAATCACACACATACATACACAGGCTGCTCATATGGTATGTCATCATAAAAGTTCAGGATCTTATCAATTATCTCAATAGATATGTAGATTGTAGTAGTTTTTTATTTCTACTAATATATTATTCTATAATTTATCGACAGCATTTATTGAGTATATAACAACATTAAAAAGACAAATCTTACACATCAATTACGTTTTACATTTGCTCATCACTAAGAGATGTTTTCCCACCTTTTGAAAGGGAAATAATATTTCTATTTCAAAAGGTCATTTTAATTGTTTCCCTTGGGAATATAAATAACTCCATAGTTAATCAAAGAGCGGTTGTGATGTCTATAGCATTACCAAAATAACAAGATGAAGAGAATTTTTTAGATAAATTTTGTTTTTAATGCTTGAATTTGTTTCTCTGCATAGTTAATCTATTTGAGTAGCGTTCAGACGTTCCACGTTGAGAATTAAGAGAAACATCCACCTATCGGCCTAGCAAATCTTCTGTATTATGTACACCGGATACATCAAAAGCTGTTTATTTGTGGATACTCCACCAATAATGAAAATCCCAATACAATAATTTGTGCGCACTTTTTCGATTCCGACCAGAGACATTATGTGACAATCCTCTATGTGGTGGATTTGGCACAGAGAAAATAAAGGGCAATGGTGAGTAGGCTGAATTCAAATTTGTCAATTTCTTTATTACTGACTAAAGACCTGCACATAGCTTAGAAAATAAGATACATTACAATTCAGACTCAAATTACATATATGATATAAGACTAATATTGAGAGATATAGCAGCGATGGATCGGTGCTCTCTCACCAATGCGCGAATGGAACCATGATGATGGAACTGTTCAACTCTAGTCAACATGCAAAATAGCAGACACGTAAAAGGCGCAAGACCAGGAGAGTACTTAAGCAATTGTGTACACTTATGATTCAAAATAATCGATGCTATTTCACTCAATATAAGCTAGATCTTTTAAAAGCATATTTATTTTATTTTGGCCTATAATTATTTTGTAGCGATCAAAGTGAACCAAAATAATATAAGATTAGATAATTTTTATTGATCCAATCAAATGGAAATTAAGTTTGACATCAATTGACAACTTCAGCAAAACTACTGTAACAATAACATTATGAATGCAAACACGAACAACTAAACACATACACACTCACAGACAGCGCTTTATGAATTAGACTTCTATGAACTTCTCGATGATGACAGATGATCTTGTAACACTCTGACCAACAGTGGGATGAAGGAGTTTTTAAATCTTTCTGTTTTAGAGACGACCACTTCGTTCAGATCTTATGTAATAGTGGTTTAATGGGTGAAGGTTATCTTTAAGAATCGTGAGTGTTTTGGAAAGGTATCTTTCATAGAAAAGCTCTTCAAGAGATGGTAGCTGTGTTCGAGGGATAGGCCTATACGATGCTTTTTTAATTAGTCTTTGTGCAAGTGAAGTATTACCATACAAGCAGGTGATGGCAAAGTTAATAAGACTACTGATGGTTGCTGTATAAAAAGGTTTAATTATTGTTTTGTCGATGTTAAACTTCCTTAGCTTTCTAAGATAGAAATGACGTTGGTGAATTTTTGTGTAAAGGTTTTGACAGTGTTCACTCCATTGCAGTTTGTTGTTGATGGTTGTACCTAGATATTTATATTCATGCGCTTGTTCTACGGTTTGGTTATTTATATGAATTTCTGCAGATGGCCTTTATGTTTCTTAAAATCTATTATCACTTCTTTCGTTTTCTGAACATTTAAAATTAGAACGTTATCTATACGCCATTGGTAAAAAGTGTTAATTGTTGAATGGTACATATTTTCGTCACCTGCAATAAGGCCAATGATTGCTGTGTCGTCAGCAAATTTTATGATGGGAGTGTCAGCTGATACGCTCTGAATGTCATTTGTGTATATGATATACAATACTGTTGACAGGACGGACCCCTACGGCGCTCCAGTGCTAAGCTCTCTCGTGCCTGACACATGCCCGTTCACTTTTACATATTGTGGGCGTTTGATAAGAAAGTTTAGAATCCAAGCTTGTATGTTTTTGCTAACGTTCAGTTCAGATAGTTTTTGTATCATGCGATGTGGTTGGATGGTGTTGAGTGCGGATGAAAAATCTACTAAAAATACTCTGGCGTTGTGTCTCTGAGTATCGAGCAAGATGATGGTATAGAGGATTCAGCATGAATAGTATTGCATCTTCTGTATTTCTTGACGGTTTGTAATCGAACTGGTGCGGGCATGACGTGTTTCGACTTCTTTCAGTAGATGTTTTAAAATCATTTTCTCCAAGCACTTCATTGGAATTGACGTAAGTGCTACGGGACTACAAAAAAAAAAAATAACCTTCCAGGTTGACTTAATCAATTCAATGATAAAATGTAATACAAATTTACATCTATTTGTCTGGAAAAAAACGATCCTTCCAAAGTAATTTTAAACTTTGAAAAAAAAAATGAAGGATATCTGTAACATAATAGTATTATATGTACATATGCACACTAGCGCGTCAGTGCAACACTGCTGGTGTTTACGTAACAAATGAGTTCCTAATATGTCTTCCCTCTTAAACACTAGTTTGTTATTTGTGTAACGCAAATATTCTACATGGTGTCAGAAGTGTAAAAAAAACAACAACAAGAAATACTGCCTAGAACTAGATCTTCAAATACAAAAACAAAATTTAATGAAATACTCAGAAAGACACAAAGATAAAGGCACATTCCTCATCCCATATGCTAGGACAAATTTGTATAAATACTCCTCCCTACTGCTATTAGAGCATGGAACGGGTTGCCTGAGCTAGCCAGGAAAACCAGTGACTTGGCAGAATTTAAGTCTTTGGTTTATATGCATGACTGAATGCATGACGCGTAGGACGTAATCATCTTCTTTTTTTTTTTTTTTTTGTTCTTTTTTTGTTTTTTAAGTAACGTCTGTATTATAGATCTAGATCTATAAGATAAGATAACTAGATCTAGACCTAGATCTAGTATTTCCAACGACTTCAGAATAATAAATTCTATGATTGTATATACGTCAGTGATTCAACTTTTAGTCTTGTCTATATATGCCTGTGTTGAAGTTCGAAACATGAAAGTAAAAAGAGATGTAGACTACTAGATCTATATAGACGTCTAATATATAATAATATAGATATCTAGATCTAGAATCTAGACTAGATCTAGAACTCGTGAAATAGAATCATATCTATTTTTCTAGTCGAGAGTCAGTAGTGTAGTGAGAAGAGTCTTGGTCTAGATCAGTAGTTCCCAAACTTTTTTGTCTCGTAGATCCCTTGCCATGGGCATGGTTTCTGATTTTCGGTAGACCCCTGCTTAACTTGTATTGCATTTTTGCAAATTCATCAACATTTTTTAAAACTAATTTCTAAACGTAGTGAGTCTAAGAGTGAGAAAGTAATTTAAAGCTGCATTTGAAGTTATACAGATGTCATTTTTATTGATAAAATTTAAATTTGAACCAATTAAAATTCCATTGGCCTCCTTCAGTCGTAGAATGACTATGGTTCATCTCAGAGCACACTTCCTCATGTGGCTGTGGAGCCCTATTTTGGAGAGACACTCCCATCCAGAAATATCGTAGGTTAAGGTGGCTTCTGCTTCGGTGGTAGAGGAGCTGGCCATTTTTTGCATTGTCCGTTTTTCCCCAGGGCTGAGGCCCATGTTCTTTCGCTATCCATAGCTTTCTTGGTCACTGTCTCTCTCCATCTGGTGTGGTCTAGAGCTATGTCTTCCCAATGGTCAGTATTGATGTTCACTGATTTGAGGTCCCGTTTTAATACATCTATGTAACAGAGTTGAGCCAGTCGCGAGTTGTCCATAGAGGATGATTTTCGGGATGTGTTTGTCCTCCATCCGACGAACATGTCCAAGCCAGTGCAAGCGGCGTTGTCTGTGGGCTGTAAAGATGCTGGGAATACCTGTTCATGCAAGAATCTCAGTATTGCACACTTTTTCTTTCCAAGTGATTTTTAAGATCCTACGGACACATCACAAATGGAATGAGTTCAGTTTTCTCTCTTGATTCTTGAATCATCAAACACACTGGAAATTATTTTTTTTTGTAGGCTCATCATCCGTTGCTACAGATGTTTCATATAGGAATTTGTTGTTATATAAATTAGTCCTTGAAACATTAAATATTAATTAATTAATTTGCTTCAGGGATTATTGTAAACGTTTTCACAAACAGCAATTTCTCTTGTATTTCTTGATCTTTCATGTGTGGCTCAAATATTCTGTCCGAATAACTGTTTTCACTAACAGGAGAAGCGGCGAAGGCGAGTAACTAGCACCAAAACCAGTAAGCATTGGACAGGCGGGACTCATTAGCCTTGGCTTTCTACCCACCTAGCAGAAGGATAACTGAATTCAAACCTCTGCTGTCTTGCAGCTATAAACATGGGTTTTGTGAGTCAATCCTGAGGAAAAATAAGGAGCCAGCAACTCTTAGGCAGTTTGCAGCAAACAGCGCTACATCCTGTCAGGGCCTGCAGGACCGCTGATCCCAAACTGTTTATGCCGTTTGAAAAGAATTACATAAGAAGCTTTTAATGTTATACCACCGATGTTCCCTTGAACTGTATTGCAATAAATTTGTTTAATAATATCAGAAGTAGGTATGTGTAAAATAGTTTTTAAAACTACTTTAACGGCAGGTAAAATCAATGTTTACCTACTAAAGTGTTTTCCGTATTTGGCTATAAATAAAGAAATATTGTAACTCATTCACAAACCATCATCTTCTCTTTATGATGTCGAAGAGAGATTTTGTGGGTCTATTCTGAACTTATCTTTTTCAAACTTTTATCTTTTTATCAGAGTGGCATCGTCTCAAATTATCCTCCAGCATAATTAGTTTCATATTGTCATAAAAAAAGGCACTTAGGCAATCGCTTGTTTGACAAGGAAGGAATGAATCCCAATTTTAAATAATCAACGGTGTACAATCTACATTTCTTTTTGTTAAACATAACTTACATGTAGACAAAATTAAGATATTTAAATAAGTATTGAAATTAAATACAAACATTTTTCGTTTGAATAGCAGGATAAATATTTAAAGGATTAACTAAGGTACAAATTATATATTAGTGTAGGAAATAATAACATCAATGGGGGTGAAAATAAAAGTGAAATCCATTATCGTAGACCCCCCATGAACATCTCATGGACCCCCAATTTATTTTTTCCCTTTCGTAGACCCCTTGGAAGTCTTCGTAGACCCCTGGGGGTCTATATAGACCACTTTGGGAATCACTGGTCTAGATAGAAGGTTCAGATTCTATCTAATTTCTAAATTAATTTAATAACTTAATTAAAAATTTGTCAATTATATTTATTATAATAATTATTTAAATTATTATAATTAATTAAATTATAGATCTATACAAATACATAGATTGTGATAGATCCTTAGAATTAGATGATAGATCTAGACATATAGATCTAGATGATAATAATAGATCCATTAGTAATTTCATGTACAGATTGTACATAGATCTAATACTTAATAAATAATAGTCAACACACTTCATACAGTATGAATACTAACTATGATGTATCATACACAATCTATTTAATCTATCTTAAATCTTAGTATCTATGATAATGATGCACTACAATCACACTTAACAGTCAACAGTGACACTTGAGTGTTACAGTTACAGTATCTAATTGTCATTTTAATAATAATATCATAAAATAATAATTAAAAAAAATTAAAGAAACTAAATCAGAAAGAGTTTTTACTTTTAAAGTATATTAAAATTAACTACCTAACCTTTAAAGCAAACAGACTGCTCTGCAGAGTGAATAAATAAACAATGTAATATCTAAGGACAACAATAAAAACCTATGGTCATACATTCAAGCTAAGAAAATGAAACAACAGGAGTAGCACCATTAAAAGGAGAAGATAACTTAACACATAATAAAACTAAAGCTAACATCCTAAATAAATACTTTGCATCAATATTCTCAGCCCCAGGAGACAAAGACATATTATATTACTTATTTTGAACCAAGTCAATGACATAGATGTACAAAAAAGGGGATCAAAAAGCTATTAGCCATCATAAAACCGAATAAAGCATCTGGACCTGATGTTATTCCAGCTAGATTACTCAAAGAAATAAGCAACGAGCTAGCACAAGTGTTCAAAATACTTTTTCACGCATTACTAAATCAGGGTGGAGTACAGAGGTACTGGAAAGAAGTTAACATCTTTTCGCTATTTAAAAAAAAAAGAGAAAAATCTGACCCAGGAAGATGTTTGTTAACGTTCTTTATAAATTTAGATTATTGTTATTAACAGATACAGTGGTTTCTTGACTTTCGCAGCTTTGATTTTTACTTACCAAAATGTTGTGAAAGAATTTCGGTATGTGTGTGTTTGTCATAGAGTATGGGTGTAATCTCTAAGTTACATCCCTGTCCTGTACCTGCCCAGTGGTTGAATGGGTCAGCCTGGCGGGATAACATGAGGTTGGGACTGCAGAAAGACAGTTGAACGGCTAGGCCTATAGGTGTAGTTGTGAGCTAGAAACTTAGTAGTGAATAAAGTAATGCAGATTGATTATTGAATAGATCTCTAGAGATGATTTTGTTACTTTAATTAGATGTTTGTTGTTCAATAACTATTAGAAAGTCATCACACACATTGTGATTTTTATATTGTATGTTGCACTTTGAATTTAACAAGGTGACCTAAACATAATCTTAGCAAGATTAAAATTTTTCTATAAGAAAAAAAAAAACATAATTGTGCAGAAATATTTTGAGTATCTTGAAATACCAAGTTCACTAAATTTGGCTGGTATTAATACTTTGTTACTTGCTTGAACAGGTCTTACAATCCTCAGACAACACCACTGTGCTGGTTTGGTCATGCCCACCAGATAAAGGACAATCACATCCCGAAAGTCATCCTTTATAGACAGCTCTGGACAGGTTTAAGAAAACTTGTCGTCCCTACCTCTGATATGTGAATGTAATCAAACAGGACCTCAGAGTAGTGAATATTGATCATGATGTTGACTACTTGGAAGACATAGCCCTTTGACCGCAAAATGTGGAGAGAAATGGTGACCAAGAAAGCTATGGACAGTTAAAATGTATTGGCCTAAATTCTGGAAGAAAAGCGAGCCAAACAAAAACAAGATTACAAAGAGAGTTTGTGTTGTCACACAAACTCAGAGGTGGCCCATCAAAGTTGGAGCCCTGTCGGATCCGCCTATTCGCAAGGAATATTTAAGATGTGATTTTGTTTTGTCAAAAGTAATAATGTTTCAAAGATTCATTTGGCATTGTAAAAAAAAATTTTTTTTTCTGTAAAATATTTAGAAGAGCCAACAAACATTCGTTGGTATTGATTTGTTTTTCACAAAAAATCTGGAACAATCTATTATAGATACTTAAAACTATTGCAATATTTCTAAAGGAACATTAAAGGTTAAATCAGATTTTCAATAGCCTTTAGTGTTGTGCTTTTTTTTAATCTAAACATGACAGACAGACCAAGAGACAGAATGCACAAAAATAAGTGTCTTTTATTCTGATGGGGGCACTAAACAAAAAATAAATAAAATCTGATTATTTTGAAAATTTTGAGGGAACTGATTGGTACTATGTCTTGTCACACTACTGCACGAAAGTCGCAGCATAAAAAGTCCATTTTAAAAAAGTGTGCATAATATTTACATACAAAGTGCATTCTTAGCCTTTATAAACAAACATAAATGTTTTCTTGTAATTTTAGCAGACAGTTGACCAGAAAAAACACCTTTAATTAATATTTTATTTGTTGTGAACATTTCTTGTACATTTTATAAATATACTTGACTTAGTGATACCGAAAATTAAAAAAAAAATAGTCTTTCTTTGTTAACATATTGTAACATTACCTCCCTTACATTTATGTAATTGTTTTAGAATTGGTGTATTTTTATGAAAAAATCGCTCGCATAATTAATTTTATAAACTTTTAGAAAACCAAAAGTAGCCCTTGCACCTAAACTTTTCAAGCCGCATCGCATGGTTAAATAATATTTTTCTTCTAGTTTTCGAGATCTGAGTGTGACAGGCGGACAGACTGACATTTTGCACAAACAAATTTTTTAGCAGCTTTTCCCTTTACGGGGCGCTAAAAAATGGCTGGCTCCTCTACCACCAAAGCAAATGTAACCTTAACCTGCATTATATGTGGAGAGGAATGCCTCTCAAGAATAGGGCTCCACAGTCACTTGAAAAAGTGTTACATAAGATTAATCAGTCTTTCCACAACTGAAAGAGGCCAACAATACATTGTTGCTTGTTATGTATATTTTTATAAATGTACATTAGAAAACTGGTGCTATCCTAAACCATTTCATATCATTGACATTGACATGGCTGCCTGGTCATGTCATTTTGATGGTCCTGAGTTTAACCCTGCCAGCCTCTGCAGGAGGTTTGAGCTAGGACGTAACAATTTTTTATTTTTTAAACAAACAACTAAAACTTACAAGTCAAAAACAATAAAAACTTAAATAAATGACACTTTTTTTTTCTTTTCAGACTATTTGTTCAAAAATGAATTCATCCACTATCCAGAAGTACCAAGCTCCAGATTTCCTTTGTATTGATCAGCTGCCCGAAGTTATTTTAGTACAAATTATGGAGTTTCTAACTCTACAAGAACGTTTTTACCTTAGTCAAACATGTCGTGTATTTTTTACACTTTTCTCACACCCAAGACTTTGGCAAGTGGCCTATATCAAACTAGTTCCGAAAACCGTAATTACAAGCAATGAAGAGGTCAAATGTTCTATGTGGAGCAAAATACCTGTGACGGATGAAATTTTGGAAAATCTCATAAATAGGTATAAATTAGTATTTCGTCATTTACATCTTGAGATTTCTGGTTTGTATCGTCCCATCAAAGACATATACTATTCTATTTTGTTAGCTCTCAATGAAAATCATCAATTAGAGACTTTGACTCTACAATTTGAGTTTTGCACTAAAGTAGAGCATGTAGAGCAGTCATCATTAAGGGATTTGTATCTAATCAGTAGCTTAATTCGTAATGCTGTATCTTTGAGGCAGCTTAGCATTAAGTCTTGGCCTTTTCAAGTAGAAACAGTTGATGAAGATAGAATACTATTATCTCTTCTTAATAACCCACACATTTTGAATTTAAGAACTCTTCAGCTGTTTTATATGGATGTATCAGATGGACCTTGGGCAAAGCAAGTTTCACCTCTGCCTTCAAGGGAAGTAATCCTTCAAATAGTTTCTCATTTCCAACAATTAGAATGCCTTGCCTTAAGGTTTTCAATGTTGAGTGATGAATTGTTTAGACAACTGGCTACTTCCCCACGAAAACCTCTCTGTATGTTCAAAGTTTTACTTGTATACTCAAAGGAACATCATTCCAACACATTAAATTCTATTTCTCCAGAGTCCTGGTCTACTTTTAGCAAAGTTTGGCCAAACTGTGAAGTCGAATATCTCATTACATTTAGGATAACATTGGATCAATTACAACGTCTGTTCAGTCCACACATCAAACTTACATCTTTGACCATTCTTGAGTATGGTAGGTGTGATGTGGGCTTGATCGATTTTCTTATCACCTTCTATAGTAAAACGCTGGAGTCATTTATTTGCTTTTGTGAGTCCCAAAACTGTGATGAGGCTTTAAAGCGATTGGTAAACTCCTGCTTGAACTTAAAATATTTGGTATTCTGTGGAAGTATTGCTTCCAAAACTATCCAGGATATTGCAGAGATGATTAGACAGCAAAATAGAGTGTTCACAAAATTCAAATTCAAGGGGAAAAACGTTAAAGTGGATGATTTCATAGATGACGGCGCTGTCATTTGCAGGAGGGCTGATGACCAGTACCATCTTGTCTCATTAGAGCAATGGCACCAGAGCCAAGAAACATGTTTGGCAAAGCTGGAACTATTGTCTCAGACAGTGTTTACTTTAATCAACTGCCAATGCCTTTTAGAAGACAGATGATAGTATGAGGCTGGCTGGATCATTGTGAGCATATTAACTGTACTTGTATGTGGTTTACTTGAATAGACTTAGCAACAATGGCCAATGTGCATTTAGTCTATCTCCAGTTCCTAGCCAGGTTGTCATTCTGCCTCTTGTGATTAAAATTTTGAAGACCTGGCTAGTAAAATAAAATCTAATTTTTATAAAATTTTAATTTGTTAGAAAAAAAAACTTCAAAAATTCCTGTGATATTTAATATAATTAGTGTTTATGTTACATTTTTTTTTTTACAAACTATAAGTATTTTGCAATAAGAATCATTTAACTCTTTCAAAAAATGTGCTGGTTTTCTATAAATAGAAAATATATAAAAAAATGATATATAATCTTTTTAATTAGAAAAAAACTAATTTTCAGTAACATAATTTGCTGAACTTTTTCATAGCCTATTAAATTTTTCTTTCTAAAAATGTCAATTCTTTTCTTACTTATAGTCTGTCTAACTATTATTGATTTAGTTTATATTACGTCATACATTTAGGATCAACTTAATAAATATAAATCATTTTTATTGTGCAGAAATTAAAAGGTTAACTGCAAACAATTTACTCATTTTTTAAGGATTAAATAAAAAAGTTGGTGTGCTTATTTGAACAATAGTTATATACAGATCCTAAGGTACTGTTCTACATTATCTGTACTAAGGTACTATTATACATTATCTGTATATTTGTTTACCTCATTTTATATTAATAAATAATAGATAAATTGTTCTGCTTCTTTACAAATTAAAGAAACCTTTTGTATACTCAGAATTAATGTTATAATAATGATAATCTTTTAAACCCATAAGGAAATATGTTAAATGAATTGTCAATTACACATAACAATACATTATTAGAGTAAATAATTTATATAACACACAAAATATGTTTTACCACGGTTTCTTTTAAACATTACATATGAAATTTACAATAGTAAGTTACATTTTGTTTAACAATATAATTGCCAAAGAGACAAAAAGAGTGCTTATGATTGGTATCTTGTATCTCCTTAGTGATGGTAAAATTTTAATATCCTTAACCAGAGGGCAATATTTTTCTCAAATAGTTTGATACCAATGATCTCACTTGCAGCATTTAAGATTTTATCAAGTTTATTTTTATTTTTTAATGCTCAGATTGCCTAGCCAGGCAAAAATGTTAACCAAAAATACTGAAATCTTAATTTTGACTCATGGCTCCTGTCATTCTGTTCATAATATTCCACAACGTCTATTGGAAAAAAAATTCCCCCTTTTAGACCTTGCTACCTATGGGGCAGATGTTGTAAAGAACATCTGTTTCTGTGGCCAATAGTTAACGAGGGTGTAATGTGGCCAGCACAACGACCAACTGCCTTTACTTTCCCCAACTAATGTTAGGTACTCATTTGAAGTTGGTGGACTCAGAAGAGCCCTAAAGATCCTGAAATAAAAAAAAACAGTATTCACCAGGATTCCAACCCAGGACCCCTGGTTCAGAAGCCAAGCGCTTTACCACTCAGCCACCTAATGTAATTTGACATAATTGAGACCTCAAGATTGAGGTCATTTTTTCTCTCTTCTTCAAGGGCAACGTTTAGAGATTTCGTTGAGCCATTTTCTATTCTGTATGTCACTTCTGATAAATTCTCTTTTCTCCTTATTTAAGTGTTGATCACCTTGTATTAAAATAATATAATGAAAAGTTTAGTTCTAAAAAATTCTTGACAAGTTTCAGTTCTGCAAACTATACTTTTTTCTCCTTAATGGTGTCATTAAGCTTTAGTTCTAAAAAAATGTATATGCATGGAATTTGATTTTATTATTGATGGCCAAAGAAATAAAATCAACATTTTAAAACATTACGTAAAACAAAACTGAGTTGAAAGGGATAATCCAAGCTTAAATTAGCAACATCACAGCTACTCCATAATGTATTTTTTTATGAATAATGTTTCTTTTTTTTTTTTTTTTTTTTTTAAATCATAAAAAAATTTGATTGCTAAAATTCTTTGCCAAAAAAATGTGAATATATAACATAAAATAAATTTAACCATAAATTACTTTATATTCTTGAAAATTATAAAACATTGCAATGCATAGAATAGTACGAACTAGTCATATAACAAGTATTATTATTTCATAGTATAAATATCCACATTGGTCTTTAAAAATACTACTATATTAAATAAATTACACAATTTAGTGATACTATGATGATATAATATGCATAATTAAAATATTAATCAGGTGGAATTTAAAATGAAAGAAGAAATATATTTCTTTTATCATTAACCTAGACTTATGTTCTGATATCAAATATTCTGAGCTAAAAAATAGAGTTCTTAACTCTTGAACCAATTTAATTTTAATAATATTCTTTACAATAAGTAGCTTAGGGGCATAAAAATTTAGTTTTTGATTCATTCTGTTGCTGAATAAATGCATTCTACAGCAGACAGTATTTGATTTTGATTTAATATTCTTTGAAATGTTGAAATACTTTAACAACATAACAACAGTAATATAATCATACAAAATGAAAGCATAGGCTACCAATCAGTCCTATATGTAGCAAAAAAAAATAAATTCAAATTAACATTTTGAAAACTTGAGAAACATTTCAGTGCTCAAAAATGAGACTATAAAGTATGAATGAACTACTGTACACTGAAATGAGTCTTTTATAATTATTGAGAAAAGTGACATAACGCGTGCAATCAGTGGCATAGCACCAATGGGCCCAGGCTTCAAGAATACAATGGTGACCATAATAAAAGTTGTGTGTCATAAAAACAATTAGTCATCCTGTAAGTATCAGTTCGTTTACTAACAGGTATTCTGATGAATGTACCACCTTTTGCAAGCAATAGTGTCTTTACACTCAATTTCAAATAAAGAAAAGGAAAAGTGTCATAACAATTAGTTCTTGTACATGGACTTAAAAGTAATTTATAATTATATTTGGGCCCCACTTGGTCATGGGCCTGGACACAATAAATTTATAAACCACTTTGTGCCATGGATATGCCATCGCATACATTCTCTCTTAAGTAGATATTTGACCCTACCAAAATGAAAAAAAAACAATTAATTAATATCTTAATCTATCTACTGCCTTCAGGAAGACAGTGTAACAGATTCAACAATTTCCAACTGTCAGAGCAAAAGACTTTTTGTTTAGCTGGTACATAAATGGCTGCAAGGTGGAGATTCAACAATAAGATACAACCTCCGAAGTGTATTAGGGTTTAAAATGCTATACTTTCTTATACTGGCATCAGCATGGATAAACATATTTTTTAATATACTTATTGTAAGAAAAAAAGTGTCTGAACAAGATTTAAAGTCGCAGAACTTGTGGTGACACAATCACATGATCCAGATTTGATGTGTCATTGAGAGAAGTGTTAGAGGTTGAGAAAAATAAAACCCTTCTAATAATAAACTATTTCAACATGGACTCAACCCTGTGAAAAAATTGTAAGTGATGTCTCAGTTTTTATGAAATGCAGATTGCATCGATACAACTTTTCACAAATATTTGCATCGGGTCACATATAGTGCTGATCAGCAACTAGGAATGTGGAACATCAATATTCTTCAACAAGAGATTCTGGTGCTAGCTTGTACTTGCTGTGGCCCTAACTGATCCCTGATGGAAAATATCTACTGTTGTTTCATGACATTTTCTCAAATTCAGGTCACAGAATCCAATGTTAAAACGATCACAGCCTTTGAAATAATCCAGACCTCTACCTATTTTGATGACCCAGCCTGTGTTCAACCTAAAAAAAAACAACCCAAGTGTCAGTTTCAACTTCACTAAATTGGATCTTCAGAGGAGAGGGTCATGCTTATAACAAAAGTATTTTTAATATTTTTTACTGTTGTGTCCTATTATTAGCCTTATTTAAACAGTGTTTGTTCAATATATCTTGAGTGTACTTCTCTCTAAAGAAAGCAAAAAAGCTTTAATGCATCCAAAAATATCAGAAATGTAACCCTCAAACTTTGGCTGTAATGTAATTTGAAAATATTTATGATCTAGTGCAGTGCAGTCTATATTGAAAAGCCTGATTCAAACTTAAACTCTCTGTCATGATGAGTATCAAAAAAAGCCTGTTTGTTTCAAACCTTAACTCTCTGTCATGAAGAGTATAAGAATAAAAGTCTGTTTGTTTCAAATCTTTTAACTCTGTCATGTTAAGTATCAGAATAAAAGCCTATTTCAAACCACATAACTCTGTAGTGTTAAATATCAGAATGAAAGTTTGTTTCAAACCTTATTTCTCTGTCATGTAGAGTATCAGAATACTTTATCTTTAGCTCTATGCCATGAGAGGAAAGTGAACGTCCAACAATAAGAAGCTTATCATGTTGTGTCAGGGAATTGTTTGGGTCCTAGAATAAAATAAAATTGCAAAGTTACTTAAATGAGTTCTAATGATCTTAAAAATTATAGTATTTTATTTACATTACCTCCCCTACATTATTTAAACTTCTTAGTAGAGACAAGAAAATCCAGATTCAAGTATGTAGCAAACCACCAAGTTAACACTCTCTGGAAACCTTGTCTTGTTTAATTAAATAATACTAATCAAAACAAGATTACTAAGACAGTTTGTGTGGAAACACAAACTCAAAATCGGCCCCCAAAGTGGTCCACCCAGGCAGGCTTCAATATTTTCAGAAAGAACATCCAAATGAAATTATATCAAAAACAAATGAGAGATAAGAATGGAGAAAGAAGGTTGACAGATCTTGTGCAGTGCACCAAGGGTACAGCTGATCAAAGGATAGGTGCAAGTGAATGCAAAGTTAGATGTGAACCTGGCCTAACTTTTTCACCTTTCAGACCTTGTGGTCTATAGGGCAGATGATGTAAAGTTCATCTGTTTTTGTGGCCTATGATTAACGAGGGTGTCATGTAGCCAGCACAACGACCAACCGCCTTTACTTTTCCCCAACTAATATTAGGTACCCATTGGAGCTGGGTGGACTCAGAGGCACCTAAGGATTCCAAAGTAGAAAATCCCAGTCTTCACCAGGATTCGAACCCGGGGCCCCCGGTTCGGAAGCCAAGCGCTTTACTGCTCAGCTACCGTGCCTCTCCTGGCCTAACTGAAGTCTTATAATTGATGTAATTTTTTGAAAAGGCTCAATCTCTTATTCAAATGCTCAAAAAAAAAAAAAAATATTTTCGCAATAAAAAATGCATAAAAGCATGCTTGCATAACTGATTTTAAAAATTAGATTTTTTGCTTTCAGAAAAAAAAAAGTAGATGTTGCATCAGAACTTTGAATGGTCTAAAATATTGTGATGTTGGATTTTCAATATCTTTTCTAGTTTACGAGGTCTAAACGGGACAGATGGACAGACATTTCGCACAAAACTAATAGCGTCTTTTCCCTTTTCGGGGGACGCTAATAAACTAAAGTCCTCATACTCATCTATATTTTCAAGAATTGAACCAAAGCCCTTTACAAATTCAATAAATGGATTTGAAAGCAAAAGAATGCTCAGAAAAATTTTGCACCATATTAAGACGCTGCAATAATCTTTCTTTTGGAAAGAATTTCCATAATTTATATGATAGCATTTGAAGAAGGCCAAAGGCTTTGGGTCTCAAAGGGCTGGAGAAAACTAAAAAAAAAAAATAACGAAGAAAAAAGGATAACTAAACTGTGTGATTCAGGATGAAATTTTAAAAAATCAGAAATGTGGAATAAAAAATAAAGTGCTGACTACACTGTGACCTAAAAATTTATTAACATAATAAAGTGTTTAAAGTTTACCATCAATGCTATTGCAAGGACAGCACACACTATTGATTTAATCAGGTGCCCCTTATCATTTCATATGACATCCTCACCTTACTTGTTGTGAGAGTGACAGTCTTCACTGGAATCTTTTTGCCAACAATGAGTTCACACAACCTGATAAAGTTGTCAATCTAAAAGTAAAAAAATTAGGCATTTGCAATTAAGCATTTCATCAGAAGAAGCATAATTATGTCAAGAAATACTGAAACTTATTTTTTTTAAATCTATTTTGTTTCAAAAATGATTTAATTTTTGTATTGAATCTAGTACAATATTGCTTTAGAGTAATAAATTAGTTTATACTGAAACATAATTCATTGAAATGGATGCTAATTCAGAATTTTAAATGGGAGAAGGAAGCACAGGCATGCTCAAAATCAAGTAGCGTTTAGTTGAGATTCTTTTACAGCAGGCATGTCAAACTGCGGCCCGCGACCACCTTGCATGTGGCCCCTTGGCCACCTAAAAAATTATAAAAAAATAATGTTAAACTATTACGCTGGAAAACAAGATATGACAAGCTACTTGAATTGAAAAATAGTATTTGTTAAAAGTTAAACAACGAGGGCGAGTCTGCAGTGAAAGCAAGCTACATTTTGTCAAACTTCACTGTAAGCCATTGTAAATCATTTAATAAATGTGATTTTATGAAGGAGTGTGTCGTTAGAGCCGAAGTAATTTGTCCAGAAAAAGTGAAAGCATTCAAAGAAATAGCGTTAACTAGTGACACTGTGGCAGATAGAATAAATGACATGTCAGTCAGGTTGCGTGAACAATAAATAGCTGATTTTGAATTATTTTCATAGGCTCTCTATGAGTCAACTGATGTAAAGGGTGTAGCACAGTTGGTTATATTCATAAGGACCTGTGACAGGAATTTTGACATACACGAGGAACTACTTGAGTTCTGTTCTATGCATAACAATACAACAAGCGAGGATGTTTTTGAGAAATGACAGGAGGTGATAATGCAGTACAATTTATCTTTGGTAAAGCTATCTAGTCTAACAAGGTATGGTGCACCAACCATGAAATGAAATGGTTTTGATGCAAAGTTACTTGCAAAAATAAGAGAGGCTGATGATAATTTTAAATTTGCTCATTTTCAGTGCATCATTCACCAAGAAACATTCTGCGCACAACAATTCAGGATTTCAACATGTCATAAGACCGTTTTCAGTCGCTTCTCAATTTTATTCGTGCACATGGTTTTAATGCTCGCCAATTTTTTATGTTTCTGGATGACATTGGACATGAATTTGATTGTGTTTCCTACAACACAGAAGTCCGCTGGCTCTCGTATCATAATGTATTGAAGAGATTTTTTGCACTGCGTGAGGAAATCATATTGCTTCTGAACATGAAAATTGAACCTGTTAAACATTTCCATACTCACTAATGGTTTCGGGATTTGGCATTAGCAGTTGATCCCACTGGTCACCTGCAAGACTTGAATTTGAAACTTCAAAGTAAAGACAAAATTGTCACAACTGCGTATAATCATGTGAAATGCTATCAAGCAAAATTAGAACTGTGGATAAACCAAATATGAAGTAAAAATCTTGTTCACTTCTCAACTTGTCAGGAACTAAAAAGATTAAATACGGTTGCGACATTTGGTGAATGTCTTACACCTAGAATCGTTAGTAGATGCTTTCAATAACTGTTTTCATGACTTCGTTACATAAGAGCAAGAATTTTCATGTTTTGTATCTCCATTCTCATTTGATTCTGAAAATGCTGCTGGAAATGTGCAACTAGAGCTGATAGAATAGCAGTCAGATTCTTAGTTGAAATCGAAGTACATTGAAATGGCTGTGCCAAAATTGTACAGTTATTTACCCTGAACGGTATGTTGAATTGTGGAAATTTGCATCCAGAATTCTAGCTATGTTCGCAAGCACATATCTCTGTGAGCAGTTCTTTTCCATAATAAAAGCTACAAAAATACCTCACCATTCGAGATTATCTGATCAAAATATGTCATCTGTGAAGAAAGTGTCAGTGGCAAACAAATTTCAACCTGACATTAATAAAATGGTATCCCAGAAAAGATGCCAAGCATTAAGACAAAGAAAATAATGCGTAATCAAAGTATTTTTTAATTAGCCAATAGTACTACAAATTTAACTAAGGGACAGGTATGCCATTAATTATTGTATTCTATTGCATTATTTCTAATTTACATAAAACTAGAAGGCTGTTTTGCAACTGATTCTTTCGGCTGCGGCCCCTCAGGTCATAGTAAGTTTTTTATGTGGCCCACCATACACCTTAATGAGTTTGACATGCCTGTTTTACAGCATTATGCAATAATAGAGACATGTCATCTAGACAGAACAATCTATAACTTGAAATTTTAATATGAGCTGTGTTAATACTTTATTGTGATAACATTGTTAGGTGATTATACAAAAAATTTACAGAAAACTGTTTAGGATAAATCAGACTATTTATAGTGCTGATAAAGTGCTTTTGATATTTTAAATATTATTCTGTACATAACAAAAAAACTTATGATTTTTAAATGCATTTTAATAATTCATTAATAATAATAATATTTAGGAATCCAAAAATTAAGGATGAATGCACAATTTTATGTAGCTATAACTTAGAAGTGACCTGTAAATTTTGACGCAGATGAAGCCGTTGTCGGCTAAAGGGTCAATTTAAATCATCTTTTCATCAGCAGAGCTTTTCAACTTTAGCTTTCATTTTAGTGCTGCAGTCTTTGATAGAGTTCTACAGATATCCCTTTCTGAAGCCAGTAGCTGCCAAGCATTCTCTTTTAGGCCATTTGATATCCAATCAGGTCTTATTACACTCATAATGGGAGTGTAAGAACGTTTAGCTACTGTATATAGAACAATATTGTTGGAAATATCAACTAAAGACAATGATTTCTTTAACATAACAATAGTTCCAACAAATAAAAGCCAGTAGCTGCCAAGCATTCTCTTTTAGGCCATTTGATGTCCAATCAGGTCTTAAAGCTCTTAAGAGGAGCACATATTAAGCTATTTATTTTAAGCTTGGTGAAAAAGAGATAGTTTTCTCACCCATGACAGTTGATAGATATAAGCTTGCTTGAATGCTCTATAGTTGCAGAAAGTGGAATATTACACTCATAATGGGAGTGTAAGAACGTTTAGCTGCTGTATATAGAACAATATTGTTGGAAATATCAACTAAAGACAATGATTTCTTTAACATAACAATAGTTCCAACAAATAAAACAATATTGTTGGAAATATCAACTAAAGACAATGATTTCTTTAACATAACAATGGCTCCAACAAACCTGATGATCTTTTCGTATATATGGGTCATCAACCTCCACTTCTGTCACATATTTGTTGAAATAATGGCCAAATAATGTCTCATAGGAATGCCCTGTGGAGTCCGCCTCTATCTGTATACGCTCAACCTTTTTAGAAGCTGTGGAAAAGTTAAAAAATTTAAATAAGATAGTTATGTAAATGTATTGAAATTACTTTGTATGCTTCTATACTGCCTCTACATTTTATCTTAAAGTCTGTTGGGCTGTTGAGATCCATAAGTAAGGATTCCTAATATGTCTCTTCTTAGTGTTGAGGGTATTTTTATTAAGTCTGTTGTAGCTGGTTCTTATTTTTTACCCAAATTCTGGTCACACTTTGACTGAGTATATGTCGTGTTTTGACATTCCATTCAGCCTCTCCCATCATACAGATGTTTCTGCAAGCAGAAAACCCTTGGTTTTGAGCCAGCTGTTTATCATTATGAGAAGCTTCTGTTTCCCCTGTGAGGGTAAGTGCCAAGTTTTAGTATTTGTAGTATCAAAGCTGCTGGTTTCATTTCAACAGGATCTTTCATTAGAGTGGAAAAAAATTGTCTCTATTGTCTTTTGCATTTATAGAGTGCAGGCTAGAGATGGAGCTAGTGCCTAGCTGTGTTTAGCTATGAAACCAGTACCTCTGTCAACTGGGCAGTGGGGCTCATTGAGCAGCTTAGTGACCTTGGTCTCCACTCAGAGCTCAGCTCTCACCTATGACTCCAAGTAGTTGTCAGCATGTGGCAACGGCCACACCCCAGTAAACAGTCTTGACTAACTGGCTAAACCAGGTGAGGGTAAGACAGAGCTAGTATCTGGTGAAACAACAGTCTCTGTCCACCACCCAGCCTTAGAAGCCTACCTGCGGCTGAATGGCACTCAAGTCATAAATAGGACTACCAGGGTGTCAACTAGCAAATGTCATGGAACGTTCCGAGCACTGTGTTTTACAACATGACCAAACCAGCTCAGCTTTTGTCTTGTGTTGACTTGTAACATTACAAACTCATTTTTCTTCCTGGCATCTAATTCCCCAGCACTTTTTTGTAGCATTTATTCCCAAATGCTTGAATTCTTCTTTAAGCCTCAACGTTCAGTGCCCAACTTTCACAATCATATAGGAGTACAGTGACCACTATGAAGAATACAGTTTTAATTTTACTAGAAAGCTTATTATGCTCTTCCAGATTTTCTGTTTTGCTGATGGCAGTGGATGCCAAGCTCAAATGGGGTTTTATCTCTTTTATTATTCTCCATCTCTCACTGTGTTTGACCCTAGATAGTTAAATGAATCAATTTCTTCTAATGTCAGGCCATTCAACAGTATGCAACATGTAGTACAGTGGTCTTCAACGGGGGCAATATCGCCCCCTTGGGCGTTTTGAGGTTTGGGGGGCGCTAAGAGCCAAAGGGGCGGTGGGGGGGGGGGGGGGGCGCTGGGCACAAAATGGGGCGGTAAGGGAGCGCTGGGTATAAAGGCGGAAAGAAGAAACTAAAGTTGCTCTGAAACAAAACAAATTTTAAAATTCTTCAACAGTAAAGCTGGGAGACTAAATAGACAAATTATAGTTAACTTGCTTCTAATTTAAGAACAGAAACAGCGTTAGAAATAGAGATCGGGAATCCAACTTTCTATTTTTAAATTCTTACTCTTTTGTTATGATGGTAGAGTATTTATTGTCCTTGGATCTCGCGCTTATAAACGTTTCAGATTTGAGAAACAAAGAAGGTAATACGCCTTTTAGATTATAGTTTATTTTATCTAGATATGTTAATATATTGATTTGTAAATCTTAATTGCAAATAACATTAAAGGTAACATTTAATAGAATAATTTAACTTTTTAAAAACAAAAAACATTGATAAAATGTTGTTACGAAAACTCACTGGTATGTCATGTAATATTTCCTTGAGATTTAGTGAATTGCCACTAGAAAAAAAGTAAGTTCTACTTTGATGGCATTTTCAGATGAGTTTATGAAACCAAGTCGGCTTCACCAACATATAGCGATATCCAAAAATAGTTTAAGACTATTCATGAAGAATTATAAAAATCTACAATTAAAACAATTATAAAAACAAAAAACGGCAAAGCAAGATATGATTTAAGGGCTTCTTAGAAAAATGCATAGCTTTTTAAAAATTCTTATGATGTTGAAAAATTGATTAAAACTAAATTTATTTTAAAACATATGTAACACAAAAAGACTTTTTTTCTGTTAGAGATGAAATATTATTTCAAAATTGTCTAGTTGTGTAGCTTATGAAGACATATAGGAAACCATCAGTGGTTGGACGCTACAATGACTTCATAAGTAGTATAGAGTAAAGAAAAAATCTATTTACTATTCACATTGTGAGTTATGATACACAAGAAAAGTTTAGCCCGCAATTTCATTTCTATTTGAATCTAATTATAAAACTTTAAATAAAATACAAACCCATGCCAAAAATAAGCGCATCTTTCAGCAGTTTTGTGAAAAGAATGATGAAAAAGGTTTTAGACTCTTGTTGTAAACTGAAGTTCGCTGGATTTCGAAAGGGGTTTGTTAATTGTTATAGCTCGTTTTTTTAAGCTCTTAAATAATAATTTTTTTTTGAGAAACTGGAAGATTGAACGGTTGGCGATTACTTAAAGCAGGCTAAAAAAAAGATTTACATGGTAGGCAACTAACACAAATTAATGAAATGAACCTCCGACTGCTAGGAAAGAGATTGACTTTTATTGATAATAACATTTTCTCTTTTATCGAAATATTAATTCTATTTTAAAGAGTTTTACAATCTCACATAACTTGTTTGTTGACAAATGAATTACTGCCCAAGGACACCGATATCTATGCAATTCACATAACAATGCTCTATGAAGAAATTAAGATTCTCTTCTAAAATAAAATATATATATATATATATATATATATATATATAAATGACAATTGTTAAACATCTGTTACGTTCAAATTGAGTTGCATGAAAAAATAAATTTACAAAATTATGTCTTCAGTAAAAAGAATGTAAACATAGGAGGCACACAGTGGTTAGCTATGGGGGGGGGGGGGGGGGGGGGATTTTAAAATCCCCCTGGCCCCCATTTAAGGGGGAGCCCAAATTAGTGCTTTTTTAATTAATTAAATTAAATATTACGCAAAATGCAGCGGCCCCCAAAGATGTCAAGCCCCCAGGCCCCCAAACGATGGAAATTCCTAGCTACGCCCCTAGAGGCACAACAGTGATGTGGCTGCATTTAAATGTTTCAGTAAAATTCCAAAACTTTGGTCGAAATTGGAATTATGTTTTAGCTTTTCAGTAAACATACATGGTTAACCTAGATTTAATGCATAATTAGCTTAATGAATAAGCAAAGAAATAGACTGGATGTAGCGACTAGAGGAGACATTCGCCTTGCCTTGGCTAACTTAAAGCTTGAAATTTCTAATATTGTCAGACTGCAGGAGGCACAAGGTTCCCATTAGCTTAATTTCATTTTGTAGTGAATTAAGCAATAATAATATTTATATTAAAAAATAAAACTAAATTTACACTTAAACCTAAAAACAGTAGGCCCTAATATTCAAAAATTTAAACAGAGACTATTCTTTGGATTTGAAAGAAAGTCTTTACAATTAATTTTTGTGTGTAATCACTGCAAATTATATGACATAATTCTTGCATAATGTTAATATTGGCTGTTTTCGCCTTTAATTCCGAAGATTACATCTGAGTCCAGAGTTTCATATAACTACGCAAACCCAACTGCGACCTACATGTTTTCCCGAATTTTATGCAGACAAAGCCGTTGTATGCTGGCTTTTCCTTGAGTATCAAATGTTTGTCTCACAGTTTTTGTATGTTTTTGCTGCCAGAGAATGCTGCCAGGTACTTTCCTCTATGCCAGTGAGAGCGAAATGGCACCTGAATAAATCTTTATAGCGCTCACGGGAGAGGGGGCACCTCTGTAACTCAGTCCTCCTCAAAGCTCGTCAGTCATAGGCCTAGGAGTTCATAACAATTGCCTTTGGCATGCAGTCGTCTCCCAAGCGGGATAAGTGTTATTGACAGCATAAAAATTAATAGATAGATGATATTTTGTTCAAATTTGCATTCTCACGCTTCTTTATAACTGTTTTTCTAAGAGGGGGCGCTGGCGCATTTTTTTAAAGAAAAAAGGCCAAAAAAGGTTGAAGACCACTGATGTAGTACTATCGCCACCACAAACTAGTATTTAGCTCTTTTCAGCACTGATTTTAATTTTTACAGCTATTATAAAGTCTTAATGTTTCACGGCTATTATAAAGTTTGATGTTTTTCTGCTAAAATTTGAATGTTTTACTGCTATTATAAAGTTTGAATATTTCACTGCTATTATAAAGTTTGAATATTTCATGGCAATTATAAAGTTTGAATATTTCATGGCTATTATAAAGTTTGAATGTTTTACTGCTATTATAAAGTTTGAATGTTTTACCACTATTATAAAGTTAAAATGTTTAACTGCTATTATAAAGTTTTAATGATTCACTGCAATCCCCTTTGTACAAGGTGTGTACACAGGACTTTAAAAAAAAAATTGTTTTGACTGAAAAGTTGTGAAAAAGTTTCTTAAATGCCAAAAATAAATTTATTAACCTTCTCTTTGCTTTATGAATTTGGATTTTTGGCACATTTGCAAAATTTAGGCCATGTTATACCCTCTTTGCTTTGTAAGTTCTGTATTTTACACAAAAAGGAAGGGAATATTTTTTTAAATTTCAAAATGGATTCAGTATGTCTAATATCCTGATATAGTAAGTAAATTCCTAAGTCTAATTTTCTTATTAAAACTATTTTCTTGTATATAAATCATATTAAATATTGTCTTTTTTTTAAAGTGATGTGTACAAATGTACACAGTTGCAGTCGTAGAGCCATGCTTGATAATTGGTTGCACAACTTTGCCCTTCTAGATTTATATAATTTAGATTTAAGTCTACCAGACTTTTAAAAATATAACAATTCAAGTGTTTATTTGAAAAGTTTGAAATATAGATCATAGGATTTATTAGATTTGTAGAATTCTAGATATAGTATGCTAAGTAGCCTAAGGCTAAGGTAAGTTGTAGGCCTAAATGTAGATAGACTTCTAGTCTAAGTCTAGATCAAAATTAGAAAACCCAGGAGAATTAGATATCTAGTTCTAGATGTAAAATCTAAAAATAGATTTAGATATCTATGTCTGATTTCCATTTTTTTTAAGAAAAAGAAAGTTACATAATCTTATACAATATTGTACTGTGATAGATCAAACTTAGTCTGATTAAGGATATTTTATAAATTTTAGTAGTTCAAAAACTAGCAAAGTCAAATAGACAAAAATGTGTAAAAGTGAAAAAAAAATAGTATCAGCAATTGAAAACCATTCCAGCTATAGCCTGCAATCTTGTATCCATGTTCATATCACACACATTTCATAATCAGCTTAATCAACAAAGTTTGAACTCAAAGTAGAATCCCTTTACCTTCTTTCTCTTCCTTCAAAAATGCTTTTAAATCTTCAGCTCTGACTAAATATTCCTGAAGTTTTTCTCTATATCTTAGTTTCTTTGCAGCATCTGTTATGGCTAGCAAAATATTTGTTAATAAAAAGATGTCATAAATATATATATGTTAAATAAATAAATAACTTATTATAACCTAAATATCAGGGTAGAGAGCAGAGAGACTGAAGAGCTAACATCCTTCCCCTATTTAAAAAGGATATGATCCTAGAAATTACAGACTAGTATCTCACTCACCAGCATCACATGTAAAATACTAGAACACATATGTAGTGACACCATAAATCCCTTAGATAAATATAATGTCCTTACTCCATACCAACATGGCCTTAGGAAAAGTAAGTCATGTGAAACTCAACTAATAAGACTAATTGATAAAAATGAGGAAATAGATTTCATTTTATTAAACACTTCTAAGGCATTAGACCAAGTTCACCACCATAGCTTGTTCGAAAAAAATTAAAATATTTTGGCATTACTAGTTCATTACAGAATTTCCTGATAATGAAAGAACAAACTGTAATAATACATGGCTCTAAATTAACAACAAAAACAGTAAACTCAGGTGTACCTTAGGGAACAATCTTAGGCCCACTACAGTTTCTAATTTACATAAATGATCTACCAAATTGCATTAGTTCAGAAACAAAGTCAGATTATTTGCAGACAATTGCATAACAATATCAATAAAAAACAACACAAGATACTGAAATTTTACAAAGAGAATTAGATGAATTAAGAAATTACTCATTTCAAATGAGAAACAAAGTGAAGCATGTCTTTCCACCCAAAAATGCAAGTTATTAAGAGTAACAAAAAAACTAAAACAAATAAAAACTACTTATTTTATTCATGGTAAACCAGTTACACAGACTAAAAATTTGAAATACCTAGGTGTAATAATAAATAAAAAGTTATCATGGAATCCCCATATTGATGAAACTATTAAAATGGTGCATGTGTGTGTGCGTGTGTTTTTATTAGTTTTTACTATTAACATTTCTAATAATTTTTAGAGGCCCCCAAAAAGGAGAAAAGACACTATTAGTTTTGTGTGAAATGTCTGTCCATCTGTCCCGTTTAGATCTCAAAAACTAGAAAAGATAGTAAAAATCTGACATCATAATATTTTAGTCCATTCAAAGTTGTGATGCAACGGCTACTTTTTCTTTTCTAAAAGAAAAAAATCTAATTTTTCAATCACTTATGCAAGCAGTTTTTTATCTTACCTTATATAATACAGACGTTACTTCAAAAAAAAAAAAGATGATGATTACATCCTACGCGTCATGCATTCAGTCATGCATATAAACCAATGCCTTACATTCTGCCAAGGCACTGGTTTTCCTGGCTAGCTCAGGCAACCCCTTCCATGCTCTAATAGCACTAGGGAAGAAGGAGCACTTGTACAAATTTGTCCTAGCATATGGAACGAGGAATGCGCTTTTATCTTTGTGTCTTTCAGAGTATTTTATTAAATTTTGTCTTTGTATTTGAAGCTTATGGTTCAGTGTTTTATGTGTAATTGCTACTTTACTTTTGAGTCTTCTATCCTGAAGGCTTTCTAAATTTAGTGATTTTACTAAAGGTGTTACTCTAGTCAAATGTGAATATTCATTTGTTATGAATCACTGCTCTATTTTGTGTCTGTTCCAGTTTCTTAATGTTTTCTTGAGTTGAGGGGTCCCAAACAGAGGATGCATATTCTATTATTGGCCTAACCAAGGTTAAATAACATTTTAGTTTTATGTTCTTATTTGATTTATAGCAATTTCTTTTAATAAACCCTAATACTTTGATTTTTTGATAGCTTCATCAGTATGGGGATTCTATGACAGTTTTTCATTTATTATAACACCTAGGTATTATGCATTTTTAGTCTGTGTCACTGATTTACCATGAATAAGGTAAGTGGAATTAATTTGTTTTAGTTTTTTTGTTACTCTTAATAACTGACATTTTTTTTTGGGTGGAAAGACATGCTCCATTGAGTTGACCAACTCTATGAAAGCATTATAAATTCATCAATCTAGGCTTTGTTTACCAATGTTTACATGAAAAGATCAAAAGGATCTAGATCTAGATCTAATTTTAAGAACTACACTTTACGCATAAAGTTTTTTTCTTTGACACATGAAAATACAAAATATAGTCTATTGATTTCATTATTTTATAAAATTAAGCTTAAAATTTGTGTTTCAAAAGCATTTTTACATAAATTCCTTGCTTATATCTGCGAATTTAGAAGTCCTGATGTGCATTCTTTCATAAGGCATTACCGGAAAAGTTACACATCTCTCTTTTCCTAGGTCTAGAACACTCATTCAACTCTAAGATGATAGAACTTCTCTTCACAAAGATAGTTTTATACTTTGACAAACGAACATACTAATTATAGTCCATTCATTTCATATTTTAATCAAATTAACATTCAAATTTGTTTTTCTAAAGCATTTTTACATGAGTGCAATTTTATTCTTAATATCGTGCGAATTCAAGTCAATTAGCTATTTATAGCTCCATTCATAATATTTTTTTATTCATGAATTCATGCATTCGCTTTACTTATAACATTATTATTTTCTTTAATTGTTTCTAATGCACAATATCAGTGACTATATCAGCAATACGCGTGTTAAGACCCGCAGGCAGCGGGTAATATCTGTCTAGTGTAAATATATAGAACACTTAACTAAAGGAAATTTTTTTTCTTTTTTATTTTTAATGAAATTGTTTTTTTTTAGGAATTATAGATTGACCATTTACAAACCAATTAAATCAATTAGATACTCATCATAAGACATCAGTTAGGTCAGGTTCACATTTAACTTCACATTCACTTTCTCCTATCCTTTGGTTTGCTGGACTGCTGGGGCACCACACAAGATCTGTCAACCCAATCTTCTTTCTCCATTCTTCTCTGTCATTTGTCTTTGATCGAATTTAATTCTGATGTACTTTCTGAAAATACTGATACCTGTCTTTTTAACTACCTGGGTGGACCACTTCGAGGGCCGATTTTGAGTTTGTGTTTCCACACAAACTGTCTTTTTAACCTTGTTAATTTATGAAATCATTAAACTAAAATTTAAATATAGGAGGATAAATTAGTTTGACACATAAGAAGTCTATATGACAAAATTGAAACAAAGATAACAAGCAACAAACTTTGTGGAGGATTACATTTCTCCTTTTAGCAGAAAACACAGACAAAGACTAAATAATTTACCTTTATGCACTTGCATCAAGAGTCCAACACCTTCTTGGTAACATGTTAGGGATTCTTCAAATCTTCTATCTTTATCCAATTCTACCGCACGTTTCAAAATATCTATTGCCGATGCCTCTACTCCGCTAATTTTATCATCAGCCATCACCATTAAGCTGTAAAATTATCAACACAAAACATTTCTGTAAGTTCGGATGTTTTTGTGCTATAAACTCTATGGCTATTTGACCAGTCAATTCAAAAGTTGATCAGAACATTTACCCTATTAGTTAAAGGTCAAAATAGAATTGACTGAATTTGACCTAGGAACATGCGTAGAAAATAATCATTTTCTTTATTTTTGAAGTAAGGTCTGTATTTTATAAGATAAGATGCTGTATTTGTTGCTATTAAATAAATTGAGTATACATTACATCCATTCACATGTTAAATTTAATATCACAAAAAGGTACTCATCTCAAGGTACATTTTAAAAGAAAAAATTGTTAAGCTTACTGAAGTTAAGGAGATAAGAGAGTGCAAGATAATTATTAATTAATTAATTACTATTATTAATTACAAATGTAGTATGTACTTTACTTAGTAAAAAGATAATTCAAAAATACAACTCTCAAATGAAAATGAACAAAGGTGACATACAACAATAAGGAAATATTAATTAATTTGGATGAAGAAAAGGTAATGGAGAACAGATTGGGGACATCTGACTTGAACAAATGCAGCCAAAATTGAGGCAATTACCATAGCACTACAGACAGTGGAAAACAAATTATATGTAGGAGTGCAATCACCATCAGATATTGTTGTCTTTACAGACTCATAATCCACTCTGCAAGCACTTAACAGCAACACCTCAAACAGCCCAAGAGAGTTGACAACACTAATTGTGATAATCCATTAGATGATATCAAAATTAAATATCAATATCACACTACAGTGGATCCCTGGACACATTGGTATCATGGGAAATGAAAAGGCAGATAAGCTATCAAAGGCAGGTTCATCTATGGAACAACCAGACAGATCTATAAGCTACCTCACCCTAAGGTCAATGTAAGTCAACAATCACAAAGAGGAGTAGCTCAATTAATGGGCATCAGGAAACACAGGCAGTGCCATGTACAAAGAAATGACTATGCCTAACAAACTGGAGAGTATTAACTTCCTCCCCTGCAAAGAACAATCTACAATTTTCCAACTAAGAACAGGACACACACCTCTATTAAATTCCCATCTGAACAAAATAAACTCCACACAACTCCCCCTTTGCAGACCCTTATGAAACCGTAAACCATATCGTCTTTGAATGCCCCTTCCTAATCCACCTTTGGCAGACCCTACTTCCACTACAGCCCAACATAACCAACACCTTGTACCGCAGTGCTGAACAACTGAAGAAAACAGCACACTTTTTTTCCTTGGCACAGTCTGCAAAAGAGCTCACAGCTCAGCAGCAACAAAGCTGGCTAGAAGAAGAAGAATAGATACCTGTACATACAACCATGATCTGGCTCACCCTTTTAAAGCAAAAATAGGTCCTTTCCCTCTAATGTTCTGGGCCAGCTCTTAGGACAAATATTCAAATGAAACAGATTCATTAAATATTTATGGAGATTTATTTATCCAGAATGTCCCATAGTAATAAAAAAAAATTATTTACATATAGTTATTATAATTATTTAGAGAGTAATAGATCTAGATCTACTATTAGAATCTAGATCTACTACTAAAATCTAGATCTATCATCTAGAAGCTAGTGCTTACAGCCTAGTAGTGGTAGATCTAGATTCTCAAGTTAGAATCTTTATAGGTCATATAGAAACAAGTAAAATATTTTTTTTAAATTAAAAACAAAGCTTATATTGAGTGAAATTGCATCAATTATTTAAAATCAATCATGTCAATAATTTTCATAGATCTAGACAAACAATAATAAATTTGTGCAATTATAAATATTTTTATTATGGTAGTTGTTTTGTTTATTGAATGCTCAAAGCACCACTATGTTCTAATCTCTTTTGTGAACCAGTTGGGGATGGGGGGAGCTGAGGGATATCTAAGAGAAGGTTTCCGTGCAGCTTTAAAAAAAAAAAAAAAAATTTACTCAAGTTTGAATTCAAGCTAGGAGTCTCGAGCCTCCATGGTGGAAGGCCGGCAGGTTAGACATTGAGCTATACAAGTAAGTACTTATAAAAATACTTTTTATAGTCTAAAAATCCACTTTAACTGTATATCTCTCAATATAACAAGGGGACAACATAAATACACAGGATGGCTGCCTGGTCATGCAGTATTGAATGGACTGTGTGTTGATGAGTTCATACTAGTAGCCAGCTACCCTGCCCACTACCATCCTCCGTCATCCTGTTGGAGGTGCCAAAATACAATGAATGATGCATACATATTACATACAAAGGCTAAAGGCAGCACTGATGGCCCTGCTAGGCAGAGTTGTCATGTCGGGGTCACTGGTTCGTGCCTCAGTCTGACTCTGTACAGTCCCTTATATGTTGGCCTTATTTGGCCAATTAGAACTAAAACAGAAAGATTTTAAAACTCCTTTATCCCACTGTCGGTCAGAGTGTTACAAGATCATGTCATCATCGAGAAGTTCATAGTATCATTGATCATGTTTCGTGTGTGAGTGTTGTTGAAGTTGTTCGTATTTGGCAAAATTTGCATCTCTAATAATAATGTTATTGTTACAGTAGTTAAATAATAGGCAAATCTAGAATTCTATATGTGATTTGGGTAGCAAATAAACTATGATTATATCTAGACTAGAGATCCTAGATCTAGAATCTAGATAAAAAGTCTGTAGACTAGACATAGTATATTCTTAATTCTACAAAACTATGTAAAAATTTTGTGGTACCTTACTTATAAAACTGAAAGTGAAACCGGAAGTCATTAAGGATAAAATCAATATCTACTAATCACAAGTATATAACTTATTGTGTGCGGAATTATCATCATGTGAGAACGGAAATCGCATTGTTGTTGATGGTATTAGTTAAGAGTCCAGAAAATAATTAAGAAATGGGGTGTTGTTTTAGTTCAGATGAGGATAAAGATGTTGGTGTAAGTTATCGGCTGGCACTGAAAAATAATTAATCTAATCTCATTTAATGTGAAATATCTAGATTCTTTACTGAACTAGTCAAGATGATAGATCCAGATTATTTTTCTAGAGTTAGTTTGAGTTTACAAATACAATTTAGAGTTGACTAACTTTAAACTTATCATTACTCATGATGACTTATCATAGACTTATGAATTATCATTTGATGATTTATGTCACATAGTGTTAACTTAACTAGTTTAGTAGTTACTAGAATGCGAGAGACTCAGAGTGACAACTCTAAAACTACTAAAGAAAAGTTAAAACTTTGAAAGTTACTTAAATTTTGTTAAAACTAAAAAAAAGTCTAGTCAACTTTTACTGTAGATTGTAGGTCTAGACTAGACGTCACTGGATAATTAGATATAGAAATCTAGTAGAAGATGGCAAGATCTTGCAAGTTGTCTAGAGGATTTCAATATAATAATATATATATAATATAATATATTGACTAGAATTAGATCTATATCTAAGACTCTAAACTCTAAGTTATTTAAGTAAATAGATCTACTAAGAGTAAGAAAATAAATCATATTTTCAAATACTATCATATAGTGATATAGTATAGGCGGTCCCTATTTCCAGCAAGCTGGGAATAGGCTTCAACCCTATTCCCAGTCAACTGGGTCAAATTAGGTCCACACCTTATTCCCAGTTAACTGTGTTTAGGTCTAATTGGATCAAAACCCTATTCCCAGTTAATGAATTAAAGGTATCAGTTTACATCAGGGGTGGACAAATTATGGTCTGCGGGCCACATTTGGCCCGCCGGAGTGTTTTATGTGGCCATAGACACCTACAAAAAATCAGGTGTGGCCACAGATTACACATAAAAATGCAAATATATTAAAAATAAATCATTTAAAATATCTATTAGATATAAATTATTGAAATTTCTGATTCTTATCACTTATGATGAAGAGGCTAAAGAAGTATTGTCATTCTGAAATTCTAATACGTTTAAAGTAAATGAAGATTATTCTTATTGTTAATATTTCCAAACGTTCACTCAAAGACACAATATCAGGCCAGTATTTATTCAATCCTATGAAGAACTGTGTTGAAAGTGTTGAGTTGGCTTGTAACAAAATGGCAAGTGTAACAACTGATGGAGCTCGTGCTTTGACAGAGAAAAACAGTTTTATATTTTAATAAAAGAACAATATCCAAACCATAAACTGTTAACTGAAAAGCTGCATAGAATATCAAACATATTATTAACTTCAATCACAATCCCAGTCTAATACAGGCAGTTCCAAGAAAAACTGAAGATTTGGGGGTGGTGGGGGGAAAGCATTCCAATGTTTGGTTACACAACAGTAATGGCTGGCCTAGTATGATCAAGGTAATAGAGACGAATATGGAATTCAAGGATTCTCAAGGAGGACATTTTTATGTTCCTTGAAAGACATTGACTGTGACTTTGTTAGTACTATTATTTGTAATGAAGAGTGGAAGACAAACTTCATGTTTTTCATTGGGGGCATTGCAATGGTTATTTGCACATGAAATGTGTGTGTATGTTAAATATTTTCAAACTAAGCTTGCCAGGCAAGCAAGTGAAAACAAGTTAGTGAAACTATTTCTAGTGAAATGGTTGAAACGTATAACAATAGAAATGGTTGAAAAGTACAAGACTTATTTGAGTTCCATGATTGCAGAATCTGAAAGCAAATTTTTAGACGTTATGAACATGGAACCAGTTTTTAGTACCCTTAGCTCAACATTTAGTACATAAGCTGATTCTGCTTCAGAGCAAATTATAACCTGAAAGAGCAGTTTCAGTCAGTTCTTCCGCAGGAGTTTTATGGGTCCAAAAAACTATATTTTCACACTAAAAAAATGCTTTTAATTGTTTGGGCCAGTTTAGCAGTAAACAATTTTTTTTTTCTTCAAAATAAACAATTGTAGGAACAGATAGATGCAGACTGACTGAGATTTGACAGCAGTCACTAGGATAACAACTAGTAAGCTTGTTCCACAGTTATGGAACATTATGCTCGAGTGTAAACAGTTTAATACTTCGCATTAAGTACAACTGTACATTTGCCGGAAAATGTTGTGATGTAAAAGGACAATATTCGTACAGTTAGTTTAAGGAATTGCTAACTCTTGTTGTAATTCCTCAAATTGGGAGTTTAAAAAAATGAAATGTGTCACGTCTTTATTATATATGTTTGACTTGAAGATCTTGATGAGATAAACTTTTTCTAGAGTTTAATTATTTTGAACTTGAAACATTAAATGTATGTACAAAGATATATAAAGCAGATACAGGATTCAGTGAAAATGATCAATAAAATGAGTAACTATTTACTTTAAAACTAGCGGCTTCTAAGTCTAACTTTCTAGCTCTCTCTCTCTCCTCCCAAGCTACTACCGGTACTCCTCTTTTTATATCTTTCCTAAGCATAAAGAATCATGGCATCTCAATACCCATCCTTGACCCATTTACATTTACTTGCCTTTTAATTGTTTTTAATTTAACCTACATTAATTATGTTTACCTGCTGTAGCCTTGAACTAAGTTTTAATCGGCTTCTTTCTGGCATCTAAGCAAGCGTGGTAATGCGTGACCTAAATTGAGCTAGGTAGAACTGTCCTCATTTTGTGAAAAATGAGGTGTCACTAGAGACGTGGCAAAATGTAAATGTATAATATAGTATAAATATGAATTAAAAGACATACACATTTATATAGCTTATTTTTCTAAGTTTAAAGTACATATTATATATGTACATATAGGCCTATATGCTGCCCCCCATTTCAAATTTTTTTTAATGTGGCCCTCTGTAGAAAAGGGTTGCCCACCCCTGGTTTACATGACTAGATTCGCAGAATCAGGTTTCTCTTATATTTTAAGAATATGCAGAAAAAAATGCAGATTACAAATTATGTAATTTGATTTCTCTGGAGATAAATATTTTGTAAATTATATAATATATTTTTAAGTTTAATTTCTTATTGCCGTATTTTGTCATTGGAAATACGCCATTTTTGTTTTTAAGGCTTAACACTAGACTATCTACCTTAAGTTAATTGCCTACTTTTCTATTTGTATTTTGTCTTTGTTATTAACAAATATTAGATCTAATAGTGAAACTCATTTAGAATGCAAGCAAGCTTTTGTACTTTAAGCAATAACTACAGACTAAATATAAATTATGTAATAAAAGGTAATAACATAGATCTAGAAAGACGAAAAAATAATAGAAAAATATTCACATTAAATAAATAACCTCTAACTTTAAGCTTGACATGTTGTAGCCATAATGTAATTTATTCTTCGTTGTTTTTATAATAATAATGAAAAAATATTTCTACCTCCACATCATTCAAGTATATTTCTTTCACTTGTTCAATTCCAAACAAAATAATTAATTACCTATAGTGAAAACTATTTGGCTAATTTTAAATGACTGCTTAATGCACAGAGTTAATTAGATATACCGGTAGGCCTGACACACACAAACCGTAACTCAACAGTAACAGTAACTCAAAAGTCAAACTTAATATCATTACAAACCACTGTCTCTGTCAATAAAATGTTTTTCTTTAAAACTCAGTAACAACCATTAGAACAGTTATTACAAGACAACTCTCCATCACTCGCAATAGTCAATGTCCTGTTCATATTCCCTGTTTCCCAAAACATATGCTCTATCACCATTCATCAATTCATTACTTAAATTGCCTTCATTGTCTCTAGACACCGTTCTGTGATCAAATATTAATTTGAGTCACTTGTCAAAATGCTTAGGAAATTGAAGACGCTCATGTATATCTATATTCATTAGGAATTTAAAGGGTTCTGCATCTTTGTGAATATAAGCTAGTGTTTGTATGTTAACTAATGAGGCTTGCTATCCAGGGTAAATGGCATTGTGAATGTTTCTTCATGTTATCATTATGAGATTCATCAAGGTTCTTGAACCAGTTGTATCAAACTGGCGAGGACATTAGTAATTTTAATGCATCTCTTAGCAGAGTAATCGAGCAATTTTGCATTTTTTTATCTCTCAATAAATATTCTACTACTCACCTATCTTTCCCTAACTGCATAAAATTCATAGCTGTGGAAATCCTGGGATCTTGCAATGAACCATATATCAATAATATAATGCACTTTTGACTATGTTATAATTAAAAGAGTGAAGCACACCAATAATATAATGCACATTTGACTAGACACACAATCTTTGAGTCAATTTTGGTAACAGTGGATCCATAGATTACAATATTACCCCATATTTCAGGAAATTCATTACCAATTTATAAGCTCAGCTTCTTGTTATAGATTCAAATGATTATGTTCACACTAACACAACTTCTACAGAATTATACAAAATATAAACCTTATCAGGCTTATGTTGTTGGTTGTTAAATTGATTAGTTTATATTGAGGATGTAAATCATTATTAGCATGTTATGGATGTAGATCTAAGTGATTCCATTATTACTAGAGTATGTGTTTAGTATTACACAGTAAAGTCATATAGAAAGTAAAAAAAAAATGCTAATATGGCATTTATAGTAATTATTGTACATTGCAAAGTGGCCCATTTGGTAATCACTTAACTCATGTCTAAAAAAAAGATTTTTTTTGTTTATTTGATAGGAAACATAAAACCTATCAAATATATATTAGATGCAATATTTTTCATTCTAACAAACTTTGGATATATAGCTGCAGAGCTGTTAGTTAATCATTAATAAAGATAAAAATATATAATACATAGCCTATTAATCTTAAATCCAGTAAAAACAAGCAAACATTGTAATGATTAAGACATAGAGTCTACAATTTTTGTTATTTTTCATTGATTTAAGACAATTATTAGACAAAACATTATCTAACACATGATAATTTTTTAAATCCATACTTATGTGTAACAGATATTTTTTTGGAAGAAAATGACACTATTTCTGCTTAATTGCACCAGCAGATATAAAACTGCCTATATAACTAGACCTAGACTCTAGTCTACCAACGTCTAGAATATCTATATTATAAGAGAAAATCTAGGTTATAGTAGGCAACAAATGAGTTTTAAGGCATCGACAATGGGAGTGTCAATCCAATGGATAACAGTATTTTTCTAACCGATGATAGTATTTGTAGACTGTACATAAGAGAGTGTGATCATATAACTTTTCATTATATAGATCTCATAGGTGCATGACATTACAATTTCAATGCTTGCTCAACTTTTCATTGTGACTAGCTTTTATCAGCATATAAGAATAACATTATGATGATGGCTGAAAAAAGCCACATGAATGAAAATGCATTTATTTTTTTTTTTTAATTTAGAAATTAAAATGTTTCTATGTAAACTTTAAAATAACAGCAATTTGTTCAAATATATTAAATCTATAACCTTTGCTGACACTGTAAAAACAGTCTGCAGTCAGCCATTGATATAACCAATCTACGAATAAAATTTAAATTGACATTCATGCATTCTCTCTGTATGTTGTTTTCTTATATAAATATACTTTTTGCAGGTCCAAAATGCAAATGAAAGGACGCCATTAATTCCTCCTCCTGGTGATATCAGTCAGCCTAGTCATGGGTAGGTTCAATCATGGCCATAGCCAGGATTTTTTTTCGGGGGGGATTTTTTTTTCCAACACCCCACCTCTCTTCCCCCCACAGCGAAAAAAAAAATTATGTGTGTGTGTGTACTTAATCTTTATTACATTCTGACCCTTCATTCTTTGGTAGGCGTTTATTGTGCCTTAGAATAGGTTCTTCCTGGGGTTAGTGGAAAAATTGTAGACTCCCCGCCATTGCCAGCTACGGGGTCTGGGGGAGCGCTGAGAGCTCTCCCAGCGCAGAGCGAGCCCCGCCTCCAAGCACTATTTCTGGTATTGAAAGCTAACAAAATGCATATTATGAGGTTTCTACAGTGCATTTTCCTGCCATTAAAAAGTTTTATTTCAAAAATCTAATGTGCTATTCTTACTGACTTAGACCCTCCCGCGCCATTCGGCCCATTTGCCGTCAAGCTGTTTCCACAAAAATCTGTCACTGGTTATGTCTGAAGCCTCTTCCTACCTGCTCTGAAGACCTCCATGAATGTGTGGCACCAAGTTGTACTAGGATGTCATCGCAACTCTTATTATGCGTAATTCATTTTGTTGGAGAACATGTCCCACAAACCTCATGCGACGCTCTATCACAATCTTTCTAAGGGGTCGACTCCCAGTTCGGCATAGGATTTCCTTGAGTTAGACCTGATCTCTATAACTGACTCATAAAATCTGTCTTAGCCATCTTTGTTGAGCCACATTTAGTGTTTTTCAATTTCGGCAGATGACTATTCACTGCACTTTATTAATGGAGCCCTGCCACTGGTAGAAATGTGTAACCTCTATTGAATATGCTCTTGGAATTAGGTGACTAGTTTGCTTTAGATTTTATTTTGAAAAGGAAAGTTTTATCGTCAAAATCATCTGTTGGGGGTTTGAAACTAAAAAATCTCTGGATTTTTGTTTTTTTTAATTCAAAACTCCATTTAGCTAGGGTATTAGAATTAGGTAACCGTAGTTTGCTTTAGAATTTAGAATAATGTTGAAGATAGAGGTTTTCCACCTTAAACTTTTAAAAAAGTCATCTATAGGAGAGTTGTTTAAACTCAAACCCCCCAATTGGCTTGACTACGCTTAAATAATTTTAGTGTGTAATTTGCTTTTTTATATAAAAGAGGTATTTTTTAGCTTCAAACTCCAATGGAGAGGAGTTTAAACTGAAAACCCCTTTGACTACACTCATAGAATTTTGCTTTGTTTTTAATATTAAAGAGGTATTTTTTACCTTTAAACCCCGCTGAAGGAGGGTTTAAACTCAAAATTGAGTCAAAACCTATTTAGCTACGATCATAACATTTTTGATTGCATAATTTGTTGTTTTTTTTTACATTGAAGATGTATTTTTTAGCTTCAAACCCTACTAAAAAGGGGGGAATAGAATTTTGAGCGTGTTATTTGCTTTTTTTTTATATTGAAGAGGGGGTTTATTGTAAATTTTGGAGGGGGTTTTAAAATCAAAATTTTTCTTAACTTTGCTCTTGGAATTTGGGGATTGTCGTTTGCATTTTTTTTTTCACTTTTATTTTATAGTAGAGGTGGATATAACTGCAAAACCCCTGGTAGTGGGTTTTAAACTCAAAAACCCCTGGTAGGGGGTTTAAACTCAAAAACCCCTGATTGGGGTTTTAAGCTCAAACACCCTGGTAGGGGGTTTCAAACTCAAAACTCCCGGATAGGGGGATTTAAACTCAAAACCCCCTTAGCTGTCCTGGCTGGGGCAAGTTATGGTTTAGTGTTAAAATTTCACCTAAAATAAACAAAATCAAAGCGAAAAATCAATCACTAAATTCCTAAACCTCCCCCCCCCCCCCTCCATGCGGGAGAATTTCATTTCGGGAAGGGGGGTTTACATAAGGTGAAGACTTTGGACCCATTTATTAGCAGCTCCCGAAAGGGGAAAAGACGCTATTAGTTTTGTGCGAAATGTCTGTCCATCTGTCCCGTTTAGATCTCGTAAACTAGAAAAGATATTGAAAATACAACATCACAATATTTTTGACCATTCAAAGTTCTGATGCAACAGCTACTTTTTTTTTTCCTGAAAGCGAAAAATCTAATTTTTAAAATCAGTTATGCAAGCAGTTTTTTTAAAGAGAAAAAGCTAATTAGTATGCATTATAAGTTAGACCTAATTTAAAACGAATAGTAATCTTATCAACTTCATTTTCTTAAACATTTTTTTATGTATCGTTTTTGAGAATTCGATTAAAAGATTAAACCTTTTCAAAAAAAATTACATTATGGAAAGAGGCTCGGTAAAGCGCTTAGCTTCTGAACAGAGGGTCCTGGATTCGAATCCTGGTGAAGACTGGGATTTTCAACTTCGGAATCCTTGGGCGCCTCTGAGTCTAATAGCTCTAATGGGTACCTGACATTAGTTGGGGAAAAGTAAAGTCGGTTGGTCGTTGTTATGGCTACATGACACCCTTGTTAACCGTAGGGCACAAAAACAGATGAACTTTACATCAGCTGCCCGATAGGTCTGAAAGGTTCACATCTAACTTTGCATTCACATGCACCTATCCTTTGATCTGCAGCACCATTGGGGCACTACACAAGATCTGTCAACCTTCTTTCTCCATTCTTATCTCTCATTTGTCTTTGATATAATTTCATTTGGATGTTCTTTCTGAAAATATTGAAGCCTGTCTGGGTGGACCACTTCGGGGACAGATTTTAAGTTTGTGTTTACACACAAACTGTCTTTGTAACCTTGTTATAATTAACAATGTCTTGTTCATATAACAATATATGCTTTATGTATTAATTCCTTATATGGATGTTTATTTATAAATTTCAGGGGGCGTGTAGGACCAAACTATACAACGCCTAATGGGAAGAAAGATGATGGACAATCTGAATTCACACGAATAATTCGAGAAACGGCTATGTATGTTTAAAACTATTTATTATGTTCTGTTTCAATGGGTTTTTTCTTTAACCATGTCGGTATCACTAATCATGTTTATTTATTCATGAAATTTTTTTTCATTGATTTTTCTAAAGCCACAATTCTTTTCAATTCTTGTTTGTTTCAGAAAAGTCATAGATGTGACTTCACCAGAATCACAGAATATTGAGCAAGGAGAAATGCAGGATAGGGCTACTCAATACAGGTACATATTGAGTTGAAAGACAGCGCTGAAATTTGACCAAAAATTTTAAAAAAAAATAGCATTGAAAAAAATGGGGGGTGAGGTGGGTTTGTACAGTTTTACTCTTCTACAGTTGCTAAATCCTAAGATGAATGCTGCTAAACCCGATTTTACTCTTGTCAACCCTACTAAAAAATTTGGCTTTTAGTGCATTCTTGATGTATTTGTGCATACATTTAGATCTATGTACGGAAAAGTGTTGGGTCTAGTTTCTTATTACAGATTGTAAAATATAAAAAAATTATCTGAGATTCAGATAATTCACTTGTAGACTGTAATCTAAAACATGATACAGTGTTAATTAAAATGTACTCTCCTCTCTTTTAAATGGCGAAACATTTCTGAGCAGCCATTCATGGTTATGTTTTTTTTGTTTTCTTTGTCAAAAATAAAAAGTTTCATGTTTTATAGGTCAATTTAATTCTTTATAAAGTTCTCTTTTCATTAGTGCCAATGCAAACATGATGAGTAAACTTGAAGGAATTATGAAAACTTGACCTTACTGATAAGAAAAATTTGTCAGAAAAAAAAGTTAATTTTTTCCCTAAGCAACAATCCTGATTTTTTTAAGTATCACAAATTGAATTAATTGGTGCGTAAAATAATAGTCAGCTTTTTCTATTATTATATTATTATTTGATTGTTCTGTTGTACTTGACATAGATTTTTAGTTCCTTTGTAGTAAAGTTGTTTTTTCACAAAAATTATGTGTAAGTTTCTTTGCATTTATTGTTGAAACAAGATTACATTTTCAAATTTATTTGAAAGAAATGTAATTTGTTTTTTTAAACTTACCATTTAAGCAACCGTCTGAATATGGCACTTTCTGGCAAGTCCAGAGTTTACAGACCTAATTTACCTCTTGGGGTTACATCACCACAGATGACTCTGTCTGCAGCACCTGTCTCAATGTCTGATGTTCAGTTGGTGAGTTTACCCATGATCATTAAGATTGTTTTTAGCATAGTCTTCCAAAAATTAAAAGTATACTGGTTGAAATAATTGCTACATGATGTGAGATATAATTTGGCCTTCATATATCTTAACCCAAAAACCAAACGTGAAAAGATGGGCCTACAACCACATGAAGCACATGAACCTCAATGTTGTGTAATTTCATGGGATAAATTCCAGAATTCCAATGAATTTTTCAGTGTATAAATTCTGAAAGTATTGCCTGTGACTTAAAATATCAATATCCTTAATATTTATGCCTTTGCACCTAGCATTTATTCATATGTTGTATTTTAAAATCATTTCTCTCACACACAACTCATTAAATTAATTAATTATTCAAAACTATTATTATTCTTTTAATTCATATATGTTAACAATTACATACAATGTTCAGATTTAATGCACTAGTTTAAAAGAAATGTGGAAATGACATCAAGGGAAAACAACATTTTTAAGGTTTCATGGGGAAAAGGAGAATCAGAATAATCTCTGCAAATGGGTAGAATGTTGATGTGTTTTTTAATTAGGAAAATGAAGTTATTCATGACAGAACCTTTTAGTATTCACAATGCCTTTCATAAATTCACATAGACTTCACCAGAGAGTAAAATGATCACATGGTCACCTTTGGCAAATTAAAGTATTCAATACAATAGTGGTTCTCAAACTGTGGTCCCCAGACAACCAAATGGGGTCCGCAGAAAGATGATAATTGTTAACAATTTAAATAACCTCTTGGCTAAAATCCAGGTTAACTGATCAGATATTTTGAATAATAATCAACTCCCCTTTCACTACTGTTTAATATGTCTATTACTGACTATTCTATGACAACCTAAACCATATATTTGAAGACATTTTTCATTTGGATATTTCTGACTGGGTTTAGAACCCTTTTGCACTTGGACAAAGATCCCAATCACAGACAAATACCTACTAATGCAGGAGCAGTGATTAAGATATTCGCAAAGGAAGGGCTTAAACCAAAATTTGAACAAGGGTACCATAAATTTTGGTTACAAAAACATGTTTCAAATTTATATCTTGCATTATGGGTCATTGTAAAGAAGTTGTTGACTGCTTTCCAGTCTTCTTATTAAGTACAACATGCATTCATTGCCGCAGTGAGATGTATTGCTAATTTAAAAAACCGACTCGAAATTTGTATTTGTTAAGCTGGGCATACATACACTCAAAATCTCATCAATCTTGCCCTAGTCATTTTTTTTTTATTTTATTTTAAACAGAAGTTCTAAAACATCTCAATAAACAATTCTAAAATGACATGCATCTTTTTTTTTTCTTCTGGAAGATGCTTCCAGTTGTGTGAAAGCTCTAGCAATGTCAGAAGTGTCTTTACCCAATAAGGCAATGTCATTGACTAAAGCAATATAGAGGTTGGCTGTAAATTGTCCCTGTTGGTTGCTGGCCTGCTTTTTCTTTTGAAGTTGTTAGTAATTGTTCCCTTTTGTGTCTATGTGTACATTCTTTATAACTCTCCAGTGTCAATTTGAAGAGCATGCTTGAAAGGGAGTCACCTTATCTTAATCCTCGTTTAATCCTGAATTCCTGTGAGTGTTCTTCCTGTACTATAAGTTTACTTTTTGAGCTTTTTAATATCATGTATATTGTCAGTTTGTTAGGTATTCCAAAATCCTGTAGTGGGTCATATAGATATTTCCTTTTGATAGTGTCATAAGCCATTTCTTAGTCTATAAAGAGTTGGTGGGCACCGTGCAACTTCAGTGAAGTCCAGTAGGGCGTCGGCGCCGTAACCGTAACCAGCGGGCCTGGTTTGCTACTCGTACTTAGCCTATCTAGTCTCCACCCACGTTTCCACCGGAGGGCCACGCTGAGGCGACGGGTAGCTGGAATTCCTCCAGGGCACCGTGCAACTGGGTTTGCGAAGTCATGTGAAATACTCCACTTATTCTTAATCTTCGGAATCAAAGATATTGCCTTTACTATTAGAGCTGGTGAACTGGTATATTGTATTCATAGCATTTTTCTATTATACATCTTAGTTTGAAAATGTGGTCAGTTGTGGATCTATTAGGTCTGAAACCTCATTGGTAGTCATCTAAGATTTCTTATGAGTATTTTCTAAGTCTCTTCCTTATAGGCTTAGTTAGGATTTTATTAGTCGCATTTAAGAGAGAGTTTCCTCTTTAATTACAGCATTTTAGTTTGGATCTTTTTTTCTGTATTGGAGTGCTGTTTCCCATTCTGTTGGTATTATTTGTTATTCCCAAGTTCTTGATATTAGCCTGTATATTTGGGAATGCTGGTCTTTTCCTCCATATGTATTAGTTCTGTTGTAATTTGGTTCTCTCCTGGTGTTTTGTGATTCTTCATGGTCCTAATTATTTCTGATGTTTCAATGAATATTGGCAATTGTCTTCATTTTCCGTAGTATTTAAGATCTCCTTAAAGAAATGGATCTTTTGTAAGATTTTGACAAATCATTTTGTTGTGTTGTTGTTTTTTTTGGTAATTGTGTATGATACTTATTCTTTGTCTAAAGTAGCTTTTACTTGTAGGTGGTCTGAATCAGCATCTGCTCTTCTGAAACTTCTTACATCTAAAATATCAGATCCATGTCTCCTATCTCTTTGATTTGATGTGTTGCCATCAGGTGAGAACCAGGTTACCTTGTGAATATTGAAATTTATTGCTGCTGATAGATATTCCTTTTCCTGACACAAAATTCACTATCTAATGCCATTAGTGTTGGTCTTTTCATGTAAGCTTTCTTTGCCAATTGTTGGTCTGAATGCTTATTCTTTTCAAATTTTTGCATTGAAATCTCCTAGGACTATTTTGATGTCATACATTGGTGTTTCATAATAAAATCTTTTCAGTTCATCATAGAAGGCTTCATGTTATCATCTGTATCTTCAGTAGGGTCATGAAAGTTGGTAAATGATATGTTGAAGAATTTCCCTCTCAAATGTAGTGAGCAGAGTCTATGATTTACAGGATTAAATCCAATAACATTAACAACCATTTCCTTTTTTAACATCAAATCCTAAACCAGGTGCCTAAGTTGTTAGTTTTTCCATCACTATTAAATATAGTATACTCCTTAATTCTGAGAATGTCAGATTCTTTTCACCTGTTTTTTGATAGTGCCACAAGAGCTATACTATATTTCTTTAACACTAAAGTAAGTTGGGCTAGTACACCTACTCAAAACAAAAATCATGTCCTTTTCTATGCATTTGTCATTTTCCATTGTGAACTGTCCAGATCTGGGGGAGTCCCCTTTTAGCTCTTTGGATAGATGCTTTTACTTCTGGGTAAGGTGCCTTAGCTTTTGTGGATCCCTCCACTTTCCACAAGGCAGCAGGTTTGATTTTGGTCCACCCCAGGTATTTTATTCCACTATCTGCCACCCTGGGAGGCACTTGATGGGAGATCAGCAACACCATATAAGTGTCTCAAATAAGAGCTTTAAAAGATTAAGATGTCTGGTTAAATGTCACCCAGAATGATGTTAAAACACATTGACCTAGATTGCTTTGATACAAAACACCAAAGAGTAGAAGAGAGAGGAAATGATTCATAGAAAATCAGCAAAGTTTTAGAAAAGTAGTTTAATGTTCCAACAGAGGGTCCCACGTGACAGAATGAAATAATGTTTACTTGTTGATGTCTCATGCAACAATCTGCATAAGAGTTATTGATGTACTCATTAAATAGTATTTTGAAATGGGGTTACTTTTTCCACTTTTCAACTTCAAAATTAATGTTCAATGCATTTAGTATTATTGAAAACAATGTCTGTTCAAATAAATATATGACAGCACACATAATTAATGTTTACTACTATTATTTACAGATAACTAGTGTTAGTGAGAAATTAACCAGTGCTGCCAAAGAGATCAAGATCCAACACAAAGAAAACTTAGTTGTTAATTTTGGAGGTTCATGATTTCTAGTTCATGTTAATACCGTAAATTTGTTAGTAGTATGAAAGTTCTGATCATCAAATTTTTTTTTGGACAGTGTACATATATTTCTGAATGCATGCAAGTTTGTGCATTGTGTGAATCTTTTGAATGAACTTAATGCAATGGATGTGTGCTTATTTTAGTCTATACCTTGAAACTTTCCTTCAAGTTTAAAGATGTGACAAATGGAGATGTTACAAGAGTGGTTTTTAATACGCTTTGCTGCTTCTGAAATGATCCTAGTAAAGATTTTAATCCATTGGTTTGAGGAATCACTTAAGTCAAGCAATATATGAATACCGGTACCTGGCAAAATGGTATTTGTTAATTTAGCTGGCCACATAATGTCCATGTTAACTGCAAAATAAGCACATTAACTTAATTTTACTTCACATGACCTGTCAAAAGGTGTTAAGGGTCTCAAAAAGGAAATAACTTTTTTTTTTACCTTGAGGTTGAAAAGATGGGGGATTGTGGGTTCCTCTGTAAATAAATGCATCAACATGTCTTTCATGCCTTAGCTTGAAGAATTTTAAGATAACTTTCTTGGGTAATTTAATATTTACCCACTGACAATTATTTCCTCGGTTTTGTTTTAAAAATGTTTATTGTTTATTACTGGTACAGTAGTTAACTTAATTTGTATAATCATAATTGCAATTATATTAGTATTACCAGTATTTGTCTTTTGCTTTGCTCTACAATGAAATTTTTTGTCATAAGTAATATAAAACTTATGTTACAAAGTTGAACCTGTTATAAAATCAAAGATCATTTTCCATTTATTGCATTGACTGGCTGATAAAAAATATAGTTTTTTAAATATATCACTTGAATAGGGTTTCTTTCTTTTTGTAAATTTCACTTATGCGAAAAAGAATTTTCTCTCTTCAGATATGTTCTACTATGTTAGAGCTATGAAAAAATGTTAGTTAATGAATTTTAAATTGTATGCTCGTATGATTACCTCTTTATATTACCATCACTGAAAAAAAAATGTTTTTGTAAATATTTTTTGCATTTGCAAAGTAAACAAGTCATCATTCTCAATAACGTTTTCTTCCTCTATTTAGTTAGTGCATTAGTACTTAAATTTAAATTTCTTCTGTTAATAAGACAGAAAGCAATTTTTGGTAAGCTTTAATTAAGATGGAAGGTGGAAATACAAGTGCCAATTCATGTTCTGGAACAAAAAAAAGTTTTTTATATATCATTTTTTTACTAATCTCATAAGGTACAGATAAAATTCAGCATGCATGCACCAGTATGCTATCAATTTGCAATAGTTACCATGAAATAGGGTGACTCTGAATACTTGATACTTAGAAGCAAATATTTTAAAAATCCTTTTTTTAAAAAGGGGGTTATCTAATGGAAAGAATTCCCCACAATGGTATAGATATTTCCCTTATATGATATCAAGCAAAATACTGGTAATTAATTACCAATAATTTAGACTTATTGCTTAATTTTTTTATTCGTGATTTGTTAGGTATGCATAGTCAATAGGATAAGTTCGAACTTAGCTTGGCTACCTATGAAGGGGGTTCGTGCTTCAACAACCGACTCGAGCAGAGTTGTGTTTACTGAGTGCCAAAAGGCAGCACGGAAAATCTTCTCCCAGAAAGTAGCTAGCGCTATATAAAAGCTATAATATAATTTAGGTACAATGAATAATTGATTAGAGAAAGAGCGTGGGAGAATGATGTTCAATTATTCAGGGGGGGGGGGGGGGGGTGAAACCCTATATATTTAGCCATATCTGTTAATGCTGAAGGATTAATTTCCCTTGTTGGTATCAATAATTATTTACCAGTATTTATTTTTTTTAAATCGATTCATACTGATGAATAATTGTGCCAAGTTTCAACTTGTTTGATCTGGTGTGGGAGAAATAATGTGTACTTTTTAACAGACAATGGGTTGATATAAAGTTTATATAAACGTAAAAATGTGAAAGGCTGAAAGTTTTTCCTGGGTTGCTTCAGATGAATTTTCATTATAAAGAATATAGGTTAGTGTTTTAAAATCCACACTTCTTTTCTGTAAGCACGGTAGCAAAACATACATGACAGACATTTTTCAATAAGGACCTTCAATTTCAGCTGTTTTAGGTGAGTTACACAAGTTCAGATAAAATGTGTGTGTGTATATATATATATACCTACTGTACTTTTTTTTTTTTGTTTATTGGTTTATATTTATGTGGGTAAATTGTAATTCCATAATAATTTTACTCCTAAGGTAGAGGCGGTCACCCCCTTAAATTTTTATTTTTTTTTTTAGTTACAGTAGTCAGTCATGTCGAGCTGAGCTGATACAAGCATAAAGTTTATGATGTAGAACTTTTAAGATCTGGAAGAGTGAAAACAAAAAATTATGAGCAGAAATGCAGCTAGCATTGGGAGAAGATTGAAAATAAAATTCTGTACGTTATTCAGTGAGACTAGTGCAAGAAGGCACAGCCAAATATTCTCAACATCAGCTATGGCCCTAGTGAATGAAAACTGTATTGACATAGAAGCCCTCTGGTTCCAGCAGTGAGGAAATGAGTTTGGCAGATGAGTGGATTCCTTAAACCAGGAAAAGAATTTGTGGATGTTTTGTTTTTAATTTTAACTGTTTACTATTGGACCATGCATAAAGCAAGCTATAAAAATTTCTAATGCTTTTTATTGCCTCTAAAAATGTCAATGCTAAAATGTTTTGTTCTTTTATTATTTACTACTTAAATACTTTTACAAATTTGTAGGCAACGTCCTATCACCCCATTTTTTTAAAAATGTCATAACCTGGTTTCAAAGCCCCAAAAATTTATTTTCCCTATTATATGACTATAGAATGATTTTCATCAAAGTACAGAAATCCCTCTGTGGAAAAACAAGTTTGTAGTACCTGTAGCTTACAAGTTACAAAAGTAACAAGTACGGTATGCTTTAAATATGGAATAATTATTATGAGTTGAAACGAAAGGCAAAGTTATCAGTTTCAGAGTAAAATTTATGTGAAGCAAGCATTAATAGTATATCAATATCTACAAACTTGAATTTTAATTACACAAATGTTAAGGAACATTTTGTATACACAAATCCATCCCTTATTAGGCATATATATTTACATACATAATTTAAATTTATCATCCTTGACAGCTGCTGTTACATACACATTTAAATTTTAATTACCAGTACAAAAAAAACATAAGTAGCCACTAAATATAAGCACAAGGAAGCCAAAAGATTCAAGATAAAAATCCAAATAAAATAAGCTTTTATTTATTTTCACTTTGCTTACAAAATAAGGGAATAAAGTTTTCAAAAATAAATACTCATCGCTTACATGACTAAGATACCTAGTAACAAAAGATTACTAGTATTGATCTTAACTAGATCGGAAAAAAAAAAAAAAAGGCTAGTCCTAAATTCAATGAATAGCGTAAAGATAAACTTAGCCATTCAATAGCCACCACGGAGACGAAGCACTAAATGCAGGGTTGATTCTTTCTGAATGTTATAATCAGACAAGGTTCGGCCATCTTCAAGTTGTTTGCCAGCAAAGATGAGACGCTGTTGATCTGGAGGAATGCCTTCTTTGTCTTGGATTTTGGCTTTGACATTCTCAATGGTGTCTGAGGGCTCAACTTCAAGTGTAATGGTCTTGCCTGTGAGTGTTTTTACGAAGATCTGCATACCACCTCTTAGACGAAGGACCAAGTGCAGAGTTGATTCTTTCTGAATGTTGTAATCTGACAAAGTGCGGCCATCTTCAAGTTGTTTGCCAGCAAAGATGAGACGCTGTTGATCTGGAGGAATGCCTTCCTTATCTTGGATTTTGGCTTTGACATTCTCAATGGTGTCTGAGGGTTCAACTTCAAGTGTAATGGTCTTGCCTGTGAGTGTTTTTACGAAGATCTGCATACCACCTCTCAGACGAAGGACCAAGTGCAGTGTTGATTCTTTCTGAATGTTATAATCTGACAAAGTGCGGCCATCTTCAAGTTGTTTACCAGCAAAGATGAGACGCTGTTGATCTGGAGGAATGCCTTCTTTGTCTTGGATTTTGGCTTTGACATTCTCAATGGTGTCTGAGGGCTCAACTTCAAGTGTAATGGTCTTGCCTGTGAGTGTTTTTACGAAGATCTGCATACCACCTCTTAGACGAAGGACCAAGTGCAGAGTTGATTCTTTCTGAATGTTATAATCTGACAAAGTGCGGCCATCTTCAAGTTGTTTGCCAGCAAAGATGAGACGCTGTTGATCTGGAGGAATGCCTTCCTTATCTTGGATTTTGGCTTTGACATTCTCAATGGTGTCTGAGGGTTCAACTTCAAGTGTAATGGTCTTGCCTGTGAGTGTTTTTACGAAGATCTGCATACCACCTCTCAGACGAAGGACCAAGTGCAGTGTTGATTCTTTCTGAATGTTATAATCTGACAAAGTGCGGCCATCTTCAAGTTGTTTACCAGCAAAGATGAGACGCTGTTGATCTGGAGGAATGCCTTCTTTGTCTTGGATTTTGGCTTTAACATTCTCAATGGTGTCTGAGGGCTCAACTTCAAGTGTAATGGTCTTGCCAGTGAGTGTTTTTACGAAGATCTGCATACCACCTCTCAGACGAAGGACCAAGTGCAGCGTTGATTCTTTCTGAATGTTATAATCTGACAAGGTTCGGCCATCTTCAAGTTGTTTGCCAGCAAAGATGAGACGCTGTTGGTCTGGTGGAATTCCTTCTTTGTCTTGGATTTTGGCTTTAACATTCTCAATGGTGTCTGAGGGCTCAACTTCAAGTGTAATGGTCTTGCCAGTGAGTGTTTTTACGAAGATCTGCATACCACCTCTCAGACGAAGGACCAAGTGCAGTGTTGATTCTTTCTGAATGTTATAATCTGACAAGGTGCGGCCATCTTCAAGTTGTTTTCCAGCAAAAATGAGACGCTGTTGATCTGGAGGAATGCCTTCTTTGTCTTGAATTTTTGCCTTGACATTTTCAATGGTGTCTGATGGTTCAACCTCTAGGGTGATAGTTTTCCCAGTGAGGGTCTTGACAAAAATCTGCATCTGTAAGTTAAAAGTGCAGTAGATTAGAAGATATATAAATGTAATGTAATCAAAGTTGTTTTTTTATGCTTTGAAAAATTATACATTTTTTTAATGTCCCTAATCATGAACAGCAAAATAAAGAAAAAATGTAAACTAGATTTAGAATAATTTAGACATTATTTTTGTCAAGATTCTAAATAGGACTAGAACACTAGATCTAGATATCTGGAACCTGAATCTCAGGACAGCTGGCAGGTAATCTATTCTAAAGACTACAGTAGATTAGTCTTCAACCTACAAGTTGACTAGAAACTTGGAATTGTACTAGCTTCAAATATTGATTACATAACATGTTTGCATAACTCAAGAACTGATTTTAGCAAAAAGTGAAAAAGGCATAGCCTGGCAAATACATATACTCTTATTACTCACTGTGACAGAATACCAAGAATGGCAAGAATCAAGACAAGTCTAATCTAATCATAATCTGATGATTTAAATTCTAGAGGCCTACATTGGCTATAATTAGATTTAGTATAATAGATCTTGGTCTAGATCTATGTAGAAGACTAGATTAAATATAGAATCTAATTGACTTTTAAAAACAAAATGGCTGATTTATAAGTGGTTGCAATGGATTGATTAGTATGAATATTTGACGTCACAAATGTCAAATTACTGTAGTTGTAGTCTAGTGTAGATGTCTAGATCTGTCTAAATTGACTCAACATTTAGAGCTAGAAAACCATAATTTGATGTTCTTAAGTCTTTAGACAGATTTCGGCTAGATCTAAGCTTCTTTTCACTAGATCTAAATATATATATCTTACCTTTCTTAGTGCTCTTTCAAAAAAATATTGACAAATCGCTAGAATATCTTTGTTCTCTGTGTGCCAGTTTTCTGCGCTTGTTTGTAAGCGTTCCGTTTTATACTACCCCAAGTCTGCGCAGCAGTGGAGTAAAAATAAATCCTGACGTCATCGCGACAAAGCAAATTTGAAAATGATCTCCATCTAGAAGCTTCTCAAATTCACTGGTTAATATAGATCTATAGTGATGTAGATCTATATAACGAAACAGTGTCGTTTTAATTGTGTAATTCAGTCATAGAATATCTATCTAGATTATTATATCTAATTGAAAATATTATTAATAAATTGTACGACGCCCATTTTTAGATCTAGATATCAATAGGTCTATAAGATTATTAAGAATTTACTATTTAATAAAGCTAGATCTATATCTTTATTAAACTGGTTTATAGACTCTTGATCTAGAATATATATATATATATATATATATATATATATATATATATATATATATATATATATATATATTAAATTCTATAGCACAATAGTAGCATGACATTTAAAACCCTTTTGTAATGACATATTGGCAATTAAAATTTAACATAGCGACGTTGTAAATCTGGCATGTTTTTAATAAATAATTAATATATTCAGCTAAGACCGATAATCCGATATCATATAGATCTAGATTCTATGATAGTATGGTTATATATAGACTTGGCAGAATTTAAGTCATTGGTCAACATGCATGACGCGTAGTACGTAATAATCATTTTTTTTTTTTAAAGTAACGTCTGTATTATATAAGATAAGATCTGTAGTGTATATTAGACAATCGACAATGGTTATGTTTGCCCTGGAAGTGGCAAAATATGTAGGTCACATCTAGGGCTGCGTATCTACGGGAAATACTGCATAATATACAGGCTATATTGTTTCTTTAAATTTACGTTTTGGAATAGTTTTCTGGAAAATTCTAATCTAGATCAAAAGAAAACTGTAACGGTATAGATCTAATATTATAATAGGCCTACTAGTACTGCTCTCTTATGGCCAGCCTGTTTATGCAAATTTAGAACATGATAGGCCTATTAAATCTTCAAGTTCCTGCCCCCCATCCCCAGTTTACACAAATACTCGTTATATTTTACTACCATGCGGACCATTAACTGGTATGCTGCAACATTCAGTTTTTAAGACAAAAATATAATCCTATTATAGTCTTATAATGTATTGACTTTCCCTACAAGAAAAATTAATTTATAATTGAGTCTTATGCGTATTCATGTTTCAATTTAGTCATGCATGTGAATTAGAGACGTAGACTCTAAGTCATTGATTTTCCTGACTGATTCAGGCAGCTCCACCTGCGACCTACATATTTTGCAGCACTCAGCGCAGACATAACCTTTTATATGTAGGCTATATAATATGATGTAATTGCTCGAGGGAAGAAAGAGCTATAGCCCATATACAAGAACAACTCGTCCTACCTTCTGAAATTTAAAAAAAAAATGTGCCTTTATCTTTGTAACTTTCTATTTTATTAGGTTGTGTCTTTATTTGTATGTAATATACATGTAGGCCTAAAGTAGGCTATATATGGTCCATGTATTTTCCATGTATTAAAATATCGCTTGCTTACTTTTTAAAGTCTTCTGTCCTGGAGTGAATGATGTGTTGTAAGAACAACACATTTCAATACCTAAATCGTAGGCCTATCATATATGGGTATATACTGACAATTAATATGCTAAGAAATATGGGACGTAGGAAACGATAGAGTTTGAGAACTATTTGTCTTTGTGCTTATGCTAATTTTAGAAACACGTTAAGAGACAGCTGGCCCAGCCAAGGTCTAAACTATATTATTGCGTGCACTTGACTGGCGGAATACATGATGTATCTACGCATAATAATAAATAAAAACACAATCTATAAAACAGAGTTTCTGAATTAACCTATAGGTTTAAAGTCGTAATAGTTGATGTCAAGAAGGGAATGTAAAGCTAATCAATTGGTGGATCTGTTGCCCTGTAGGCTATAAAATAAACAATACAAAAATAGAAATAAAAAATACAATAAATTAAAAAATAATTTTAAAAAATAGAAATGGAAAAATTGTTTGAGAAAGAGGAAATCGCGTGTCGTTCTTTTCAACTGTCCCAGAACTGCTGATCTCCGTCTCGACATGTCTGCGATTGGAAACCACTAGTTCTTGACTTGTTCGGTGATCGACAGACGCGCAATACGCATAACTGCATGGTTTCTGTCCAGGGCTTTTGCAAGGGAGGATTTTAACCTCAACCCTTACTCAAATGGAATTTGAATAAACAAGGAGTGTGAGTGGGTATGGTGAGCTTTTTCACGTTTGATTAGTAGATGCCGACCTAGTCTTTGTCAGAAAAAAGCCTACTTCAACTTTAAAATGTGCGCTCAAGCAGGGGAGGACTGGCTATAGCTTATAGGTAAGTGCGGCGGGCGAACGGGCCACATTAAATGTCAGTAGGTCCCGTAAATGTGAGTGGCCTCGCCTTATAAATTACCTTTTATAAAAGATCTTTACGTACTTAACTGTGTTATATAAGTTACAAATTCCGAAATAATGGAATCGCTATTTTTTTTTATAGTCCTATATGAAAGTCGAACTAGTGTGAACAAAGTGTGAAACTTAAAGGGGACCCTGAACATAATAACTGAGAAATAGTTATTATGATGTAGATATGTTTAGGCCTAAGCCTAAGCAGTCTGTAGATCCACTGAACTTAAAAATTGGGAATTAGCCTACCGTATATTAGCGTAGTTCTTGCTGTTATAATGTAGTTATGTTTAGGCTACAACAGTCCGTAGAACCACTGAATTAAAAAATTGGGAAATAGTTCTTGTTGTTATTGTGTAGTTAAGTTTAGGCCTACAGCAGTCTGTAGATCCACTGTTACCAAATTTGACTCATGGATGAATTACCCAGCTGCCTATTGAGCATTAGGCCTATATATTATTGAGTTGGTTGGTTGGTTGGTTCGTCGCAAGATCCCAGGATTTCTCAGCTACCATGTCATTGACGAATCACAATTATTATTTAAACAATTAAACATGTAATTAAATATAAATCAAGGGAAAATTTAAAGAAAAAAAAAAGAGAAATGAAAAACAAAAATGGCTGAAATCCTCTAAGTAATAAAATTGCTGGTTTCCTCGCCAGTTTGGCACAAACAATTCAGGAACTTGCTGAATATCATGATAACTTTCTCCAAAATAATGTCATAAATTAATTAAGATAACGACTGTAATATGTAAATGTCTTTTTTACAAAATGCTATTTTCTATGGCCTTTAAGTCTATTTAGGTCTACATATATAGTATAGCGCTACTTTCATGCTTATAGCATGCTTATAGAATCTCATTTGTGGACCGGTGGGGGGGGGGGGGGTATCTAGGAGTTGGTTTTCCGTGCTGCCTTTAGGCGCTCAGTACCTCGAGTCGAACCTCGAGCCCCCTTCTAAGTAGCCAAGCCAAGTTCAAGCGCACTTAGCCTCTCGACCATGCTTCCCACCGTATGAATAAATACAATAAGTTATGTAAACTCACGTTTGCATGCATGCGTTCAGTTTTATGCATTTCATGTGCAATCAAGTTTTGGGCCGAGTCGTGTAGCAATGCCCCGGCTGACACCCAGTCCGCCCGGAAGCTTGGAAGGGCCTAGACTTAGGTGAAAATCTTTTTAATTTCTTATCTTAAAATCTAAAGAGAAGGTAATGCGTACTATGCGTATCCATATGTTAATCTACATTCTAGTCATGCATGCATGTTAGAGACTTAAATTAGGCCCTAAATTAAAAGTCATGGTTTTCCTGGCTAATTCAGGCCACCCGTTCCTTGCTCTAATGGCCTTAGGGAAAAGGAGCATTTATATGAATTAGTCCTAGCATATGGGCTATAAATGTGCATTTATGTGTCAGTAATTTATTAGGTTGTGCTTTTGTATTAGTAAGTTTAAGCTTAGTGTTTGTGTCTTATCTGTCCTGAAGTGTCTTTAAAGTTAGTGATTTTACCCATGGTTTGTTATAAATTAATATAAATTCCACGACTAATTTTTGTTTTGCATTGATCTGCGATTATAATCGAATCAAGAAATTTATATTTTTTTTAGAAAGAACAGAACTATATGCAAATAGAGCGCTGTTGGGGCTATCCTGGCTTAGTCATCTTACCTTGCATCTTTTTTTTTCCACGGGAACCTATAGGCCTATATGGTCTACTTCAGTGATTCCCAAAACATTTTCATTAACGGAACACTTCGCACATTCTGGGTATATAGCGGACACTTTGCTAATTTTATTTTAGATTAATTCACGTGGTAGCCTACTAGTTAATATTCCAGTAGTTTGTGGAACACGTATTCAGGCCTCACGGAACACAGTTTGGGAACACTGGTCTACTTTATAACTTTTTTTAAGGATTAGATCTATATATGCTATCAATCGCTATCATTGAGTCACACGTGACGTTATTATCTTTTTAACACGATCGTCATCATCATCAAACTCCATTTGAATAAAAGCTTCAGAGGTTCAAATCCTCTCTTGCAAAAGCCCTGGACAGAAATCCTGCTATTTAGCGTAGTGCATGTATGCTCATGTCATTGTCACCATCATAGGCGTAGCCGGGGGGGGGGGGGGGGTTGGGGTTCAAACCCCCCCCTCCCCCCGAAATGAAATCTCCCCCACAGGGGGGAGGGCGAAATTCAGTGACTGATTTTTTACTTTCATATTGTTTATTTTAGGTGAGTTTTTAATACTAAATCATCACTTACCACAGCATAGCCGAAGGGGTTTTGAGTTGCAGTTAAATCCCCCTCTTCTATCAACAAAACTAAAAATAAAATGCAAACGACAATCCCCAATTTCCAAGAAAACAGCTAAGGAAGATTTTGACTTTAAAACCGCCTCCAAAAATTACGATAAAAACCCTCTCAATATAAAAAAAGCAAATTACACACTCAAAATTCTATGAGCGTAGCCAAAAGGGTTTTGAGTTTAACCCCCACCCTCTCCAGTTGGGGTTTGAAACTAAAAAAGTACCTCTTCAATATAAAAAAAAGCAAATTACACACTATAAAATCTATGAGCGTAGCCAAAAGGGTTTTGAGTTTAAAACCCCTTGCCAGCGGGGTTTGAAGCTGAAAAATACCTCTTCAATATAAAAAAAAATGCAAATTACGCTCTCAAAATGCTATGAGCGTAGCCAAAGGTGGGTTTGAGTTTAAATCCCCCCGTCAGAGGGTTTTGGTGCTAAAAAATACCTCTTCAATATAAAAGAAGCAAATTTCACACTAAAATTCTTTGAGCGTAGCTAAGCTAATGAGGGGTTTTGAGTTTAAATCCCCCTCCTCCGGATGGCTTTTTAAAAAATTTAAAACCCTTTCAGATGGTTTTGAGTTTAAAATTCCCCTACAGAGCGTTTTGATATGAAAACCTCTCTCTTCAATATTATTTTAAAGCAAACTACAGTCACCAAATTCTATGACCGTAGCTAAATGGGGTTTTGAATTTTAAAAAAACAAAAAACATTAGAGATTTTTTATTTTAAAGCCCTTCAGCAGATGATTTTGACGATAAAACTTTCCTATTCGATATAAAATCTAAAGCAAAATACAGGCATGTAATTCCAAGAGCGTAGTTAAGAGAGGTTACAAATTTCTACCAGTGGGTGGGCTCCATTAATAAAGTGTGAATAGTCATCTGCCGAAATTGAAAAACACTAAATGTGGCTCAACAAAGATGGCTAAGACAGATTTTAGGAGTCAGGTCAGTTTAGTTAGGTCTAAATCAAAGAAATCATATGCCGAACTGGGAGTCGAACCCTTAGTAAGGTTGTGACAGCGTCGCATGAGGTTTTGCGGGACATGTTCTCCGACAAAATGAATTACGCATTATAAGAGTTGCGGAAACAGCTTGCCGGAAAATGCGCCGAACGGCGCTAAAAGGTCTAAGTCAGTAAGAATAGCACATTAGGTTTTGAAATAAAACTTTTTAATAGCAAGATAATGCACTGTAGATACCTCAGAATATGCATTTTGTTGGCTTTCAATACCAGAAATAGTGCTCGGCGTCGGGGCTTCGCCCCGCGCGCTCCCCCAGACCCCCTTGCTAGCAAGGGCGGGGAGTCTACAAGATTTCCTCTAATTCCAGGAAGAACCTATTCTAGGGCACAATAAACGTCTTCCGAAAGGGTCAGAATGTAATAAAGATTAATTATGTACACACATACATATATAATTTTTTTCCGCGGGAGGGGGGGCATTTCCCCCCCTCCACCCCCCCCCCCCGAAAAAAATCCTGGCTACGCCCATGGTCACCATACAGGTTTGTGTAAATGATTGTTGAATGGTGTAACGTTGCAGAATGCGAATGTCGTGTAATGCTGGGTTCTTGCTTCCTGAAGTACTCTTGACACGTGACAAGACAAATACTATAAACTGACCTACCGTTTTTTTCGCCGTATAAGACGCTCTGGCATATAAGACGCACCCAATTTTAAAGGAGGAAAATCTAGAAAAAAAAGATTCTGAACCAAATACTGTACTAAAATATTTTATATCAACTGTATAAAGTAAACAGCAGTTTAAGAACAATTTTATGTCAACCATGTAACATATTAAGAACAATCTTTACTCTCATTAACAGTCAGTAAAGTCAGTAAACAGTGAAAGTAACAAAAATCAGTCTGTAATGTTTTTATTCGAACCCCAACAATTCCTCGTCTTCGCTGCTATCAGAAATGAGGAAGGACAGATCCTCGCAGTCATTGTCATCACTTTCTTCCTCACTGGTGTCAAATAAGACGTCGTCTTCTGTTCCGTCCAAGGCATTACTAATGCCACACTTCTTGAAGGATTTTACAACAATGTCCTCCTTCACGGAGTCCCATGACCTTTTAACCCATTCACACACTTGTGTGATAGTGGGCCTCTTCATCCGCCCAGTAGGTGTCAGATCATGGTTCCCAGCTGCCATCCAGGTGTTCCACACCTCACGCATCAGAACTTTGAATGGCTTGTTAATGGAAACGTCCAGAGGTTGCAGCTGGCTAGTGAGGCCACCAGGAATCACAGCTATGCGGACATTTCAGGGCAGCATGGATTGATCGGGTGCCCGGGAGATATGCAGAGAAGCGGCGAAATTGTGCCCACACTGCCCAGCAAGGAGTGAGACTGCTCCGGGAGACATGAGGAGACGCAGCCTGTGCTGATGGATGGAGGTACCGGCAGTAAGCTCAGCATGATGCCCGTGCAGCACATGGTTAGACTGTCGGGAGGGGGGCATGGCGCGCTATAGGAGGGAGAGGGAAGCCCGAACACACACAGCCTGGCCGTGCAGGGAGGGTCACAGAAGTCACCACAGCCCGCAGTACGTGCCCCAAATCCAGCCCGCAGCACACACTGCATAAGGAAAGGACTGCGAGTAAGCGCCACACAAAGTTGGGGACAGTTTTAATGCATGTAAAATGTGTATTTGCCGTATAAGACGCACCAACTTTTCCCCCACAGTTTTGGAGAAGAAAAAGTGCGTCTTATACGGCGAAAAATACGGAATGTACATGTATAAACAGAGACAGGATGTGACGTGTCCTTACGTGTTATTCCAGAAGGTACTAGCAATGTCCAGTGACAGATAGAGGTCACAACTTGTGACCCTGGCAAGATGACACTGCAGCCGATGTTTTCTGGAATCTACATGTATAAACAAAGACAGGATGTGACGTTTCCTCACGTGTTATTCCAGAAGATACTAGCAGTGTTTGTGCAACTTTGGAGGAGTGATTAGGGACTCTACTTAAGCCAGAGAGTTAATGTGAAAACCAGTCGTTAGTGAGCCGTTACGGTCGATACAGATGATGTAAGACGTGTGCGGCTCTAGTGGAAGAGAAATGTGTACGACTCGATGCAAGTTGAGAAAAGATGAATTGCAACGAAGTGAAGACATGAATTGCAACGAAGTATAGCTACTGTAAACTGACAGATATTGTACAGTCTTCTACGCTACATGTTACAGTAACGAATTGTTAGAGTTAATAGTTATATGAAAATGAAAGTTGAGTCGTCAAGTTCTTTGCAGTGTTTTTATTTGTGTGCCTACTAATACATTTAGCCAGAAGATTCAGAAATACGTAACAATACTTTAATATTCAATAAGCGCATAATGAAATCACCTCTCAAATATAATTAATCAACAATGACAAGTCCATCATCTTTCATGCTATATACATATATATACACCAGTCCAACCTTCCTGGACCGGGAGCAAGACCTTATTAACTTGACTTGACTGAACTCAAAGTCAACTTTATTCATTCTATTTCCTGTTTTCTACATCAGGAATTCTTTAAACTCTTAACATGACGTGAACTTAAGATCATGCAATGTCAACTGAGACTGTGACAGTTTGAACAGTATAGAATTTTACTCACACACAACTGGACACTAAAATACATTGATATATTAAAAGGGCAATTATAACAAGTTGATAGACTTAGTTTTTGTTTGTTTGTTTTTTAGTTCTCCTCAATGTTAAGATAGATGGATGCCTTCTCGATGATTGAGTTCGAGCTTTTTTTCCCGCAGCAATCCTCTGCAATTCTGCAAAAGGTTTGAGTGAGGACGTATATACGTTAGTCTTCATTTCTGAATGAACACATGAGACTATGGTTAGTTCTCCGCGTCCACACAAGACAATTTATTACTGTGATACATGCTCGATCTGCCGTAGGCCTATATATCGAGGATCCATTGCATATATATCTAACATACCAGCATTCTTTTGTTTTTACAAAGCTTAGGAAAGGCCTTTTACCCCGAAGGTCTTCTTGCCCCATCTTACCATATCAACTTACACGATTTGTCTTGGTATGAATTATGAACATGTTATTTCTCCCAGTCTCTAATTTCCCATTCTCGGATCAATTTGAAACAATGAAACCATAGAATATATATATATACATATAGGCTATGTAGTCTATGGTTCAAACTGAGCATGATTATAAATTGTTCCTAACAAAGCATGAATCAATCCAAAAAAAAAAAGTAACCAGCTAATTAATTAGTAGTAGCTTAATTAATTTTGTTAGATAAGCAAAAAAAAAAATACAATATTGTTACGTATTTCTGAATCCTCTGGCTAAATGTATTAGTAGGCACACAAATAAAAACACTGTAAAGAACTTGACGACTAAACTTTCAGCTTCATATAACTTTATTGACTATTAACTCTAACAATTTGTTTCTGTAATATGTAGCGTAGAAGACTGTACAATATCTGTCAGTTTACAGTTAGCTATACTTCGTTGCAGTACATCTCTTCACTTCGTTGCTATTCATCTATTCTCAACTTGCACCGAGCCGTATTCCACAGAACAGACCAACGACACACTTCCCAGTGTCGCTCCAGGTCTCCCAAAGCTGAACCAAGTCGTACTCAAGTCTACCGAATCAGAGCCGCACACGTCTTACATCGACTGTATCGACTGTAACGGCTCAAGTCCACTGTAGTTCGCTGTATAGACTTTAACGACAGTAGTCCACTCCAGTTAACTCTACCCTAGTTAACTTGCATTGAGTCGTACACATCTCTCTTCTACTGTCTCGCACAGTAGACAACAGTACCGACGACTCACTCACGACTGACTTTCACACTAACTCTCTGGCTTATATAGAGTCCCTAATCATTCCTCCAAAGTTGCACAAACACTGCTAGTATCTTCTGGAATAACACGTGAGGAAACGTCACATCCTGTCTTTGTTTATACATGTAGATTCCAGAAAACATCGGCTGCAGTGTCATCTTGCCAGGGTCACAAGTTGTGACCTCTATCTGTCACTGGACATTGCTAGTACCTTCTGGAATAACACGTAAGGACACGTCACATCCTGTCTCTGTTTATACATGCACATTCCAGAGAACACTCGCTGCTGTGTTATCTCGTCGGGGTCACACGTTAACCTCTTCCTGTCACTGGTCATTTGTAACACTATTGAGATATATGTATATTATATTCTAGACGATTTATTTTATTTTTTTTAATTTTCTTTGAGAACTAATTTATTATTTGTCAGCTCTATAGTTAGCGTACTTAGTAGGACTACCGATAACCGTGGCCGGCCATAGGTCACTGCAACCTATGCGGCCGCAGTGGGCCCCGATCTTTCATAGGCCCCGTGCTAATTCTAGGTGTAAATTATGAAATTTTACCATTAAAACTTATAACAGGTTGCCGTGGCCTCCTGATTTTCTAAGAGCTCTTGGAAATCTCCCGAAATCCCAAAATATACAAAAAAGTCTTGGAAATCTCCTGGAATTTATTAAAAAAATGTCTTTAAAAATAGACCAAATAGTCATTTTGGGGTGCAGTTCACTATGGTCAACACCAAAAAAAAAAAAAAACACGGCATCGTCAGCTTCCATTTAATAAAAATGTATCGGAAAGATGAATTTATTTTCTTATTAAAAATCTTAATTTTCACTTATTATCTTATCTTATATAATATATCCCTACCCTGACTGGGCTGCCAGCAATCCATTTCACATAGCGCAATTGTTAGGGCCGGCCCTACCGATAACTATTTCTCATTGGGCATTTAATTAGCACTTTCTAATGTTACTCTTTCGAACAGTAATTACCCAATCAATGACGAGCAGTACTTTACATGGTTCGTTTATAGGTCAAATTTAAGCAGTCTTCTTCATATTAAACCTATGGAGCTAGGTTTTGTTTGTAAGCCTTAGGCCTCACAAAAACTATAGGCCTATTAAAGAAATTGAATAAGTGTATTACTGTTTAATACCGAAATGCAATCCCCTTCTCCAAAGGAATTTTTTTCATTCATTATGGACGTAGCGCCCCCTCCCCCCCCCCCCCCCCCCAAAAAAAATCCATTTTATTTAGCTATAAAAATGTTTTGGACAAAGAATATTAACTTAGCCAAAATATGTCGTTTTTCATTATCTGGAAACCACCCTTTGGAATTGTTGACAATGAATTATTCTATTCCCTCTCCCCCCCCCCCCCCCTCTTTTTTCATACACGTTCGCTTAACACACTTCTTTAAAAAAAAAATTGAAACTCTGCCAAGTAAAATACGAAATAGGCCACATTAATTCAATCCTAGGCACACGGTCACCTATCTGATCAGGATAAAGGATGTAAAAAAGTTGAATCATATGACTGACGGCAGTGACAGGTTCACACCTTAGGCTTAACCTACACGATTAGGCTATGCACTAGACTGTGACTAGAGGACGCTTTAACAAGACCCATGGTTGATCTAGCAGTAGCACATGATCAACTCCCCAATGTTGACTGGGATACCTCTTTTCACGACTATATACACTACAGCAGTGATGCCCAACCTAATTCGGTCTGCGGATCATTTTAATTTCCGACACTCAAGACGCGGGCCACATGAACGAAAAATTTATAAAAAAAATGAAATGAGATCGACTAGAAACCAGGGGCGGACTGGCTACATAGGCTTTTTGGAAAATGCCCGGTAGGACGGTACCCTATAAGGCTGGTACGGCCACCGAATGGGCCTTATGAATGCCAGTAAATTGTTTAAAGATTTTTATCATTTTCTCTTCAAAAGCACGACTTTGAGCGTCGTGATTTTAAAATATATATATATATATATATTTTATACACTTTAATGTCGAATACTAAACTAAAGCATTGTCGCAAATACCCGTATGTAGTGCTTCTAGTAGACGTCAATTCCTTATAGCCTACACACTAAACGATAAACAAGTAACTTAAGGCTTTTATTTCTTAAAGAGATCGACGTTAGTGTGAATATATTCAGATGAATCTATAACGTTACAAGTCCTATAGATGACATGTCCAGTCTCATACGAATTCTTATTGGTTTGGTGGAGTTGTCACATGATCTTGAGTTGTCCCCGCTAAGAAGTCCTTCACAAATCACAATTATTAGGCTATCCTGGACAGTGTAGAAATGTGTTGATTGGAATCAAAATGCAAAACAATAAAAAAAAAAAACAAAAAAAAACAAAGGAGCAGAAAATAAGTAACATAAAAAGCAACTATTGCTGAAATCCTGTGCAAAAAAAAAAAAACGTAGTTAAATTATTAATGTTTTCTCACTAGAGATTCACCAACCTTATGATGATCATTTATGAATGAATATAGGCTCAAGGCCTAAGACAACAAAGACATAGCTGAAAGTGCTAAAATATAAAACAATCTTGACAGTATTTGTTTTACTGGGCGTAAGGATATTAAATTATCTTCTAACAAGTGGACTTAATGTTCTGTTGTGTGTGTAGCCAGCTCTAAGATGCAGACAGATAAACTATGTTTCTAAGTTATTAAGAAAGCAGCGAGAGTATAGTAAAGTTCCCCTTTCAGACCTTGCGATCTATAGGGCAGATGATGTTAAGTGTCGCGTAGTTATCCTAACTCGTTTTTTATTTTCTCTACTCGTAGTGCTTGTACGGGGCGATAGTGCCTTGTATTTGTGTTTTGAATTGTTTTGCTACGTCACTAAGTCCGGTAACATCTATTGGTCACTCTTTGTCATGAGGCAGTTCACCCTCTGAGTTTGGTTGAAACGGACGGTGTGTTGGTCCCTAAAAGGTTATTATATCTATAGTCTGTACTAGTTTTCTTGGACTTATTATTCAGTAGGAATTTTTGGACCCCTGTTTAGGGGTGACAGTGTTGGAGTTGTATATACTGAGCTCGAGTCTATGCTAGTGTGGGCGTCGCTTGCCGTCTCAGAAATATATATTACAGTTTTCAGTGTCATTGTCAAATTGGCGATTATCTGAGGTCTAACTTTTAATATTACCGAGGTTGGCAGCTTTGTGACGCCAGTCGGTCAGAATCTGGTGGACTATGAAACCAGGGTGACAAGTTGATAGCAGAAGCAAAGGTGCTTAAATTAATTATTGAATAATATCTTTATATATATATATTATATGTAGGCCCTATATCTAATATATATATATATTGTCTATTTATCATCCTCATTGTACATACACATATATCAGTTTCATACAATTAAATTCATTTTTTTAATTTAAACTATTCACATAGTTGGTTACTCTATGTACGACTGTGTGTGAGTGATGTCAGGGTGAACCACGGGACCTAAACTATACACAGTTAGTTAACAACACAAATAATTCCTAAACCTGACATTAAGGTCATCTGTTTTATTGCCAATGGTTAACGAGCAGGGTGTCATGTGGCCAGCACAATGACCAACCGCCTTTACTATCCCCAACTAAAGTCAGGTACACGTAAGAGTTGGGACGCCCTAAAAAAAATCCCGAAATTCAAAATCTTCACCGAGATTTGAACCCAGGACCCCAGTTTCGGAATTGCTTAACCACTCAGACTTTGTGCTCCAATGACCTTGTGAGATGGGCAGTTAAATAATGGAGGATGAAGAGTTGTATTTGTAAATTGAAGTCTATACGCCTGAGAAAATGAGTAGTGAAACTCTATCATAAACTATATGTTCGTTGATGGGGGACCTCCGGATGCCTTGTAGCCTATATGGTAGTTGGAATTTTCTACCCAATCCAAGTGTTATACTTTATTCATTTAGTAATAGAGCTTTTTAGATTCTTTCAAAATCATCTACTAAATTATTAAAATACTAGCTACTTTCGATTCATCATCAAACTTAATACATTTGAGGACAGGTAGGCTAGGATTGGACGTCCATTAATTTGTGGGCCGGATTGTATAGAAAAGCCCGGGCCGATTTTGACACATAGTCCGCTCCTGCTAGAAACCATTTTTATTAGAAATCCGTGGATCTAGTTCTTACATTTATTGATGGGTTGCAGTTTATCTTAACAAACATCTACATATCCTCTCGGTTCCATTTGACTCGACAACTCTTTATAACTCTTGCCGCCTGTGACACCCAACCATAGACTTAATTCTCCAACCATAGACTTAATTCTGACACCATGAGTAGTCGCTCCCACAAATTTATCCCAAAGAAGAGAAAACATTCTCTATGATGGTTGAAACCTCTATGAACAGGTCTATCTTAACTGTGAATTGACCTTGTTTTTTTTTAAATGACTTAACTGTATAAATTTAGCTCTTGTAATACAAAGGGAGAATAATCCACGAGGGATTACGGGCACGACATGGCCTTCATTGTGCCAAAACCCCAAAATACAAATTCCTCTATAATTTCAACATTGCTGCTTTACCGCGAATAAATACTGTAATAACTTTAGGGAGGCAACTCAACGAGGCACATCGATGTTTATTTGAAAGACATCACAAATACATGTAGAACAACATGTCTTGATCACAAAAGCTTTCTCTAGCCTCTCCACTTGGGCGGAAATCGTCTGTCTCCTAATGTCAACATCCTTTTCTAGTCTGGTTAGTAGAGGTGCGCACCTCTGCACTAGCCTGGATAGCGATGCGCATGGCAGAGTCATAACAATACGAACAGTTGAGCGGCACTGGATATGTCCGTTTAATAGTATGTTTTGTTTTCTTTAGAACAAATATGTTGGCTTTCCACATTAAATTATTAACGATCATGGTGCCAACTCAAAGAATGATACATTTAAGAGTGGAGGATTTCGTGCATACGTTTCATCAAATCCTCTCTTGCAAAAGCCCTGGACAAAAAAAAAACATGTCGAGACGGAGATCAGCAAGTCTGGGGCAGTCAAACAGAATATGAGACGGACGTTTCGGCGGGCCGTATTTGGGGCATAACTGCACTATAGTACAGATTTAGCAAGCTTCAACATGACCCATTGTTGATATAGCAGTAGCACATGATTCCCCCCCCCCCCCATGTTGACTCAAGTGACTGGGATATGTTTTTTTTTTTTTACAATCCAAGTCTCTAATGCCATGAAACAATCTGCTAAGACCTAAGAAAAAACATGTTTAATGTATTAATGTAACAGCCAGCATTAGAGTTTATTTTGTATTTGAAAGTTCCTCTTTCAGACCTTGTGGTCTATAGGGCAGATGATGTAAAGGTCATCTGTTTCGGTGGCCTAAGCTTAACGCGGGTGTCATGTGGCCAGCACGACCAACCGCCTTTACTTTTCCCCAACTTATGTCAGAGGCGCCCAAAGATCCCAAAATAAAAATTCCCATTCTTCACCAGGATTTGAACCCTGGACCCCAGTTCAGAAGCCAAGCACCTTACTGCTCAGCCATAGCACCTCCAGAGGTTTATAAAGAAAAGTTAAAATCTCAGATAAACGAGGCAAAAAAAAGTACAAAACTATTCACTTTCAATAAGTCAAATTGAAAGGTTTATTCAATATCTGAAAATTAACAATTGGTCTCAGTTAAATTACTATATCAGGGTTTAAGTGAACATAGTTGCATGTATAAATAAGTGTTATGTATGCTCCTCAACGTTTGTAACTCTGCCAAGGCACTTATAATACAAATTGTGAAATTTCAAAAGGTGCTGCTTAATGGCATAAAATTTAAAAAAAAAAACTTTTTTAAAGGTTATAATTGAATTAAATATGGTTGAAATATTTTTTTTAAAGTAGGTAATTTAGTCTGCATACATTTTGATTCAACTAGTTTGCATTACAAAACAAAGACCAGCTTTTGCCAAGAACTTATTTACCACCTCTCAGACGAAGGACTAAATGCAGTGTCGATTCTTTCTGAATGTTGTAATCTGACAACGTGCGGCCATCTTCAAGTTGTTTGCCAGCAAAGATAAGACGCTGTTGATCTGGTGGAATGCCTTCTTTATCTTGGATTTTAGCTTTGACATTGTCAATGGTGTCTGAGGGCTCAACCTCAAGTGTAATGGTCTTGCCAGTGAGGGTCTTGACAAAGATCTGCATACCACCTCTCAGACGAAGGACCAAGTGTAGTGTTGATTCTTTCTGTATGTTGTAATCTGACAACGTGCGGCCATCTTCAAGTTGTTTACCAGCAAAGATAAGACGCTGTTGATCTGGTGGAATTCCTTCTTTGTCTTGGATTTTGGCTTTGACATTGTCAATGGTGTCTGAGGGCTCAACCTCAAGTGTAATGGTCTTGCCAGTGAGGGTCTTGACAAAGATCTGCATACCACCTCTCAGACGAAGGACCAAGTGTAGTGTTGATTCTTTCTGAATGTTGTAATCTGACAACGTGCGGCCATCTTCAAGTTGTTTACCAGCAAAGATGAGTCGCTGTTGATCTGGTGGAATTCCTTCTTTGTCTTGGATTTTGGCTTTGACATTGTCAATGGTGTCTGATGGCTCAACCTCAAGTGTAATGGTCTTGCCAGTGAGGGTCTTGACAAAGATCTGCATACCACCTCTCAGACGAAGGACTAAATGCAGTGTCGATTCTTTCTGAATGTTGTAATCTGATAACGTGCGGCCATCTTCAAGTTGTTTACCAGCAAAGATGAGACGCTGTTGGTCTGGTGGAATGCCTTCTTTGTCTTGGATTTTGGCTTTGACATTGTCAATGGTGTCTGAGGGCTCAACCTCAAGTGTAATGGTCTTGCCAGTGAGGGTCTTGACAAAGATCTGCATACCACCTCTCAGACGAAGGACCAAGTGTAGTGTTGATTCTTTCTGTATGTTGTAATCTGACAACGTGCGGCCATCTTCAAGTTGTTTACCAGCAAAGATGAGACGCTGTTGATCTGGTGGAATTCCTTCTTTGTCTTGGATTTTGGCTTTGACATTGTCAATGGTGTCTGATGGCTCAACCTCAAGTGTAATGGTCTTGCCAGTGAGGGTCTTGACAAAGATCTGCATACCACCTCTCAGACGAAGGACCAAGTGTAGTGTTGATTCTTTCTGTATGTTGTAATCTGACAACGTGCGGCCATCTTCAAGTTGTTTACCAGCAAAGATGAGACGCTGTTGATCTGGTGGAATTCCTTCTTTGTCTTGGATTTTGGCTTTGACATTGTCAATGGTGTCTGATGGCTCAACCTCAAGTGTAATGGTCTTGCCAGTGAGGGTCTTGACAAAGATCTGCATACCACCTCTCAGACGAAGGACTAAATGCAGTGTCGATTCTTTCTGAATGTTGTAATCTGACAACGTGCGGCCATCTTCAAGTTGTTTACCAGCAAAGATAAGACGCTGTTGATCTGGTGGAATGCCTTCTTTATCTTGGATTTTAGCTTTGACATTGTCAATGGTGTCTGAGGGCTCAACCTCAAGTGTAATGGTCTTGCCAGTGAGGGTCTTGACAAAGATCTGCATACCACCTCTCAGACGAAGGACTAAATGCAGTGTCGATTCTTTCTGAATGTTGTAATCTGACAACGTGCGGCCATCTTCAAGTTGTTTACCAGCAAAGATAAGGCGCTGTTGATCTGGTGGAATGCCTTCTTTATCTTGGATTTTAGCTTTGACATTGTCAATGGTGTCTGAGGGCTCAACCTCAAGTGTAATGGTCTTGCCAGTGAGGGTCTTTACAAAGATCTGCATACCACCTCTCAGACGAAGGACTAAATGCAGTGTCGATTCTTTCTGAATGTTGTAATCTGACAACGTGCGGCCATCTTCAAGTTGTTTACCAGCAAAGATGAGACGCTGTTGATCTGGTGGAATTCCTTCTTTGTCTTGGATTTTGGCTTTGACATTGTCAATGGTGTCTGATGGCTCAACCTCAAGTGTAATGGTCTTGCCAGTAAGGGTCTTGACAAAGATCTGCATTTTGAGTTTCTAAAAAAGAAAAGAAAAGTAATAAGTCTTAAGTGCTTAATTTTCAATTACATAAATACAATGCATGGGAAAGGTTTCTAAATTACATTATGTGCAAAAGAACAAGTTTTGTAAGCCTAATTTCTATCTATGCCATAATAATATAAAAGTTTTAGACAAAGACTTCTAAGACACAATGATTCACAGGTAAATCTAATTGATCTTATATACTATAATATATACATATATATAATAAGGCAGGGCTTCTAAAACTTTACATGTGACATCCTCTAGACCAAAAAATGAATGTTTACCCAAGTGGGGCTTAACACATTTTCTTAATTCTGAGTTTGAGAAATTCAATCTCCTGGTATCTACAACACTAATTATTCTAATAAGAATGCATATATTAGACTTCTAGCATAAATTTTGATTAGCACAGAAAAATGACTATCCAGAACTAGACTATTGATGAGTAAATTATACTTATTAATGTTAAAGAAATTTAAAATATAGACCTCTAAAGATCTCAATGTTTATAGCCATTGTAGTCAATTATATTTTGCATCTCTAGTTGCGATTTGGTTCTCTATCTTATTATCTGGAGAGACCAATGTCACTTTGTCAGTTCATTTAATGTGTCAAAGTCTGCAAACATTTTATTTTATGCTGCCAAGTCCATACATTGTCTGTATAAATTTTTTTTTGTCTCTTTATTTGTCACTTTCCATTTTAGCATTCAAGTCCCCCCATGATGATCAATACATCTCTAATGAGTATTTTGTCTACTGTTGCAGTTGGTCATAGATTTATTTTTTTAGTATCAGTTGTAGGGTTAGTGGGAGCATAGCACACATATGAAAAAATTTTTAATTGTACAAAAATTAGCTTATTCTTTCTGAAACTGATTCACATTCCAAGAGACTTTTAAATACTTTATTGGTTAATAATGCCCTTCATTTTCATGGAAATCTTTTCTTTTCCAGAGACACCATAAGTGTCCCAGTGACTATCATTCAGTACCAAGATCTGTAGTTTGTAGTTAGCTAATTCATGTCAACTTGAACACATACATCTAACTGGTTCCTTCAATGTACAGACATTCCATGTTTCCAAACTAAATGATGCCTTCTGTACAGTACTTGACAAGGAAATGTTTCTTTTTCACATTTTTAAGTAGAGTGCACAGCTTCATAATTCTCCTTTGTGGAGCTCTACTCTTGCCTCCGACTATGTTTACGGTTTTGTTTTTTGTTATGGTTTCTGTAAGAGTATTTTTTTTCTATGGATGCCAATGGCACCTATGATGTATTGTATAATTTGTCTGGCCCCTTTCCAAACAGACTTGTCCAGTTTGGTAGTACCAGGAGTGATTTAGCTCTGAAGCAGCAAGCTGTCAAATCGCAGCAAATTATGTGCATCAGGTGACCTATTAGTATTACCTATCCCCTATGCCGGTTATGCTACAAACATAAAATCTAATCTAATTCTAAAATAGATCAGATATGGTCTAGATCTTATTTCTTAAGCTTTTATGTACACTAGCACTAGATCTAGCTCTAGTTAACCATACAATTAAAATATTAAATCTTAGGAATAGAATAAAATCTATATTATATATCACTAACTGGCAGGATATCTAAATCTAGCTAGAGATAGATCTGATATTGATTATTATCATTATATAAATATTATGATTATTTATTATATCTTAAAGTTATTCATGATAACTTTATTTATTATATCTTAATCTTATTCATGATAACTTGAGTCAAGTTGAGTCTTGAAATACTTGAATACCGGTATTCTAGAATTTGAAATCAAGAGCTCTACTACACTTTAATCTCTACTATGTTAGTATGTAGAGCTAGAAGACTAGTGACTGACCCTAGACTCTATACTAAGATCTGATCTAAATTTTAGAAAAATAGATATAATATTTAATATTATATTTAATTAATAAATTATTTATTATAGATCTGTCCTACTTAGTACTTCAACTTCACCTTCAGCCTTCACTTCGACTTAGTGAGGCTAATCAATGACACCTCTGCCCTGGCTCTAGACTCTAGATTATCCTCTAGTCTAGACTCTCGATCTAGACAGTGAGTGTAAATTTCTAAAATTAGATTTTATAATAGATAAGACTCTAGAACTAGGTGAGTTGGGGAAAAAATCACTTATTTCTAAAGACTATTTCTAGAATAAATTACTTTCTCTTTCAGTTATGAGTTAAAGGTTAATTAATCATGCGTGTGTGCACAGTGACACAGTGTGAATGACGAAAGAGATAAAGATAAGTTCTGAAATAACTTGAACTTCCGCTTTCATTTCTCTGCATAAAATCCCTAGACATGTCGCTATTCTAAATACCCATAATGATCTCTAGAGATTGACTCTAGATCTAGATTCTAGTCTGTCTAGGTTTTCTATTATTTAGATCTAGACTTCTACTCTAGATAGATACAAGTCTATGTTAAAAAATATTCCATTTATAATAATTTTTTTTATAAACTATTTATATATTTGAACCCTTTGAAAACAATGAGGCATTGTGTTGAGATCTTTTTCTCTACCTAGTCTAATAGCTAGATCTATCTAATAGTAATATAATACTAGACTGACTAGAGATATCTTAATATAATATCTAGACTGTCTATCTTATCTTATATAATACAGACGTTACTTCAAAAAAGAAGATGATTACGTCCTAAGCGTCATGCATTTAGTCATGCATATTAACCAATGACTTAAATTCTGCCAAGTCACTGGTTTTTCTGCCTAGCTCAGGCAACCCATTCCATGCTCTAATAGCACTAGGGAAGAAGGAGTATTTGTACAAATTTGTCCAAGCATAGGGGACGAGGAATGTGCCTTTATTTTTGTGTCTTTCAGAGTATTTTATTAAATTTGGTTTTTGTATTTGAAGATTATGGTTCAGTGTTTTATGTATAATTGCTACTTTACTTTTGAGTCTTCTGTCCTGAAGGCTTTCTAAATTTAGTGATTTTACTAATGGTGTTACCCTAGTCAAATGTGAATATTCGTTTGTTATGAATCTTACTACTCTATTTTTGTGTTTGTTCCAGTTTCTTAATGTTTTCTTGAGTTGAGGGGTCCCACACGGTGGATGCATATTCTATTATTGGCCTAGCCAAGGTTAAATAACATTTTAGTTTTATGTTCTTATTTGATTTATAGAAATTTCTTTTAATAAATTCTAATGCTTTGTTTGATTTTTTTATAGTTTCATCAATATGTGGATTCCATGACAGTTTTTCATTTATTATAACACCTAGGTATTTTGCGTTTTTAGTCTGTGTTACTGGTTTGCCATGAATAAGATAAGTGGAATTAATTTGTTTTAGTTTTTTTGTTACTCTAAAACAACTGACATTTTTCTGGGTGGAAAGACATGCTCCAATTTGATTCCCATTTCTGTAATTCATCTAATTCTCTTTGTAAAGTATCTGTGTCTTGTTTTGTTTTTATTGTTCTATATATTATGCAATCGTCTGCAAATAATCTGACTTTTGTTCCTGAACTAATGCAATTTGGTAAATCGTTTATGTAAATTAATAATAGTAGTGGACCCAAGACTGTTCCTTGAGGTACACCTGAGTTTACTGTTATTGGTGTTGATTTAAAGCCATTTATTATTACAGTTTGTTCTCTCCCTATCAGAAAATCTTTAATCCACTGATGCAGTGGACCATTAATGCCGAAATATTTTAATTTTTTAAGCAAACTATGGTGGTGAACTTTGTCAAAAGCCTTGGAAAAATCTAGTAAGATAGCATCTATTTATTCACTATTATCTAAACCTTTTGAAAAATCATCAATTAGTCCTATTAGTTGTGTTTCTAGTCATCTAGATCTAATCATCTATGTTACACTATCATTCAATTCAGTGATTCACTATGTTTTGAGTATGTTGCGTAGATTTAGAAATCTAGATCTAGTAGACTATCTATAGATGTAGACTTGAGTCTAGATTCTTAATCTATAATGTAATGAAAAAAAAAATTTTACCCGGTAACCCTAGCAGTTTCTAGTACTACTACTAACTAGAATCTAGTCTTACTAGATCTAGGTGTAGACTCTGTCTTAGTATCTAGCTAGCTAGTTGGCTTGTAACTATCTTTGGCTTGTAACCATCTTAACTATCTAAATCTATATACTATAGTATAATAGATCTACTACTAGTACTACTTCTAGTAGATAGAATCTAGATTCTAGTTGTAAAAGTTATAAAAAGCACTAACCTTTGACGGATTTGCCTTTTTGATCTAATCTAGACCTACTATTTGAAGAGGATCTAGAATTGTAGATCAAGAACAGTTCCTTTTATAGTCTAGTACCGATTATGCGCCTAGAATAGGCCTAACTGCTCAGAGCCGAAACTCGATTATTTATATACCGTTAACGTACCATAAAAAAAATATGCGTAAAAATAGAAATGACGTATTCCTAGTTACGTTAACGGTATAAGTAGGCCTTTAATGTTTTTAATCATGTGAATACGTGGGCTTAAAAATGAACAGAGACAGAGATATGACAGGGAGAGGTCTATAAATAAGCTAGCAAATACAGACTATACAACGAAATCGAATACGTAGACTGCTATGCTTCATGTGTCTGACTCATCGTTTATATTTTTGTAATACTAATAATAATATTATGGCCTAGGCCTATATAAGATAGTAACAAACTTTGATAAAGAAATTTAGAGCGACCTAATTAACACACTTATATATTAATCTAACTGTGAGGAGATGTTAAATTTCAATTACAAAAAGGAGATCACTGGTCCCTATAATATTATATATAATATAATATATATGCCTAATGCCTATATATATTTCTATATATTATATTATATATAGGCCTATATATCACCTTCACCATCCCTAATTATATATAGTCTGTTGGACCGTGCGTTAGGGTACCACAAACGATCTGTATAGACCGTCTTTCTCCATTCCATTCCTCATGCTTGTCTTGAGTCCGAAGATATAATTAATACGGAATGCAATATTTCTCGTGGCTACGCAATCCCAGATGTGACAACATTTTTATATAGGCCTAATATTGAATTATATATGTAAACGGCAATCATTCTAGAACACTCTATTGGCCGCCTCGCTCCATTCTATTCATTCCTCATATGACAATCATTCTAAAGACCCTAGAGAAATAATAAAAGCAAGCAAAAAAAAAAAAAAGCAAAGAACTCTGATCCAACTTACAGACGAACTAGCCCAAAAACCAGTGGCGTACCGTAGCATCCATGGCGCGAAGGGTTTCAATGAACCGGGCCCATGACCATTTAGGGGCCCACACCCGATGGTGTAACAACCATATAAGCTAGGGCCGGATTTACATCTATGCAACATATAAAGCTCTAGCTTAGGGCCTTCAAAAAATATTTAGTAGTTTTTATACATACAATATCTGGACTAGGCTCCATATCTCAAATAGCTAAAGGACTTTTTAACTCTAAATGCGGCATATCGCCTGGTCCAATGAATAATGACCAATTGTGGCCTGCACTACAATGCAGTTTTGTAAAAATTGATTTAAAAAAAAGTTTCCTTAAAATATCCGAAAGTCACATCAAACTTTATGCAAGGAACTGCTTTCATCAGGTTGGTTTATTGTAATCTGGTGACAATACTCCCATTCTTTTTTTTTTAAATTAAACCGTTGATAGAAATACCTTTTTTCATCCTTTTTTTTTTTAAAGTAAGCACCGTTTTTTTTTTCTAATACTAGAAATGTAGATGTAGACTTACAAATTAGATATTGTTATAACCCTATTGGCGGCGCGAGAGGGTTAACTGTAGGTTCAGTTGACACACGTGAACTCAGGCACATCAATCAGGCCAATGGCTGTCGATGGACAAAAGACAGTACTGCTAGTACATAGATATGACCCGCGTTATGGTCATGTGATCGAAAGCCTGCGTGAACCAGAGACACAGTGTGTAAGAAAGTGCAGTTCAAGACCGGAGACCGGGACTGTTAGTCGGCCATGAAGTCGGTCCTGGTTGAGTCCTCGAGTCCAGGAAGAGATAGAGACAGTAGAGTTTTGTACGGTGATGTACAATGTTGCATTTTAGTTGTGTTGCCAATAGTCTAGTATTGGCTTATATCTACTTATTGACCCATTATTAAAGTACCAGATTAACCGGAGCTCTTGTCAAGTTCTTGATGTGTTAGATGTGCTGTGTTGTGTTTAGCAGTGTTTACAGAAGGCCTGATTAGGAGAGATCGTAACAATATTAAACAAGCAAAAGAAACATCTTATTTTGTTACTTCGGGAAACGTTAAAGAGGTTGACTTCTTAGCTACTTAATAATAATTTTATTTATAAAGCGCTGTTAACAAACAAAATGTAGGCTCAAGGCGCTGTAATAACATTACAAACACTTATCGTGACTGAATTTAGGAGGAGATTTATAGCAAAAATGTTTAAGATAGAGCGATACTTACATTTATCATGGACTAGTGGCTTTCACATGAATGGCTCCTTTGTTGTCTGGTATGTGCAATGTTAAGTCTTACTGGTAGTCTCGATGGCCTCGGGTTTATACCCTGAGACAACATCAATGGGCTTTGTTTTCCAACCGAATCATAAAAAAGGATTGGCCTGCTAATGACTTAACTCCATCAACAAGCTTGCCAAACATACAGACAACACGACAGACTTAGAACGATGGACGGTGTAAACAAGGAGCACATTGAAGAAGTTGACATTTACTGACTGAAAGTAATTCATCGTATAGTGAATGTTAGTTTTAACTTTAGCATGCAACAACCTTTCATTTAGCGGATATTGCGAAGAGTATCGTTTTGGTAACACGAGTAACAATGACAATGTCTTAACAGTACATAAATTCTCAAGAAAAAAAAAACAAGCCTTTACCTTGACCTACAGATTCAAAATAACAAACCTGTTAGGCAATGCAATCCTAGCGAAATACTAAAGGATTTTCTCTATCATGGTTGACAGCACTCAAAGAGAATTAAACAACGTATTAAATTTACATTATTTTCTGAAAATGTTTTGTGGACTCCGATGAAGAACTACCCACAGAAATTCGTCATATGTAGGTTTTCATATTTGCGACATGGTACTAAATGATTAGGCCTATGTCCGCAGTTCTCATGAACTTGCATAGGAATGTCTTAGTAAATGTACCGATACATACAAACTACTGGATTTCTTTGTCACACAAAATATTTGTCAAACGGGGGGGGGGGGGGGCTTAAACATATTCTTGAGCCCGGGCCCACGGCCACGGGTACCTTGCTACGCCACTGCCTAAAACACTATCTACCCAATAATTTAGAAAAAATTACAGATTCTCTAACATAACTCCTGGACTTAACTACAAACAACCGACCATTAAAACACATTTAATAAATAAAACACTAACAAAAGAATCAAATCCACCGGAGCTCAAAGTAGGCATGCTCGAAACAATTGAAAGCTATCCAAAAACATGGGAAATGAAAGAGCAGATGAGCTTTCAAAGGCAAAATCTTCTCTATGGAACAACCAGATAGACCTGTCAACTACCTCACCCTAAGGTCAATGTTAATCAACAACCACAATAGGAGTGGCTCAACCAATGGGCAACAGGAAACACAGGCAGAGCCATGTACAAAGTAATGAACATGCCTAACAAACTGGACAGTATTAACTTCCTCCCCCGCAAAGAGCAATCTACAATCTTCCAACTAACCCTCACCAAATTGCATTACTTCAGGAACAAAAGTCAGATTATTTGCAGACGATTGCATAATATATAGAACAACAAAAACAACACAAGACACATATTTTACAAAGAGAATTAGATGAATTACAGAAATGGGAATCAAATTGGAGCATGTCTTTCCACCCAGAAAAATGTCAGTTGTTAAAAGTAACAAAAAAAAAAAAACTAAAACAAATTAATTCCACTTATCTTACTCATGGCAAAGCAGTAACACAGACTAAAAACGCAAAATACCTAGGTGTTATAATAAATGAAAAACTGTCATGGAATCCCCATATTGATGAAACTATTTAAAAAATCAAACAAAGCATTAGGGGGTATTAAATGAAATTCCTATAAATCAAAAAAGAAAAAAAAAAAAATGTTATTTAACCTTGGTTAGGCCAATAATAGAATATAGCGACTGAAATAAAAAAAAAAAGAACAGACTACGTTGGGCATGTCGCCTTGAAAGAATCTCAGATAACAGAGGAGCGAAAATTGTATACAGGCAAAAACCAAACCACTGGGATGGATGGCTGAATTTCTTCACTTATGTGTCACCCCCTGGTGGATGTCACCGGGTGCGATCCGCATCCTCCGCGTGAGGCAACTGGGCCTATATACCGTTAATACAATCGTAAAGCTTTTAGGCCTTATTTAGGAGACAAATTATGTGCGCCGTTCACCCAGGCCGGTAAGAGGGAGGTCTCGTTCGTTTTTGCAGGTCTTAGGGTTCCAAGTGCGATGCACAACTCTACATGACAATTTCAAATGGTAGGCCAAACAACGTATTGAGGAAGGACTGCGGCACCAACCAATGTAATCCTCCTTGCAGACTCACTTTCTTGCCTTCAAGCTGTCGAGAGTTCAGAGACGTGGCCTACCCAACTGGCAAAAACATTGGTATGTGTGGAGCGCCTCGAAAGGAAATAGCGGGTAAGTATGGTGATGCAATTGATTCCCTCACATTGTGGAATCAGAGGAAACGAGAAGGCCAACAGTTTGGCGAAGCTAGGAACGCTTCTAGACCCACCAGTAGAGCTGCAAACATACGAGAGTGCAAAAGCGAGGATTTGTGAATGGATCAAGCTCAAGTGGTACGAAAGCTGGGACCATTGTAGCAGGGGACGGGAAGTCTGGAATGTTCTCAAACGCCCAAACAGGAAGGACGAATGGTAGCAGCTAGACAGGAATGATCAGGCAATTTTGGCACGATTTCACACTGGACACTGTCCGATAGGAGCCTACTTCGCTAGGATCCGAGATATCACGAACTCAGATGTCGACACTGTCACACGGAAGACTAGATAGCAGAACACATCCTGTACGATTGCAGTGTGCTCAGAAATACAATCGAAGATATACGACTAGACTTGAAACAGATACAACTGACTGGTACATGAGGGGGTCTCCCTCTGCCAGATACTTATATTTTAAAGCACATGGATTCAAGAATATTAAAACTTACTTTTATTCAATAGAAAATAAATCTATAGGCCTATTTGTCATGAGCCCAAGGGTCAAAATAAATTAAAAGAATGCACTGATGCATACCGACAGTGCACTAGATGCGCACCATCTGGAGTAGAACCAAATGTTTATAGAGAGAACGGGTCTAACTAATTTATACCAGCAGTAAGAAGCCAAGAGGTTACAGAGGAGAAATTAATTGTCGCCAGTGGACACGGGCGAGGCGGGCAAGGGGGTTTTGTTTGATATCGAAAAAAGGGAAACTTGCTCTACATTATTGAGAGATATAATTTTAAATGAGTTTTTAAAAATTAAATGTTGTTGTTTCTGAAATTGTATATATTTACATATATTAAAATATAACATTATTACAATTAGAAACAGACTTACATCATCTGAACATTCAACATCTTCATTAAACGTTTAAACTTTACAGGAACAGTTCTTGGTACATTATACCCCGGTACCAATGTATCTCAAACTTTTATTAGTGGCGCCAAAATAGGATAGCAAATCAAATAGGCCTAGAATTTAATTTAGAAGTAGGCGTTAGACGGGCTGATGCTATAGTATGAGAGACATTCGAGTCAGCAGAGCATTTAAGTTAGAAACGGGATTGATCGTGGAAAGTTTTTCCTCGTGTTCAACAAGTTGCCTTGTAGAGGACCGTTCAATCCACGCTAAAGATGTCCTCATAAAGTTAATACGTTAATTACTCTGGAAAAAATTAATCCGTTATGTAGTAAGAAGGTAGTTGATTCTGAAATTTAGCATTCCCCGCGTGGTACGCCACTGTTTTCAAGCACCAAAACTATTGTGGCAGGTGATTTCAATGCCAAATACCGGTATCTGATTTTGGGTTGTGACACAATCGATCCTTCGAGGGGAGCAAACTACTCCATGTAGTTAACGGATCAAGTCAGGTTCTACTACAAGAACAACTGCTCATAAAGCCAACCAACTGCATGCTCGAAGACTGTTCATAAGCTTAAATTATGGTCGACTTTGTTGACCAATTGAGAGATGCCGAGATAGAGTTAATTTAAGTTGTAGATCATTATAAGCAACGTACATTAACATTATGAGAATTGATGGTGACATTTCCATTAAATCATATGTAGATAGATATATTATATACAGTTCGTAATTAGGATAGGATCCCGATTTTTAGTAAAGGAAAAACAAAATTCGCTGTAGTTCTTATAACAGTGTGGTGGGCTATATTTTCTTATCTAGGTCTGCTGCAATCGCCTTCAGTAACACACTTTTAATATGTTCATGACGTAAGTCGTTAACACGTTACACTTCAGCGTAGACCTATATATCATCTCATTGGGAACATTGCTAGTTTATTCAAAATCCATAGTTGATTGTTATTTTACTCAAGATTTCCTAGTCGCTCAAGTAGGCCTAGAAGTACACAGATTGAGAACTCTTACAAGGTTTGAGATTATATAGATCTACTTGTGACGTTTTAGTCTAGAAAACAAGTTCCGGTGAATAACGCTTCCTCTGACAAATGAGAATTCACCACGTTTGGGAAATAACGGACCGGTTATTGACGATCAAGAATCTAGATTTATCTAGAACACTTGATTTGCATGTTGAAAAAAAAAATCCAAAAATATTAGATCTTATAATATATTAGATCTATTTTGTTTGCAATATCTAGATCGAGTAGATCTAGTTTAGTAGTTAATTGATCGGCCATAGCAAGTTAGGTTAGGCTAAACTGTAGTCTGTAGATCTAGTGTAGATTTCTGTACTGTTAACTGTAAGTGTAGTCACTTTAACTCTATTAAATAAAAGGCTTGGCCTGGCTTGTGTTGTAAAGTCAAAGTTCAAGGTGTCTGGTTAGAGTAAGTTAGGTTATGATTATCTGTATCATCAATAATTAGATCTATGATGTATCATTTGATTTATATAAATTATAATATAATTAATATAAAATAATATAAAAAATAACATTTAAAATTATTTTAAGAAAGGGAAAAAAGTCTGAAAGGTTTGGTATGGCAACTTAACTAGAGATAGTAGAGTCTATTATCTATTTTTTGAATTTGAGAATCATTTGATGATACTGACTGATGAGATGAGTCTGTTATGATATATATAGATTTATAATAGAATCAAGAATCCGATCATGTAGTCTAATATATTTAGATGATATCTAACAATACTTTAGAGCTCTAGGCTAGGTCTAGTGATAGTTTATTACTATTATCAGTCTTAGACTTTAGACCTTCTTATCTTATATAAAAAATATAGATGTTACTTCAAAAAACATGATTACGTCCTACACATCATGCATATTAACCAATGACCTAAATTCTGCCAAGTCACTGGTTTTCCTGGCTAGCTCAGGCAACCCATTCCATGCTCTAATAGGGAAGAAGGAGCTTGGAGCATTTATACCAATTTGTCCTATCATATGTAATGACGAATGTCCCTTTATATAAATCTTTGTCTTTCTGAGTATTTTATTAAATTTTGTATTTGAAGATTACGGTTCAGTGTTTTATGTATAATTGCTACTTTACTTTTGAGTTTTGAGTCTTCTATCCTGAAGACTTTCTAAATTTAGTGACTTTACTAAAGGTGTTACTCTCAAATGTGAATATTCGTTTGTTATGAATCTCACTGCTCTATTTTATGTCTTTTCCAGTTTCTTATTGTTTTCTTGAGTTGAGGGGTCCCAAATAGAGGATGCATAATCTGTTATTGGCCTAACCAGGGTTAAATAACATTTACTTTAGTTTTATGTTCTTATTTGATTCATATTATAGAAATTTCTTTTAATAAACCCTAATGCCTTGTTTGATTTTTTGATAGTTTCATCAAAATGGGGATTACATGACAGTTTTTCATATACTATAACACCTCCTTAGAGGCATTTTGCGTTTTTAGTCTGTGTTACTGGTTTACTATGAATAAGATTTTTTTCAGTTTTTTTGTTACTCTTAATGTCTTAATAACTGACATTTTTCTGGGTGGAAAGACATGCTTCAATTTGATTCCCATATATATCTGTAATTCTTCTAATTCTCTTTGTAAAATTTCTGCATCTTGAATTGTTTTTATTGTTCTGTATATTATGCCTAAGTGAGGGTATTACAATAAAGGAAAAAAAGGGGGGGGGGCATGCTGTTAGTTTAGTATTAGCTCTCATTTTAATTTACTCGAGATTTGCAATAAATACATTGAATCATTACTAACAATTTAGAGAAATATTTATAATAGCCTTTTTGTTTAGATTCTATATTGTGTTATAGCTACTTGTAGTTTCAAGTTGTCATTTGATATGAAAGTTCTTGTCTTTTTTTTTTTAACCTTAATCACATTCATGCAGGAATTAATAATTTTTGTAGCATCTCATTGGTGTGTGTGATCACTATCATGCTTCCACATCTTCAACACAATAATATCTACTTCCTGTTATGTGCACAACATGGTGTGAATGCATATTGAAAGAGGAAGAAGAAAAAGGACAGAAAAAAATGGAGTACTGTGAATGAGGATATTTTGGATATTATTTTCGTTGAGCCAGGATTAAAGTTCTCATAATCTACTACTTGTAGTTCTGTGTTAGTGCATGATTAAAAGTCTCATTAGCTCATGACATTTCCAAAACAAATTATTGGAAACATTTATATATATATATATATATATATATATATATATATATATATATATATTAGATATATTTAACCAGAATTTACCTTTAGATCAGTCTGATCTAAATTAGACTTTATTTTAACACTAGCCTGCACTACTAGTACTAAGTATTTAATACTGAGTTTTGCTCTTTTTTTTTTTAGGATGAAGATCATTTTTAGTTTTTCCCTCTTGGTCATATGTTTGTTTTCGCTCAACTTCTTTATGGCTTCTGCTGATTTTGAGGATGAAGAGGAGGATATTGATGATGGTGTGGTAGAGGTGGAAGAAGAAGAAATGAGATTTCCTAAAGAAAGGGTAATTAGTCTTTTTGTGTCACAGCCTTTACCATACAATTTAAACAAAATGGAATAGAGAAAAAAAACAATGTTAAAGTTTTAATATTTCAATATTTGTATTATCTGCAGCTAAATATAGAATTCATATGAAAATGTTTTTCTTTTCAATAGCCTGAGTATGAGAGGCCAATACCTAATGGTGACACCTACTTTTACGAACCATTTGATACAAGAGCTGAATTTTTGAAAAAGTGAGAGCTTTGCACAAAAATGACTGTATTAGATCAGCATTTCTCCACCTTTATCTCAAAAATATTTATTGGGCAAAGTATCACCTTAAGTGCATCATAGCACTCCATTCATCTTTATACTGAAGAAAAAAATACATTTGAATTTTTGTTCTTTTGTAATTTATGGCTGCAGAACCTTTCAGTTTCTAGAGTACCATCAGTTGTACATAATATAAGGTAGAGAAATGCTGTAATAGATTTAAAGTATCAGAAAAAAAAGCTTTTCTAGTTTTTCTATCTAGCCAATATAAAATTCTACAAATGTTATTCATGATCCATTTGTTTTCTTAGATGGGTGCAATCTCAGGCTAAGAAAGATGGTGCTGATGATCATCTTGCCAAATATGATGGTAGGATCAGAATTTTCTTTCCCTTTTCAAATTCAGCTTAAAACATTGTAATAATTATCATTAAATGTTCACATTGTTGCTAACAGGTTATATATAATATGCATATTTTAGGTAAGTGGGTGATAGAAGAGGCTAAAGAAAATCCAATTTTGAGAGACTTAGGCTTAATCTTGAAGGTAAGTTTTTTTAGTTTTTAATACTATATAATATAATAAAACAAACTACTTCATTATACTTTTAAAATATTTTATTGTAAATTTACTGTCTTTTTAATTATTTGCTATATATTTTTTTTTTATTTGGTTATTAGTTTCAGCAGATATATGTATTTTAAATATGGCTACAACATTCTTCATACACAAATTATTTTTTCTCTCCTAACTAGTCAAAAGCAAAGCATCATGCTATCTCAGCCAAGTTAGATAAACCATTTGAATTTGATGGAAAGCCTTTAATTGTCCAGTGAGTAAATATGTACTATAATCTGTCATTACTAAATAGGTTTCTGCCCCTTTTCTACTGCTGGCTATGTGATATATTGGGAGTGCTATTCAAAAACTGATTTTTGCTAGAAGCAGAGACTTTCACAAATAATTTATTACTTGTGTGCTATTGGTAGCAATTTATTATTATTTTTACTATTCCTTTATTACATTTCCTTAATGCTCTCTATGAAAAATACTTCTGTTCTCTGGTGTAACTACCTGATACAACCTACCATTTCACTGACAGATTTGATCTATAGAGGATTTATTACCCAGCTAAAATCGGAAAGCTGTCATGCTTCCTTGCCAATGTGAAGGGTGAAAAGTCATTCATAGACTTGATACAATTTTTGGTGTTGCTATTGACAGATAAAAAGGACATTGTTTTATGTGCATTGTTGTGACTATTTTGATTGAAGGTTAATGCCTTTGAATGTTCTTGACATGTATTTTGCATAACAAATTGATCTTCCTTAACTGCTAGGTGATCCTTGCAAGATCAAAAGTTATTGTGTAGATTTGCTTAAAATTGTATTGATCCATTTTATATTTAACATTGCAACAACGATAAATGATAAATCCTTAAAAAAAAAGACTTTTTAGTTGTTTTAAAATATTAAAAAATGTAATTACTAAAAAAAATTAAACTGAGAGAGAGTGAGTGAGTCCTATACAAGTGTTTTCTTTATTATTGAGAAAGAGTGAGTCCTATACAAGTGAACTAAAACATGTTTTGTTTGTGAATGTTCTAGGTATGAAGTGAAGTTCCAGAATGGCATTGAGTGTGGAGGTGCCTATGTTAAGCTGTTGTCTAAAACAGGACAGTTAAATCTGGTTAGTATAGTCATCTAAGGTCTTAGTCTTGGATTATTCCACTATTTATTGAAAAGTCTGAAATTCCTAAAAGTAAATTGACTTTTAAAAAATTCTTAAGAATTGTAACTTTTCATGGCTAAAGAAAAAGACAATTGTCTACCATTTTCATATTTCAAAAAGTTAGGTTTCATAGTTTAACAGTCTTCTGCACACGAGATATCTTTATTCATTGATGCAAGATTGCTATGGTTTCGACATGCCGTCCTAAGTAAATTTATGAAATGATGACTGATAATTATTGATTATTAGTCAACTAACTTTTCCTAGCTGAATTCTATAATCAGTCAAGAAACATAAAAAAAAAAACACTTCATAGAATGATTACAATCTTGTCATAAAAGATGAAAATAAGACAATATTTGGGGTAGGCGCAGTGTCTTATCTTGGTTTCACACACTCTAGATCTAAACAATCCAATCATTAGTGAACTAGTTTTTAAACAATTGTAACTCACTTTCACTCAATGTTATCACTTTAAAAAATGATCATGCTGCTCTGAGAGCTGAATAGTCAAGACCAAGTGCAGTGCTGTGACAACTTTCTTAACTTTCTTGCTAGCTATATCACTGACTTTTGAGTGTTAGAATTTACTATGCTGTCTTCAGTATATAATGATGAAATGCCTAAATTGCAATTACCCTTGTGCTCAGTAGACTCATTCTGTTGGTAGTTCTCAGTTCTCCATTTTTTTCTTTAAAAATTTGGCATCAAATGCTCACAATATGATTGTACAAGTGGTTTGAGTTTATAATATGCTGTTAAGCATCCTAGTATAGATTAAGTTATTATTACACTTATATTTAATTTATATAATCTAATTTAGCCATTGCTTCAGTGCCTTTGGCGTTAAACTAAAAAAAAAATGCTCTGAAATAATATATCAGACCACAAAGTTGTCTACATATTTAGTTAAACTAAACATTATTAATCTTAAAAATTATTTTAACAAAGTTACTTTTTGTTTCCTTGAGTTTTTGATAAGTGAAGTCAAGTTTTCTTTAATTATTTAACAGAAAGCATTTACTGACAAAACACCTTATACCATTATGTTTGGCCCTGATAAGTGTGGCAATGACTATAAGGTAATCATGGCATTTAATCAATTTTATTATTAGAATGATTTTCAATTGTAATTGTAAATTATTAGAGTTCATTGTTGACCATTAGAATTAATTGTTGACCACTTAATATGATTTTCGACTTACACATTATTTTTATGTATATTCATTAGCTTCATTTTATCTTTCGGCACATGAATCCTAAGACTGGAGTATATGAGGTGAGTATTTTATGCAGTACTTTCTTCATTTTAGAGTTGATTTTTGTTGATCTTGCTTCAAAATTTTTGTAAGTTCTATACATATAATTCAATTGTAAAGCTAATTTCTAATAAAGGACATAGTAATATTTGTTGATTGTCTAAATATTTTGTTTCTAGGAGAAGCATGCAGAGAAACCAACAGCTAAGCTTGAAAGTTTTTTCACTGACAAAAAGACTCATCTTTATACCTTAAGTAATTACTTTTTTCTATTACATTTTAAAAATTTTGTTCATACAGTAGATAGAAGACACAAAAAAATGTGAGCATTTCTGTTTTGTTTGTCTAGCTGTGAACCCAGACAACACATTTGAAATCAAAGTAGACAATGGACTGGTGTCTTCAGGAGATCTTCTCACTAACTTTAGGTATGGGCATAATATAGTTTATTACAATTGTTTGTATTTGTGCTTAAGTAGAAACAATAGATGGTTTAAAAAAGTAATATGTATGTATGTATATATATATATGTAGCTTATATTACTAAAACCAGAGATGCCTACATATCAAAGGAAAATGTGTATTCCCAGACCTGGAAATGTATATTTTGAGGGGCAAATGTGTATTTTCCTATATATATATAAAGAATAATACTCATTGAAGTAGGTAACATATACAAAATGTAGCAATCCTAACACAGCATAAAGTTATATTACATTTTGTCCATTTGTCAAAGTATTTACACTTTTTATCTTTGTAGAATATGTTAGAATGGTGCCGTTCTTGTCACTTGGGAATGATTTTATGATCATAATGTCTCTTATGTATTCCACATTCCATAATAGCACAACAGAAAATTCATTCAAAAGAAAGGGAATTGTTGTTACAAGTGAAATTAGACTAAAACCAGATCTAATGGTTTGCTTAGCTGAATCAGTGACATCAAATTCTATAAAAGTAGTTTTGTTTATATGTAATTTCTTTAAAAGTTATCCAGACACTGAAAATATTTTATCACGTTTTACAAAAAGTTCAGATTTTCTTCCTTCAGACAATTCTTTGCAGAGTTTGCAATAAAGCTTTGGCATCCTCTACAATCACTAACAACAAACATTTTAAATTCTTAAGGCTGCTTTTTCTTTCTTTGTGCTTTCTTTTCTGTTTTACTATGATTTTTTTTTTTCAGGCAGGTCATCCTAATTAGTCATTAAATTTGTTTCTAATATAAAAGCTGAGCTATTGAGTCTGCTGATTAGCTGTTGTAAGATAAATTTATTTATTCTGGTTTCTGATGCTTGAAGTTGTTTTATAAAAAAAACAGATGTATTGAAGGAGGGCACAAGGAATCAAGAATTTAATCATTTTTGTCAGCATAATTAAAGCTTTTCTTTTGCAAACACACTCAGACTTGAATGCCCCTGATTTCATTCTTTGATGAAACCTAGCTAGTCGCTAGTGACTATAACAGTAGCCCTTGATCTAACACTGAAGATACGTTCTGAAAGTCAGGGAACAGCAGTTTGATTCCCTTTATCATGCTAAGAGAGAGAGAGAAAGATTAATATTAAGCTCAACCAATATTTCTTTTATTAAAACCTCTGCCCTTCTCACTTTCATCTCAAAAGAACTCTTTCCTGAATTTGGTGGTTTAAAAAAAAATTGATTCTAGATTTAGAATAGCTTTGTTGTGAAATACTAGTCTAGATCTAGACCTATACAAAGTTAGAACAGCCAATTTTGCCTTTTTAAAATTTTTTATTTTTATTCCATTAATGATAAGGAGATCAATAAATCTCTTGATAAGATGTCAAAAATTGCTGCTTTTAAGTAGATCTAGATCTAGTTACAGATATCCAGAGCCTTGAGCTACTATACCAAGTTCTAGTCAGTAGTCTAAATCTATTATTAGATGTATTTTTATTTAGATTAGTTCTAAATCTAAGTATATTGAACACATGGTCACATCTTATGATGTTAGAGTTACGAAAATTCTATTATAGGAGCCTGACATTGTAAAATATCGCTAGATCTAAATCTAGTTCTAGATCCAGTCTAGATGAATAAGAACTAATCTAACTAAAAGGTACTTCCCTTTAGATTAGTAAGATCTAGTAAACATTTAAATCCTTGCACATCAGCGCACGCGCAAAAAAAAACAGATATTATCTCCTGGTAGATTAATTAAGAATAGTCCATTTCCAGGCATTGATGCACTGATCTATATAGGATTAGCAAGAACTACTTTTTTTCGAGTGGGGGGGGTGCTGTTGATGTGGAAATGTGTAGTTTCAGATGATAAACGTACTCGCGTATTTTCGTGTCCATTTGCGTACAAAGTACGCAAAATGCGTACTTGTAGGCAACTTAGCTAAAAGTTTGTCCTTTTTTTCTGTTAGCCCTCCTGTTAATCCACCGAAAGAGATAGAAGATCCTAATGACAAGAAACCTGCTGAATGGGATGATAGAGAAAAGTAAGTAATGCTGCTAAAATAAATAACTATTAATGTAAAGGTATGTTGTTTTTTTTTTTTTCCAATTTTGTTTTTAAAAAAATAGTTATGCAACACTGTATTTATTTGTTTTTTTTTCAGGATTCCTGATCCTGATGCTAAGAAACCTGATGACTGGTAGGTACATCAAACAATATGTGGGAAAACCTTTTTCTTAGCTGTTGAAAAAATAAAAATCTTCCTGTTTTAGTTTAAGCAGCATTCCTAATGTTGTTTTTTTTAAATCATTCAATGTTGTGAAGGGATGAATCTGAACCAGCGACAATAGTGGATGAGGATGCTGTAATGCCTGATGGTTGGTTGCTTGAGGAAGAAGTCTACATTCCTGATCCATCAGCTGTCAAACCTGAAGATTGGTGAGTCTGGGGAAATTAGATTTAATAATAAAAATAAACATTTTTAACAATTATGAAAACGTTGACAATTTTTTTTTTTGCTTTATATTACTTTAGGGATGATGAAATGGATGGAGAATGGGAAGCCCCTCGAATTGGTAAGTGCAAATTTACAGTTTTTTTTTACATCAACTCTTCAATACAGATATGCTCTTGTTGGACATGTTGTTCATGAAATTTGTTTTCTTTCATTCGTTTATCACAGTGAAATTATAAATAAATGTCTTTTGTTATAGACAATCCTAAATGCAAAGATGCTCCAGGCTGTGGGCAGTGGGAGAAACCCACTATTCCTAATCCTAAATACAAAGGTACCTGGAGGCCTCCCATGATAGAGAATCCTAACTATAAAGGTGAATGGAAGCCTAGAACAATTGCCAATCCTGACTACTTTGAAGACAAGACTCCCTACAAAATGACACCAATTGTAAGTGATGTTGTTTTTACTTATGACATGAATTATGAAGTGTGTAACAGCTTTTTGTGATCTCCTTATTTATACATGCACATACAATGTACCACACCATAAAGTCTGTACTACTGAAGTATTTTTACTTTATATTTATCTAACAATTGTGTTCATTTATTTCTAATTTTTTTTACTTCCAGTATTTTGTTTGTCCTTATCACAACCAAATTTCGGTCTGTTCATGGTTGTCACAAGCATTTATATTTGATTTTCAGGAAGCTATTGGTCTAGAATTGTGGTCCATGAGTGATGATATTCTGTTTGATAATTTCCTTATTGCTGACAATCAGAGTGTAGTAGATCATTTCACCTCCATAACTTGGGAAGTTAAGAGTATACAAGAGAGAAGTGCTGCATCTACAGGGGTAAGAATGTTTGTGGGATAATTTTTTTTTTTTTTTTTTTTTTTTGCTGAAAGCATTGAATTGTTTGTCTTTGAAAATATCCTATATTTGAAATATATTTAGAATATTGAATTTTCTGGAAAAAGAAAATATGTACTTTAAGTTAAGTTTTCTCTCTGTGAAGAAAAAACAAAGAGACTGTAAATATGAATTAATATGTATCACCTGACTTCATTTTGGTTCTTACACTGGCCTTATGAAGCCTTAGGATATCATAGAGAACAGAAACAAGTGGCCTTTATTTCACCTGTTGTAAGACTTTTACAACTTGACTTAATTAGACATGTACATAAATCTGCTATGTACATAATATCAATCCTGTAACTCATGGGTGAACAAATTACGGCCCACGGACATATACAGAAATCAGATGTGCCCACAGGTTATATAAAAAATGCAAATTTATTAAAAATAAATAATTTTAAATGTCTATAAAAATTATTGAAACTTCTGATTCTATCACTACTGATGAAGATGCTAAAGAAATATTGTCTCTACATTTCATTCTAAAGTTAAAAGTAAATGAAGATTATTCTTGTTGGCAACATTTCAAAACATTCAGTCAAAGACACAAACTCAGACCAGTATTTATTCAATGCTAAGAAGAACTGTGTTGAAAGTGTTGGGTCGGCTTGAAACAAAATGGCAAGTGTAAAAAACCCATGGAATCTTGCTTTGACTGAGAAAAACAGATTTTTAAAAAATAGATTTAAGAACTGAATATCCCAACCATTAACTCTTTAACAGGAAAGTTTGTACAAAGCTGCATTGAATATCAAACATATTGACCAAATTATCTCATTGATCATACCTTTCAGACGTAGGGGACTTAAATGCAGGTAGTTCTGAGAAGTACTTATAGATTTGGAAATAAAACATTTTGATGTTTGGAACTACAGTAGTATCCTCTGGCTTAGCATGGGCAAGGTATTGAGAACAATATGTAATCTTAAAGAAGAACTTGTTGTTCCTTGAAGGACATTGACTGTGTTTTTGTTACTAAGAGTTCTATGCAGAGTGGAAGACAGACTTCATGTTTTTTATTGGGAGTATTGCATTGAGTTGTTTCCACTTGAATTGTATGTGCCTGTTAAATCTTTTCAAACAAAGTTATTCCACACCTGTAATTTGAAAGCAGTCACTAGTTAGCTAGTTCCACAGTTCCAAAACATTATGCATGGCTAGTTCCATTAAGTACAACTGTACGTTTGTGGTAAAATGTTGTAATGTAAAAAGACAATAGCAAAATTTTAAAAAATACTCATAAACTTAGTTTCAGAAATTGCTCTTGTTGTAATTCCTCAATTGGGAGTGTAAAAAAAAGAATTGTATGATACAGTATAAAAGCGAATTAAAAGACGTTATACACAGTTAGGTTAGCATATTTTTTAAAGTTTTAATTACATATTATATATATGTATATATGCTGCCCCCCATTCCGCTCGATGGAAAAAGGTTGCCCACACCAGCTGTAACCCTTTCTGTAAGGATAAAAGATCCAGTGAACTCCACTACACATACAGAGGACTAATAATGGAACAACTTTAAAGTTTCTATCCAAGTTGACTTTTATTTCCTAGGGCAATGTTGACTAAAGTGTTTTCTAATGTCATCTTCAGCAAAGCATAATACAGGCAATTAAAGATGCCACTAATGAACGACCATGGTTGTGGGCTGTGTTCATCCTGGTAGTTGTACTACCTATTATTTTAATCTTAACTTATTGCTGCGCTGGCAGCTCAAAGGTAAACCCAACATTGGTGGCTCACCTGTAGATAGATGGATGTTGCTGTTGTTGCCTTGGAACTATCAGCATGCTTTCTCATCTCTTAAGTTTTTTTTTTGGTTTATAACTTTTTGTTTTGCATATTTTATATCTGAACACACCTATTAGTTCATGATTTATAAATATTTAAGCAAAGCATTACTCTAGTCTACTAGCCTGAAATATCAATTTTGTGATAAAAAAAAGAGTAGAAATAATTAATGTTATCAAAACTTTTGTATTATTTTTTTTTTTATAAATGGTCATAATTTATTAAATGTAAAATAATCATTTTGAAATGAGGTTAAAGTTTTTAATGATTATCTATGAGCTGAAGATCAATGACATAGACTGGTGCTTTACTTTAATTTTTTTTTTTTTGGTTTTTTATTTTTTTGCTTTCATTTTTTTCTTTCCTGTTTTGCCCCCTCCCTTTTTTTTCTGTGTTGTAATGACAGAGTTGGTGGCAGGCTATAAAGAGCTCAACTGAGGAGCGTCCATGGCTCTGGGCTGTCTATGTTGTGGTACTCCTGCTACCAGTAGTACTGTTAGCCATCTGCCTTTGTCCAAAATCTGGTCCTGTGAAGGTGCTTGTTTTATTTTTGTTTCATTTCACTTAACATTACTTTTATGGTGTTATAGCTTAGAATCTCACTTGTTGGACCAATGTTAACAAGGTTGGGTGTTTAACTAGGTTGATAGTATTATGCCGTATCATACAACTGAAGACAGCTTAAATACTAGGCAGGGGATTCTGTTAACCCATTATCTAGCTAAAGGTATTTTTGTTATTGAAGGAATGAAAAAAAAGTTTAACTTTTTAAAATATAAAAATTAATAGCAGTTTTTCAAGAAAATAAATTATATTTTTTGCTATTTAAAAAATTCATTGCATGTTTAAAGAAAGTTACGGGTTTGAAAGGAGTTACCATCAGGTGCATTAAAGATGAAATTGTTAACATAATTTAATGGTATTGTGAGCATGCCTTTTGTTTCAATATTGTTGTAACAGTGATAATTTGATTTGATTCATTTTGGCATTAATTTGTGTTGTTGAATGAATCTTGTTTTAGTCAAAAGTTTGTAGTTTTAGTTTCTATCATTCTGTTTTGAAGTTTAATGTTTGGGTTTTCAGTAGTCCTAACTTAGAATGTTGACAATTTATATCTTTACTTATAATATATTAGGTTATATTTTACTAATTTGAAATGAAAATGTAAAAAAAAGAAAAAAAAAAGTGCTTCTAATTAAGTTTTTGTACAAATAGATTTGAAAGACATACAGTTGTATGCTACTATTTTATACACATCTAAATAACATTGATGAGATAGATATATAATTTAACACTGTATGTAAACAAAAATGTTTGAGATATATTTAAAAAATTACATTAATTTTTCTTAATTATTGCAGTGGTATAAGATTTTTTTTTTTAAAAAAGGTCTTTAATCTTTTATATTGACTAAGAGTACAAACTCTAAATGACTGTGATATGTGTAGAAATGTATTTTGATGAAAAAGCCGTTTTCTCCCATCAGCCTGAGGACATTGATGCTCACAGGAAGAAGTTTGATGATGCCACTCCTGATGTGATTGATGAAGCTGAAGAAAGTCGGGCCAAAGAGGAGGAGGAGGAAGAAGAGGAGAGTAAGAGTGGAGCTGGGGATGGTACAGTGGATGAAGGTGGTGAGGAAACTGTGGAGGCTGGTGCTGCTGGAGATGGCAGCTCTCCAGTGGAGGAGGTAAGTTTTGTGTGTGTGTGTGCAACTTTCTGCCAAACCTATGTATACTAGCTAGAAAAGTGTCATGATAACCAAGTTCTTATGTTATTTTACATAGTGTATGCAATAAAGAAGACTTATAGGCTGATAGGAATCTGGTCTGCTCCTCTCTTATAATCTTGACTTGTGTTGTTAATATTTATTGACAGTTAATCCAATAGTTTGTTATTCATATCCTATTCATCATTGTATGATAATCTACCATTGAATCATTTAATAATATATTTGTGTTCACTGCTTCCTTGCAGTCTGGTGAAGGCAGTGTTGAAGGGGAAGCCCAAGGATCTCCCAAGTGAGTAGGAAGTTTAAATTTCACAAAATCTACTGGAGATATTTAAATAAATAGATATATTTATATGATTTTTATAGTTTTTTAATGTATTTAATATTAGATTTAGTTATCCCTAGAATAAGTAGCCATATTTAATATCATAAAAGTCTGATTTGTAACTGTATCAATGCTAGGTTATAAGAGAATTAAAAAATACATCTTTTTAAACTTGCGGTGTTCAGAAGCCTACGTTAACTTAATGACCATAATTATGTGAAGATTCTAATTAATAAATTTTTTTTTTTTTATGTACAGGAAATCGAATAGTCCTAGGAAACGAAGGAACAGAAAAGAATAATGTGTGAATGCCATTGAGAGACGATTTGGCGTGTAGATGTCAGTCCCATCCTTCATTCATCTAGAGTAGACATAAGCACTTCACACATTATCATCATTTGGTTTGTTACACACTTAAAAGAAAAGAAAGAACAATGCATTTATAATACATATAGCATGGGAGTATGTGGTGTAGTAGTAGCTGTATGGGCAGTCCGAGGGAAAACAAACATTGACTGGGAACCAGAAATGAATTATTTTTTTTTAGCTTTTTGTTTTAAACATATTACTACATTTATTAAACAAGTTATCTCATGGTTATTTAAATGATATAATCTGTGTTTTTCGTATTGTACACGGGTGTATATGTATTTATATGTGAAGACCCATGCTATATCTGTTTTAAAATTGTGAACTTAACATTATCTTATTCAGTCTTTTTTTTTTTAAGATTGACTTTTTTGTGTATGTGCATATGTTCTGATGAATGCAATGTCACAGAATATCATTCAGATCAATGTTTTATTTTGTTGATATTAGAAGCTCAAGAAAAGACTTCTTCATAATAGTAGTGGAAACACAATGTAAGCATCAAAACATTGAAGAAATCATTGAAATCTAATGTAGAATATTGTACTTGTTGCTGGGTCAGACGTCTTTTCTTGATGCTCAATTTAGATCTAGTGCATTTTGCTTTACTTATTTTGTGACATTTTGAATGTGTGATTGCTAGTTGCATATTTAATTGGTGCTGTGATTGCATTTTTATACAGAGTGAATGAAAAATGTTTTTTTTTTCTCTTTCTGTTGTGATACCTAGTTTCCATGTGCAGATAACTGTGTAGTTAGTAGACAAATGTATGTGAGGATGTCCTATTTTGATATGGCTGCTTTGTCCTGGCCACTGACACAGCACATAATGTCAGCCTCATCAGCAATGCTGTGATAAAAAAAAAAAAAAAAAAATTGCTTTGCACCATCATTTTTATTTATCATTTGTCATATTTTTTGGTACCTTCTTGTTCAAAATGACATATGTATTCCTCAATAATTAAGTATTGTGTTTGATCACTAGCCAAGTGTTTGGTGTACATGGGTTCTATATCTATAGTCTTGTCATTGCAGGCTGTGTGTGTGTGTGTGTTTGGAAAAGCCAGAAATTTAATTTCAATTTTGTTACTCAATGTCACTTGTAATTATATTCTTAGTCAGTTTCATGCCATTCAGATTTCATTTTTTTTTTAAACATATCTTTATTTGTGATGAGAATCCTAAAAAATTAAAATTAATTTTTAAAATTCTTTTGTTATTCCTATTTGATGTAATAATTTTTCTGTTACCTTTATAAGGTACATTTATAGCAGTTTCAGAAAAAAAAAAGATTTGATTTTGTTCATTTCAAAAGAATTAAAGATTTTTTTGTTCATTTTTTTTAAAACAATTTTATTGAATTTGTCAGAGATAAATAAATTATTCTTTTTTTTTCTTCTAGTTTTACACAAGTTACAATTGGACAATAGTGTACAAACTCATTAAGAATTGATAATGACAAGACTTCTGTCATGTTTTCATCCTATTGTAGCTCTCTGTTAGAATGCTTCAATGCAAGTTGGTAGTCAAAATTCTTTTATTTTTATTTTGAATAAATTGAAAATGCATAATCTAATTCAGTTTTACTTTCATATAAAAATAATACATATACATTTTATTGTAGAAAAAAAACTAGTTGCATTTCTCAAATATTTAGCTTGTTCAGTTTAAATATGTAATTTTATTGAGAAAGATATGTATAAAAAGATCATATTTACACCAGCATGTTTGGTCTATGTGCCAGCATATAATCCAAACCATGAATATTTACTAGTTCAGTTGAAATCAGAATTTTTCTAAATGAATATTTGCTGCCATCAGAAGAACATTGTGTCTACAAAACATCTTTAAAAAAATATTTGTTTCAACACACTAAATGCATTAAGAATTAATAATAAAAAAAAATCTTCATTGGGGTGGCCCTTAATTTTCTTTTTTGAAAGAACATTTGTAATTTAAAGTTACAGATTTGATGGCACCTCACAACTTTTTTAACAACTTAATAATAGTTTTCTGTTACTGGCAAATTTTTAAAGAAAATTGTGAGTACACATTTATGGAAATTAAGCAATAATTTATAAACTTGAAAACTAAGGGTCATCCCTATGTACATAGTCAAGATTTAGTATAGGGGTAATATTACATGCAATCTCTTAATGGTTAAAAGCTTAATGCATGCTATGACATTTAAATGAAATTAAAGAAACTTTGCAAACAGAAAGAAAACCTATTTTAAAAATGTAATGAAACTAAGGCAGAATCCATAAAAAGTACCTTCAAATCAAACACCTAACCCAATAGACAGCTGTAGAGTGAATACATAAATAAAGTGATATCTGAAGACAACAACAAAAACTTATGGTCACATCAAATCTAAAAAAATTAAAACAACATGAGTAATCCCCATTAGAGGTGAAGATAAATTAACACATAATGATAATGAAATTAAAGGTAACATTCTTAAAAAAAAAATTTTGCATCAGCATTCTCAATCTCAGGAGACAAAGACATATTAATATATTTAAACCAGTAGAAAACATAGTAGATATAAATGTACAGAAAAAGGAATCCAAAAACTATGCTAGCAAAAAAAAAAAGCTTTTGGACCTGATTGTTTTAGAGCTAGATTGCTCAAAGAACTAAGCCAAGCTAGTACAAATGTTCAAAATTCTTTATCAGGCACCACTAAATCAGCAAATGGTACCTAGTGACTGGAAAGAAGCTAATGTCACTCCCTTATTTGAAAAAGAAAAACCTGATCCAGGAAACTACAGCACAGTATCACTCACCAGCATCACATGTAAAATTCTAGATCACATTATATGTAGAAACATATTAAATCACTTAGATAAACATAATGTCCTCACTCCTTACCAACATGGCTTTAGGAAAATAGGTCATGTTAAACTCAACTAATAGGATTGATTAATGATTTTTCAAAGGGATTAGATATTAGTGAACAAATAGACTTAACTTTTGCGAATGGGATATAAGGCAAAGGGTGCCCCCTTCAGACTTGGCGAGTCAAAGATTGAAGAGTTGGATAAGTCCACATACCTTGGTAGCATCATAACAAATGATGGGGATGCCTACCATGATGCAGTGTGCCGAATAGGAAAGGCAGGGAGCATTTTCCAAAGGCTGCAGCCTATTTGGACAAGCCAAGCCATTGGACTCGAGACAAAAATACACCTATTCAACATCATCATCATCCCAACAGCAACATAAGCATGTCAGACATGGAAATCATGTCAAAATTGAGAAAAGACTAAATGTGGCTCAACAAAAATGGGTGAGGTCAGTTACATAGATCGATTATCAAACAAAGAAATCCTATGCCGAACTGGGGGTTGAACACTTAGTGAGGTTGTGACAGAGCATCGCATGTGGTTTGCAGGACAAGTTCTCCAACAAAATGAACTAAGCATACTAAGAGTTGTGATGACATGGAGGCTAATAAAGGGACGTCCTCATATAACATGGCGCCACACCTTCATGGAGGACCTCAGAACAGTGGACACCAGGTGGGAGGAGGCTTCAGACATTGCCAGTGACAGATCTTTGTGGAGACAGCTTGTCGTCCAACGCGCCTTGGGAGGACCCAAGTCTAAGTAAGAACAAATAGATGCAATTTTACAAGACTTTTCTATGCATTTAACAAAGTTCATCACCTCAGCCTGCTGATGGCTGCCTGGTCGTGCGGTTTGTGCGCTGGACTGTCGTTCAGATTTATCGATGGTCCCGGGTTCAAACCCTGCCCGCTCCCGGGTTCAAACCCTGCCCGCTCCCATCACCCGTCGTCCTGCGGGAGGTTTGGACTAGGAAGTAACTATCTTCAACTCTGAAGGAACATCTGAAACATGTAAAACATTTTACAAAACTAAAATACTTTGGCATTAATAGTTCATTACATCTATGGATTCAGGATTATCTAATAGAAAGAGAACAAACTGTAATAATAAATGGCTCTAAATTAACACCAATAACAGTAAATTTATGTGTGCCTCAAGTAACAGTCTTAGGTCCACTACTATTTTTAATTTACATAAATGATCTACCAAAATGCATTAGTTCAGGAACAAAAGTCACATTATTTGCAGATGATAATATATAGAACAATAAAAACACAATATGCTGAAATTTTACAAAAATAATTAGAAGAATTACAGAAATGGGAATCAAATTGAAGCATGTCTTTCCACCCAGAAAAAATGCCAGCTATTAAGAGTGACAAAAAAAAAAAAATAAAAGCTTACTTTATTCATCGTAAACCAGTCTCACAGACTAAAAACTTTCAAAATATCTAGGTGTAATAATAAATGAAAAGTTATCATGGAATCCCAATGTTGATGAAATTGTTTAAAAATCCAGCAAAACATTAGGGTTATCAAAAAAAATTTGTACAAATCAAACATCATAATAAAACTAAAATGCTATTTAACTTAATTAGGCCAAAATTTGAATATTCATCCTCTGAGAGCCCTCAACTTAAGAAAACATAAAGAAACTAGAACAAATACAAAATAGAGCAGTGAGATTTATAACAAATGAATATTCCAATTTGATTAGAGTAAAACCATTATTAAAACCATGAGACACTTCAGGACAGAAGAATAAAAAGTAAAGTAGCTATAATACATAAAACACTAAACCAGAATTTACAAATAGAAAAACAAACCTAATGAAACTCTGAAAACGCTAGAATAAATTCGTACAAGTGCTCCTTCTTACCTAGTGCCATTAGAGAATGGAATGGGTTGGCTGAATCAGCCAGGAAAACCAATGACTTAGGAGAATTTAAGCCACTGATTAACATGCATGACTAAATTGACACATGAAATGTGTCAGACTTAATTATCTTCTTTTTTCAAGTAATGTCTATAATATATAAGATAGGAAGAAGAGGCAACAACACAAATACAAGATTTGAGCTTTTTATCTCCTCAAACACATTGGCTGATGATACTATCATTTAAATAGTTCAAGATTCACGGAATTATCTAAATTGCACTTGCTTTTAATTAAAATGGATTTCATGACAGTCATAAACAAAGCACAAAATGACCTTTGAATTGATTCCCTTTATAAATAGTTGACTACTATATACATTCTTCTTTTTTTTTTATTTTTTTTTTTTACCTCTATTTTGTTTTCAAAAGGAGGCAGGCTAAAATCATCCTGAGACATTATTTTTTTTTGCAATTCCTTTATTCAGCTAGCAAAGTCTTCATTGGAAAAGGTCAGAAAAACCTAGATGGATAAAGTTTTTTGATTTTGATATCTTTGGGGAAAGAATTACTAGTTAATTGGTCACACTGGGAAAACTCAAGTTGGATCGTTATAATTTTTAAAAGCATTCTAAAATTAAATTTGATATAGACAATCATCTTAAAATGACATACATCACAGTAGGTATTCCTTCAAGAACATTTGAGCTCTGCCTTTTAAGTCTAGATCTATGGCTGGAATTTTTTTATTTGGAATAAATTTATAGATGCATTTAAGGGTAACTAGGATTTTTTGAGGGGGAGGGGAAAATTAGGGGGTTTACAAAATTTAAAAAATCTATCATTCATTAAGAGCAAAAAAAAATCACTCTTTCAGAGGTTGGTCAGCTGTATAAATGAGGAATTGTTTTTTCTATAAAAAAAACTGTTTATGTTACCAGTAGCCTACTTGTTAAGTTTTTACCTAGCAGCAACTTGAAGTAAAAGAAACATTTAAATTAGTTAGAAATGGAAATAGGCCCTACTATATTAAAAGAATATTTCGTTAAAATGTGTATAACTCATCAGTAACAAAGATAAAGTTAAAAGAAATGCTCAGATTTCACTTAAACTGTTTTTAGTAAAACTTAACTAAATCAATAAATTAAACAGTGTTATTAAAGCATGGCATGGCCTTATGAGTGCTGATTTGCAAAAAAATAAAAAGAACTTTTGGCATAAAAACTATGACAATTTTCTTGAATAAGCAGACATGAAAATGGTACATTTCAAATAAAATGTTAAAATGACTCATTAAAAGCATCATCAGCTGGAATGATATATATAAGTAGAAGTATAATAATGGAAGTGTTATCATATTTTTCTCTTCAAAACTAAGCAGTCTAAGAAGAAAGTTTGTAAAGTGTTTAACATATTTTGGATGTTCCTTCAAAGTTGGAGATAATTCTACTTCCAAGCCTTAAACGTCAACTGGTTCGGCAATGGGCAGGGTATGAGCCAGGATTATCAAGATAACCAAAAACAGACAGTCCATCGCGCATACTGCACAACCAGGCAGCCATCCAAGAGTGATAAGTAGGCCCACACGTGTTTCAGTGGTCTACAGGATTATCATGTGATCAGTAAAGTGTCAGATAGTTTTAAGCTCATGATCCTCATTACAGAAAGCCAAAGGTTTTCCCTCTTCACTTTATTTGTTTGCATCTACTGACTTTATTATTCATGGTCATCCCATCCCAAGCTGATATAGTTCAGCTTTAACACATTAAAAGAATCAATAAAATGCAAAAGGATCATTCTTAAATTGATCAAAGTAAAAGCTCTGTATGGACTTTTAAAAACAACATGAAGGCATCACTTCCTCCCAAGTTGATTGCAATAATGACAGTCTTTATGCACTTCTAAAACAACATCAACCACATTGTGTGCTTGTTCTTGATAAAAATATTCCAACATTTCTCCGATGGTGTATCCATGCTGCGACATGACTTGGAGAAATTCATCTGAAGCTTTGTCATCTGTCCTTTGCTTGAATGACTCTCTGAAAGCAAAGTCACAATAATGGATATATGGTAAGTATGTGTAAACTAGCCCCAATTACTTATGAAATCAACATTATTCAAAAAGCTTTATGGCAAGTTTGTTTAAAACAATAATTTATGAGAAGCTTGTTTAAAACAATGTATGCCTAGCTAATAAATAAGCAATACATAAAAACAATTTTTTTTTTTTTAAAATTTGTGAAAGCTTTTAATGATTTTGTTTTTTAGTGAAAAGCTTAACCAACTGGTTTGATTTTAGGCTATGTTATTTTTTTTTTTTTGTTTTTTTTTTGTTAAGTTACATAGGTTTTGTGCTACACTTGCAGGCATCCAGCCTGAATGGGTATTCTCTCATAGAGGAAAGTAGCTGGAAGTTGATAGCCATCTGAAAGAAAAAGTTGGAGAGCTCTCAAGAAGGCAGCGGGACACACTATTGAGGATCAAAGAAAAGCCCTTGCAGAGAACAGGCACAGAAGATGGAAAGAAAATTTAATTAAACAGACATAAATAGACTCTGGCAGACAATGGTTTTTGTCTGCATATGAGACAAAATATGCAGGTTGGAACTGGGTTTTTGTTATGTGAAACCTTGAGCTCATCTTTAATCTTCAGGATCGAAGACATTGCCATATCTACATATATATTTTTTCTTTTCTAATTTATGATAATAAGAATGAATTAGATTTCATGTTAGGCAGCTCATATTTTTATTTTATTTATTGGAGTGGGAAATAAGGTATGAAAAGCTTGGAATATTTCACAATTCAGTTGGTTGAAAAGATAAAATAGATTTTAGATAAGCCTTTTAAGAGTTAAAGATTATGAGTTAAAAAAGAAAAAAAATTGAGCAAATTATTGAGCACTGGAGTCTCTAAAATGAGGAGTAACATGTTCAGAGTGCTGAACAAAATTCGCTTGGGAAAAAAAAAAAAACCAAAAGAGACAAAAGTTTATAGCACAAAAAAATTAAATGATTTATCTGAGAAATAATTCAGCAGAGAATAAGCATCAAACAAAAAAAAAAGTATAATGTGAATATTTTATATGCTCTTTATAAGATGGTTAGAAAGAATAAAAGTACAGAAATATAAATAAATAAACCTTGCATAATTTTAAACTATTATAACAAAATCGAAAGTTATTTAAAGTGAAAGTTTTGTGCTTGGACAAAAAACATTTGTAATTTCAATTAAAAAGAGAGAAAATGTTACAAGCGAAAAAGAAAAAAATTAAACCAAGCATTGAAATCTTCTACCTCCAATAAATTAGTTTATCAAAGCACTAATGAGGCAGTTGATTGTCAAATATGATTGTTCACAGCATTCAAAATTAAAACATTTGAGAAAATAACTGGAATAAATTTAGTATTATTTATTATTTTATATTAAATAAATCCAATGAGAAAAATATCTGAATCAGAATACCAATTTTACTAAACCAAACAAAAAATACCAATTAAAAGTACCCCAACTCTATATTTGCCAAGCTGGCTTTTAACTAGTAGCTCTTTAAATTAACATAAGCAAAATAAAAGTCTTTACTATAGAAACTTACTCAATAACCTTGACCTGATTTTCAGAAGCATAGCCCAAGTCTTTCCAGTGACTTCTGGCATAGCCAGCTAAACTGTGTGTGAGTGGACGACCATCAATGAGTTCTAGCTCACCTCTAAGTTTGCCTCTGTAATTGATGTTTTGATTCAACAAAAACTTAATGTTCACGTCACATTTACCTTCAGGATGAAAAAAACAAAGCTTGATTAAATAATGTAAAAAAAATTATATATACACAGGTATTTAAGTAATTACAATGATATTTACATATGTACAAAATAATTATATCAAATGCTATCAAAGTATACAGGCTTCAAGCATATGATCAGCATTCTCTTTTATTACTCCTCAGAGGTAAGTTTCACTAGTTTGAATTTTTGAATTTGCATCCTGCAATATATGTTTTACTGTGCCTAGTCCAGAGGCCAAAAATTCTAAATCATGTTTCTTTAAGCTCGGGTGGGAGTTCAACCATCTTTGCATGTTATTCTCTATAATTTTCTATACCTATTCCAGAGTGGTACTTCTGACTTCTTGACTATTCATAAATGTTTGGCCAGTTTGTCAGTTGTTTCATTTTTCTTGAGGTATGTACAGTGGAATTCACTTAAGAGGAGTTTGTTGGTTATTCATCATCATTCTCTTGACTTGTGTCATGTTTTGTTGTTACTGTGTTTTTTTTAGGTACACAAAGCCCTCCCCTTTTCTTAGGCAGATACTGTTTTTGACAGGTTTTTTAATGCTGTGATTTGTGACTGCTGTCTTAAGAATTTGATTTAAGAATTTTAGAGTCTGATTATTTTTTTAGCCTCAAATAATAGTATTGTAGTAACTCTAAGGCAGGCACTCAACATAAGGCAGGTCGGCAACAGTAAACGACGTATTTATTTAGTGTAAGCATCAACAAATAGTAATAGTTACTAGTTAGACTTGGACTTCTGCTATAAAGTCAAAGGAGCAATATGTCTTAAGTTCTAAGAGTCCTACTTCATACCAGAATACAGAACAGACCACCGACACACTTCCAAGTGTCGCTCCAGGTCTCCCAAACAGTTTCCTAGTATCACACAGGACAGCACTCAGCACCAGACTGTCCCAAACAGATTCAGGTGCCCTATGGGGTGGTGAACGTTGGTCAGTGCAGGTGGAGGTCGGTCTGTGGGAGCCACAGACAGCAGGGAACGTGTTTCCCACACTGCTATCTGCAGGTGCCACTTTCTTCTTCGCCAGTTGACCAAGTTTCTCTCGAGACGATGTCGCGATCGTTGTCTCTCCATCCTGACAGTTGTTGCTGGCGTTAGACACCTGACATGTAGAGCGGAGGTGACAGCTCTTGTTGTTAATGCAGTTGATCGAGAATTGACTGAAAAAATACTATAATGTTATAACCTTGCCATGCACACCAACATCCAAGATAGTGCAGAAAGAAGGTGCGTACTATCAGTGACTAGACAGGAAGGATGTTGACATTATTAAGGAGAGAGAACGATTTCCGCCCAAGGGAGAGCTGATGTTAAGATGCTGTGCTCAAGACATGTTGTTCTACATGTATTTGTGATGTCCTGTAAATAAACATCTATGTCTCGTTGAGTTGCCTCCCTTAAGTTTTTACAGTATTATAATTACAGTATTATAAATCAGAAAGATGATCTTATCTTATCTTATATAATACAGACGTTACTTCAAAAAAAGAAGATGATTATGTCCTACGCGTCATGCATTTAGTCATGCATATTAACCAATGACTTAAATTCTGCCAAGTCACTGGTTTTCCTGGCTAGCTCAGGCAACCCATTCCATGCTCTAATAGCACTAGGGAAGAAGGAGTATTTGTACAAATTTGTCCTAGCATATGGGATGAGGAATGTGCCTTTATCTTTGTGTCTTTCTGAGTATTTTATTAAATTTTGTATTTGAAGATTATGGTTCAGTGTTTTATGTATAATTGCTACTTTACTTTTGAGTCTTCTATCCTGAAGGCTTTCTAAATTTAGTGATTTTACTATAGTCAAATGTGAATATTCATTTGTTATGAATCTCACTGCTCTATTTTGTGTCTGTTCCAGTTTCTTTATGTTTTCTTAAGTTGAGGGGTCCCAAATGGAGGATGCATATTCTATTATTGGCCTAACCAAGGTTAAATAACATTTTAGTTTTATGTTCTTATTTGATTTATAGAAATTTCTTTTAATAAATCCTAATGCTTTGTTTGATTTTTTTATAGTTTCATCAATATGTGGATTCCATGACAGTTTTTCATTTATTATAACACCTAGGTATTTTGCGTTTTTAGTCTGTGTTACTGGTTTGCCATGAATAAGATAAGTGGAATTAATTTGTTTTAGTTTTTTTGTTACTCTTAACAACTGACATTTTTCTGGGTGGAAAGACATGCTCCAATTTGATTCCCATTTCTGTAATTCATCTAATTCTCTTTGTAAAATATCTGTGTCTTGTGTTGTTTTTATTGTTCTATATATTATGCAATCTTCTGCAAATAATTTGACTTTTGTTCCTGAAGTAATGCAATTTGGTAAATCGTTTACGTAAATTAAAAATAGTAGTGGACCCAAGACTGTTCCTTGAAGTACACCTGAGTTTACTGTTATCTGTCAGTTTAACCTATATTTAATGTGTTTGTAGCTAGATGTGAGTTCTACTGCTCCCCTTTGTGTGCTGTAACCATCTGAAAGATTGTTAGTGTCCTTATTTTTATTCATTGAACTGTTCTACCAGAATGCTAATGGCTTCTTAGATGAATTGAATGTGAAAACTAGCAAGGCAAATTATTCTGTATAAATGTAGTGACTATTTTCCTGATATTCATAGGCACTCCTAGAATATTTAGAGTGTTTACCATGAAGAGACATAGATGCTTAAAATAAAGAACACAGCTGAGGCGCACCCAAAAAATTGAGTTCTATATGACCTTACCTTGAACTTGTATAGGACAGCAGCTCTCTAGGGACTTGACAGGACACTTTATCTCATCTAAAACTGCAATAAGAATTTACATATACATTAATAGAAATATTTAAAAGCATCCACAAAAGTACATTGGACCTAGAAAAAATTACTTGTTAGTAATGTATAAGCAAATTTTAACTCTTAATTAATGAAAATGTTAGAACATTAAAACTAATAGGACATTCTATTTAACATTTAAAGTAGTTGACTAGGTTGACTACTGAGCATCCCTGACAGGCAGGTTCTCAAATAGGTAGATTCTCACTGATTTGGGGAAACTCACTAGGCTCTGAATGAGATTCCTCAATTATATAAAGAAAATGTTTTAAAAAGTATTTAAGGTTCGCTAGGTGTAAAGTTCTTCATTACAAACTTAATTCTTCCTTTCCCATAAGCAACAATATTTTTTTTTCTCTTTTTCTCATTATCCATGACAGCTTAGAAATGTTTACAATTATTAATCTAATATTTCTAATATATTAATGAAAGTCCTGTAATGTTATTGTTTAAAAAATGTTTACTTGGTGAACAGAAAGATCTAGGATATTGTAATTTTAATTTACCTAAAAGAATGTTGTGTATATTTATTGATTATGTTTGCATTTGGGATGCGATAAAAAAAAATTAGATTAAAAGCATTCTTAACATTATACTTCAGCAATTGCTAAGAAAAATATTTTTCTACTTAAAAAAATTACTGACATATTTTTTTTCCTTAAAATGTTTTTATACTTACAAGATAAAGTCTTGTCAGCACATTCTTGTTTCTCATCATTTATTAATGTTTTCTGAAGGTTATTAATTTCTTTTTCAATTCGATCAAGTTTATCTGTAATAAATAAAATAAAATAAATGTAAATATATATATATATATCTTGGGGACCAAAACAAACTTTTCTTGTCAATAACATATTTTGATGGTTGTAATTTAAAACCAAATGATACAGATACCTTCAGTGTGGGGTAAAAGAGTAGAAGTTTCTTTTTTAACATCCTTATCAGTACAAATGTCCACTGTAAGTAAAAGAACAAAGCATTTAGACTATATCAAATATTAAGGTCAGGATTTACAAAACAAAAATATGACACAGACATTACAATTTGAATGAATACATTAAAAGTATAAGTTGGCAACATTAAAATAGATTCAATCTACTAGAAATAAACATTTAGTCAATCTTTACACTACACTAGACTTAGCTATATCTGAACAGTTAATGTGGAACCACCAGAGTGTTACTCTTCACAGTCACACTAGTGTATTATCCATTTCAATTTAAGAATTCCTACTCCTGATAGAAGACAACTTAAGTGATTCACAATTTGAAATGTTCATACATTTTATTAATTCTAAAAACACTGACACTGTGCATTTGTAAGTATTCAGCAACAGCGAATAGATTCTTTTTATTTAAAAAAAAATTGTTGCTCAGTAAAGGTTAATGTAAAAAAAATAAAAAAATCCATAACCTCTCTATATTATATAGCTTCTGGGGGGGGGGGGGGGGGGGGGGGGGGGGTGTTAATGTGCATTTTCATTGCAAATCTTAGATTACTTACATGATTTTTGATTTAAAATTAATAAACAAATCCTGGGATTACCTTTATTACTAAGGTGTGGCAGAAACCTTGATGCTTCTGTTGGATTTTCCTCTGAAAAATTGCAGAAAATAATTCACAAAAATGTTGCATAAACCTCAAACATTAAAAAGAAACATAGAAGATGATTTGAGAGACATAGTAATCTAATCCAACCATCATGGGAACCCCAAAATGTCATTTCTAATAATTATAACTAGTTCGAGATAAATACCACAAAGCTTTGTGAAGGTTCTTGAAGGTTCCTGAATACACATATCACCTAAATAAAGATATAAAAAAAAGAACAAACAATTAACTAAGTAAATATATCATTTAAAAAAAAGGACATATAATTAACTAGTACATTTTAGAATACTTGTATGCTAAGAGCATTCATTCAGTTTGATACGGGTAACTACTAAATGGACATTAAAAATGAACAATGACAACAATCTAACAGACAAGGAACTAAAAACAAATTTATTTTCTGTCCCAATATCAAAAGTGAAATAAGATTTTCTAGGGTGCAGAAAGACTTAATTTAAAAAATAAATTAGAAAGCTTTGGAAACCTAGATTAAGTGTTAATATCTAATTTTATTACAATGAAATCTGTAGGGAAATTGGAATTTTGATGAAACACTATGCTTTCATAATAATATGCAGTGCTTTAAATTATTTCCAGAGTTTTAACATATTTTATATGCATATTTAATTTGAAAAAAAAAAAAGGTTTTGATTTCAGACAACCAAAAGTTGCAGTTACATAATGAAAATACTATCACGATGAAATTCTCAATAGAACTTCAAGTTTTTGAGATTTGCACACGACAGACAAAACTAAAAGAATAGTGGCTTTCTCCTATGGGTGCCATAAATATGCAGCAATATTTAAGCCATTCGTTTTTATTTTTGAAAAGGAGAAAGAATATTTTAAGAAAATTTCATCATGAGTAAACGGACTGAGCTTATAAGGATAAAATTATCAATTAAATAAACAAATCCTCAAAAACTATACTATTATGATAAATAAATAATCAACCTGCATTGAATATTCTCATTAACATACTTACGTTTCCATGACGGTAGCTCACCAAATGCTGAATCTGAAAAATCTAACAGCACCAGAAATTTTAAAGCTTTTTTATTTTGTCCTTTTGTTTTTTTGTATTTTTTGTGTGTAAAGATTGCCTTTTAGTATAGTATTTTAAAAGTAATACTTTATAATCAGTTTAAAAAAATATTTAAAAACATTGTAGTTAGTAAAGTTTTAAGCTACTCTCCTTGTTTATTTTAAATGTTTTAGAAATGACGGTGGGAAGCGTGGTCGAGAGGCCAAGTGCGCTTGAACTTGGCTTGGCTACCTAGAAGGGGGCTCGAGGTTCGACACCCAACTCGGGCAGAGTTGTGTTTACTGAGAGCCTAAAGGCAGCACGGAAAACCAACTCCTAGATACCCCCTCCCCCCTCCCCACAAATGAGATTGGACCAAAAGCGCTCTGAGCATGCTATAAGCATGAAAGTAGCGCTATATAAAAGCTATAATAATAATATATTTATGTTTTAGTCCAAACCTCCTGCAGGGCAGCAGGGGATGGCATCAGGAAGGGTTGGAACTTAGAACCATCCTGATGACAGTCCAAAATACATACTACTGGACCAGGTAGCCATCTTTTCCTTAAGCTGCAGTCTCAAGCTTAATATTGATTGTTTGGCTGGCTATATCTTTCTCTAATTTTGTTTTTGTCTATAAATATTTAAAAATTAAATATTTAACTGAAGCTTATGCCACTAACTATAGCATCTCTTTTAGCTGAAGTTAGAGTTTATCCATTTTTATTTTATATTTAAAAATTGGTCCTCTACTTACAAGTGACTGATAGACATTAAGATAGGCAGAGTTATAACGTTAGCCTGAGAACATTTTAAATTACATTGATTAAATGTAAAATTTAAAAAAAGGATTTCAATACATACTTTGTTCTGATATCTTATATGTATGTGATGGAGCTAAAAGAAAATTATAATACAAAAATTCATTGTATGTTTACTCCTACTAAAGTCAAATAGTTCAATGAAATATGAAGAAAATAAAGGAAAATCAATTAAAAACACTACTTAATAAGTTAAGGTTATCAAAATAGACATTTCCATATTTCTCAAATTATTCTTTACTTTGCATCTAACAGAGCTTAGATTGTAAGTTTTAAATCTTACTTTGTTCTGCTTTCCTTTTATATAACATAAAGAACATAAGTATTAAAGCAACTGCTCCCAATAGAGATGAAAAGACTATCACAATGGTAAACAGTACACTAATCCTAGAAGCTTCAGAAGGAGTTACAACAGGAGCTGAACTAGAAGGCTCATCAGGAGCTGAACTAGGAGGTTCAACAGGAGCTGAACTAGGAGATTTAACAGGAGCTTTACGAGGAGTTAAAACAGGAGCTGAACCAGGAGTTTCATCAGGAGTTGTGTAAACTAAAAAAGAGAAAACAAAATAAAACCACAACATTGGAACAAAAAATGTGTTACATATAATAAAAGTGAGCATTAAATTAGGATGTAATGAATCATTATAAATCATTATTTAAAAAAAAAGCTTAATTAACATCAATTGTAATGTGAAAGAAATGATAAGGTTAAATCAACACAAAACAGATTCACTTATTCAATGAAGCCAATTATAAATCTCATTTATTATTGGCAAGATGATGATCATTGTTTTACTTAATGAGTTGGATGGCTGCATGGTCATGTGGTATAAGCTCTGGACTGCCATTGGATGGTAGCAAGTTTGGCCCTGCCCACTGCCATCCCCTGTTGTCCTGCATGAGATTTGAACTATGCCATAAAAATATTCTATTCTGAAGTAATGTGTGAATCTTATAAAACATTTATGAGTGTTGTTGGGCAAAAAAACACACTATTTGAACAAAATGTTCAAGTGCTAACAAAGAAAAGCATAGGTTGCCTGAAAGATATGTCGAAAAAAAAAAGCTTGTTTTTTGGACCTTGCAATCTATAGGGCAGATGATGTAAAGGTCATCTGTTTCTGTGGCACATAGTTAACAAGGGTGTCATGTGGCCTACACATTGACCAACTGCTTTTATTTTTCTCAAAATAATGTCAGGTACCCATTAGAGCAGGGTGGACTCAGAGACGCCCTAAAGATCCAAAAATAAAAAATCCCAGTCTTCATCAGGATTCAAATTGAGACACCTCAGTTCAAAGCCAAGAACTTTACCACTCAGCCACTGTACCTCCGATATGAGATTTTAAAATAATACTTTAAAATCTTTAATAACAAGAAGAACTAGAAAAGCGATTTCCAACTTTTTCTTAGTCTTGACGAGATTACAGAAAGTGACTCATGTACCCATTATGCTGCACCATCTGTGACATTTTACATCTCAAGAGAATATGTTTTCTCTTTGCAACTTCTAGTGTGACTAAAGAGGATAATCCTTGATACACAGCTGCGGTCACAGGTTTGGCAATATGTAATCACAAAGCGCTGTTGCATTTACCCCCTTTTTCTACTCTTGTTGTGTATGGCATCTGCAATCCGGGACCCTTCCTTTATGCTAGCTCTCTATGTGGATCTATCTAGTGCCATTTTTTCCCAGCTGCTTGTGTCGATTTTGAAGAGCTTCATGTCGCGTTTGCATACATCCGTATACTGTAAAAAAGGACGACCAGCTTCTAAAATTCTATGAACATGGTCAAGCCAGCCAAGGTGTAGCACTTCCTCATTGGTTATTTTATCTTGTCATCTTATTTTAAAGATCTGCCTTAGGCATCAGAGGTGGAAGATATTTAGCATTTTTTCCTGCCATGTGTAGGTTGACCATGTTTCAGTTCCATGTAGAAAAGTGCTCGTCATACAGGTCCAGTAGACTACAGCTTTAGTATTGTTAGTAAGCAAGGTATAGTCTCACAGTTTTTTCTGCAACCGTGACATGGTGCCCATTGCTTTGACTATCCTGTTGTTAATGTCTTCATCCAGTAGAGCATCATTGTATATGATGGAGCCAAGATAGCAAAAATGGTCAACAATTTCCAATGGTTGGCTATTAATGGTTACGTGAGGTGCAGTATTTGTGTTCTGAACAAGTATTGTATCTTGCTTTGATTAATATTTAAGCCTAACTTCTGGCAAGCAGCAGATAGTTTGTCAACCAGGGCTTGAAGCTGAGTATCAGAGTCAGACACAACAGCTGCATCATCAGTATAGAGGAGTTCCCTGATAATTACCTTCTTAACTTTAGTTTTTGTCCGCAACCTTGATACATTAAAGAATTTTCTACAGGACCTTGTATGGAGAAATACACCTTCAACTGTTCTGGTTCAATTCAATCTTATGGATCATTGTGAATGTGAGTTATTGAAGTGATTTAAGATGTCTTAGCTCTCAGTGAGACTTAATATGACAGAATTGATTTCTATAACCCTAGAAGTATAATTTATTCTCATTTGGTAGAATTAAGTAGATTAATAAAATGTGTACTTTAAACAACTTTTTCAAAATCTTCCTAAATTATACAAGGTGATAGCATAATCATTTAATAATTGATATAAAGCTTGGTAAATATGCAGAAAAAAAAAAGTATAGATCAAGGCCAAAAAAAAATTTATCAGCTCTAAAGTTACCTGTAGTTACATAAAATTCTCTTGGTTGACATGGATCAATGGGCCACCATTTAACAGTCACATTGCTGAGTGGTTTCATTAGAAGACAGCTCACATTTGTGCTCTTAGAATGATATCCACTGTTACAGCTAACACTGCACTTAGTGCTGACATAGTAAGGTTTATAATCACACTCCATAAGTTTTCCATTTGGAATTTCTGTTTCACATGCTGAAATATAATAAAGTTCTATTTTAAAGATGAAGAAAACCTCTGTTTATGTTTCTAATAGAAAGGTTCAAAACTAAAAATATCTTCAGTTAACAAATGAAAGTTAAACAATATTTATTACCGAGGATTTTTCCATTGTCACCAAAGGGTCGATATGGTAGATATGGTTGTGTTTTAGTTCCATCAGGTAACAAATGCATCACATTTTTATATGGTTCATAACATGAGGGCTCAATATTACTGTACAAGAATTGATTAATTATTAATGTAGACATCAAAGGTAATAATGTCAATTAACTTATATAGTCATCTAAAATAACAGAGAATAAGTTTTAAATAAATTTATATGACATTAAGAGTTCATTCTGAAGAAAAATGGAAAAAGGCTTCTACCTAAATATTACTGTAGAAAAACAGTATAAAACAATTTCTAGGAGCATTAAGTAGAAAGGTTGAATGAGAGAAAGTAATGTGGAGAAGAACAATTAGTCAAGAAAATTACCAGCAGATGTAAAACAAACTGACAAACTAAAATAAATATAAATAAATCATTTCCCTCTTGACCAAAATTCAATGCAACCTTGGCAGAGGTACTTAGAATCCTTTTGTATGGCTTTATGACCTGGGTGACACAAGGGAATATTTATAGTAACTAGAACTATTTACCCAATATATCATGAGGTCCGAGGTGTGAAGCAAATGACATAATCGAAAAAGAAATAATAAAGGTCAAGGCTTAATAAGTCAGTAGAGACGCCAAGCCTGCAAAAGGATAAGGCAGGATAATGTTTGTAATTTTAGGTTGATGGCCAATGGACATTGCAATTCCTACCCAAATTGCAACTCCTGACTAACTATTTCAATACATGCATGCTAATCATTGCAAAGGACAAATGTTATGAGAATAAAACACAGTCTTTAGGGCAGAAAAGTATTTTAACCATGCATACTACAATCCTGGACAGTGCTGGAAGACATGTGTAGCACTGATGCTGCAGTCAAATAAATGAATGAACGAATGAGGTAAGAAAATATTGAAATCAGAATGCTTTTTTTAATTAATTCAAATGAGTTCAGAACTAATGAGGTGTTATCTGTAAGCATCGGTAAGTGTATCTATTGGAATGAAAAAAAAAGTTCAAATGACTTCCAAAAGTACTTTCAAGTCGAGATTTAACAAAGACTGCAAGAAAGACAGAAGAGGCTCAAAGGAAAGCATTATTATAAAGAATAGTATACAAAAGAAGAAGGCTTTCCTCTGAAGTTAAAGTCTTAACAAGCATTCAATCTTCTACAATAAATCAAAAACCCTAAAAGCATCCATTCAAAGAAAACTGTTGTGTTAAAAAAAATATTAAAACATTATTATAAGTTTGCTAATTTATATAAGATATCTTCAATGCCTCCTTTAAATTTCATTATAAATTTTTAACTACAAAAGCCTAATAAAAGCTTAAGAAATTTACCTATATTGAATTTGTTCATCAGTACCAAATGTACATATTAACTTGTTATTAAGAAATGTACCATATACTCTGTAAAAGATATTAACTTGTTATTAAGAAATGTACCATATACTCTGTAAAAGATATTTATTTATAATTAAGTAGGTCTAATACAATAAAGATATTTTTACAATTAATTCATATATATATATATATATATATATCAGTTGCGTAGCTAGGGTGGGGGAGGAGGGGGGAGAAAATCCACCGGGCTCCCACTTGAGGTGGACCCCAAATGAGTGTTTTTTACATTAAATATTAAGCAAAATACAGGGGCCCCCAAAGAGGTAAAAAAAAAACGGCCCCCAAATGATGACAAATTCCTAGCTATGCCCCTGATATATATTTTTTTTTCTATATCTCCAGTTGTGATATATATATATATATAGATCTATCTCCCTCTCTCTTTCTCTCTCTCTCTATATATATATCACATCTGGAGATATAGAAGAAAAAAAAAATACCTTTTTTAAAATTAAAATAACCATAAAAAAAAAAGTTTAACAAAGGGGTTGAGAGCTGGTAATATGCAAATGAATTTAAAAATCGAAAGCAGATTCCTAACTATTTTAAATGTAAATGTCTCACTAAAAAAATAAATAAAAGCAAATGAATGATTTGTAAATCTATGATATTGATAATGATGTGTGTAAAAATAACACTTTTGACTTTTGTTAAAATCAGGCAGGTCAGACAGTCTATAATAAGGTTGGAATGAAGAAAAAACTCTTCAAGTAAAGGAGAAATACAAAAAGAAGACATGTTTATTTAATATAGTGATATTTTAGTTTAGATCTATATAGCAGAGAAAGTTAATCTAGAACAAAAATCTAGATCTATATGAGTGAGTATATCTAGCCGTGTAGAGTATAATTTAGGTATGTAGATCTAGAATTTTAGATATTTTATCATTAAAAGATCATGTTAGAGATTGGCTAGATCTATATCCTTACATAATTATAATAGATGATTAGATATACCATTAGTGTCATTATTTAGACATTTTAATCTTATCTTATCTTATATAATACAGACGTTACTTCAAAAAAGAAGATGATTACGTCCTACGCGTCATGCATTTAGTCAATGACTTAAATTCTGCCAAGTCACTGGTTTTTCTGGCTAGCTCAGGCAACCCATTCCATGCTCTAATGAATCATTATTTTAACGTATTGACTATTGATCTATGGTTCAAATTCAACGTTATTTACGCCTTAGAAGTTAGATAACACAATGCAGCCTACTTTTTAGTAAAGCCCATTGAATAGAAAATTAAAAAATTTTTTTTTGTCATTCTATATCAAATCTATATATAGAACTAGTAAATATCTACGTCTAGAGTCAGAGACGATATCAGTAAAGTCAAAGATCTATATCTATATATTAGATCCTAGTCTATATGGTGGCAACATATCAACAAAAATACTGCATATCTATGAATATGAACTAAAGATGTTTTGATATTCTATCTTAACTTTTATAGAGTAGTGAGTAGATCTATCTAATCTATGCTATTCTAGCTTACTTATAGATCTAGATCTAGAAGATCTTCTATCTATGAGAAACTTACAATGTCATATTAATTGGAAGGGGTTCGTCCACAACACTGGCATGAAAAGATGCAAACAATAATCCATTCAACAGAAAAAAAAAGGATTGTGCTTTTGGTCTACACCGATAAGCCATTTTAATAGACGTTCTCCGTATATACCCACATGTATATCTAGATCTATATGGTTATAGATCCTAGTAGAACATCCGTGCTGCTGTGTACGGGTAACTTATTTCCGTGGCTGTAGGCCATGGTCCTTGGCGTGAATTGCGTCGCTGTTTTATGTATGAATGTTGCCGTTGAGGAAGGTGACATGCGCCAGCTAGGCTGTGATCGCATATTTAATAGAGACCTATACATGCATGTGATTTAAATGTAGGCCTACTATAGATCTTTTGGTATCTAAGAAGTACAAGAAAAGGGGATCCAAAAACTATTAGCAAACATTAACATGTGAGATTATTACACTTGGAACATTAACAAAAATTAATATTGTCATTATATAAGACTTTAAAGACTTTTATATTTTACCTAGTCGGTTTTACCGCAAAGGCCTACCTGTTTTTTTTTAAACTTAAATTGTTGATAACCACTTAGAACAGTTTTACACAGCCTTTTTCAGCTTATATGTCACAAGCTATATCAAAATCCTCTGCTACCTCACTTCACTATCCATTTGAGCGCAGAAATTTCAAGAGCCTTAAATCACCGTGTCATGGATCGTATTTTGGACATCGCTGCCCTAGACTAATATATCTATGTTTGTTGACCCCTAAGCATGGAAGCATGGGTGAGCGCTGCATGCTTTCCCAATGGGGTCCATGGCAGAGCCCCGGCGCAAATGTTATACTGCATTTTGAGAATCTCATTCTAAAGGCGTATACAACGCAATATTTCGCGTAGTAAGAAGATTTAAGTCAAATAAAAGCATTAAACAAAGAAGGGATGTGACGAGTCGACACTTAATGAAAGACTTTTTTTTTAAAAGCCGTAGTGTATGCAAGTTGGACATTGGCTTCATCATCGTAAGTTCCTCGTTGTATTCATCAATATGTCTTGCAGTGGTCCTGTTCTGTTCACGAAAAGATGCCAACAGATCGATGGTACGTTGCTAAGGAGAAACGTGTCCTTTATACCATAAGAAGGTAGTAGATTTTAGAATCGCGTTAGCGATAACACATCGAAATGCCTTCTTCCAATGAATGTTTGAATCTTGTTTCTAGCGGCTTTCGCACACACACACAAAAGAACTAAAGCTATATATTAAACGTGCATAAGCATTTTTGTTGTCTAACTGCTGTCACATAATTTTTAATAAGTTGTCTGCTTTAGCAAAAGGGGATTTATTTCAAATTGGGTGCCCCCCCCCCCCCCCCATATTGGTGTTACCCGCTGCGGACCGAACTCTCCGAGGGACGCCACTGCTCCTCGTCACTCAGTTGGCACATCTAGATTGTTTTAAGTTGTCCGACAGTAACCAGAAAAGCTCGATCAACCATTTGCTATTAACCAGCCAATCGTCTTTGATACTTATGAACGCAATCCACCTCTCACCCCCCACCTCACACTTTCCCCCCTTGTTTTTTTCTTCACGTTTATTTTGAAGAAATGTTTTGACTAAAAGAGACCGAGAACGTTTGCCTGGAAAATACAATCGTGAAGTAATGTGAAGCGATGTGTTGAAGTTTTTTTTCTAAGCCAACCAAAGGTTTTTAATGGAAACAAGGAAAAACAACCAGCGTTTCTCAACCTGTTTTTTGCATGGTCGCTATTGTTGAAGATAGATTAAATTCAAATATTAAATAAAGAGACGCTGTTTTTTTTTTTCATCTTGGAAGTAGGCTCTTTCTTTGTGGTAATGCAAAAGACGTCTGCAATAATATCCACTGAAAACGTTGGGCGGATGTTTTCAGGGGTTCGGATTGCAGTGCGTATCAAGGGCCGTAGTAAATACAGCTTAGATCAAGTAGGGCCTACTTTACAGACTTTACGTGCTCTGCGTGTGCTCGAATATATCGTCCTGCGTCTCTATTCTATGTTTGACTTTCTATTTGGTATTGAATTATAGGAGAATACATGCTCTTTTTACACAACACAAATTAAAGTTTACAAACCCAAAAACCAATTTAGTTTAATGGGAGTCTGAAATATGTTGTTAGACCTATACCAATATGACCAAGAAGGCGCGAACACAACTATTTCTTCATTGGGGAAGGGGGGCGTCTTAAGGTTCAGAAACTTTGGTATAAACGTTATTGTTTTGCTTATGTAATGGTTAAGTCCAGACCATCAGGTCTGTCAGGTACTCTGACTTCAAATAAGCATAATTAGATTTGATACACAGTTATAGAGACGACTAACAGCAGTGATAGTCATGGTGGTGTCACGTCGGGGTGTCTGTCTGCGCTACCTATACCTAGCGCTCTGAAAAGGATCTAATCTTCTTATATAGTCTATATATCTTATGAAATAGAGACGCTACTTCCAAAGAAAGAAGAGGATTAGGGCCTATTCGCCCTGCGGGTATTCCTGGGCAGGGGCGGACTGGTTTTCAAAATCGGTCTGGGCATTTCAATACAACTTCTTTTAATAAACCCTAATGCTTTGTTTGATTTTTAAATAGTTTCATCAATATGATGATTTCATGATAGTTTTTTATTGATTATATGAAAAACATTGTCTAACTTGTAACTTTTATGGCAGATCGGCTACACCCTTGATTTAATTAACTGATAATGTTATCATGGCTTAAACATCGGTTTAGAAAGTTTCTGGTTTCAAAGCACATTCGTGAAAGTATCACTTGACATGCATTGTATTTGTAACTATTGAGGTCCCAATGAAAACAGGCCCCAGAACTTATGAAACAGAGAAAACACACCGTGGCCTACTTACAATGTTAAGTGAGACAGGCTTGGTCAATTTAACACACTTGTATCTCATAGCGATATGAGCAGGAAGTGTTTTGTACTGCCATAATAGAAGCTTGAACCTTTAGTAACATTTTATTACATTATGTCGATGACACATCTCTGGCTTACCAGAGTAGGCCTGATAATACAGTATGCAAGTATAAGTTAGCTTAGTTGAGAGTGTGAATGTTTGTATGATAGATCTAGGCAGCAAGCCCACTGACAAGATGTACTCGCAAGGGCGCCTGAGTAGAGGCTGTCTAGGCATGTGGAAATTAAAAACTTCTGGCTTTTCTTTTCTTCAGCAATAATTTGGTTAAAAATTAACATTTCACCAGTGATCTTTGTTAAGGAGCTCTGTGCTCTCTTCTAAAAAGTAGAAAAATAATACAAATAACCGTTTACACGTATTACACATTTAAAAACCTATTCAAATTCAATTATCTGCCATCTGCTTTCTTTTGTACTTTGATTGTCTACAGTGTACAGCAATGCCAGATCATCTTTGAGCTTTTACATACATTGAGATTATATTTTTAGTTGATTATCCTAACTCAGAATACCACATCGTACCCCGATTACTGATGGGCGACACTTAGGCCTACATCTAAGGATGTTCTGTCTGTCTGGTAAAAAGTGTGTACACGTTATTTCTTCCACACCCAATCTCGGATCAATTTGAAATTTTGCACATTTATTGCTTGCACCTGACAAAATAAGAATCAATTAAAAAACAACTTTGTTTGGTATCTCGAACAAGGGAAAGAAATCGTTCTTGACAGATGTGTTGGTATAGAGAGAAAAATTTGAAACAATAGATAAATATAAAACATTCCATTTTCATACAGACTTCCCTGGCACAGTGGTCAGTGTATTGGCCTGCGGAGATTGAGGAGGCTTTATCCCTGGAGTTTGAATGCAACTTGTTTCCTTTAAAAAAAATATATATAAATGCATTTAAAAAGCGATCACCCAGATAGCCTCTTCTTTCTCCTCCACCCCTTTCAAACTGGTCCAGACGCATTGAGAAAACTAAAAGCATAAAATTGTGCTAAACAAAAACAATTGGTAAAAATATTTCTAATCGCACAGATTTATTATTGTTAGTATAGAAATAGATCGATTAAAAATTTAATAACATGACTGATCCATACTAATTGATACACTTACACTTAATATAAGCTATTTTTGAATGTTTTTTGTGTTTGTGTTTATAGTGAGGCCGGAGTCTCAAGATGCTGATGAAAAGTCATAGACTTGCTTTGCAGATTTGTTCTGGAGCAGGCATTTAGGGCGCAGTCGTCAAAAATAGCAGGTCTATCGACTTGCCATCCTTCACACATTGATGTATGCCTCAGAAACGTGGACAGTATACAGAGGACATACACAACAAAACTGAACCACTATCACAAGATCTTTCTCAGAAAAAAATACTGAAATTTAAAAAATACTAGATATTTAATTTCTTCGGAGAGCGGACCTGCAAAGCATCCAAACAATATTGATGCAGTCTCGGCTGCGATGGGTAGGCAACGTCTTCAGAACGGAAGACACCAGCATCCCCCAAAAGACTCCTTTATGGTCAATTAAAGAAAGGGTAGCGATCACAAGTTGTACAAAGAAAACGCTTCAGGGACATCCTCGAGGCTTCTCTGAAAACCTTCAGCATTGACCCTGCCACCTGGGACGCGAAACACGTGACAGAGCATCATGGCGTCGCGCTGTGAAAACTGGCACGAAAATTAGATGAAAAAACTTTTTTTACCCCTCACGTTCTTTCATTGTTTCTTTTTATACTTTAAAAATCATAACAGTAAAACTAGCTAGTGATTCTTTTCCCAAAAATTTACAACAACCGTCATATTTCTAGGAAAATCGTTAGAGCCGTTTCGAGATCTGTGTCCAGGTTTTTCTAAGCCAGAAGGTTTCAGGTTCAGGTATGAATTGAATAGAGTTGTAAAAATTTAGCGCCAAAATGTATTGGATACGGTTATTCTTTATGATAGGTTAATTGGAAACGTCTACATGTGCGTCATTTACAAATGGCCAGTTAATTGCTAGATTCTTGAACTTAACTATCACAATTTAAAGATTGTGGAAATGAGTGTCTTCTGTGCTGGCTATATAGTGAGTTGTATGATGTCCCCCTTAGATTATCGATACCACACTCTTAGATCTATATGATCCAGAACTTTGGAGTGGCAGGGGGCGATTTTTTCCAAACCCTAACCCTTAAAAATTCCCATTTTCGGCGAAAAAACAACAACAACAACAAAAAAAAAACAGTCATGTTGAGCCCTATCTCTTAATAGCTTGGGGGTCTAGGGGAGCGCTGTAAGTATCTTCAGTGGGGTTCGGGGCGAAGCCCCGACGCCAAAAGAGTCTTCTTGCATTCTTCACTGCAGAAACACATTCTCCTGACATCTACAGCTCATTATTGATTAGTGGGGTTCGGTGTAAACGCCAAAAGCGTTTTCTTGCATTTTCACTGCAGAAACACATTCTCCTGACATCTACAGTTCCTTATTCATCATATTAAAAATGACTTTTTCAATAATGTGTTACTTAAAAAATATTCTAATATTAATTTATAGCCCCTTACTACATTGCAAATAAAACGATTTGAAGATACCCCACATATTTAGATTAATGCTTTGAGGATCGCCGCCGAAAAAAACATTCGAAAAATAATAATTTTTAAAAACGCTCATTTGTAAGTGAATGTTTTTGTGAGAAAGTACTTAAATAGATGTGACGTAATAAAATGATTGTCTTCAATGTCTACTTATATCAACACAAATAGTCTCTGTTCATTAATTGTTATAAGCCTATTAATGTCTACAGTATATTATTTATTTCTCTGTGACAACAGAACACGGAGAGAGACAGAGAGAGACAGACAGAGGCCGTTCAGATGTAGCAGAGACTAGAATTCACTGGCTAGAAAGTTTTCTTTGGGGGGGGGGGGGAATTGTTAAAATGAGGTCCGTTTATTGGACGTTTAAAAAAATGGATTGGATCTTCCGGCCAAAATAAATCATCGAGCGTAACCGGTGTGTAATTCGATGTTATCGATTCGATAATAAACATTACGAAATTCGGAGTGAACATACCACAAAAACTAATTCGATTATAGATAAACATAGGTTTAAACAAAAACATTTAAAAAATAATAAATTCTGCGCTTTCGGTCAGAGTGGGGCTCAAACAACTGTTCAACTTCCCGGCTAGCTACTCTCCTGACCAGTAAGGCAAGTTTCCTGTATGTTGAAGCTGAAAAAGTCAATATTTTCTAATGGAAATAGACCCACAGCAAACTACCATATTGTCAACGTCCATGGCCTGCCTGATTCGGCCTATATCAGGCTTCTTGCGCAATAGTATTACTTCCTATATGTCTAGTTTCCCAGAAATAACATTAACCAAATTAATCTAGACTTACATTGGCATACAAGTTTCCTGGAAAAGCTATAGGCTAGATTTATTCTTGAGTAGGCACAGCGTCATGGCGCGGATATCAATCTGTGGGACATGGCTCATCCGACATGCAGACCTTTTTATTTTTTTTTACTTATTTTAAAATTGATAAAATCAAACTATCTTGCTATTCGCCAATTAGCTAATACTACAAATCTTTTACTCAAGGTCGGAGTTAAAGTCAGTGGAGGATAAAGGCCAGGATTGACGCATTGTCGTAAATCTGGAGCTACATTTATATACTGCTAGTGAAGACATTTTCTTTAAAAAACCTCAAACAAGTGGACCCGTGACACTACATTAGAAAGTACTGAGCTAGATCTAGAACTATACAGAATGTAAATATAAATAAAACTGTCTATATTTGTGTACAATTATAAATCTTGATCTAGTTACTTATTGTATATTATAGATCAAAATGATTCAAAACCATCAATCACATTGGCACTATCTGTCCATAGAGGGCCCTTTTCAGCTTTAGCACATCTCTCCATTCTGATTTATCCTATGCTTTATGTCTCCGTGCCCAGACTCTTTTAGCTTTTCAAGGCTTTTGTAGATCTGCCTCTACGCCATTAAGCCACCGTTCTCGTGATCTGTCTTCGGGGCTCCTGCATATTGGTTTTTGCTGATGAACAATCTGCTCCTCTTTTCTCTTGACATTGTTATTTAAAATACAACTAATATAAATTTCGCATTTATAATAGAAAAATCCAACGCATTTTTGTTTACCAGTACAAAATGTATCTTTCTTAACAGAAGAGTGATCAAACAAGCATCTTTGTTTATTCGTGAAAATGTCCGAGGGACAAGCGACCAGTAGTGCATTTCCTATGCCTCCTATGCAATATGTAATTAACTACTCCGATGAAAATATAAAAAGAGGAAAAGCACCACCCCCACCACCTCCAATACAGGTAATTTTTGTTTTGTGATTTTCAACCTAGTACTAGTACTATAGTCAATAATAGTCTATAGTAATATAGAATATTAATATATAGTAATATAGTAGTATAACTATTATCTTATTATCTATATATAAAGTCAATAAAGTATAAACTATAATAAAGTAAACTTAAAATAAAACTAAAAAAGACAGTCCTAAGACTAAGTTCTAAGTAACTTTAGTAAGACTAAGCCACAGTAAGTCCTAGACTATCTACTAATCTAGACTAAGAGAAGACTTACTAGACTACTCAGAGTTGAGTCTAAATCAGAATCTAGATCTAGATGAATTTTTACCAATTTGAGTGAATCGAGAAGACGAGGCTGAAGGCATCATATCATTCATTCACAAGTCAGACTGTCAGAGTCACTCACTGCAGCCTTTGTGTAACTTTTTAACTAGGCCCTAGGGGGTAATCATTCGACGTTGGGACCCTTATGAACAATGCTATGCAAGTGGCAGCATATATAATACTAGTCAACCGTCAGGGTAGCATACGCCGCTATTTTGCAGGGACGGCCATAGGCCACAGCAACCTAACCGACTGCAGTGGGCCCCATACTTTCATAGGACCCGCACTAATCTGTGTGTAAATTATTAAATGACACCATTTTATAACTTATAACAGATTTCTCACGGCCACCTGATTTTCCAAGAGCTCCTGGAAAACTCCTGAAATAGCAAAATATATGAAAAAGTCATGGAAATCTCCGGGAATTATTAAAAATCTTTTGAAAACTCATACAAATCTCATGAAATATATAGACAAAAATTGTCATTTTGGGGTGTCATTCAATATGGAAAACGCCTATCCTACAGGCGATAAATAAAAATGGCCTTATGCATTAGCCGTAATTGTGTAATCTGGTGAAAGAAGCTTCTCGCGCCTCAAACTAATGAAGAATTACTTTAGTTCAACAATTCTCGTAGATAGATTGAAACATTCATTAATTGTTGCTATTGAGCGTTATCTATGTAGGAAATAAAATTTTCTTGATACACTGTAAGACTTCGCTACGCACAAGGCTCGTAAAGTTTGTGGGATAACTCTATCCGCAGAAATAAAAGAGTGATCTTTCTTTTACTTCTTCTTCGTGTCCAAACTCTTGAGCGAAGAAGAGAATTATATATATAGATTCATAGGACCCGCTCTAATTCAGGGTGTATGCATTATTAAATTAAACCATTGTATAACTTAAAAGAGATTTCCAGCGCCCTCCTGTCGATTTACCAGGAGCTCCTGGAAATCTCCCGAAATTGCAAAATATACAAAAAAAAGTCCTTAAAATATACGGAAATATATAGACAAAAATTGTCATTTTGGGGTGTCATTCAATATGGAAAACGCCAATCTTACGCGAGGCATTATGCATCAGCCGTAATTGTGTCACCTGGTGAAAGAAGCTTTTAGTGCCTCAAACTAATGAAGAATTACTTGAGGTCAACAATTCTCAAAGATAGATTGAAATATTTGGTAATTGTAGCTATTGAGCGTGATCTATGTAGGAAACAGAATTATTATGATATACTCTATGACTTTGCTACACGTAAGGTTCTTAAAGTAATTTTGTACGTAGTTAAGAATGGATAAAATGCATAGACAAAAATTTACTTTCTAATACAAACTCTTAAATTTCACTTATTGACTGCTTCCCTACCCAAACTTGGCCCCGCGAAATCCGTTTCGCATAGGGCCCCACAATGGTTAAGTAAGGCCCTACTATTTACATATATATACATAGTAGATTACTTAATGTCTTTCCATGACTTCTAAGTCACAATGGTTAAGTCCGGCGCTGCTGTTTTGTGTTTGTAAAATGTTTCACAATGTTTCGAATGTTCCGTCAGAGTTAAAGATAGTTTACTTTCTAGTCCAAACCTTCCACAGAACAAAGGGGGATAGGAGCTGGCAGGGTTTGATAAATTTAAACGACAGTCCAGCGCTCAGGCAGCCATCCGTTGTGTGAACACTACTCTTGTGTTTTCTCATGGACTATCCGCAGAAATAAGATAGTGATCTTTCCTTTACTTCTTGTTTAAACTTTTGAGGGAAGAAGAGAATTATATATATATATATAGATATAGTATTATATACATACACATTCTTTTTTATTGTGCAAGAACATTTGTAAGACACATATAGATATTATATTGTGCCGAAGCATGTAATAGATACTACTAGTCTGTATTACTGAGATCTACTCAGAGCAACTAGGAAAAAACAACAACTACATTCCTCTCTGCCCCAAATATAAATAGGCTCTGAGTCCGACTAATGTTAATTACCTAGTCAGATATACCTACACATTCAATCTGCTCTCACATTAGTATTACATAGAAACATGGTGAATTTCTGACCATTTTGGATGTGCTGAAAAATTATGTCAAAAAAACATCAATTACTTAGTCATTATTGAAAACAAAATTACATCAGCGAGTTTCCCTTTAAAATTTACCTAACAATTATGCATTTTTATGCAGATAGGCTTCTATTGTGCTATTCAAAATTTTATTACCTAACACTAAATATGATTGTTTTGGACATATGTAAAAATAGAACAGATTGTCTATGGGAGAAAACGATATTATTTCTGGGTATTAGTGAAATACTACAAAATTTCCAACTTATTACTTTACATATATAGCAAAAATCGTTGAGCATTTTATCTCACAATTATCATTATTCAGGATTCCTATACCATGTTTGGAGCTCACTTTACAGCAGATGAAGCAATTATCCGTCCACTGGAAGCATCTGGTTGCAGAAGATTGTATCCTCACAATTATGATCACAAAAGAGAGTTGAAAAAGCTCAACCATTCTATTTTAGTAAGTGGCTTTCTAATGTACTTCAGATACTTATTTGTATGAAATTCCAACAAACTTTTTTTTTTTAAGCTCATTAATGAACCCTATGCTCTAATATTAATTATCTAGTATTTTAGTTTTTCCCTATGCTCTAATATTAATTATCTAGTATTTTAGTTTTTCATTTAAATTTATATTCAAATTTACACCCTGAGTCCAACCAATTCTAGTGAGTACCAAACTAGTTGGGGAAAGTAAAAGTGGTGAGTTGTTGTGCTGGCTACATGATATCCTCGTTAACAATTGGCCATAAAAACAGATCGGCTTTATTTCATCTGGTCCTTAGTTCACAAGGTCTGAAAAGGATCTTACTTTATTTATTTTTTGTTACTTACTGTGATAATACATCCAGCATTGGGGAAAAGTAAAGGAATTTTGTAATTGAAACTGAATTTAGCCTAACTACATTCTTAATGATTGTCAGCTACAAACAAATAATTAGAAGGTAATAAAATATACTACAAGAGCTTAAGATCACCATTTCCATGGACCACTAGGTCTCAAAGAAAATTGACTTTACATTGCTCTTAGTAGTTTATTTTCTTAAGAAGTTTGTTGTTTTTTCAACTTTTCAGGTCAATTTCTTAGATCTTCTAGATGTTCTTATCAGGGCACCAGAATCTCCAAAGAGAGCGGAGAAACTTGAAGATATCAACTTACTATTTATTAATATGCATCATTTGATCAATGAGTTCAGGTATAATTATTTGTATTGTAGGCCTTTTATCTGATTTTCATAGCATAACTCGTTGTTTCTCAGAAACGATTGGAATAGAATGCACCTTATCTATGGAAGCTATTCATTGGATGTGTGGCTGAGTGGCCTAAACCCTTTGGCTATCTAAACAGAGGGCTTTAGTACAAATCTTAATGTATACCAATAATTTTAATGAATTTTAATTGAAATTGAACTCAAGCTGAGTTGTGTTTACTGGGTCTATTCCCAGATACTCCATTGTCCACAAAAGAGATTGTACCAGAACAAACTGAACATTATACAGCATGAGAGATGCACTATACAAAAGTAATTGAAATAAAAAAAGTAATGGTGTGTGAGCATAAAGAAAAAATATTAGTTGATGAATATTTATTTTCAGTAACAAAGAAAATAATGCAGATGATTTCTCTGCATGGTAAGTAGCTCTTAAAGTGGAAAGGGGAATAGAGAGCCTGATATTGTCAAAACCAGGAAAGCGATGAGAAAGTTTGGAAAATGTGAACTTAAGGCACAGATTAAGAAAGCCTGTTACTTGATTACTTGATTGATAGGCTATGGAGCCTACATCCACTTTCTTGGCTCTTACACAGTCAAAATCTTTGGACCATGTGGTAGTGTTTGCAGTTTTGATGCGGAGACCATGGCAGTCTGTGAAGTCATTGACTCAACGCGGCGAGGGACATTTGAGGGCAACACAGATTGTTGTGGTCACTGACTCAAAATCTGTACTACAGGCTTTGCAAAGCCCCGGACCATGGCCCCCCAATATCAACACTGTATTCATGGCTTCACATAACATTAAACAACGCTATGGCACCCCTGTAATTATGCAGTGGGTACCGAGTCACATAGGTGTGACTGGCAACACAATTGCAGACTCTTTGGCCCACCAGGGAGGGCGAATTCCACCCACTGATGAGGCTGTAAGCTTTCATCAAGCCCTGGCTATAATACAAAAAACAGAAATGGAAAAGTTGTTTGAGTGCTTGGACAAGTCCCAAAAAGCCTGTGGAGTCTGGGAGCGCATGAGGCGCCCTGACCACACTTCCCCTTGGTGGAGGCTGTCCAGGCCTGAGCAAGCTATTATAGCACAGTGCAGGACAGGCCACTGTCCTGTTGGCTCATATTTCTCGTGGCTATGGCCAAATTTTGATTCACGGTGCCCCCGCTGTGGGGAAGAAGAGGAAACCGTGCCTCCTATTCTGTTTGACTGCCCCAGACTTGCTGATCTCCGTCTCGACAGGTCTGGGAAACCCAAAATTCTCGACCTGTATGGCGACATTTATGCACTACGCGAGACAGCAGGGTTTCTGTCCAGGGCTTTTGCAAGAGAGGATTTGAGCCTCTCAAGCCCTCACTCTAATGGAGTTTGATGATGATGACGATAAAAGAATACCAATAAGCAGTATGTGCATTGTGCTAATGCATTCATTTGTATAGCTGACTTTTAAAAATTTAGAGTTGGGGAGGACTCCAATCAATATCTATTTGGCTGTATCCTATATTACCTCTCCCATCACCCCCAGACTCATGTATATTATAGATCAAAATGATTCAAAACCATCAATCCCAGTGGCACTACAGTCTAACGACTATGAAAGACATTTTGTTCTCATCTGAAGGAGGGGGGGGGGGGGGGTCACAAATTTTGCTTTTTTTTTTCACCTTCTTTACATAAACACCATCAGATTTGCTAATTCTTTATTTTGACGTTTAGAGTTCAAAGTTGTAGGGGTCTGTTAATATAAATTCTCTGTTGGTTCATTTGAAATATTTATTAAAGTTAAACATATATTGTAATAGATTCATCATTTAGCTTATAATATTTAGAGATGGACTTGAATTATTTTCACCTAAAAATCCAGGCCACATCAAGCTCGTGAAACTTTAAGAGTGATGTTGGAGTTACAACGAGCTAAAAGGATGGAAATAGCCCAAAAGTTTCAGGAACACTATGATAAGGTATGTTATTTACAGATCTGTAAGCTTCCAAGTATCAATAGTGGATCTTTGACTTCAACATTAACATGTATGAGACTCATAAAGTAGGCCTCATTTAGATTATTGCTAGTCAGATGAAGACATTTATATATTTGCTTCAGCTGTTAATTTTAACTGCTTCCACTTGGCATTAGAAAATAAGCTCTTTACAAATAAATACAAGAAACGATTATATGCATTTTTAAAAAATTAAGAAAAAAACTATAAAGCTATGCACAATTTAAATAATTATTTGTAATTGGTAGAGAAGAAAAAAAAAACACCTGCTTGAACAATATTGAGAAAAATAATTGAATCAGCAGAAAAAAATTGGTTGTGCCATCTAATTTCACCTTTCACTTAACTGACTATAAAGTTTCATATCGACAAATGTGTTGAATGTGAGTAAACTGTTATATATTTTTTTGGATGTCAGGCTATGCAACCAAAGGATCTCTTTAAGGAGTTGAAGCTATTCATCTATTGTGTAGCCAGTTACTTTAAATACTCAAATCAGAGCTAAATGCATTCTGGGAATGAAAATACCTTGTCCCATATGTTTAGTCAAAATGTCATTGACATTTTAAAATGTCAGTTTGTTTCACATTACATCTTACTATTTTTTTTAAACTTTATATTTATCATACACTGTTAAATCTATCTACAGGTAATGGATCTAATCCAGTCAGCAATAAATGCCATCCCAGAGGATGTTACATTGGAGTCAAATCTTCTCTCTGAGTCAGATTCTTTAGGCCAGTCATCTGACATCAAAATGGATTTGAGTGACCTTGATGCTTGCGATAGTTTAGATAAAATGATGTGTAATATTGTGGATGGTATGACATAACAAATAGAACTTTGTAAGGACCAAGCACTATGGTGGGGGATATACATGTACATAGTGTGTATAATATGTAAATAAAATGAATTTAAAAATATATATTTCTTTTATTTTAAATATTATTTTGTGTTTCACAATGTACTGGTAAACATTTCTTTGTGTTTCACAATGTACTGGTAAACATTTCTTTGTGTTTCACAATGTACTGGTAAACATTTCTTTGTGTTTCACAATGTACTGGTAAACATTTCTATGGAATATCAAAGAAAGACAAAACAATTTCGTTTTTTTCATGTTTGTATTAGTTATGTTCTTCTTTTTCTTTTTTTTTTTCAAAGCTTGCTTCAACAGCAATTAGTTTTCTAAAAATGTAGAACTCTGTAACAGTTACTTGACAATGAAGGCATTAGTATTAATTAGTCATTTTAAAAAATTTAGCCGTCCTATGACTTACAAAGAACACATTTCTTAACTACATTATTGCTGAAGATGACGATCAGGATGTAATACAGCATCAGCAGAGCAGTTCAAGTATTGATTAATTAAAGAGCTATATATAAAATACTGTATAGCCTCCAGTCTGCGCAAAGTATTTTTAAAGTGATAATTGGCTAGCGATGACCAATACCACTCTTTAATCTAAATGCAGTCCACAGTGGCACAGATGTCTGAGACGGCTGTGAACTTGAACAGCCAGATAATCGGTAGCATTTGACATAAAAATAAAGTTTCATGACAAAGCTCTAGGCAGTACTCATGACTCGTTCTTTTACCATTCCTGATTATAAGTTCACAATCATGAGGATTTTGGGACTAGGTCGTCGTAAAGAAGAAATCTATTGTCATTAGACTTGGAAAAATTGCTAGTAGTTCTCCCCTCCTCCATCTCAAATATCCCCTTAGGGGTGCTGTGACAGTTCATATAACCATATTGCTCCACTTTTCCCGGTCAGCAGCTGTTCTTAGCAGGATATCAAAAGATAGGCTGGTTCATTCATTTACATTGTCCAGACAGCTTTTCTTAGGATAACCCTTTCTTTGTGCTCCCTCTACTATCCCTTCAAGAATGACTTTTGACAGTGAGTCATGTCAACTTTCGTTTCTTCACAGTATTATTCTTTTAAAGGCTGCACTAAAGTCTGTCTTCATGCTTAAAAGGACAATCATCAAGAAGATATTAAAAAAATGGTGAATGAGTGTGACAACCTCAGTAAAGTAAAGTTTCCCTTTCAGATTCCTGCGATCTATGGGGCAGATGATGTTAAGGTCATCTGTTTCTATGGCCAACCAGGGTGTTATGTGGCCAGCACAACGACCAATCACCTTTACTTTCCCCAACTAAAGTCAGGTACCCATTAGAGTTGGGTGGACTCAGGGCACCCTAAAAATCCTGAGATTCGAACCCAGGACCCCAGGTTTGGAAGCTGAGCGCGTAACCACTCAGCCACCATTCAAAAACATACAGTTCTGTCCTAGAAAATCATTAGCATTAGTTTAGGCCAATTCTCACCATACCTAATAGTTAATGCAGGTTATTGTCCTCTAAAGTATGTAATCATGAAAGAGATGCACATGCCATTATAAACACTCAGTTGATACAAAATCAGAAGAGTGAAGATATACAGATAATAACTGTTTCTGTAAAAAAGGGTAGAGATAAGAGGCTGGACCCATCAAGATGATAAATAATCACAATCTTAATATTTAACTTATGGGAAGTTATGCAATGAGATCCTTATGCAAGATGAACAGCACAAAGGGAGCTAAAATAACTTAGAATGTGAAATCAACTTTTTATGTGTGTAAAATTTATATGTTTGATAGGGAGCTAAGAAAATTAGATGCTCGTTGGAGCTGACAGACATTTTTACTGAAAGAATGTTTTTGATTTGTATTATGGTTGCTAATCCTCTCATTAAAATTATTTACCAGAAAATTGTAATTGAAAAAATCATCTTATGTAAATAGACTCCACTTTGCCTACAATGGAGCTTAGCTTTTATGGACAAACTATTATTATGGATTTGGTGTGTTTTCATCCTTCAATTGCAAATGTTTAATCTTTGCAAATTATGTTAAAATTTAAACAAAATTTTTTTTATTAAACTAATTCAACTAACACATTTATCTGTCAGATAAAAACTAAACTGGAATATTGTTGATGAACAGTAGGGACTACTATATGACTATCCTAAATAGATCTATAGGCATGACTTAAATGCAAAGATTTTATATTAACATGAAATAAATCACACAAACATAAATGATTGAATAGCCAGCATAAATGTTTTTAATAGTAAGAGCCACTGTGTGGTGCTCGTATATGGATTTTATTGACTTCATCATCAATAACATAAAACATGCTGAAAATAAATACATTTATCACAAGTAGTATATCTGACATTTAAGTTAACACTATTGTAAAATGTATAGGATAAAACAAAAATTTAGGGCACACATAACTTAAAATGTGCTAAAAATAAAATCTCAAATCTTATACTTATGTACTGAAGTGTCAATTTTAATTGTTTTAAACACAAAATCAATAAGATGGCAAAGTGATTGAATGAGCTGCCAAACAGCACATCTGATAATACTGACACATTAACAAATTTAAAGTAACAATAAAGGCTATTTTTTAACAATGTACAAAGCATTTAAAAGTTGTACTCAATTAATATACTAAAATAATAGCTTGAAATCAAATTATTTATACGATTATAATTTCAGTCAAGGATAGTACAATTACTCCAGCAGTTTTTTGTTTTTTTTTCAAACTGAATTTTATCAGAAATACAAGACTTGAGTTTTGATATTTCAACATCCAGCCAATCTTCGCTACTTTAGGTTTTCTTTCAAAGCAACTATAAAGATTATGAAAATAAATGAAATGGAGGAACATTTATATATCAGCTGGTGGTATAATAAGAAGGTTGGTGGTCCTAAATATATCAATGCCCTTATGCAGAACACAGACTCTTGAATAGCCCAGACGCACTAATTCATTGGCAAACTGAAAGTAAATTGTAACATTATTGACAATAATTCATAGAGGAGCTTCATATCTTTTGAAAAATCAACTTCATTAGAACATATATATTGTTACGAATCTCACTATCCAGGCTCTCTGCAAACTGCACCATACACCACCAACTTAAAGAACTTGACAACTCCGGGCTCCAAAGTAACGTAACACTTTAATGTCAATAAATAACAGCCAATACTGTACAATCGGCAGCACGTGACACAAGACTGTACAAATATCTCTCCAATAACACCGTATCGCCGTATCAACTCTTGCACTGGCCCCTCCGTCTCGTTCCAGGGTTGCACTGGGTTCAACAGTTCAGGACTGACTTCACACACTAGGCTCGTTGTGTCGGACTCGATCGCAGACCAAGATCAAGACGCCAGTCGTCTCAACTGTACTTGACAGTACTCCGCACTGAACCGTCGTAATGCTCCGTACAGAACCACACCGCTGAACTGTGCTGTAGTCGACCGGACTGTAGTGAACCGGGCTCTGAACCTCGCTGTATTGAGCCCCTTTTCTCGACCATCTTGACTGCGACACCTCCGCCCTTATATAGGGTCCCTGCTGGCCTTCTCGAACCGGACAGAACGCCGCTCGACGTTTCTAGGTGGTCAGATGACTACAACCCTCGTGACGCTCCTGAGCTCTGTTCACGGCGCCGATCCTACTCGAACCTTCATGTTGACACTCGTCTCGACTGACCGTTGTAATTCGTCACGGTTGACCGCTCGTCTATTGCTGGCCTGGGGCGATTTGCGTCGGCTGATTACACACACACCACTACCCCTCTCTGTGCCACCACCAGGTTTATAACAATATTGTTACTTTACTTTTTAAAATATGTTCATTTTTTCAATACTTTACACAGACGTTTAGTTTTCCTATATAACAACTTACATTTGCAGCAAAGCGCCCTCTATTGCCAACAACAACAATCACTTGATTTCTTCTAGAGTTCAAGATCTGCACAGCAGGACAGGGATTCAATTCCCCCTCAGGGGAAAAAGCTGTTTGAAATGGGATATTTATGCTCCCTTGCAAGGTTCCACGTTTGTATCTATCCAGGGTCAAGGACATGCATAATAAATTAACAACAGACATACCAGTAATAATGTAGACTTGCAAAAGATTCAGCAGTAAAGCCCACCTCTTCTTCTCTCTTCAGGGTTTAAATGAAGATGGTAAGAATTGTTACACATTAAGAATTAAAGTTTGCTTTTATATGGGGTAGGTCTTTAAAAAATCTAGACTTGCAAAAGTAGCCTACTCTATATTAACGGCACATTGGAAGAATATAGATTTCTTTTTTCAATATTATTCCTCTAATATATTTATATATTTTTTAAAGGATACTCTTCATGGTGGCGAACATCTAATATTACGATCATAGGTTTGCTGTTCTGTCTCTTCTTGGTAGGGCTTCGAGAATTCGCGGAGCCTGCCAGTTCACCAAGCTCAATCAGATCTTCTGCTGATATCCTGGGATATTTCTCACTCTTCAGCTCTTCCAAGGGTATTGGTTCCATTGACTTCAATAAAAAGATAACAAAACTTACTTTACTGTGATACTGATGAGCTTAAGCTCTTACTGTGATGTAAATTAAGTTTAGTCTTTAAACTCCCTCTTGTTCATGTTAAGCACTAATTATCAGATAGCAAGTATTTATGTGTACAGTCTACATAGCATTAAGAGCTCTTACTAAATCAGTCTGCGGCTGGTCATGGTAGTCTCTGCTATAATAAGACACATTTGGCCTATCTGTTGAGTTTTTAGGTTTCAGAGGCCGAGCATGCTGTCTGTAGGTGGCGCTCTTTGGAGTGCTGCAGAAAATTCTGATGGAGTCTTGAACACACCTCTCAATGTCAATTTCTAAAAATGTGTTTAACACACACACAAAAAAAAAAACATCATTAGCAAAAACGAAAAAGAAACCACCATAACTATTACTAACAAGATAGCAACTCTGACCAGGCTTGATGTTAATGTACTCTTATACAGATTCTTGTCTCTTTTCTTTATGTCCAAATTACCTGGCATGTCAGAGAAAAGTAAAATACATTCATTAAATCCAAATGACAGTAGTCTATCTCGAAGCTGCTGTAGTATGGCTACTCCGATACACAGAGGGAAAGACGAGTTACCAAGCAACAGAGTGTCCCATAAATGTACAATTTTATGCAGGGGAAAGACATCTGAAAAAAAAACCCAGTAAAGCAGAGTCAGTTCTTTTAAAAATGTAATTTAAAAAATTCCTCTTAGAATTTTTAAAGACTAAATAGATATTAGAAAAGAGCTATAAATAATATAAAAACAACCTACGAGCATACATAGTCAAAAACCAGGGTATAGCATAAAGCTGGAATAGAAAAATCATTTGTAATAAGAAATACAATTTTACAAAAGTCACTGCAAATATATTGAAATATATATTGAAAACAACAAGTAGTTATTAAATTTATTAATTAATTGAAATGAGATAAAAACTTGTTAATATCACTCCTTCTTACATCTGGTATAAATCCAATCCCATCTAAATGGTTACCAAGTTCAGGGTCATGGAATGATATAAGATGTGAGAAAACTGCCAGGTACTCTGTTACAAGATAAAAATATTTTTTTTTTTATCTTCTAAATAGTGTAAGAAAATCAAAGCTGATAATGATGAATAAATGACAAATGTAGCAACAATAGCAAATAATTCAAACATTTTCTAATAAACAAAAAAAACAAATTAAACAAAATAAAAAAAAAAATTGAGATTTTGAAAACTTTCCAACACAATCTAAAAGCAAGGTAATCTTAATGACTTCAGATATAAAAAAAATAAATCTTTAATTTAATTAAAAATCATATTATAAATGCATCTAACCTTGAATTACTGCCGAGTTATCCCTGAGAAAAAACTTGTGCAAATATTTTGGAATGAAAGCTGACAAACAGGCAAATGCAAGGGCCTCACTGTTGAAAGACAGTGCCAAGAAAGGGGCACAAAGAGAGTCCAAACCCTGCCAGTAAACATATTGAGGATTGCTAAGCACCCAAGCTTTCAGGACTCTCTTGAACTTGGCATGTGCTGTTGGCGATGACAGAAGTTCGTGATATTGATGGCATCGGGGTATATCTACTTCAATCTATAAAACAGAAAAATATACATACACAGCATTAGCAACTGAGAAAATATTAATGTCTATTTTACGGGTGGAAACATAAGCCCACAATGGGGCTGAAACCAAAATATTGATTCTATCCTCAAAGTAGCTTGACATGTCCAACTAGTCATGTGTAGTTTGGTCATATGAGGTAAATCATAAAATTGCAAGCAATTAAAATGCTTTCTTAATAAGGCTTCATTAAAAAAGAAAAAAAGCCACTCTTTGACAATATTCATTTTCTGGTTTGGGTAAAATGTTTCTTGGGATAACACTTTACACAGTTACTTATCTTATAAATTACAGACCTTACTTCAAAATGCTATCCTTGCCATATACCCTGTATGCTATCAAGTAAAAAAAAAGATTTAACAAAATTTGGTTGTTTACAGCTCTGAATCAGACAAATCTATTTAAAAATGGAGTTATATTAAAAACTAAAACAAATTTTTGCAAGACAGACTATCACTGAGTTGAACTAAGCAACATGGATCTAGAATTTTAAAAATCCCCTCCTAAGAATCTTTTTTTTTAAAATTACTGTAATGACCATGTTCTGTAGTGACTCTATGGTTGCGCACCAGCGCACGAGGATGGACTAAATGAACGGGGAGAGAGGAAGAGGAAGTGCGAGAAGATTGGAACGGTTCTTGTTTTGGTGATCTAAGTTGATTAAACTTTGTATTGTCTTTGTTCCCATAACTCGTTGAGTTGCCTCCTTTAAATGTTGTAACATTGGTGTCAGAAGTGGGATCTATAGGCGACTCAACGAACGAGAGGTAAGTTAGTAATGGCTTCCCCTATTATGAAACAACTAGACCAACTCTTGATTAAAAAACTAAAACAAGAGCTTCGGTATCGAGGTCTAAAGCAGGACTGAATAGGTATCGGTTAACCAGAAAATAACCACGATGGAGGTCACGATGAACCAGAGAGTCGATGTGGTAGAAAAAGACATAGAAGAACTGAAAGTTCAAGTTAGAGAAGGGCTCAGCAAGGCACCGGTGAGTAATACAGGATCAATGTTACCCGAAGGGCTTGTAAAGATGAATACAGGATCAATGTTACCCCAAGGGCTTGTAAAGATGAAACCCCCTGTGTTTGAAGGGTCCTTCTCCTGGTCAGTCTACAGAAGACAGTTTGAGGCAGCTGCTAAGGTCAACAAATGGGGCAGCGAGGAGGAAAAAGTGACCGCTCTAGTATGGCCCTTAGAGGAAAGGCTTCCGAAGTACTCCAATCCATTCCAAACCAGCGGGATTATGCTGCTCTTGTCCAGGCTATGGAGCTTCAATAAGGGGACGAGCACTTACAGGAAGTTTATAGGATCCAGCTGAAGACCAGACAACAGCGGGTCAGTGAAACCCTACAAGAGCTAAAGACGGACATTGAACGACTTGCCCATCTGGCATAACCCACAGCAGCACAGGAGTTCCTCGAAGTAATCGTCACGGATGCCTTCATCGATGCCGTTTGAGATCCAGAGATAAAAAAGGTTATTAGAGTTAGTGGCAAGCGTAAGGCCAGCGAAGCCTTTGTGTACGCTCTGTCCTATGACGCCGCTAAGAATGCATCCATCAACAGTCATCACGGTCGAAGACTGGAAGTTCAGGAAGAAGATCTAACACAAGTACTCAGACGGATGACGGAGGTTCTTGAAGAGTATAAGCCAAGCCGGTCACAGGGAGCTCATCGTGCGACCAGGGTCCGTTGCTGGAACTGTGGTGAATCTGGGCATATACAAAGGATGTGTAGAAGAACACATAATCAGCAAGAAGCAATTCAGCACAGATCAGAAACGGGTGCATGGCCTGGAGCCAATGGCTATCAGGAAAACTAACATTCGTCGGCTTCAAGGGGCAGAAACCGGGGATCCAGGAAATGGGAGCCCCTGTCAATGTCACTCCAATAGCTGTGCTGGGACAGAGTAGGAGTCTTGTGGTAGAAGGAAAAATTGAAATTTGGAAGTATCGGTTTCTCATAGACACTGGTGCTTCACGTTCAGTCATTCGGCCAAATGTCGCAAACAGCAATAATACTACAAATGTGAGCCTTTTCTCCCTGAAAACAGCCAGTGGAGAACTGATGCCCATAAAAGGACTGGCGGACTTAGAATTAGCAAACATAACTGATGATTGCATTTTAGGTCTAGATTTTCTACAGAAATTTGGATTTTCCATTAACATTAGCAGAGGAACTTTGTTGTATGGAAATGTTGAGATTCCTTTATTAGGTGATAGTGAAGAAGGAAACAATCGAATGATGAAAATACTATTGACGGAGGATAAAAGTCTGCCTGCACAGTATAAATCAATTATTTGGGGAAAGTTAGAGAACGGACATGAAAAGTCGGGAATGGCGCTAATCCAAGGAACGGAAGACAATTACGACAGAGTGGCTGTAGGGAAAACGCTGATCATGATCGGTAAAGATCATCAGAGAGTACCTGTCAGAATCATGAACCTTGGTTTGAGGGAGAAGCATTTACGAAGGGATAGTTACATTGCTAAATGCCTTACAATCGACCTAATTAAGAATTGCAACATTAACAACGTTTCTATTACGCCCACTGAATCGGTCAACCTTCAAATTACCAGGCTTTTGACAGAAACCAAGGCGAACCTATCTGAAGAGCAGTATAGCAAAGCCAAAGAGTTGATAATGAAATTTGCAGACATCTTCCCCATCTGATGAGTCAGAATGCAGAAGAACAGACATGGTACAACATAAAATCGATACTGGAGTAACTAGACCGATTCGGCAGCCACCACGCCGCCTTCCTCTCGCAAAACAACAGGGGGCTACAGACCTGATAGAACAAATGAGACAGCAAGGAGCCCTCTAATAGCCCCTGGTGTTTACCAGTCGTCCTAGTGAAAAAAAAGGATGGATACATGCGATTTTGTGTAGACTACAGAGCACTTAATGAAGTCACGCATAAAGATAGCTATCCACTCCCAAGAATAGACGATACCTTGGATACGCTTGCTGGATCACAGATTTTTTCTACTTTTGATCTAAAGAGCGGATACTGGCAGGTGGGAATGCATCCTGAGGATAAAGAGAAAACGGCAACAGTCTTTGGCAGTTCACTGTGATGCCTTTTGGTCTCTGTAATGCTCCTGCCACTTTTGAAAGATTGATGGAGCGCGTTCTACAGGGACTTCATTGAAACACGTGTCTTGTATACCTGGATGACATTATAGTCACTGGTAGGATGTTTGAAGAGCATCTGGCAAATCTACATGAAGTTTTTGGACGGATCAGAAATGTGGGTATGAAAATCAATCCAAAGAAGTGCTCGTTTTTCAGGAAGAGTGTCAAATATCTTGGCCACATAGTATCAGGGGACGGCATCAGCACTGATCCCGACAAGACTGAGGCAGTATAACGTTGGCCTACACCTGGCCGCCGTTGATGCAATAAAACATTTTCATAAGTACCTTTATGGGCAGAAATTTATTTTAAGGACAGATCACGCAGCAATACAATGGCTTCTTTCTTTTAAGTGCCCTGAAGGTGAGGTCGCTAGGTGGATCGAACATCTGCAAACCTATGAATTTGAAATTCACCATCCAAAAGGACTAATTCACCAGAATGCTGATGCGCTATCTCGACGACCTTGAAAAACAGAATGCAAACATTGTAAGAAAGCTGAGGAAAAGGAAGAGATAATCAATTGTCAACGTTTGGACCTGAATGTTTTAGGACCTTGGTCTGATGAGAATATCCGAGAGGATCAGCTGAAAGATGAGGATCTGGCAACCGTTCTTCTTTGGAAGGAGAGGGGACAACGGCCAGATTGGCAACACATTGCTGAAAAAAGGGCTGCCATGAAGGCATACTGGGCACAATGGGACTCAATGGTAGTGAAAAACGGTGTTCTTAAGCGAATGTGGGAATCTACTGATGGGACATCAACACGATTACAAATAGTTCTCCCAAAAGTTAGAATCCAAGAAGTACTCCAAGAGTTGCACAATGGCTCCACGGGTGGTCATTTGGGTATTAACAAGACGTTGGAGAAAGTGAGACAAAGGTTTTATTGGTGTCGGTACAAGGAAGACGTAGAGGATTGGTGCAGAAGATGTGACCGATGTGCAGCAACAAAAGGCCTGCAACGTCGAACAAGGGGACCCCTACAACAGTACAGCGTAGGTGTTCCATTCGAAAGAATCGCACTGGATATAGCTGGCCCGTTTCCTGAGACACTAAAAGGCAACAGATATATTCTAGTAATAATGGACTATTTTAGTAAATGGCCTGAGGCTTTCGCGATACCAAACCAAGAAACCACAACAATAGTCGATATTTTAGTGGAACACTGGATTAGCCGCTTTGGTGTACCTATGGAACTACATTCAGATCAAGGACGCAACTTTGAATCCAAGCTATTCCAGGAGATTTGCAAAATCTTAAAAATTGAAAAGACTCGAACAACGCCACTTCGCCCTCAGTCAGACGGGATGGTGGAACGCTTTAATCGCACATTGATACAACACTTGGCTAAGATGACAGTAGAACAGCAAAACGATTGGGATGACTACATTTCTCTATTCCTCATGTCTTATAGAGGAGCCGTTCATGCAACCACTGGTTGTACGCCAGCCAAATTATTATTTGGTCGGGAACTTCAGCTGCCAGCAGACCTCTTATTTGGGTTGGCAGGAGAAAAACAAACGACAGCTAGCGAATACCTAACAGAACTTAGGGGGAGACTTGAGAGGGTTCATGCACTTGCACGGAGTAGGATAAAAGACAGTAGCAACCTCATGAAGACCAGATATGAAATTCTACGGGGTTTGTAGAGCATGATCTAGTTTGGCTGTACAACCCAAAGAGAAGGATGGGGAATATCGCCTAAATTACAAAAGGATTGGGAAGGTCCATATCGGATTGTGAAGAGAATCAACGACGTGGTATACCGTATCCAGAGGGGTCCTCGAACTAAATGCAAGGTGGTACACGTTGATCGGTTGTATCGGTATTGTGGAGAGGAGAGAGGAACAGAATCAGTTCGGGACGAACAGACATAAGAAGGGGGCAGTGTAATGACCATGTTCTGTAGTGACTCTATGGTTGCGCACCAGCATGGACTAAATGAACCGGGAGAGAGGAAGAGGAAGTGCGAGAAAATTGGAACGGTTCTTGTTTTGGTGATCTATGTTGATTAATCTTTGTATTGTCTTTGTTCCCATACCTCGTTGAGTTGCCTCCTTTAAATGTTGTAACATTACTATTTCTAGAGATTTCATGAAGAAACATGTGTACATGCAAAAAAATTATTTGATCAAATTTTGTACAAAAGAAATACTTAGTTTCATGTTGCTCTTAATAATTCAAAATAAAGAAAAAACAAACATGGTTCTAAAAACTAACCAAACTACTACTACTGCAAAGACATTTACACTTTTTTTTGTTCCTCAAGCTAGCACCTATATCAATGAGTAGATTTCTGAGTATTTAAAAGAGCTGTTTGTATTCTTTCTAGAAATGGAAATAGTAAGAACTAACTAACCTGTCTGTCTGTAGCTGTTGGTGTTTCTTTATCTATTGAAGTGTACCAGCCTTCTAGATCACCCTAAAGAAACAAACAAAAAAATTCAGTATCAGAAATCTCTTTGGTTGTACTAAAATTAAAACTTACTTTTAAAATGTACACCTGGGCATAAAATATTATTTTTGTAAGCCAACTGACCTCCACTTCCAATATGGCTGCCCAAACATGTGCTCTGACTAGAGGTGGAATGTCCACCCTGGCTTCCCTCCATATGTATGGCCTTTTAAAGGGATAAGCATTGAGCAGTCTCTCAAATAATATTATCCTGTGAAACTGATCAAAGGGAAACACTCCATGAGAGTGAAATACTTCACTATAACATACAGAAATACAAAGTCTTGGTTCAAAGCAACTAATAAGCTATAATTTTGTAACAGATTTCAACTTTGTTAGCAATAAGCACAACTTTAAATTGTAAAAGTATCACGAATAAGTTATTAAAATTCCAAATAATAATTCAGTGTATTTAAAGAGAGATAATGTTTAATGCAAAATTATTTGTCTGTTTTTCTTCCCAAAATGGAATCTGTTCATTGCTGTAGAGATTTTTGTTATGAAAAATTCTGCTATTTTCAGTGGGAATGAAAATATGTGAAAAATAATAGCGATTCAAATATATCACCTTAAGAAGGAACATTTATAAATTATAACATAATAAAAATAAATTTTTAAAAAAATTGAATTTTACATTTAATTTTGTTTAATTTTTTAAGCAAAGATATTAAAGAATTTCAGAGTGCAATTTCTAATTTTAACAAGTAATAAATATGGGACGCATAAATTCAGATTTATAATTTAATTATAGTTTAACTCATATAGAACAAGAATTTCTTTTCACGAAACAAACCTGGTATTCTACATCCTTTTCTCTTATCACTAAAGGGAGAGTTGCAGAATTGGCTAAATCACCGTAACTTGGAGATGCTGGTAACTGATTTTCAGACAAGTATTTTGACCTAGCAAAAAAAAAAAAAGGTCTTATAAACTGTAAGCAAAATAATAATTCAATAAAATTGATTGATTTAAAGATATTTCAACTAAAACATGATAGTTTTTGTAAACTTCATTAGTTAAAAAAGAAAATACAGTAAACCTCAAATATGTAAAACTTTAAAAAAAAAAAACTTACTCATCTTCAAGCAAAGGATAATATGCTGTAGCTGGTATCTCTCTAAGTCTCTGCAAAATTTAAAATAATTACTTGCTTCTCATATGACAGTGGAAATAAATTTCTAGTGCTATCAATAAAACCCCATTGGTTTTACTTGAAAAAAATTCCCACAATCTACCAGTATGAGAGGCCAATTAAAACTCTACAAGAGCCATCTTAATCAGTGAAACAAAGTTTTAAAGGGAAACTCCGATGGTTTTTCAAATTTGAGTTATTGACATATTTAAATTCTAAGTAAAAATTGTAATAGTAAACATTTTAACATTTGTATTTAAATGCTTAGAAACATTTGTATTTAATAAATTAGACAGTAAATTCTTGACATCTAAAAAAAAACGGGGTTCATTGATATTTTGTTTTTAGGTTAGGCATACGTCACTTCCCTCAACAATACTGAAAGGGAAACTAGATTTGACCAATCGTATCGCTTCATTCTTACAGTAGCTGTTAGGCTTAGTGACGGCCTAGCCCATAGCTATGGTACAGTTATACATAGATAGATCTAAAAGCATTAGGATAACCAACTCGAGAAAAAAAAAGTAATATTTCATCTAAGCCCCTCCCTGTTCCAAGAAGTAAATAGATCGTGTGTCTGACTGATTCCAACAAACTGGTCAGTGTAAGGCTAGTCTAGACTACGTGTAGTCAGTCATGACAAGACAACCAAGCGATAGTGTTTGTTGTGTGTTGAGTGGCCAGGCGAAAAGATACACATTGCCGTGGTTAGTCAAGTATATAAATCTCCTTTAACACGAATTTTTTTTCTTTGCTACAAGATCTAGATCTAACTGCATAGACAAAGATATATTTCTTTTACGAGAATGTAAACGTTACTGTAATGGTTTTCCGTTATACGATAAGTCAATAGATTAAATAAATAGGCATGTGTGACATCACATAGAAACCCGGTGAAAGTCTGACCGTTTTGGATGCACAGGAAAATTACGTCGGAAAAATATCAATTACTAAGTTATTATTGCAAATAAAAACAAAATAATAATATATTCATTATCTGTAGATCAAAACACATATTATATTTTTAAAAAAAAACATCGGAGTTTCCCTTTAATTGAAAAGGGCAAATATTAAATGTTTTTTTTTGTTTATCAATATTTTTCAACTAAGTTAAAAAAATATGTAGATGAATATATTTATACACCAGTATTTCTTTCACTTCTCTGACTAAATATATATACAGTTGCCAGTCTTTCTTTCACTTCTCTAACTAAATATATATACAGTTGCCAGTCTTTCTTTCACTTCTCTGACTAAATATATTTACAGTTGCCAGTCTTTCTTTCACTTCTCTGACTGACAACCTTCCTCAGAAAGGGGATAATTATGGCATAAACCACTTGGCTACCTATCAAGGGGTCTCAAGTTTAAAACCCAAATAAAGCTGATTTGTGTTTGTTGAGCGCCTAAATGCAGCACAGGAACATTCTCCTAGATACCTTCCACCTTCCCAATGGTCTATAAAAGATATTCAACTATTTAGTACACTGAGCTTGCTATAAGCTTGAAGGATTACTTATACACAAGCAATAATAAAAAAAAAAAGAATCCCTGAGGTCGAGAACAAATTACTGTTATTTTTTTAACACTGTTTTACAAATGATCATAGGTAATCCTTACCTCCTTTTGCTTTGTGTTTTAGGGCAATACTGAAATGTCCAAATTGTTCTATATTTGCCCGACAACTAACAAGGTTTTTTTTTTGTTTGTTTTAGCCTGTGACAGATAGTTACACAGTTGCTGTACAACTTCTTGATAAACAAGGTCAGAATAAATATTTTTAAAGTCAATTTAGATTAAATCCATAATCTAACATCTATCTTTTTTGCTGCATTTTATGTTTCATTAATTGTCGAGAAATTGGGTTCTCAGGAGTGACATTTTTGTATTTTACTTGTTAAATATGGTGTCTGTCATGTTTGCCAAGGCAAAGTACTCATAATTTTCCACTTTATAGACCTCTAGATCCTGTGTTATTTTCAATAAAATGTTTACAAATCACTTACAAAGCGCAGCTGCTCTTGGGATAGAGTTATGACTGTGTTATTAAGCAGCTCAGCATTGTCTCTGTCCTGGCCAAACACATCTCCATCAAGGATGCCATAACTAAGAGGTGTTGCAACAAAATAAGAATTTTTTAAAATAATGCCAACTCTAATGAAAATACTTTTAGGAACCTTATTAAATAAAGCATTTGTAAAGTAATAACCGCATAAAAAATTTGATGACTTTATCTAGCAAGATAAATTAAATTTTATTTAAAAATTATACCTTTATACAATTCTGCTAAGCCGTCACTCAAAATTTATTAATATATACAAACACACAATTGTGTCTCTAGCTAGAGATGATGTGATCAATATTTGCAAAAAAGTTTTGAATAACTTACAAATTTTGATGAAATATCTAAGGGCTGTAGGGCTCTAATAATAATAATAATAATCTTTATTATCCGTGAGGAAAATTGTTTTACAAATGGGCATTATAAAAATAAATACATAATTAAAGCAAACAATTTGTACAATAGCACACAAAATATACGTTCTTACCCATGTTTCTCTTAAACTTAATAGATTTATTGGTCTTGAATGGAACTTGTTTATACTCATTTGATTTTTTTCAATGATTATTTTTTGTTTATGTATTTTAGTGATAGTGATGTGTTTTCTTTTTTCTTTAAAGCAGGTCTTAAGAATGATATTTCAAGTTAGCTGCATAGTATGTGATAAATTAGATTAGTTTCAAGAAATTACCAAGGCAGTAAGTGTATTGGAGGTCTAGTTTTTGACATGCCAGCCTTGCGCAGGGCACCATCTAAATCACCACCTGCCAGGCGCCACAAGTAATAAACTTCTTGCATTGACCTCTGAGACAAATGATCATCACTAAAATCTTAAAAAAAAAAAAAAAAAAAAGCAAGACGAAGTTTCAAATGTCACGTGTTTATTATGTTTAATTGACTTGAAGATCTTGATGCTATAAACTTGTGACATATGTGGGTTCGGAGGTGCCTTGATTATAGTTCAAACACTTTAATAATTAATGAAGTAACAAGGTGCTGATATGTTTTCTTGAGTTTTAATTATTTAAAACTTGAAACAATAAATGTATGTACAAAGATATATAAAACAGATTGGATTCAGTGAAAATGATCAATAAAATGAGTAAATATTTACTTTAAAAACTAGCGACTTCTAAGTCTAACTTTCTAGCTCTCCCTCTCGTCTCAAGCTAACACTCCGCCTTTTATATCTTTCTTTAAAATAAAGAACCGTGACATCTCAATACCCATCCTTGACTGACCCGTTTACATTTAATTTTCCTTTTAATTGTTTTTGTAATTTAACCTACGTTAATTATGTTTCCCTGCTGTAGCCTTGAACTAAGCTTTAATCGGCGTCTTTCTGGCATTAAAGCGTGAGTGCGCTGACCTGATTTGAGATAGGTACAATGTCCTCATTTTGTGAACAATGAGGTGTCACTAGGAACTGTTTTTGTAATTTAACCTATGTTAATTTTGTTTTTCTGCTGTAGTCTTGAACTAAGTTTTAATTGGCCTCTTCTTGGCATTTAAGCGTGGGTATGCTGACCTGATTTGAGATAGGTACAATGTCCTCATTTTGTGAACAATGAGGTGTCACTAGGGACGTGACATCAAATACATATCTTAATTTGTATACTGATATTGTCTAAAATTAACAATTGAGTATTTTGTACATATTTTTTGTTCCTTTATTTAATGATTCCATAAATCAAATCTGCAAGTACCTAACAAGTTAGCTAGTTGACAAAACACCTTATTACCATTAGCTATAGTTTCTTCATAAGTTGGAAGCTCTAGATCTGCACTTCTTACTTGAGCTGTAAAGATGTCAAACTCTCTCTTATGTGCAACCTGTTAATTAAAAAATATCCAACAATAAGAAAGAAACATAATATTTGCAATTATTAACTAGTTAAAATGTATTAATCTAAATTCAATTCTACAAATAAAAGCAAATCTTCAAAAATATAAATAAATTTGTAAAATTTACAAATCCACATATTTCAATTCAAAATCTACTACTTCATAAAGCCAACAAAACCTAACTTTTTAAAACTTGCATCTGCAAGTTCAGAGACCAAAACTATCTAGCATTAATTCAGATGAGTAAATCAAAAGAGTTTAGCAATCACAGTATTTGACTTAGTGTAACAGTCTTTCCATTACATAATAGGCCCAAGAAACGTATATACTCAATGGAATATAAAGTCTTGAAAAGTAAGCATACATTTTGTGCAATTAGCAAATTAACAAGAAATGATACTTTTCTATTTAAATTTGTTTCTATTCAATGGTAAAGCTTTTAAAACTTGTTCAATGTTGATATTCTTGAGTTTGAATATAAGCCTTATAAAATTATGAAAAGTGTTGTTCAAGTTTATACCCATTAAATGTGATCAAATGTGTAATCCACATATTGATTAAAATACCTACAGCATTTTCTCTAGATGAACGAAAAATTGGATGTTGCTTAACCTCTTCTGACGTTGCCCTGTGGTAGAGAAAAGGACAAAAGAAATATTAAAAACAAAACTTAATAAGCTGATTACTTTTTTAACATTGAAATGTTGAATTTCCCTATTCAAATTTTATTTATTAAACTTTAAATGAGCTTTGAGTGAAAGAGTATTTACTGTATGGATTTTGTGAGTTTATAAATTGGACTTGATTAAAAGCAGAGAAGAAAATGCTAGGATATTATGTAACCCCAAAATTCACCTTTTCACAAAACTCCCCCTCCCCCCAACCGCATAAAGTAACATAACAAGACACATTAGAATTTTACAAAAGACTTATTTATTAAACATTATTATTCCAAATTAAATTTTTCTTAATATCTATAAAAATGACGGGAAAAGTATACACTTCTCCTGGCACATTCAGTTTTTTCCCCCAATACTATACATATACATCGGACGGCTGCCGGATAACCAGGATGTAAAAAAAAATAAAAGGAGCATTTCTGCAATATTAAATTATACTATTATTCGAAAACCCATGGTCTAGCCCTTTAGTGAAAGTCAGACCAGCCAAAGTCAAGGGACGACTATCTGTTATTTCATTGGAACAGTTTTTCTTTGGTAACAAATCTTCAGACCCCCCTCTCAAGTTGTAACAAATTTTTATAAACACCCCTCCCTTGTCATTAATTGCTCAGTCACAGAATGATCTACAATGGAGAAGGATTATGAGATGATAAGACAATAAGTACACTAAACGGTAGTAAGGTTTTGGATTCCTATTGCCACACTATTCACAGTTTTAACAGTTTTTAAGTACTTCTGTAATCATCATTCTGTATCGCAGTTACCTTGCCTGCAACCACACAACTTTATCTCAGGAATGAATGCTACACACTGCCAATCAAATAAAGTATTCTTAACCATGAAACAATTGCTGAGTGGAAAAGATTATAACCTCTTTGACAACAATTTGTTTTGTTTCTGTTCAGAAAAGCACACATCCGTTTTGGATGATGGTGGTGAGTAGCTCACTGTCATAACAATATACTCATGATAGACCCTATAAATATTAAGGATTTTATTGAATCACCATCATCCTCTGTCCCTTGACATCTATTATAGGGATGCTGTGACAGTTTGCGTAACCAATTTCCTCATTTTTGCTGGTCAGCAGCTGTTCTTAGCAGGATATCAAGAAAGAGGCCATTCTTTTATGCTATCCAGCCAGATTTTCTTTGGACGACCCTTTCTTTGTGCTCCCTCCACTGTACCTTGAAGAATGACTTTTGATAGTGAATCATGTCTTACAATATGAACTCTATGATTTTATTGAATATGTCATACTAACCTCTTAGAAGAAGATACAGTCAGACAGAGTCTAAGCAAATCTTTCAACTCTTTGGAAGTGCCCTGCAATATGCAAAGAAAATCTATGACATATAGCAACATCGAGTTGTAAATGAAAAAGAAACTGACACATTTTGTCATTATCATTTCAATTTTTTTTAATAGTAAAGAGGAATGGATACTTCTTATCCTTGGATAATCCTTATCTTTAAAGATATAGAGTGAGTTAATATTAGCATTGTAAAAATAAGTAATAGTAATATGATATATCTAAAAAATAGGTTATGTTATGATGTAAATACAAAACAGTTCAATGTAAAAATGAAAACACACAAGTATGACATGGGCTACCTTGAGTTTCTCTGATAAACTGGCATCCTGACAAAGATAATCAAGAGGTGACATATCTGAAAAAACAAAAGAAAATTCTTTCATGTAATGCAGGTATTCAATTTTTTTTATTAAAAACAATTAATAAATTGATCTCTTTTTTTTTTTAATTTGTTTGCTATATAACTTGTCTCAATGTCTATATGGCATGCTAATTGTTCTTTAGTCCAATACCCTTTGTGCTCATTTGCACGGGAAGGGGTGTCTGGGAGAGGGTGTTAACACTATCTTTAGGGCTTTGAGGAGAACAGCTTAAGTTAAATCTAATAGTAAAAATTATTGACCTCCAAATTGGAATTGATAGAAAAATAAATAAAATAAGGCTAATTGTACTTTTTTTTTTTTTATAAAAGAGACCGGTTTTAAGAAACAAATATGACTGTTACCAGATTTGATCAGCAGCAATAGTTTCACAAAAGTTTCTTGCAAGCTCAAGCCTGACCACACTTCTCTACCCTGTGTAGTTCGATAAACAATCCATTAGAATGTAGCCAGTGCATTTAAGTGTACAGTATTGTTATGACATAATCTTGCAACTAAATACCTACTAGACAAGTTTCTCTTTCAGACCTTGAGATATATAGGGCAGATGATGTAACGTTCATCTGTTTCTGTGGCCCACGGTTAACGACGTTTTATGTGGCCAGCACAACAACCAACCGCCTTTACTTTTCCCAACTAATGTCAGGTACCCATTAGAGCTGGGTGGACTCAGAGGCGCCCGAAGATCCCGAAATTAAAAATCCCAGTCTTCACCAGAATTCGAATCCCGGTCTCCAGTTTGGAAGCAAAGCGCTTTACCACTTAGCCACCGCGCCTCCAAAACACCTACTCATGCAAGCAATATTTCCATTCTCACTATTACAGCCATTCCAATAATGAGAAAAAATGAGTGAGCTAATGGATGTACCTTATTTTAAAGCTAATAAGAGACCCCCCTTTCTACACTGAGCAACTGCGTTTCTTTAAATCTACATATTTTAAAACTCTCTCCAACATTACAAAACATTTTTTATCCTATCATAAGTATTGCATCAAGCACTTTAAACAAAAAAAATATTCTAAGTTAAAGTTAAATTTATTTACTTTCAAACCTACTATAAATCAAATTATTAAAATATTATTCTAATAGACACAACAGAATGCACAAATGTTCCATAGATGAAAATGGCATCAGTGAAATTGGCCTTGGAGGAGTGTCACCAGAGAATGCAGACATTGTTCTACAAAACTGCATTCTCCCTTATAAGGTCCCAAAGACACGGGCCCCAAAACACCCCTATAAAAGAAAAAACTATATGGAAAGCTACCTGATCTGGAAACAACTATGCAGTCCATCTCAAATAAAGGACACTCCAGCAAAATAATGAGAATGCAGAAGAAAAAGAAGGATAAGATTCTATAAAAACTTCTATGAAAGTTTTCTTGATCCCATAACTAAACTTAGCATTAGAGATCTCTACATGACACTTTTATGATTAAAAACAAAATGAATGTATTGTATTTAAACCTTTTCTTCTTGTCATTTATTATCTTTAAAAATAGAAATTTAAAAAAAATTTAAAAGGAATTATAACATAATTTTTAAAAAACCAAGAATTCAATAAAAGAGTCAGAAATGTAAATCTAACAGTCTATTTCGATAACCCAAATACATACAAATTAAACAGGATGATTACCAACAAAAGTTCCAGAAGAATTATGCCAAAAGACCAAACATCTACTTTAGGTCCAGATATTGGTTGAATGCACTGGCCTGAATCTTCATCTACTTTTAATGGTCCAGAACACAAAACTTCAGGTGCCATGTAATGAGGAAGTCTAATTAAAGCATACAAAAAAGAATTCAATATTAATATAAATTACATTCAAGTAGTTAAATATAAACTTGATTTTTAAAAAAAGAAAACAAAACAAAAAAAAAACAACTCAACTAGTAAATAAAACTGAATTGTAAGTGATCAATAAAAATACAATTCAAATATTAAAATGGAAAAAATGTAATGCTACATGAAAAAAACAACTTGTACTTGCCCTATAGGAAATGACACATCTGCCCCATAATCAGTCATGTAATAAAGTCCATACTCTGAAAGTTTTATGTTACCCTAAAGAAAAAAAAAATTAAAGTTAAAGAAAAAAAAAAACTATATTTGAAAAAAGAAAGTTTTCCAAAAAAAAATTAAATTATATACATATATATATATATATATATATATATATATTAGTGATAAATGTTTCAAAATTGTATAAATAAAAAAGTCAAACCTGTTTTTCAACGAGTATGTTGTCCATTGATAAATTCCTATGAACAACATTTTTCTCATGTAGAAATGTTAAGCCTTCGAGAATCTGGAATCCTAAAGAGACAGCTGCATTTTCTCTGGATAAGAAAAAAAATTGAAATTAAGACCACAGCTATTTTTTTCTAATTTGGTTTGTGAAAAATTGCTATGAAAAATTAATTTCATTAGTGAAGATCTACTTATTTCAGGATACACATAGCTTGTAAAAATCAATTTCTGACATTTAATTTAAATTTTCTAATTCCAGAAACTATCTAACACTTAGTTTGCAAATCTTGCAAAATATACTTTTTAATAAAGAAATTAATAAATTACAAGATAAAATATCATATTAGCAGTATTATAAAATTAAAATTTATTTTTAAAGTAGGCCTGATTAATAAAGCATGATAGTTAGTAAGTATAAAATCTTACAACCATAAACAAATGATAAGCTTAAAAAATATTTTCCTAATTTTTTTTAAATCTGGAAATTCAATTTTGGAGATTTTTAGGGAAGCTTAATTAGAATTCATCCATACTTGGCCAATGGTATTCATTTAATGTGCGTCAAGTACAACAATCAAATGACTTCAAATTTTTCAATCTATTTCAGTTGACTAATTGTAATGGGTGCATCTAAAACATTACCATATCCAAAGGAAACATTCCACCAAGCAGACAATATCTGAACCTAAAATCTGCAGCTGAACATTTTAAAATTTCCATAAATAAAACAAATGGGGATATACATTATTGTTGATGTCAAAATATTTTTGAATAAACTTATTCTTGATACTCTCTTAAACAGTGGGAAAAAATGTCACTAAGATGAATGCTATGATATTTAAAAAATATACAAAATATATTTACTCACGATAATCCTTGGCCACTGTTCAATTTTTCTTTGACACTTGACTTATGGTGTTCAGAAATGACAATCATACATTCTACAAGAGAACAAAGTCATTTACTTTGTTAAGTTACTTGAGAACTGAAGTTTATTTATGCTACTAGTTTTGATTGTTCAATGTTTGATAGTTCAATGTTTAAAAAAATAAACAAAAGTCTAGTAATTATGGGATGCAGGAGTAGAGTGGATGTGCAGCTTTATGATTTGTCAAAGGACCTTCTTTGTCTCTGAAATTAAGGACATTTTGAGACTAGCTAACTTGACTAGCTACTCAATATTTTTGGGGTAAAGAAAACAAAGTTTTGATTAATTCATATCATCATAAACTTTTTGCTATGAAACTGATGTATTCAACTCTACTTGCCAACCCAACTAAAACATTTGTTTACTTATTTAAGGGGGAAAAAATGTTTTTCAATAGACTATTTTATAAAGCAAAACATGGAAAATATTTGTGACATAAATTTTTGAAAATCTCTTAAATACAAGGTAATGACTTTAAAAAAAACACACACACCAATCTTATCTCTAAACCTGGGTAAATACAGCTTGTCAACTAAGAAAGAAAACAATGAAATTAAAACAACTGCTTCAGAGTCAATAAACCACTAGGCCCATTACACCCTGATACATAACCCTTATTTTTGTTGGTTAATAACAGATCTAGTAGATAAATGAGTGTCCTGCCAACAGCATTATGTCATGCAGGCATGATTTCAGTCTTGAAGGAGTCCACACAAATAAGCTGGTGGATCTTCAATTTTTGACCAATGAGTCCAGAAAAAAGATCAGAAAGTAAAAAACTGCTAAAAAAAAAGGGCACTGGACCCAAGATACTTCAATCCTCTTAAGAAAAAAAACTGCATGTCTGGACACCATTTTTAGTTACTTCAACTAAGAAATAATACTACTTATATTATCTCTCCAATGTCACAGATACCTATACATAAAAGAAAATATTGAGACTTTGAATACAAAGTAAAATTGCTCTTTTTATGTTTATATTTGTAAGTAATAACAAATGTTTCAGAATTTCTGAGCATATAGCTTTTATTTACTTTGAAATATAATGAAAAACTTTAAATATAAACTTTAAAAAAAATAAAGTATACTAGATATAATTATTAAGTTTTCATTTTTATTCATTCTCTATCAGTGCTCCATAAATATAACCAATATGTGACTATCTACATAAAGCTGTTTCCATCTTTGTCAGTTTTTAGAACCTTTCTTGCCTATTATCCAAGATAATCCCTTTTTCTTTAGTAGCTATTAGGCTGTGTGCTTCAATATTTCTTTAAGTATCCCTTTATATAAGCAGTGAAAAAAATGCATTTACTAAAACATCCATTGGTTTGTTTGTTTGTAAAATGTTTTACATGTTTCTGAGGTTCCTTCAGTGTTGAAGATAATTTACTTCCTAGTCCAAACCTCCTGCAGGATGGTGGGGGATGGGTGCAGGGAGGGTTTGAACCCACGACCAGCGATAAGTATGAATGACAATCCAGCGCACAAACCGCACGACCAGGCAGCCATCCATCTTTGTTACTAGTTTACCCTGGTCTGACTTAAACTTATTTTAACACAATGAGTCATTTGTGAATGTGTGTAAAATAAACATGTAAATTTTATGTCACAATTACCTAACTGCTACACAGGCAATATTAAGTAATGTGACAGTGTGACATCAATGCTTACCATGTTTAGTTTTACTGATATCCAGATACTGACACAGTCTTGGGTGAGACAATGTAGTCAGATACTGGAATCTCCCTAGTATTTTGACAGAGTTAGGAGTCAGCGGCAAACCATTTGGTCCGCACTTGTCATTGGGATGAGAGGCAGCATAGAAAGTCCTGACACCGAATTCGGCACTGCCAAGAGCAGGCATAGTTTATAAATCTATTGAATGCATCAACTAAAAAAAAAAAAAAGTAAAAAAAAATATTTAATTTTAACAAAAAGTAAAAAAAAATGGTTTGGTTTTGGATTTTAAGCACATCAGCACAATTTAGGCCATGTTGTGCCCACAATTTCTTTGAAAAAAAATGAAAGTAAACAAAGTAAGTAAATAAAAAGATTAACACCTTCACCAAGAAAGATAACCAGAGAGTAGTAGAAAGAGTAAAAATAGTTGACACTAGTTTGACTACCGCCCAAACAGTCAATGTAAGCTAATAGTTCAGGTCATTACAAAAATTATTATCTTAAATAAAAAAAGAAATAATGTGAGGTATTTAACTGCCACTTTAGTTCAGTGGCTAACTATAGTCTTTTAATGCTAATCAGGATTGAAGGAAAACGCTCTATGCTGGAAAGTCATTGCTGACTACTCCAAATTAAATATATATATATTTATATCTCAGCAACTATAAAGTGTCAATCCTAACACAAGGTCAAGGCAAAACACACTGTGACTATAATATAGTATCAATGCCTTGAAAAGTAGCAACTGCAATATTCTTATAAATGCATGTGCAAAAGCCTCTAGCTGTGGAGTAGCTCATGATTTTTTTTAAATAAAAATGTGCGTAGCGTAAAACTCCAATGTATTAGCATTCAAAAATAAATTAATTTGTTAATTAATATAGGGACAGTAAGCTACAATCGCAGTATCCTTAATTATGAAAAAGAAGAAACATAACCTTTTATTTAATGAATAGTAAATAAAAATAATGAATGATTTTCATCTTGAATAATAAAAAGTAGCAACTGCAATATTCTTATAATGCATGTGCAAAAGCCTCTAGCTGTGGAGTAGCTCATGATTTTTTAAAAATAAAAATGTGCGTAGCGTAAAACTCCAATGTATTAGCATTCAAAAATAAATTAATTTGTTAATTATTATAGGGACAGTAAGCTACAATCGCAGTATCCTTAATTATGAAAAAGAAGTAACATAACCTTTTATTTAATGAATAGTAAATAAAAATAATGAATGATTTTCATCTTGAATAATAAATGTTTCTAATGTTTTTTTTTAAAGAAATCAAAATTATTAAGTCTTTGCAGGATGGCAAGGGTAGGTAATGGACAGGGTTCATACTCTGGACCATTGTGATGACAGTCCAAAGCACATTTACCATATGTTAGCAAAAAGGCCTTGGCTATATTTAACATGCAATATTTTAAGTTTTAGTATCACTGCCTGGTATGGCAATCTGTGCATTAAAAATAAACTTCAGAGAATCCTAAATGCTGCTGGTAAAATCATTGGCCAAAAACAAACCCATTAGGGCAGCTGTTTGACACAAACATCCATAAAAAAAGATTCTAGATATAAAAAATCACACTTTGGGTCAGGATTTTGTGATTTTACCATCACAAAAGAGATACAAGACACTGATAGCAAAGTCAAACAGACACAAACACTCTCTTGTTCCTCTGGCATTCAAATCATTAAACTGAAACAATCTGATATAAACTTTTCACATGTAAATTATGAACTAGTCAGGTGTGAATGTACATTTTGGTTTTTTATAGTTATAATGTTTTGTTTGATGTAATGCACAAATTGTTCCTTACGGACAATAAAGAATATTATTATTATAATAAACTGATTTTAATTTTGATGCTGGGTATCAGATCTTATCTTATATAATACAGACGTTACTTCAAAAAGAAGATGATTACATCCTACGTGTCATGCATTTAGTCATGCATATTAACCAATGACTTAAATTCTGCCAAGTCACTGGTTTTCCTGGCTAGCTCAGGCATTTTAGTTTTATGTTCTTATTTGATACATAGAAATTTCTTTTAATAAACCCTAATGCTTTGTTGGATTTTTTTATAGTTTCATCAATATGTGAATTCCATGACAGTTTTTCATTTATTATAACACCTAGGTATTTTGCGTTTTTAGTCTGTGTTACTGGTTTGCCATTAATAAGATAAGTGGAATTAAAGTGGAATTAATTCGTTTTATTTTTTTTGTTACTCTTAACAACTGACATTTTTCTGAGTGGAAAGACATGCTCCAATTTGATTCCCATTTCTGTAATTCATCTAATTCTCTAATTCTAATTGTAAAATATCTGTGTCTTGTGTTGTTTTAATTGTTCTATATATTATGCAATCGTCTGCAAATAATCTGACTTTTGTTCCTGAAGTAATGCAATTTGGTAAATCATTTATGTAAATTAAAAATAGCAGTGGACCCAAGACTGTTCCTTGAGGTACACCTGAGTTTACTGTTATCGGTGTTGATTTAGAGCCATTTATTATTACAGTTTGTTCTCTCCCTATCAGAAAATCTTTAATCCAATGATGCAGTGGACCATTAATGCCGAAATATTTTAAATCTTCTATGTTGTCTACTTGGTTCAAATTAAGAAATATGTCTTTGTCTCCTGGGACTGAGAATGCTGATGCAAAGTATTTGTTTAGGATGTTTGCTTTAGTTTCATTATCATTATATTATGTTATGTTCATCTTTTAATGGCGCTATGCCTGTTGTTTCCATTTTCTTAGACTTAATGTATGACCATAGGTTTTTGTTGTTATCTTTAGATATTACATTGTTTATGTATTCACTCTGCAGCTGTCTGCTTACTTTTTGGGTTAAGTGTTTAATTTTTATATACTTTTGTAAACTCTTTCTGCCTTTAAATTTCTTTAAATTTTCTATATAGGTTTTCCTTTTGTTTACAAAGCTTCTTTAGTCTATTATTAAACCAGCATTTATTTATTTTGTTTGATGTGTATTTAGTTGGTATATGATTTTCTATAATGCTGTTAAGATGGTTTTTAATGAAATTCCAGAGGTCATCGACTGGTTGGTTAATGTCTTTTTCTAATAAGAATGTTTGTTGAAAGTTTGATGCAGCTTGGTGTAGTTGTGTTAGGTTACATTTATTCCAGAGTAAGATTTTTCTTTTGGGTTTTGTATTGGCTACTGCTTTTATCTGACTGTGTATTTTTATGATCTCATGGTCTGATATACCAGGGATAATATATCATAATCAACTACTAATCCAGGTCTGTTAGTTAAGAAGAGATCTAATGTGTTGTTTAATCTAGTTGGCTTTTTTAATGATTTGATCTCAACTTAGGTTGTGTAAAGTTTCTATGAAAAACTCATTTATGTCCTTAAGGTTTTGGTGTTTATCTATGGTTAGTGTTTTCCAATTTATATCAGGTAGGTTGAAATCACCCATAATCCAAAAAACTGCATTTTTATTTGTAGTTTTTTAGATACCAGGAAAAGAAGACAAATGTGTTTGTACTCTGGCTGACAAAAAGGAGGAGCTCCTCCTGTGATGAGATGAAAGCTCACTGTCAAAAGCCATCTTCAAGGTACAGTTGAGGGAAAATGAAGAAAGGGTCATCCAAAGAAAGGATGGCTGGACAACATAAAAAAAATTGGACCAGCCTCTCTCTTGTTATCCTACTAAGAACCTTTGCTGACCAGGAAAAGCGGGAGGATTTGGGTTGGTTACTGTAATTGTTAAAGTTAGAGCACCCCTCAGCCAGGCTAAGCCTAAGAAGAAAGTCAAGGGACATAATTAATAGTACACATATGATGAGAATAACCATTTAGATCTATATAATGAGTTATTAGTTTTTAATATTAAATAATATTTTCTATTTACTATTATATAGTTCATATAGAATAATATAGATTAGTTCTACAATAATCTTTAGAAATTTAGTCTACTATATTATAAGTATATACTATTACTAAATTTGAGATTTAGAGGCCTCCGCCCACTTATTATATAAACAATAAAATTTGGACTTTTATTCTTGCCTTGGTTTATATAAGTTTTTTTACACATAAAAAAACAACTTACTAGACTGTAGTTAGTAGAATTAGAATGATCTAACTGTAGAATAATTTTAGAATAGAGAGATGTAGATTGAGTTTTTGTTAGATACCTAAAAGTAACCAATTGTTACATCTATTCGTTTTGTAGATTCAATAATAATCTAAATCAATGGATATTGGATAGAGATCTAGGTCGAGAATGATAATCTAGAGCTGCATCTATTTTCGTTTCTTTTTACGAATTTTTAACGTCTACGGTCGTTCTTTATTAAAAGGAGTTTAGTTCTGTACGCAATGGTTTATCTAATTTACTAAATTTCTCGTAAATAAAATAACAGCTCTAAATCTAAGACATTGACAAAGATTTTTTAAAAATTCAAATTAATGAAGAAAAAAAATAATTTAAAAGACTGTTAATGAAGGATGACATATTAGGGTGGTTCAAAAAAAAAATTTCTATGAATCTATCATGCATTGTGATTCAATTTGTTCCTATTGATGAGTTTAACGTCTGAGCCAAAAATTACACGATTCTGACAAGCTGAAATATATGCTCAAATTGTCCAATTTTTCCAATGATAGCAAATAAAAGACAATAAGACAAAGTTTAGGACATAGTAACATACAATATAATATTACCATATTACAATACAATTACAATTAATGTAATCATTGCCACACTCACAGTTGTCACACTTTGTCACTAATGTCACTAGTTCACTGTTATTATTTATATAACCGCTTCACAAACTATGTTCTGGTACTGGACCCAGCAGAGTCAGCGGACCCACGTGTCTTGTATGATGTCAATGTACTCTTCTGTGAATCTGGTATCCGTTTTCTGTTGTCTTCAACAACCTGCAGAAGAGTTTGCATTTCTGTTTCACTTTTAGTTATAGACTTGTTAAATGTAGACATTAATGCCACCGAACGTTCAGCACTATCATTGACTACTTTTATGGCACCAATAACAGACTTCGCTTGTGGTGTCGAAACTCATTCCTATGACATCATCAGCCACCTCCCACAACAACAGAAGCTGCATTGTTGCATGTGCTTGTGCTTCACCAGTTCCAGAAGGTATTTTTATAATTCCTAGCATCTTCTCCAATTCAAGACCACTTACAACTACAGCTAATCTATCAGTGGCTGCCTTTGGATTATTTTTATCGGTGCTATTTTCCATAATTTTACCATCCCAATGAATTACTGCAACACTTTTACTTCTCGTGCGAAATTCTTCACGAACGTCCGTTTCAATCATACTTCGATGAAGAGAACGTTTACGATGCACTGTCGACCTTGATAGAGATCCTGTACCAACATCCTCCCCATTTGCTCTGGCTATAGCAGCTGCTAAAACCGTAAATTTTCTGTCGGAGAGATTAATACGATCTAGAGTGGATGATACATCACTTGAATTCAACATGGTCTGTAGAATGCGTGGTTTCTTCGGTTCGTTTTCATGTGGTTTTAAACTATCTGCAACTTGTTTTTTATAGTAGACTGGAATTTCAATTTCATAATCATCATGATCTGTGTCCAAACTGTCCATGCTGTCATTACTTTCACTACCACTTTCTTGCCAGGTGCTGACAGTGACACTTGCTTCGCCTGCTTTTCTTGTCTGCTCACGCTTTCTTCTCTCATATTCTGCCTCCTTTCTTTGCCTACTTCTCTCTTCCTGTCTAGTTAAGTTCTTGTCGATGCCTGCCATTTTCATTAATCTAGGTCCTCTCTGATCTGTTAAGAAAATCCGGTCTTCTTCTATCTTAATCATCCTGTCTGCATCCTTATCTGCTATATCAAATATTATACTCAGCTTGTTTTTAAACACTGTCTCTCTGTCACTTTGTGTAGCTGAACATCTTCCTTTATTTTTCTTCAATAAATTATACTCATCCACTAAAGCGTTCATTTTTGTTACTATGTTCTGTCGTAAGGCTACAGGAACGCGTGCATTGCTCCAAATTCTGAGAAGATCATCAACTGTTTGTTGCACACTGTATGATATTGTCTTCTGTTTTTTCAATATCTTGGTATTGTGAAGAACAGTTCGTAATACTTGACCATAAGTGGGCAGAACATTCTGTGGTAAACACGGCTCTGTCTGTCCAATTAACCATAATTCTGACATACTTCTTGTTGTAACACATCCAGAATTGTCTGTTGTACTTGACGCCATTACAAATGTTTAAATTTTACAAGAATAGATCTGAAATAAAAAGAACAACAACATTTAATTTTTAGAATAACTATTAATTGATAAAAAATTAATTAAATTAAGTTCTTGATAATAATGGCAACCTTTGTGAAAGTTGAGCACCAAGCAAATGTAACACAACTGTTAAAAGTCTTACATTTTCGTAATCTGCACACAATATGTAAATAAAAAAACAACAATGCTGTACGATTTTTAAAAATAATTTCTTTTACATTAAAGTCTGAACCACGCTAATGACATATCTTCAATGAAGTCCAGTAGGGCGTCGGCGCCATTATCCCGTTGATGGTTAGAAAGGCTTTTACCCAACCACCAGGCCTGGACACGGGGCTCTTCACCCCTGTCCTGTCTGAGGGCACCCAGCGGTAGGCGGCCATATCGGTTGACTGGGCAAAACCGGGCCGTGCCGTGTACACATCGCTCCGTCCATGGTCCTGGATCCACTCGCTATAAGTGGCCGAGGACAGTGCTAACTGCGGGGAGCTTCTCATATTCCTATACTGTAACCGCCACTGTTCCGTGCAGGGACCGCCACTCCAGCTAACGGGACACTGATGACGGCCCCCATGTGGAACGGCGTGGCGGACTTTTTGGACTGGGTTCCGGGCGTTCTTTCCATCCCAACCCCGACTGAGAGAAAAAAAACAACAAAAGCTCACCCAGGGAAGCCCGGCCGGGCCTGGTTCACTACTCGTACTTAGCCTATCTAGTCTCCACCCACTAGACGTTTCCACCGGAGGGCCACGCTGAGGCAACGGGTAGCTGGATGACATATCTAGATAATTACAAATCTATATCTACATCTAAATTTTAGCCTCAGAGTCAGTAGGACACTAAATCACTAAGTAATTATGCAATAATCATAATGCATATCTTCAAACTTGGCTACCTATGATTATATGAAGGGGGCCCGAGTTTCGATACCCGACTCGAGCAGAGCTGTGTTAACTCAGTTTACTGAGCGCCTAAAGGCAGCACGGAAAACCTCCCTGATACCCCCCTTCCACTGGTCCACAAATGAGATTGGACCATATCGCCCAGAGTCAACGCATGCTATAAGCGTGAAATCACTCATTCAGAATTACCTTATTATCTATACTTACTATACTCATAATCAGAAAGACACTAGATTCTAGATCAAAATCTAGATCTATTATACAATAGATCTAATAAGACTTGTCTTCGAGTCCAATGGTTAATGAGGAATGCAGTATTTCACGTGGCTACGAAACCACAGCTGCGACCTACATATTTAGCAATAACTAACGCAACCATAATCATGTGTCATGTCTAGATCTAGATCTCATGACTAGACAGACATAGAATCTAGTACAAACTCATGATAAGACATAGATCTAAGTCATAGATCTTATTCTAGAATTAGATCTAGATCTATATAGATCAATAACAAATCTTTCTTTTAAAGTGAAATTCTAAATCTAATCATGTCTAATGAGTCTACTCTAATGTATTTTTTTGTCACATTCTAGATCTAGAGTGAAAACTTTTGGTTGGTTTTGTTAATTGGCTGAATGTCAACACGGAGTCTTGTTGGTAAGAAACGTGTATTCTTGAATAGAAAATAAAACCCCATTATGTTGCACTCTTGTCGAATCATAGATTGATAGAGATAGGTTTAGACTCTAGGTCTATTTATCTAGGTAAATAAATAAAAATACTTTTATAGGTCTTATCACTTTATGAGTCTTATCATTTATGACTATGTAGAGACGAGTAGTAGATTTATATCTATATTAGTATATATATAAATTAATATATTATTATATAGATATTACTATATAGTATATAATATACTATATTCCTATATAGTATAGATCTAGTATATAATCTAGTATAGTATAGTATATAATATAGTATAGATCTAGTATATAATAGAGTATATAGTCTAGTAACTATATGATAATAAATGATTTATCATACAGACGTTACTTCAAAAAAGAAGATGATTATATTATGATGATGATATAATCATACATATATAAATATATTATATCTAGTCTAGATCTAGGCTAGCTTTAATTTTAATTAAGCTTAGTTTGTCATATTAAGTTATTAATGATATTTTAATGTTTAGCTCTGCCTCTGTCACTCTGTGTTTATAATGATTTTATAAATGTTAATAAATGTTATTGAAACTTATTATTTGTAGACTAATGTTAATGTTATCACTCACAGCGCCCTGAGTTTGAGTTTGAGCCTACATTTTGTTTGTTAACAGTGCTTTATAAATAATAAATAACATTAGACATTATTATTATTTTATCATTCTATCTAGCTAGAGAATGTCAGGATGTAATTGTAATGCTGTAATTGGCTTAATCGGCTTTTAAATGAATGTCTTCACTCAATGAAGGATTGGCCTCTTTAGTCACACAAGAAGTTGCAAAGGGAAAAGATCGTCTCTTGAGACGTAAAATGCCAGTAGTGAAATGGATCCAGGTTTATTTCATGTATCTGTATTACAGGCTGCCTCTATATCTGTTGCTTTGCGGTCATTCTGTAGGTTTGTCCATCCAGGGGATTGATCACTGGTGAATTAACTTACAAACCCCAGTCCATTTATATGCTGACCTGATGAAATTTTCCTATAGTTTGAGGTACTTGTAGTAAATATGTTGAATTTGACTCACAACTCTAGGTGCATAAAGTACAAATTCCAATAAAATCAATGAATGGGACAAATAGTCACATATCAGAAACTAAAAACGTTTCTCTTGTCAAATAAAGGCTTGCACTCTCCTCTCTTAATAAAAAATCACCTGCACATCTTTTCTACTCCTTTAGAACCCATTGACCATGATATTACAACCAACCCTTGATTCTCAAAACCTGAAGTACATTAAGAGTGAAAGGTACAGGAGATTAAAACTTTAGCACTAACTCTATATACAAACATGATGTGTGACAGTATGTCTGAACTAAAATTGAAATTTAATACTTTGGCCACTGAATAAAAATGTAGCATTTGTTTTGGGTATTATCTAGGCATACTAACTATGGCCAAGACTATTTTTATTTAACAAACTAGCTAGACATTTAAGGGTTTGAATTTTGGTGAGATTTTAATTTTGGACACTATCTTGACATTTTAAGTATTTTAAAGGTTGATAATCATAAAAATAAAAAAATAATTAATTTTTCTCTTTTCATCATTTTATTGCTAAACTCTAAGATTCTTACTGATTCATGTGTATATGATCCTAAACTTTAGTTTAAGCTTTCAATTAGAATTATATTTCTGCAGATCTGTATAAAATTCTCTGTACCATATTTTTAAAATTATATATAATATATATATATATATATACATGTATAATATATATAATAATTAATACATATTAAAAATATCAAAAGCATTCTAGATTAACATATTTATAAATATATTAGATGAAATAAGGGCTTAAAGGCAAAGCCTTAACAACACAATTACACAATGAGTAAGATAAAAAAAATTAATTGGGGATGAAATGACAGGGGAAGAAAAGACTGGGTATGAAATGACTAGGAACAATAATATTCAAAGTGAAAGAATCAGTGAATTAAATCTTTCATTAAATATGATCTAGTCATAACTCAACTGATAGCAAGAATTAATTATTATTATAACTATTTTTCTGCAGTGTTAAAAACAAAATGTGTTGTATTTAAATTTGAATATAATATGCTTTTAAACTGCTTAATGCTGCACCTGTTCTGCTCTGTCTCTCTCTATAAATATATTATAAATATATATTGTATTTAAAGTTTATTATTATTTTGTTTTTAGCAGATGCTGATTAAATTAACCAGACAAGTGTTACCTCAAATCCATAATTTATCAAAAGCACTTTTAGTCACCACAGCGTCAGGAAGAAATAATTTTCAGTTGAAACAACGAAATTTAATGTAAGGAAAATTTATTATTATTAATTTCAGAATGTTTTCTTTTCACTTAATTAAAGGAAATATTTATATATCAATTATTATAATATAAAAAAATTTGCTGGAGATTTTAAAATTTGAGTTAATAAAATCTTGATGAATAAACATAACATAACATATAACTGCACCACTGACCTCTGACCTCATTTTTACATATTTGTTCATCTCACTCCCAGTTGCTCTTTTGTTAAGTATATGAACTTTTTTTCTGCTACTGTATATTGATTTAAATATAATTCATTGTTTTTAATAGGATGGCGTCTGCTGCTGACTTTGAGAGAATAGATGGTAAAGCAGCATTAGCTGAAAAAATTCTGGCAGACCTGCAAAGTCAAATTGAAGCTATTAGGAAAGCTGCAAGTAAGATAAGAGTCTTCATTTTTTTTTTTCAACTTATATACTTTCCTTTCCATATCTATTTGATTCTGTGTCAACACCATTTATTGGTTTACCATCACATGTTCATTGTTGTGTATTTGTAACAGTTCAAAGTGCTGGCCTAGAAGAAGAACAACAGCTTATCAAGGAAAATGAAGAGTTGAGAAAAGAAATTGAATCTGTAAAAACTGCATTGTTTTTGGCTGAAGTAGGAAATGGAGGTAATTGTGCTCATCAATACAAACTGTACACATAGTTACACACTTATTCAATAACTTGGGGCTTTGGCAGTTGGGCCACCATTGTTAAAGCTTTTACTAACAATGTTAACTCTTTTACAATTTTATTCCATCTGGTCTCTAATCACTACCATTCTCTGGGATTTTGTTAAGGATAAGCTGATTTAATCCTTATGAATCTCTTGATGTCTTCCCCTTGGTGCAATTTTTTTTATTTTGCAAAGCCTTTGGGTCTTGTTAAATCTTCAATATCTGACAATGCTAAAACATCATCAGGGTCAGTTACCTTTTTTTTTATGGCTTCAGCAGACCTCTTAATTATGTATGAAAATAGCAACAGTTAATTGCTTGGGGGTGTCAATTTTACTTGCCATGTTTTAAACTTTGACATTTTGTGCTAGAGGATATTAAGCTGAAGTGATTGAAAATACAAATATATTTGCTTAAAAATGATGTACTGATAATTAATACAGCAGATTTTATTTTATTTTAAACTTTTAAACTAATACATGTGATGTTCTTAAGGACTTTGTGTAACCTCTTTATGCTCTGTACAGAGCAAATCTAACTATACTTTTCCACCTAAAAACAGAACAGACAGCTTAAAAGCTGCCATCTAAATAGAATAAATTCCACATACCAACTCCACTGCAACAATGTTCCATCATTATAAAACTTTCTTTTTTGGAATCCCTAAATTATCACACCTCAAACCCTCAATGGGGATAAGCTCTTTGCTTGACATAAACTTAAATGCTCCTGCACCAATTGGCTAATTGGGTAGCAAGCTGTCTTCGTTAAGATTTGTCTCTAGTAGTGTTCTCAACCTCATCCCATCATAAGTCAATTGAAGATTCTTTTCTGAAACTGTTTCAATAGCTGAAAATATATTTTCAAGGCATTTGCATCTTATCATTACTCTTAAGAGATAGATTTCTTTAAAATTCATTATGTAATATATCATCTTTATCCCAGAAACAAATTACAGTATATTTTATTTTAAATTTGCAGTTCACCAAGTACAGCTACCAACTAAAGCCGCACTGTCAGCATTCTCAACACAAAAACTCAATACATCTGATTCTGTTCAGGTGACAAACCAAGTTAAACAGGAGTCTGTCCCACAGAGCTCACAGCAAGCAACTGAAAAGAAAATTGAGGACTCTGGAAAGAAGACAAAGCAAAAAGAATCCAATAGTGGGGAACCTGTAAATAATAAGAAGGCCAAAAAAGAAAATGTTGAAGACAGTAAAAATGCTGGTAAGTACAAATATTTCTTGATGTTGGAAAAACTGCACTGTAGATTGCCTTCATCTATATTTAGCCATTGTTGTGGAACAAATCAATACTTAACATTGTATTAGTGATTGAAATAATTATTTCTGGTTCTTTTAGAATACGTTTCATTTCATACTGACCTACTTCTCTCAACCTCTCAAAAGATGCTAGTGAAAATTTAGTTTAGTTAATTAAGTAAGGACTGACAGTAGAAAGTGTCAACTACAGTCAATCTGCTAATACCTATAAAGTATACACATCCTACCCCAAGATGAACAATGATCTTTTAATGCTTTCATTGTAACCAATGTTCTTTTAAAATCTTTACCAAGGTGACACCAGTTTGAAAAAGAAAGCCAATGCAGAGAATGATAGCGGGGAAGGGACTGTAGATGTCTCTCGATTGGATCTGCGTATTGGTAAAATTGTCTCTGTTGAAAAACACCCTGATGCTGATTCTTTGTATGTGGAGAAAGTGGATGTAGGTGAAGGTCATCATCGTACAGTTGTAAGCGGCTTAGTGAAACATGTTCCAATTAATGCAGTAAGTACCGGTATAACAATATTAAATATGTTTTAGGATCAACGTGAACTTACTGGTGTCAAAACTCTGACATGACACTTCAAAATGTATCTTAGGAGTAAAATCTAAAACTTAACTTTATGAAACATTTGTTTACAGATGAAGGATCGTATTGCAGTATTTATGTGTAACTTAAAACCAGCCAAAATGAGAGGAGTTCTTTCAGAAGGGATGATCATGTGTGCATCTGGTGCAGAGAAAACTGAAATTTTAGTTCCCCCAACAGATTCTGTCATTGGGGATAGAGTGACTTGTGAGGAATATCCAGGTATTTAATAGCGCCTTTTATGTTAAAAAAACAAACAATCCCCATGACCCATCACATGTTGCAGCGTCATTAACAGTATAGCAATGCTATCACTTTGCCAACTTATTACTTTATTTTAGTATTTATCTTCCTTCTTAGTTTCATGTCCACCAGACACATTTTGTATGTGTATTTTTCTGTACCAGTATGCAATTATTTTTATGGCATTGTTTAATCAGACATTGAAAATAGATCATCAAGCTACACAACAGTTTAGATTATGCTTATTTAACTAATATTGGTATAACTTAGAGAAAAAAAAAGTAAATTATCACATCTCCTACATAACACTTATCCTAAGCATTTTCAATAAAATAGAAATTGATTCATTCATAAAGAATTTTGTTTTTCATAAAAGTTACATTATTTTAGGTAGTAATGGTTGTTACCAATTATTTCCTTTTTTGAAAAAATAATTCTTTCTCTAACATTATTTAAACAATCTAATGTATTTGTTTTATTTTTAGGTACACCTGATGTGCAGCTGAATCCAAAGAAGAAAATTTGGGAAACATTAAAACCAGATGTAAGAACCAATGCAGACAGAGTGGCCACCTACAAAGGTGCTCCTCTATTAATAAAAGGAAAGGGTGTAATAGTAGCTCCTACTTTAGCCAACACACAGATTTCATAATAAGTTTTATTTTTGAATAGTTGTCTCAGCATTACATATTGACTTAGTGTAAATGAACATTCATTGTTTGTTTTACCTATTCCATGGCCGTTATAAAGACGCTAGTTAAAATTTAGTTTAGTAAATTAAGGACTAACAGTTGAAAGTGTCCAGTACTTTTTCTTCATTTTCATAGAAATTTAAAATTGTGCATATTTGTAGAAAATATTTTGTCATTTTAAAATAAAAATAATTGTAACCTGATCAATGCAACTTTGAAAATATTGACTGAATGTCTATGTGTAAGCAGAAGAGCATGTGGTTTGAGATAATTGAAGAGTCAACTCCATACTTACATTTTGCAAAGAGTCAAGTGTTAATGAGTTATAAGGTCACCATTCTCAGAATACAGCTGCTGTCAAAGGATGTTCTTTTTGAGTCCAATATAATGAAGTAATGATTTTATGAAATAAATAGTTGCAAAAATTATCCACAGAATTGAATGTTGTTTTTTTAAATCTGTTATTCCATAAATCCCCTGCATGATCACGTACACATGTCAAAGCTTTTCTCTCTATCCTTCTACACACACCAACATGGCCAACAAGTTTTTCTCACATCAAAAAGTTACAATTGGAAAGTACTGGTTTACATTGATTCTAAAATGTTAATCTGGGAAAGGGAGGGTATGATACAGGTTTCAAACACAACCTTTAAAAAATGTTAGTAAAAATAACAGACTACCTGATCATTGGTGTTAGAAATGATTTCATATATGTATATGTACTGGTATTTTGGTATTTATTACTTAATTCACAAGCAAAACTCACTTTGTATCATTTTGTAGGCCATTTATGAATTACAGGATTTACAGGTATATGCTATATTGCCTTCCTTATGTGAATTGTTAGTTTATATATACTATACTGTTGATGATTTGCTGTGTTATTTTAAATAAAAGATCATATTGTCTTCACTTTAGTTTGTTTTTTTAATATACATAACAAACGTTACACCATTCTATCAGTTGTAAAAAAATTTTTTTAAATCCTTGAAGTGTGTCACACTCTAATGCACAACTTAGAAAAATGTGGGTCAAAGATTTGTGTGCATGTAGAGGATCAGATTCTTCAGCTGTAAGTCCTTAAAGAAAAATATGCTAATAAGTAAGAAGAGACACAAAAAGGTTGGAGGAAAACAAATCTTAACTGTCTAGAAGTCTTGAGAGACAAGGATATACATATGTCACGGTTTTTGGTTATTAGTCTCTTGTTCAGCAATTATTTATTGTGCTTTACTCAACAATAATATTATTTGTCAGTCAAGCAATAGTACTATTCATATGATCTGTACAAGTAATTTTTGCTTTTTTTTGTATGAATTTTATTCATGGAAGGAATAATTTTTGTATTGAAATTTAACTAAAGAAAAACTCTATTCCACACTTTCTTCTATGTATTTATAGAGAGAAACATCAGAACTGATCAGAACTTTCAGATGTTAGACAAAGAAGTAAAAAATAGCGTGAACAACAAACTCTCTACACAAGATCATGACATAGTGTTTTTGTTCAAAATATTTTACTGGCATTATACCTAGCATTTTTTATTCTAAATAATACAAAGAATGAGGTGAGTAAAATGAAAATTTAAGTACAACCAAATTGTTAAACTATAAGTATATACATCCAACAATACCAGCAAATGTAGCAGCAACAAATAAAAATATAAGATGACCGCTTTTGAAAAGCTTGATGCAAAGTAAAGAAAAACACTTTCAAATAGATTTTGACTTGTATTTAACAAATGTATAAAACAAAATTCTAGCAAATTCAAGATTTTTTCATATATTTATTTCAATGTTAAAATGTTTTTTTTCCAATTCAATCCTTATTTAAAATGCATACAATGTCTGCAGCAACTTGTGTCTAATTTCAGGTATTTTATCCAATGTAGGGTGTGGCCTGAAAAGAGAATAAAATTTCATTACACTTTTTAGTCCATTTCAACAATTTCAGTATGACACCATTATTACAAAACCTCTGAAATTACTTCAGTTGGTGTGTCATTCTTAAGTAAGATTTGATACTAAAACAACTTTGTTTGGACCTCATTTAATGGTGACTGCATGGCCTCACCTTTTATACAAACACACAACAGTACATATACACATAATAAGGACAGAGAAAGAATTGGTTAGTCTTTAAAATGCGACTAGATCTTTTCTTCTATCGTGAACTTGTGGAATTGACCAAGCAAAAACCCATAGCCCAAGACACTAAAAAGCAAATGTGCAGCCTTGAAAAAAACTTCCAATGTTGTTAGGCATGCACTCGATTGGAATTTGAAAGGAAAGTGGGCAAGCTTAAAACCTGGAATAGGTTACTCTCAGTAAAGCTTAGGACACTGGAATGACATGGGAGCAGATGAAGAAAGCTGCTCAAAACAGTGTTCAGTAGAGAGGAGTGTTTGTGACCCTATGCTCCCCTGGGGGAGGGGGGGGGGGGGGTACAGGAAATAGTAAATCCTTTCTGTATTTACCTGCCTATAGATTATATATTTTTTTTAATTGAACAATAGAAAACAAAAAACATGGCACAGTATGGAATACTCGACAATGAAATGGAATGGACATTTGATTTAAGTACACAAACAAAATTGTGTTTTAAAATATTATTACCAATTTGTCTTTGATTCAATAAGTTAATCTAAGGTATGTTTCCTTATAATTCAATAAGTATATCTAGTAATTATACCCTGTATATGCCATGCCAACTTGATTAGAAAAACTTTTTTTATGGACTAGAAAATTTCAATTTTTACTTGCCCTACTGATTAGTAAAGAGGCATAATGTTAATTAATTATGCTTTGATAAAATAAATGGGTGACCTAACCTTGAACCTTGTTTGCATAAAGAAAAAAATTGCAACTATTAAGAAGGAAAAATTTTTTTATAATGTCATGAGCTTTGTTTATTTAGGAGCTAATGAAAGAACAAAGAATCTGCCAGATTTCTAGACTCTTTATCACGGCAACAGGAAACATACTCAATAAAGAAAAACAAATTTCAGTTAGTATTATATATATGTAAATAAAGACCTACTTGCTGACAAAAATCTGAATTATGTCTCTAGCAAGCTTTGGGAAGTAAGATTGTCTGACCACATGGTCTAATACCAATAGAGCTCCATCAATTTTAGCAGGGGGCTTGTATTTTTTGTCTTCTCCCTGTAGAAATAGTATAAACATTTTTACATTTAATTTATCATCTCTTAATCAGGAGTGAAAATGTGTTTGATTGTTTTAATAATGATAAAAAAAAAAAAATAAAATACAAAATATATTATCTTTAAGCTACCCCACCCCCTCCTTACCAAGAGTCATCAAAGTTGATGTTAATTAGTTGGCTAAGTTAAAATAAATAAGTGATGGGATGTAAGGGGAAAGACTGGCAATAGTACACTTATAAATATTGTTTAGAAGACAAAATGTCCTGGAATGAACATATTTTAAAAGTTTGAGCTAAACAATAAACTAATATAGCTTATTAAATATGGTGCCAAAATATTTCTAAATAGACAACTCTTATCTTAATTGTATTCTCATTCAAGTTTTTTTTTACGAGCTAATATCGGCAGCTTGTTGACAGAACTCATCTTTTGTTTTGGTTTGCAATGACATAAATATGAATCACAAGATGCACATAGAAATTTTGCATCAGATTTTAAGACACAGGGTTTAAGATAATTGAGATGCATCAAAGCTAAAATGTTTCTGCATTTCATGCAAAGAGTGAGCCTCAATATATATAGATACAATTTGCTATAAAAACGTTAATATAAAAATCATTTTGACTTTTGGAATGTATTGAAATTAATTATTGATTCATCAACATGTTTTGAGAAAATCTGAACTAATACTTTAATAAAATTGTTTTTTTTTTCAAAATGGTGTCACCTTCTATATTAAGATCATAGTTTTTGTTTGGGATGGTGACTGATAATCTTATGTAAACCTACATTTCCTGATCATTAGACTGAACTTGTTAGTTTTGAAAGAATTGAACTTAGGTACACATCATAACACTATAATTTAATAAGTTGTAAAAAGCTTAAACCATTTTCGGAGACAATATGACAAAATGACAATTGTTGAGCATTTTTAAAAAATAAAAAATGTAATACTGACCTTTAACAAGCCAAGACATACAAGAATAGCATTAGCCACTTTCACTCCAGCATTTGGATCTTGATTTAACAAATTCTGAAGCAGTTTATCTATCAGACAAGAATAGTGTCAATGTAAGACAAAAATGACAATGCTTAAATTGATATCATAAAAAAAATAAAAATTCAATCATCAATTAATAAAGGTAAAATATGAACTAAATACAAGCGAATTTAAAATATAAACTAAATACCAGCTAATTCACAAGCTTTGGCTTTAGCTTCATCCTCTTTAGAGACAACAACTGAGACCTGTTTAGATAATAAGAAGAAACTGGTTATCAAAGTACAAAGAGCATTGCTAAAACATTTTCAGAAATCACAATTTTGTGTTCTACTTACTTTTGTAAACATTTCTGCCACTTTATCCGCCTCTTTTGCATTGGTCTGTAAAAATACAAAACAAGTTAGACGATAGTGTATGCATAATGATACTGAGAGGAGAGACATATCACTAAATGAAATTCACTGCTTGTTTGGACCTACTGTTAGCTTAATACATAGATACAATTCTGAAATGAGCAAGATTTTGTGTCGATCTCTTACCCCTAGTTCTTGTAATAGAGAATCTGCTCCACTGTTACCAAGTTGAAGAAGTTTTGTAGGTGAAGGGAAGGCTAGAAAATCTTTGGCAGTGATCTGCTGTGAAAAAAACAAACAAACAATATACATGAGCAGTTAAGGTTATCTAAAAATGAAAACAGAGGATCCGGGGAAATAAAGGTCACAAACATTAAGAGTCTATGCCATTATTCAAACACACAATAAAGGCAAAAACCAAGACTTTTATGTGAATAAATCAAGTTATTCTTATTTTCATGGCCAATGAGTTTTGTAAGTAAATTATTATTCAAATGGGGTAATCTTATGCAGAACTCATCTTAAGTAACTGATTTGGTATTACTGAAATTTCTTACAGCTTTATCCTTTAAATTAATGAATATAATATATACTTAGTGTCGCTAGGACTAGAGAGACGACCATTTGCAAATATTGAGATGTAAATCTTAAAATCTGGTGCTAATACTGGTTGTTCCAGTAAAAAACTACAAAAGTAAAGGTAATAGAAGCAATAATAATTTTTGAAAAAGGAGAAGGGGGAGCATTAACAATTCTTAGAAACATGCAGCAGTAAGATTTATTTATCCTTAGACATAAAACCCAGAAAGCAATTTTAGGTAACTGCTTCAGGCTATTAATATTATTGTAGTATAAATGAAGTATAAATGAATCTGATTCTGACTGCCTTACACATCACTACCTAGTAAAATGTATTATTGCAATATAGCAAGTCACAAATAATTCCATAGCCAGCATGATTGTAGTTGATCTCAAATATTAAAAAACTATTTAAAAAAATATTTTTCATTTTCAGCATCTAAAGTATGAAATTTAAAAAGAAAGATCAGATGCACACCCATTTAGTTCAAATTTAAAGGAATGTGCTCCTGATCTATAGGTCAGCAGGTCTATTTCTTGTAGAGGCATTTGATTTGTACTCTGCAATATAACAGGATAAGAAAATGCAGGCAGGCCACTACATCTTCAAAGACCTTCTTTGCAGAAGACTCTTTAAAATCTGTACCAATGTAAAATAATATGAGTGTCCGTTTCACCTGTTCTGCACAGAGGGCCATTGATACATTCAGTTGTTGAAGTAATAAGGTCCATTTCCATTGGGATGATTTGAAGCATTTACTTAATGTTCAAAAGTTTAAATATGGTGGGTTGCAGAGGGGAAAATGTTTGCAGTTTATATTTAGATGGAAATTTCAACTTGTCTTTTTAGTTGGAACATTTTGATATTCTCTCTGTGGGAGATGAACGTTTTCATTAATTGGTCATGTTTTTATCTCTATATATAGCATGGCCTATGCTTCCTTAAGATGACTGACTTTCTTTATTAACTGCTAGTTTGCATTGCCTTTAAGGATGCTTAGCTAAAAACTTGTTTGTAAATGTTTTACATGTTTCAGATGTTCCTTCAGAGTTGACTACTTCCTAGTCCAAACCTCCCGCAGGATGACGGGGGATGGGAGCGGGCAGAGTTTGAACCCAGGACCATCAATAAGTCTGAACGACAGTCCAGTGCACAAACTGCATGACCAGGTAGCCATCCTCATTGTAATATAAGTAATAACACCATTAATGATCTGCATGACTTTGTGCCCTAAAATCCATTGTGTTGAAACTGATGTTATAATATATAATTGTTCCATTGTGGATTATAAAAAACAAATCTGATAACGTGTTCATTATAGACTTGCTTTCAAAGCCTGTAGAGAGAATAATTTTGCTTAAGCTGAAAATTTGAGCAACAGTACACAAGAACTAGCCACACACTACCCTCTTTTTTTTCATGGGGTAACTCTAGTCCGTCCGACTTGCAGAAATAAAAGAGTGATCTTTCCTTTACTTCTTGCGTGCCCAAACTCTTGAGCCATGAAGAGAATTATATATATAGATTAATAAAAAAAAAAGCAATTTTAAAAGCATTTCATCAGATTTATTTGAAGTTTGTCTTAACATTATGAATGTTAACATCAGTGATACAACAAATTGTAACAATAAAACACTTCAATCAAGTGAAATAGTTAGCCAATAACTAAAGTTACTCAAGAATTATGAAAGCGCCTAATTACACACCATAAAAATTTCACTTCTATTAAGAGCACTATTAAAATACGAACACACTACAAAATTATACAAGTTGACACTTAAAAACAAAAAAAGATTGTTAAAACTTTCTTAGATTTAAAAAACATGTAGAGATTTACAAATAAACGGCAACATAAATGATTTTCATATATCATTCTAAATTATCAGAATATTTATAAAAACTTTATTTTTAATTCAAAAAATTAAAGAAAAAAACAACAACAATCAACCTCGTAAATACTGCAGTATAAAATTTTACATAAATACTAAATATTTAAAAAAGCAGGAATGTAAGTATTCCTTTTAGGAAACAAAATGTTTTCATTGTAAAAGTGAGATATCTTCAATACTGTGTGCTTTTTAACATAAAAACAATGAGTTTGACGAATGTTTAATATCTTAACAATTAAAAAAATAAGTATTTTAAATTCACTCCTAATTTGTAACTATAATCACTTGGTGGGTGACATGAAAAAATATTTTAAAATTGCACTTTTGCGCACTGGTGTTTAGAACTAAGAAGAAATTGTTCATGAAAGACTGAGCTTGTCCATGTCATTAGATAAATCATCAGGAGAACTCTCCTGGAAAAAAATATATAAAAAATTCTAATATCAATTTTCAAGCTTTTCTTATAAAATGAAAACAAAAAATTAAATTTTTACTAAGATGTGACTAAGCTCAACCATTTCTAAATAGTGTAATTTTGTAAAACTTTTATTTAATTATACTTTCTTGTAGAACAAAAAGCCCTCAGACTAAAGTTTTATTATTATTAGTCTAATGATTAAATCTCTTATTTATCCTTAATAAATATATTTTGTGTAAGCATCTCGAACGTGCTCAGAATAAAAGTGAATTAATGTGTGTAATATTTAACTTTCTTACATAACTCTTCAAGTCCAAAAGTAAAATAATTAAAAACAAAAAAACTTTCAAACAAATAGAAAAGGACTTACGGGTTTACTTGGTGTGATTGCTGTTCCTTTCACTTGAAGTTTCACATCTGTACTAATGTCACCTTCTTCATCTTCTTCAGGTTCCTGAAACAATTAGACAGTTTTTAAATGTGTTTAGCACTAAAGATACTTTAACATTAATAATAATAATAAGCTTCCCCTCTCTGGTCAAAGATGAGTACGAAATCTTTTCCTATGAACTCAAAGACGATTGTAAGGTGATTTTAATAAATTACTAAATAATTTGGACATAAACATAATCCTCCATAAAACATCAATAATTTAAAAACTCACAATGAATGCATTCATAAATGAATGGTCCAGATTGAAAAAATTTAATTTTAATTTGATGAAGATTTTTAAATAGTACAATAGTTCAAGCACACAGTTAAGTGATAAATGTTAAATAATGGTTATATCTCATTCAGTACTTACTTCTTCTTCATCCTCTTCATTTTCATCTTCACCATCTTCATCGTCAGAACCTTCATCACCACTGAAAATTTGAAAAAGATTAATAATAAATCTCAAAGATTTCTGCAAATGCTCTTGTTCCAACTTTAACAAAATTGTGTATGTTATCTTATGTTTCAAAATGTTTACCTTAGTGAGCCCAAGACGTCCTTAAAGCCCAATGACTCAACCATACATTTAATATCTTCACATCCTTCCTCTCCAAAGTTATTGGCTGCAATACAGTTTCATTATTACTTTATCACTTGTACTTGCTAATAAAACAACAATTAGGCAGATAAGCCATTAAACATTTATATACAATGCAGACAAATATAAAGAAAATAATTTGTAATGGGTTTTATAAAATAAGCATAAACAAATGTAAACCAACCAATTTATAACAATTTAAGTACACTACCAGATAGTTATATCTTTTAGAAAAATTAGTGTAACAAATATGCACAAATGTACATCATGTTTGCATCAAGAATGAGAAGATGTCTTGATCATGTCTTTAATGCCTTCTTAATACATTCAGATTAATGTATAGAAAGCACTCCACACAGAAGTAAGTGAAAGGCTATTTAGAAGTACAGGTCCCAAAGCAATACTTTGCAAGAAGTAAAACAGATAACCTAATGTCTAAGATTTACTCCAAAGAGCATGACAAAGATTTGTTAATTCTTTATCTCCTTAATTATTTTTCCACATTCTGACAGAATTGTTCATTTTTCCCATTTGTACATTCTACCCTGTTATATTATACTTTAATAACATTTTTGTCCATAATCAGAAAACGTTACTTTTTGAACAGAGTTATAGAAGAATGCATGCTCTTTTTATAAAACACAAATTATTCTTTCTAAAACCAAAAATTAATATAATTTAATGGGGTCAAATCAACGACGATGGTATCGTTATTAGGAGAGAGAGTTAAGTAAATAAGTATTGCATGTAAAATAAATGATAACTTTACTCACCATCTAAATCTAATTTCTCGAGAAATTCCTTTGTCTCCAAACTTTCAATGATATCAATAGCACCAGTTTTGTTGATTTCATTTCCACTCAATATCAATTCCTGGGAAAAATGTGTTCAACATTTCAGACACTTTACTTTACTGCACACACACAAATACTAACAACAGCCTTAAATTTAAAAAAAATGTAGGTTACAAGATTCTAAGGTAGTTAAATTTGTTCTTCAAACCTTTAGGTTTTTGTGAGAAGTTCTCAGCACATCAGCAATAGCCTTTGCACCTTCTGTTCTGATTAAACAGTCACCAAAATTGATCACTTCTAAATTTTCAACTTTTGGTAATGCCTGGTGAAAGAAAAGTGTAAAATTAAACACTAGCTAATTTAAAACCCTCCTCATCATGAATAGTTCAACATATTAGAAACTTATTTAATCCTAAACAGTGTTTAATATTTTTTGAGGAGTTGGCAGCCAGATTCTGAATTAAATTCTAGCTGATTCATAGTATTTTACAAGAAAGTAGAAAAATCAAATAAAACAGACATCCAGTTAATTTTTATGTAATATGTTATTTGTAACAATGAAAAATGTTCTAAACTTTATGTCTGAATGTTTATTTTTGAAAATGTATATGTGAATAGTACTTTTTGAAGCACTTGTGAAAGTGCAATCCAGGCTTATGTAACTGACCAATATTGAAAGTTTCACAGTAGAATATTGTCTTACGCCCACTGCCAGATGTTTTTTGTTACTGCAAAAACTGCAGTATTTAATCTTTCTGTTTGGAAAGATAGCTATGAAATGATGACTTGTTTAGTCTCTAGTTGGATTTCCCCTCGCCCCTGATGCTGTGAAAAACGATCTTGAATGAACTTTTTATTTATTTTTTAGAATAATTTCACGATTATCATTTACTTTCTGCTGTATAAAATAGTAATTAAAAATTTAGGAATCAGGAAGTGGAACAAAAGTTTGATATTGAACTTAAATTTGATTCTAATTATTATGGCCAACTGGGTGGGACATTCTACCAGAGCGGGAAAAAAAAAGTCCCACCCAATGGGACATTCGACCGGAAAGAGTTAATTGTGTTAGATTCTTTACGGGGTTTACTGGGGGTACTTACGAACAATCACTGAGGATTGATACTAAAGGAATCCAGAAAAACTTTAACTTTCAAGTTTATTGTGTATTCCATAACAAGAAACATTCATCCATCCTCTACTACTCAAAGATCTAGTTAAGATCTAGAATTTAATTTAGATATTTGTTGTCAATATCTAGATCTACATTGGATCTAAAATCTAGAGTTCAGATCTATATTATAAATATTTGTGTGTGTGTGTATATATATATATATATAGATAGATAGATATAGATCTATCTAGATTCAGATTTTATCTAAGACTGATTCTATTGACTGCTTTGATTCTTGATTCAATCTTTTAGAAGTTGTTTTTTTTAACCATATAAACAGACTGATATTGGATGAGATGAGCACATGTGCAAATGAAATCAAGTCTTATTTCACATTTTCCAGCTAATGAAAAATAATAAAGTTTTTAAGTTTTCTTTTTTTTTTTTTTTGCTTGGAAAAAAAATCTGAAAATATTTTGGATAAATTTTTTTTTTGAAAAAAATATCAGAAATAATGAATCCGACTAAATTTCTAGGAAAATCCAATCAATTTATGTTTTGTTTGTTTACTTTACCTTTGCTATCGCTTCTGCTCCTTTAGCAGTGAATGTGTTGTCATTGAGATTCAAATGTTTCAACTTGGGATTGGCTGCAATGGCATCAGCAAGAGCTGAGATACCAGGATGATTAATTCCATTCTGAGGCATTGCCAGAAACTCAAGGGTACCTATTGCCTGAATAAACACAAGACTTCATGCTAGAAACAAGCCAAAAAAAAAAACAAAAAAAGAAAAGAAAAAAAAAGCAACCAAGAAATTTTTTTTTGTTTAAAACAAAACAGAAAACTTTTTTTCTGGTACCTTAAAGGCTGCTGCCAAAGCTGTTGCCCCCTCATTCTCAAGACGATTTCTTCCTGATATGAAAATTTTCAATGACAGTGGCTGACCAGCAGCAACACTACTTTTGTGACACTCTGTAAGACAGTCTGCTAACATCTACAGGGAGATTATAAATATATAAGCATCAAATAGATATAAAAATGTTCTACACAGCATGTTGTTTTTGACATAAAAAATAACATTGTGTAATACCTTTCAGCAGTTGTCTAAAAGTAAATGTTACTAATTTCAGTTTCTGTATTTAAAGATTGAAGTAATGAATAAATTAAAAAATTAATTATAATGTATATGCTACTACAAAAGTAGTGCACTTGACATAGCAAAGACTTCATGCTAACAACATCATAGATATTGACACAAGACACAAATTCATGAGATGTTTGGCTGAGAAGTGCAAGTAAATGTAATTTTTCTTCAAAAGAAGACCTAAACATCATAGAATACATTACAATGCATCTCTGTGTATTTGCTAAGTCAAGACTTTCTAATTAAAATTGTGTTTTTTCACAGAATCCACCAAAGAAACTTTAGCAAATGCTGTGACCAAGGCTAATAACCACAAAGAAGGAATCAATCTTTAACAAAAAATGTCAATGTGATGATTAGGGTAATCTGTGCAAGTTCATCAATCTTGTTAGACAAGATTCCTGTGCTTTCCAGTTTTATGTTTTAAACATTTAATATAATTCATATGCATACTGGGCATGACAGAATTTTGATCTAAATGACTTTTAGTCCCATTTTGCTTTAGAAAACATTTTTGTGACAGTGAATCTTACAAAGTTTGTGGTTCTTGGGCTCCTTAAAACAAAAGATTCAAAAGCAGTCATTATTTGCCAAAATTAGCAGTCAACAGTCTGAAGTATTACTAGCCTTCTTTATAGATAGCACACAGAAACAGGTAGGCAATTTGACCAGCTAAGCACTTAAAATGTTAATGTGTCTTATAATTTTCTATATGTAGACTAGTTGGTATAATAAATAAATACTTTTTTTTTTAGACTAGTGCTAAGTACAAGTACTTTTTCAAATATAATTCTTTGCTTTAAAGATTGTATTTGATTATCTGAAGAAATAAAAAATGGACTTCAGGCTATACTGGAAACTTTATACTTAGCAAAAATCTTATCATTCAATAGAATGCCTTGATTTTGTAAAATACTGGTAACATAGACATTTGAAACCTTTAAAACTATTACAGTAAACACATTTTTTTTTTTAATTTTTCTTATAAAATTTAAAATAGAAAAACTAGAAAAATCTAGAATTCAAAGAATGATCAATTTAAAACAATAAAATAAACAAAAGACACTTTTAGGTGAATTTGGTTAAGCATTATCAATGTTATGTAAAAAAAAAGATGCACGCAACAGTGTATGTATATGTTTACCTTGCCTCCACCAATGCCAAGACCATTGTTATTGAGTCTCAGTTCCTGCAGACTATAACAACTTTCACTTTTAAGAAGATCAATCAAGCCTACTACACCATTTGGACCAAAGGCATTGTCACTCAAATCAATTTCAACCAATCTGCACTTGGCACCTATAATGGCTGCCCCTAAATGTTTCTGTAAACAAAATATAATACAATAAATTGCTTTAAAAAAAAATAAAAATTTTAGTACATTACAAATGCATGCATTTAAAGTAAACTCAATATAAGCCTAAAAGAAAAACAAACATGGTGGACCTAGTTATAACTAAAATGCAAAATGAATGTACAAATTATAAATAATATAGAGTCACAATAAACATATTTAAAATCAGCATTTAAAAATACAATTAACTTACTAAAGCAATTGGTATTTCTGTTTTCAATCGCCCTGTAAACATATCACTCCAATGTGCCCTCTGAAATACAAAATATATCAAGGTACTATTATTAACACTGTAAAGTTATGCCAAGAAGAGAAAAAAAAAGTAGTAGCAAACCAATAACATAGTTCTAATTTTAAAAAAAAACAACTATGAAATTATAAACAGAAAAGTAGACACTTATTGATTCAGTCAAGATTATTCAATTGCAATTTGCAACATACCATGTGTGTTTTCTCTAATCATACATAATGTTTGAAACTATGATATTGTTTTCATTTAGTTTTTTTCCTAATAATAATTTTTTTTTTTTCAGTCTTTGCCTGGGAGTTGCAATTTTAAAAAACTGGAAATAGTAGCTATTGGGTTCATGTCTACTCATATTATATGAGTTCAAGTTTAAATGAGGAGAAAATGAAAACCTCAAATTCTGGATGATGCCCAAGAGCTTTTGCAATTTCTTCAGCAGCATCCACACCCACAGTGTTTCCTTCCAAACGCAATGCAGTTAGATGATCACATTTTTTAATGGCTTGTACAATGTCTTTTGCTGCAAAGTAAAATCAATAATATTAATACATATATCTAGTCTTAGTGCTCTAGTATATATAATTCATTTTATTATAAGCTGTGTAACAGATGTAGTAAATGTCTATCATTAAATTGGACTTAGAGGCTTCCTAAAAATCATGCAGTTCAAAGTCCCAGTCTTCACCAAGATTTTAACTTGAGAGTTAGGGAGGTCTCTTAAATTTCTGACCTAACAATGAAAAATGTAGGGTATTGTTTTTTTCAAATTAATTTTTTATTTTTCTAGATTATCTTCTTTTAGGCCTATGCACTTCTACCAGGGATGCTCCCACACCTCCAACCACCTCTTATACCACTCCAAATAGTTGGACAAATGTTAATTAACAAAAATCACACTTATAATTATAAGATAAGTCAATAAGTCGAATGCTATTAACTGTAAGTGTAGTCAATGTAGATCAAGAAATCTAGATCTCAGTATGGCGGAATATACAAATGGGTCTAATGAATTTTTCTTTAATTATGTTTATTAATAAATTTAGCCATAGAAATAAAATTTTGCTGATTTTGTATTTACTTAATTATAAATCTGATTTTAAGACATTATTTTTATTACGACATGGTCATAACCCCAATCAGTTAGATCCTGTACCTTAGCGGCTTAGAATTAGATCTAGATATCGCCGGGAAAGGTCATAAACATATTTTCCCACTTAAAATATTATTTCATATAGATCTATAGATAATGATGTCATTAATGACAATGTTAAGTAACAAAAATCACACTTATAATTATAAGATAAGTCGATAAGTCTATTATCTATAGTCTATAATAGACTAACAGTAATAGATCTATCTAGGTAGCTAGAATAATCACTTGAATAATCATCATAAATCAAATAAATAATAATGACATGTCACAATGATAATCTAGATCTAGACAATCTTTCAATTTTGAAACTACTATCTGGTACGTAGTAGATCTAAGACTAAGAACAAAGATTCTAAATAATAAAATTTAATCTAGAGTAACTTACGTCTATCGAACACCTTCATTTTAAGGTACTTATCGAACACCCCGTTGTATTTTTTAAAATTCTCCTTTATTTTGATGATTATAACAAAACTAGTCCATTCCTATTGTGCATCGTCCATTTCTTTATAGTAAAGTTATATTTAGTTTCATTTTCACCCAAGGATAATTTTTTTTACTTATATTCATAGTGCATTGGTAATATTGGTATAAAAACATCACTTTTTTTTACCTCTTGGGAAGAGTGAAGTGAGTCTCGGGTTAAGGGTATTTTTTAATGCCAATGATGCTTCAGCTCAACAAAACCTATATATTATGCTTCTAATTAGGCTGAGAAATATTTGCAACTATTTGTTTGAAGTGTCCCTTGCTACCCAAACATGAAAATTGAGGTTTAAATAGGTGGTGTTCAATAGTTTTTTTTTTATAAGCAATCTCAGCTTCGTAAAATATCGAACACCATTTTAATGTTAAAAATAAACATCAAAGGGATATAACCCAAAGAAGACAAAATATTTAAATTATATTTTTTTGTTATTTTTTAAAATAATGTAATGCAAACTACAGATATAAATTATTCATGTGTTACAATTTGTATCATCAGCAATTTGTGGTTTACCGTTAATGGGCTATATTTTTTAAGTAAATAAATTTACATCGATATGCACTAATTGTACCCATTTTAAAGTTTGATTTTATGACACATATAGTTTGATGCTATTAACATTATTGCGATAAATTAATGATAGTATAATATATCTAGTTGTGTGTTGTTTTTTTCAGATGTCCCATTCTATTAACTTCTGAATTATGTGTTATAAACCATTACCTAGCGCATGTGCTTGATGTGAAGAGATATTAATAAAACGAAAGGGGGACGTATAGAATGTAGATATGGTATTTTGAAATAAAAATGTCTTTGGCAGGTAAAAAAAAAAGGGCGGGAAAGAAACAGTCAAGACACTGTATAAAGAGATCATCAATAATTGATCGACCATTAAAATGAGACGCCAGCCTCAAATACATAGAGTCAGTTGTGCTTCTCGATCTAGACGTGTGGTGCGGGTCTATATAATTATATATATATATATATATTTTTTTTTTGCCACAAAGTATGAATGATAAAGCTCATAATGCGCTACAAAGACACTCCTTTGAAACATCACAAATACACAAAATGATAACAATAAAGCATTTAACCACTCTCTTATTCTGCCTACAGCCCTTTACCCGGGCTTTCTTCTTACACAATGCCACTTAAGGTCAGTGAAAGCGCAACACACAGGTGTAAATCAGGCCATAAACACAGCCCCAAAACATTGTTCAAGTTGTAGTAAGAACAATAATGAGAGGAAAGGGGGAGGAGCCACAAACACTAGGCTTGATAGATACGTTTGTGTGTGTGTGACAAATACTAAACGTGCTTTAAAATACATTTTTTTTGGTCAACCAGGTGGTTTAGGGAGGGGGGGATCTACATCTACAGTATAGACTATAGGTAACACAGCTCACAAGCTACCATAGCTTTTCAGCCCCCCTCCTCCTTCAAAAAATATCTAGTACTGACTTTTGGGCTGTTACATACATTGAGCATGCTAGATCGGCGGAAAGATACGTAGAGCCACGTATGTTTTGTTTTTAGGTCAACCACATAAACTGTTGTGTCCTGCAATGGCTTGGGGAGGGACGGATTATCTATTGGCTACCAAAGCTTATTAGGCTCTTCCCCCCAAAAATAATATCTGGATTTATTAAGGGCCTTTTATCTCAAAATACCTCAGACATAAATAAGTACCTGTATGGTAATGTGTTGGTAATGCGTTACTGTGCTTAGCACCTTAAACTTATGTGTATTATCAGTTTCTAAGCAGAGATGATAGATTCTTTCGATGTGGAGCATGTGAAAATGACTAAAATCTGTCTATCTTGACATTGCGTAAAAAGAAAATGATATAAATTTTTAAAATTTAAAGATTATAACACTTTTGAAACACCATACTTTACACAAAATTGTAAGATTTACTAAGTAAGATTATAACACTTTTAAAACACCATACTTCTCATGTGTTCGATAGTTTCTTAATATGTTTGATAAGATAAGATTCTTGAAGGTAGCGGTAAAACGATGTTCAATACTTAAAGCTTTTCAAAGCATCGACCTGACCCACTTTAACATTAAATATAATTTTAACTATTGACTTTATGACTACTATGACTATGAGTAGTAATATAATAGAAGATGAATAAAACATGTCCACTTTTTAAGAAAAATGGATGAGGGATGAGGAGTTCATAGATTTTTTAGATACAATGAGTTTTTTTTCTAGGTCTAATTTAGGTAGTTGCACCAAAAAATTTAAATTAATCCTATACCAACAAATGTGTAATAAAATGAAAGAGGATGAAAAATGCTTTCCAGCAACACCAAATTTATTATGCTAGCATTATTGGTTCAAAAGTTATTGTGATTTTAAATTTGTCCGAGGCGTCCTGACATCCTATGGACTTTATATAGAGAAATAAAAAAAAAAGTGAAGCAAATTTTTTTAAAATGTGAATATTTCAAAAACTATTGTGAATACATATACAAAAGTATATATCAAATTGTACAGTTTTAAAGGAGGAATTTCAATCTATAAGTGAAAATAAAAATGAAATTACAAATTTAAAATATCATTAGTAAATTACGAAAAAAATACAACTTTTTCTAATTTTCTTAAATAGTCTATAAAAAGAAAAATGCTCCTGGTTGTCAAGTTTTCAACACAATAAGCTTCTAAATTGATCTAGATCTATCTAGTTATAAAACAATAGTGTAGATTAGAAAAAGAATCTTTAGATTTAAGATTTAGATCTATTTAAGTATATTTATTTGAAAGAATATTTTAGATACCTAGATTTATAGATTTTAGCTTTGACATTGACTGACCAAAAGAACTCCCAAGAATACAGAATAATACAGATATTTATTATATTTTATGTTAATAAGCAATGATATAGGTATAAAGAGGTGATTCATTCAATTCGACATGTTTTAGTGTACATTAATTTTATTTTCCTTATGTAAAAAACGGATATTAATGATAAAAGGTCATCCTGACCTTAGTGAAATTCTAGTACCTGAAAAAAGTGTGCTAAGTTTTAAAATATCGTTGACTCGTTTAATCATAATAAATTTGAATCATTGGAAAGCTGAATGAATTTTCTAAGTGTATGGTTTAAAACTAAAGATGTACGGAGACCTATATTTTTTTCCTTGTTATTTGAAAATTTCACATTTTTCTGATTAAAATATTTTGGACATAGAGATAAAAAAAAAAATTTCCCACTAGCCGTTAGAGGAACCTCTTATTTTTAGAATAAACTCAAGAAAATGTCATAAAAACACTCAGTTATAAAGCAATGTCTTTTCTTAGGACATGCTTAATTTCAGTTTTGTGAAACCTGAACAGGAAACTGTTTTGATGTCAAATGTGTTTTTAGATCCAATATGGCCACCTATGAGTGTACCTAGTCTAATTCTTACGGAGATACACAAATTCAAACATAAAACTGATTAACTTGTTCGATACTGACGATAGACGTAAGTTTAAAGCTAAATACTCTAGTTTTATCTTATCTACTTATTAAATATTAATTAATCTACGTAACTATCTAGATATATCTATTCTATAATCTAGTCTAGTCAATCTAGATTCTAGAGATTATTTCTAGATCTAGAAATTCTAAGAAATGTACATTGTACCATCAGCAGCTGTGTTCAATTTTAATCCTTTTCCTTTGAAACTCAATTCAAATTTAGGACTAACTGTAGCTTTAGCAAGTGATTTTGTAACTTCGTCTATAGCGGTCATTTTGCAATAGTTCTTGATGTTGTTAACACAAATTTAAACAAAACACCGTGGGTAAAGCAAAAATTGAGTATAAATCCAGATTTTATAATTTTTCAGGTAAATTCGCAATCGGGTTATGATTAACTTATTTAACTTTAGGTATGAATGCAAAAGTCAACTTCACTAAAAATATCATAATTTTAAAATTATGTGTGTTTTTTTTCAAAATAGTTTTAGCAATATGTTTTTACTTAATAGAGAGCTTATTCTCATTATAAAAATAAATAAATCTTTAAACTTTTGTTTTGCATTATCTGGACAAAAAAACACATTAAATTAAAAAGTAAGAATTTCCTTTATGACTTAATCTTATTCATTTAAATATTTCTTTTAAAATGGGGATTTAAAATATTTTTTCTTTCAATAAATGTAGAATCTAGATCTAAGCTCTATGCCATACATGATGATAATTATTCGTAAATTATAATTAGAATATACATAGATGATAGACTATATGTAGATCTAGTTCAATTGCTCTAATTATTTGATTCGTACGTTCAAGTTACCACACATACCGTGTAGTCCCCCCCCCCCCCCTTGACCTATTCTAGGTCTTAGGCCCAAGCAGTAAAAAACAAAACAAAACATGGGTGACAAGTGATTATCTATTGACATCTGCTAACACTAAACACTCATAGATCTAGATCTAGTAGGCTTAGTTCTCTTGTAAGTAGATCGTATAGAATACATCTGTCTAGATATAAATTTAAAAGATACTTAGAGTTAGAGCCTATCTTTTTTTTTTAATATACAATACTGTTAGTGTTACTCAGTACAGTATTATTATATATACTAATAAATATACACTTATACTACTTATAGTATACAGTGAGTATGTACTCAGTACTGAGTCTGAGTTACTAGAGTCTAGTAGTAGTAGTGAGTACTGACTAACTCAGTAATTGTATTTTCGTAAATTAAATTAACTAGATTAGATAACTATAGATAGATCAGATGTAAATTAATACTGATCTAATGAATGAATCTAATTTTATCTAATGATTCTATTAATCTTAAGTCTTAAACAGGGCCGGTCTTAGGCAAGACAGGCCACTGCAACATATGCGTCGCAGTGGGCCCAGCACTTTCACAGGCCCCACGTAAATTCTATGTGTAATTATTGAATTGCAGCATATATATGAAAAAGTCATGGAAATCTCCTGAATTTATTAAAATTCCTGAAAACTCATGAAAATCTCCTGAAAAATAGTCAAAATTGTCATTTGTGGGTGTCATTCATTGCAGAAAACGCCAATCCTATGAGCAAAAAAAGAAAAAAAGGTATTGTCAGCTTTCATTTAATAAAATGTAATAATCAGGCAAATTTTCACCTTAATCGGAAGTTACAATCTTTATTTCTTTTAAAGCCACTAGCATATTAATATGCCTTAGGTAGCATGGTTCGTAATTAAAGTTAATTAGATTGCAATTTTGTTCTTAGTAAAGAATAAAAAAAAATTAAAGTCAAATTTTTTTTCTAATACAAAATCTTAAATTTTCATTTATTTCCCTTATTCCCACCCAGACTAGGCCCCGCGCAATCAGTTTCGCATAGGGCCCCGCAATTGTTAGGACCGGCCCTGGTCTTAAGTCTAGATCCACATGATCTAGATCTATCTGTCTGTTGACTGTCAGGCAGTGCCACTGCTGAAGTATTGTTGAAACTGTTCTGTTCTATCATTTAGATTCTAGAATTAGAATGAATATAATTGAATAATTACAATGTTAAATATAGAATTGTAGATTCTACCTAATAAATTAATATTATAATATATTATTATTATTAATGTTATAATATAAATATTATCTGCAATTTATCATATCATGTCATATTTTGTTATATATACTAGAAAAACTTTTTTTTGCTACTTGATGAGTTCTTTATTTTGGGGTTTTCCTGGATATAACATTTCAGAAATGAACAAGTTGAGAATATTTTATAATGAAGTGGAAAAGATGAACGGAATACACTAAAAAGGTAGGTAGACCTATGATCCTGTTCATGTTTTTTTTTCATATATTGTTCATGCTCTAGTTTTTACATTTGTAGTTCACACAATTGACAAATCTTTTATATTGACATTTGATCTAACAAACATTAAATTAGCTTCACCCTTTTATTTCTTTAAAAAAAGCAGTCATTTCAATTCAATGGCTTATATAGGATCTGTAAAACTATGCAAATATTGGTCATGTGAGGTGTCAGAATCTTTATAAAGCTAAACAGGAGTATAGAGATAACATAATAACATTTTATAAGATAATATAATGCACATCAAAATGCATCAGCAGGCTAAGGTCACATCAGCACAGGCATAATACTAAAGCAACCAGGTACAAAGGACCAAAAATTGATAACAGTCCAGATTAATAGTACAATTCTGATAAACCTATAATCGTGGGTGTAAGATTGCTGGCATGCCAGCGAAATCGCATTAAAAAAAAAAACTAGCTGGTAAACGCCATTCTAAAGTAAAACAAAGATTTTGTACATTTTAGTAAATTACATCAATCATGTGTACATTTGGATCATGTATCAATGCAGCAAAAGAGGACTGTTACAAGTAGACATATTCTAACACTAATAATTAAACAACCAATAAAAATCAATTATTTTTGTATTTATATCAAAGCAATTTATTTTATTTGCAATGAAATTCTAAAAATCAATTTGTTTTCTTACTAGTACTACATAAAAAATAGCATTTTGAGTATTCTAATTCAGCTTTGCCAATTGTATCTCGTCCTACCACATGTACACCTTTGACTTAATTCTGCAACAAGTGTTCAGGTTCATGCAATAGAAGAAGCCTAAAGCAATCCCACATTCACACATACATGCTTTCATAAACAATTATATCAGGGTTAACAAATACTTGTGGTGTCCAAGGCTGTAAAATAAGACAAAGACCATGTTTAAATAGCATCTCTCTTTCTAACAGTACACCAGTACATAAATAAAGTTTTACACATAATCTAGATAGCTTCAGAAGTGGAAGTAATTAAACTTAAGCTTAAATGAAGTTTGAAGTTTCACTGACCAGCAAGCTATGGTTGTGAACTTTGTCAAATGCCTTTGAAAAATATATCTCCTAAGTTTTCCATTTGGTTCAATTTATGTAATATGTCTTTGTCTCTTGGGGCTGAGAATGCTGATGCAAAGTTTTTATTTAGAATGTTAGCTTAGTTAGTTTAAACTGTGTTTTTCTGTATTTTGTGAAAGTTGGACACTGAACGCTTAGTCTTAAAGAAGAATTCAAACTTTTGATAGTAAATGCTAGAAAAAAATTATCGGTATCAGATACTGGGAAAAGAAGTGAGTTTGTACTTTTACAAGTCCCCAGTCTGGTTGGCAGAAAGGCTGAACTCTTACTTCTCAATACTGGTAAGAGATGAAAGCTAAGCTGGTTCAGTCTTATTGTAAGACAGGACTCACTGTCAAAACTCACCCTTCAAGTTAGGCTACAGTGGAAGAAGCATGAAGAAAAGACCATTATTTTGACGAATGACTAAACTGTAATTATACATTTAAAAAAAATATTTTCCTTTCTTAATGTAATCTCCTTTATTTAAATGTTATTATTTTTTTCAAATGATAGCTTAGTGGCAAAAGTAATTGGAAAAACAAATAAAAAGTAGTTGTTGAATCTAAACTTTGCTAGATGCGAATATTATAAAATTGGATTTTCCAGTTTTTTAATTTTTTTTTTATTTAAATCTAATCGTGACTGATGACTGACCGATGGACAGTCTAGAAAAAACTGCTAGCGGCTTTTCCCATGGGGGGGGGGGGGGGCACTAATTTAAAAAGTAGTTAGTTTTACGTAGATAGATGTAGTCCTAAGCTAAGGTAAAAAAAAAATCAAGATTGAATATTATCAAGTATTTTGGGAAACTATGTGTAGACTGAGATCTGATGTTCATTTAAGGGTGTTGATATACTGATGTAGTACAGTACTGTTGGTCTAAATTATTTGCACGACATGGTTTTAATTGTGCCAATGTGCTAAAAACCCAAATTTGTATATCCTAGCGTGCCATCTTTTATTTGCTTGCTTGTTAGAGACAAAAGAGGTGTGTGCGTGTGTGTCTACGGTGTCGAACAGGGCTTGCTCTGCGTAACACATTACAGATTGATATTGTCAAGAAAACCAAAAAAAAACAAACAACAAAACAACAACAAACGTTTTCTTCAGAGTGAGACCCACTTTTAAGTTTCCATGTTCCGTAGTAACATACGAACCCGAGACTTTCTGTTAATATTTGAACGTTTTTTATTGTTTAGTTTTGTCAAAAGATGTTGTTTTAACTAGACTATGTCGATTTATCATCATCATCTGTACCTTGACTTTCGTCGTAGGGGTGGTGTGACTGTTTGCGTATCCATATCCCTCCACATTTTCACATTCCGCGGGTTAACAGTTAAAAAAAACAAAAAAAAAAACTGCAACAAACAAAAGTAAAGATCTCTGTGCATTGATTGCAAGATTTCACAATTGACTGAAGGCCAACTTCTATTGTGTCAAGTTTGTTCCCAGGCTGGGTAGATCTAGAAGTCAATATCTTTGCAAACATGTGTGTGTGTTGTATGTATGTGTGAGGGAGTAAACAGTGGCTTAGTTGAATCTTATTATTATTATTTTTTTAATTTTTAAGAATGTGAATATATTTTAATGTGTATCTCTTATAAAGTAAATTACACCCCTCCCAACCCTCTTCTCCAAAAAAAATGATTTACATGTAGAAAGGTTTGACTCGCGGCTTTAACGCCTCTTAGCGTAGTCGGTATGTTGCTGTTTAGGGAAGACGATTAGCCAAAAGTGCACGCTAGATCAGCATTGAGAACACGTGTGACATGAAACGAGAACCTCGTGTCTCCACGGCTGACACCTAGACCTCTACAGAACTATTGACAACAGACCAATCTGACGTTGGTCGCCAAAAAAAAAACAACAAACGGTATGGCTTATATGTGCTGTTTTCATGTGGTTATGTGTGTGTAGGGGGTATTGCTTCCTTCCCTAACGACACACTTGTGCTATGTATTCTTGTCACTTGTTCTGGTAAGCAGACACGAAGGTCTGTATTTAAATTGTAATGCACTTTTAACTTCCTTTTGCGTCAGTAGCGTAGTATTGCGGCCCGGGGCCCCTGAATAATGAGGGCACACAGGAGGTGTTGGAAGCAATAATAAAAATTTTGTTGGCTTACAGAATTTCAAATGTATAAACATTTTACACAATTTTGTTGAGCATCCCATGTGTGTATTTATCGTTGTTGATTCCACTGAGCCAGAACCATACAAAAGGTCATTAGATGCACTTGTTTCGGACTGAGGCAGTCAACCTTTTTCTATCGAGGGCCGCATTACAAATATTTTGGGAATGGGGGGCCGCACACACACACAGACATATATATATATATATATATATATATATATATATATATATATATATATATATATATATATATATTTGCTTACTGTGATATTGAACCCAATAATATGTTGATATACAATGCAGCTTTGGGCAAACTTTCTTGTTTAGAGTTTATGGTTGAGATGTTTTTTAATTTAGCGTATTAAAAAAAACAACTGTTTTTTCTCAGTCAAAATACAAACTACAGGCTTCATCAGTTGTAACACTCGCCTTCTTGTTCCTAGCCAACACAAGACTTCAACACAGTTCTTCTAAGCATTGAATAAATAGTTGCCTAAGTTAGAATGAATCTTTGACTGTCTATTTCAAAATATAGCAAATAAAATAATTCTCGTTTACTTAAAGCTTGTTTAGAATGACATGTAGAGACAATGTTTCTTGAGCTCTTCATCATAAGTTTCAATATTTGTATAGATATTTAAAATTAGTTATTTTTAATATGTTTGCATTTTTTATATTATAATCTGTGAGCACACCTGATTTCTGTAGGTGTCCGCGGGCCGCATAAAACAATACGGCGGGCCGCATGTGGCCCGCGGGTCGTAATTTGCCCACCCCTGGTCTAGAGGGAAATGCAAATTATAACAGAAATATGTTTTTAAAAACAATGTCCAATATTTCTACAATAAAATTGTTTACAAACTATAAATGGGTGTATTGTGATAAGGCATTGAACTGGAACATTGAAGTTTTACATTCAGCGGTCTGGTTTGCGCAGATTCTTCTAGTCGTGTTTATGCTTCTGAGCTGTAATTCTCAATGCTCCTATTAAAGGGTTTTGTTGCACTTGTTAGTTGAACAATTTCGCCTGTGATTTCGATTTACACGAAGTTTACAATGGCTGGGCTACTTCCAATAAGACGTTAAGTGTTAACAGCAGCCATTGCCGCTGGGTGGAGCACCTTCAAAAGAGAAAATCTCTTGCCAAAGGCGTTTTTGTTAGTGTGGATCTCAAAGAGTGGCAGCTTGCCTGATATACTTTACTACTAGCAAAGGGATCAGTTTTCTCACAATTGCATAAATAAGAACATTGGCAGTACTAGCATTTCAACAACTTGAATATTCTTTTTTATAAATTCTCCCCTCCCCCCCTTTTTTTGCGCATTTAATTTATAATATCTCCGAGACAAAACATTTTAATGTAGGTTAATAGGGTCAAAAGTCGGGATCTTTATTTACCATGCCTGAATGCTGCCCATTAGTGCCCATAACTGATTACAGCATAGTGTCCCACTGTGTGGTACGTGAGCTGCTTACTAATAAGCATGGGCAATGGATTCGTTGAGCTCAGACTTCACCTTTCTTTGGTTCTACATAAATAGTCGTCTACTGTCCAACGATCAAGTGTGACTTGGGAATGGTTGTTGTATTTCACTGGATAATGTGAACATTACTGTTTCTAGATCATTGGGGGTACATTCTGTGCCTGTTTCACAACGACTTTAAGACAAACTGTGACCAGCTGATTATATTCGGTACTCAACTAAGTTAGATCTATTTTTAAAAGTTGACTTTTCGTCTTGTAAGCTACAACCATACTCGGTCCAAAGAATTTCTTGCAATTCGACTTTGTTGGCTTGGCAAAATGCACATTTTTTTTGTCCCTCCATACATGAAGTATTCCGTGGTATAGTAAATATATATATTAGATACACCATGGAACGTTACTAGTAAATATGTATATAGGTAGCGGAATTCTTCTTGAGTTATTATTAATTATCTGCCGTCATCCACCGGGTGTATCTGCTATTTTTTATATAAAATAAACCAATCGAGGATGACCACAGCTAAAATTCGGGAATCTAACAATGGTCAAGGTTTTTTGTGTTTTTAAAGCAAATCATGTGAATGAAAAATAATGTCCACGGGTATTCAATCTCTGATGTTCCTCATTTCATTTAGAAACCGAAAAAAATAAACAAACTTGTTCTATCACCATTTAACACCAACGAAAGTTAGACTATGAAATAGTAGGACTCTAGGTCTTGCCGTCAGAATGATGTGAAGTCAATGCACTCTGGTGTACTATGGTATGCGTTTTTTTTTTTTTTTTTTTTGTTAAGGTTTTCCTCTATGACACGCTAATATGTCGACCTTGAAAACACTGCTAGATAGACAAGAATTAATTGAACTTGTGTTAGTGACTTCACTAGGAAATGATCATTTGTCTATCAGACACAGCCCGCTAATCATCACGCAGTGGTACTGCTCGCGATCATGCACGCGTACGCTTCTACTTGCACTTGTAGACCACTAAGATTTGTGGGCTATTTATTATATCAGTATGTGATAGTATATTTCAGTGGTTCTCAACTAATGGGGCTTGTCTAACGTATTTTTTTCGTCACGTTAGTGTTTACGCATTAGAATTCCTTTTTGTGCCCTTTTTAAAATATCAGGTCGAGTAAGTTTTCTACCATGTCAGAAACATCCCATCGTTTTACTGTCAATATAAGCTACATTTACGATGTTTTCAACGAAACCACTGCTGAAGAACTACAGTTTGTTCAGTTTATACTATAGTTTGTTCAGTTTGTGCTACAGTTTGCTCAGTTTGTACCACAGTCTGTTCTACAGTTTGTTCAGTTTGTGCTACAGTTTGTTCATTTTGTACTACAGTTTGTTCAGTTCATGCTACAGTCTGTTCTACAGTTTGTTCAGTTTGTGCAAGTTTGTTCAGTTTGTACTACAGTTTGTTTAGTTTGTGCTACAGTTTGTTCAGTTTGTGCTACAGTTTGTTCAGTTTGTACTACAGTCTGTTCTACAGTTTGTTCAGTTTGTTCTACAGTTTGTTCAGTTTGTGCTACAGTTTGTTCATTTTGTATTACAGTTTGTGCTACAGTTTGTTCAGTTCGTGCTACAGTCTGTTCTACAGTTTGTTCAGTTCGAGCTAGTCTGTTCTACAGTTTGTTAAGTTTGTGCTACAGTTTGTACTACAGTTTGTTCTAAAATATTGGAGTGAAATTCACGACTTTGTTCTTGTAAAGAAAGCATGTGATACATCTGTCTTTCAGACTGGCCATTTTCGGGAGAAGCAGGCAACAAGGTCTACTCAAAATGTTCTACAGAAGACCCTTGGGGGTCGATTGACGATTTGCCAGGGGTCGCCTAAGACCATCGAAAATATGGATTGTTATTGTCTATTCTTCTATTGCTGTGTGGGTGGGGGTCGCGGCAGAGTGAGGGATTGTAATAAGGGGTCGCCGAGAAAAAAAGGTGGAGAACCGCTGTTAACAGTTTGTAGGTCTTAGCTTACGCCATTCTGCCCGCCTTATTGTTTAATGCGGCCCGCGGACACCTACAGAAATCAGGTGTGCACAGATTATAATTTAAAAAATGCAAACCTATTAAAAATAACTAATTTTAAATATCTATACAAATATTGAAACTTATGATGAAGAGTTCAAGAAACATTGTCTCTACATGTCATTCTAAACAAGCTTTAAGTAAACGAGAATTATTTTATTTGCTATATTTTGAAATAGTCAGTCAAAGATTCATTCAAACTTAGGCAACTATGTATTCAATGCTTAAGGTAGGTTAGGTGCATTCCACGCTAATACTAGTTGTTATTACCAGGCGCTGTGTGATTAGCTGTATTAATAGCTGTTTGACCACAAATACTCAGTGGAACTTCTTCAACAATTGTGTGTGTGTGTGTATATATATATATATATATATATATATATATATATATATATATATATATATATATATATATATATATATATATATAAAATTTAGATCTGGAGTTAAACCCAACAGAGAGGTGACCTGTGCACTTTAAACTGTATGTAATCAGGCAGGTGACTAGGTCTGTCACTGATGTGTTGCACTTATGTTTTTGTTTTGTGATTATCATTAGTAGTCACTTTCACTTGTCCCATTGGGGCACCACACTTGATCTGTTCACTGCCTCTTTACATTTCTCTCTGCCAGTATTATAATCTCTTCCCTAGACAGACCTGCCCATTCCTTAGTGTGGTCCTCCCATTGCTTCCTTTGTAATGGTAGTATTTCATGTTATGAGCTTAATGACTGGAGGACAGCTGTGACAATATATCAAGTTGTAGATTATGAACTCTGTTGGAGATTTGTGTGTGAGGGCAACTGTTTTAATTGGGTATATGGCCTTTGTGCAAATAACGACAAGGCTAATTCTTAATCATTGAGCTAGGCACTCTGACAAAAAATTACTGCCCAGATTCTTAGAGGTAAACTCTTGTCTTTATATAGTTAGAGGTAAAACACAAAATGCTTTGTTTCACACTATCAAACTAGTCAGAGATTTTTCAGTCTTATTCAGATATTTATTATATCTGTTTATTAAAGTATTGTATATGGATTTCGTTTGAAATATATATATTTATTATTTGGTGTATGCTTTCAGAATGACAAAGGCTGAAGTGTACATCCCTGATGGAGGCTGGGGCTGGGTGATAGTCACATGCTCTTTCTTGATCCATATGTTTGTGGTGGGAACCATGTACGCTCTCAGCGTCATCTATGTGGCTTGGCTGGACTACTTTGACTCTGGAAAGGGGCTGACCAGCTGGATAGTGTCACTAGCTGTGGCTGTCATGTTTGGAATAGGCAAGTGGCTTTTTAAAATTTGGATCTAGTGTCAGTTAAACCTTTGTTTCTCCATCTACACATAATGATAATGGACTTTTTGTTTGGTAAATGCTTCAAATTTTAAAAAGGACTCGAAAGGCATACCATTCAACAAAAAGTTTTGAAATCATATTGGGGAGGGGGGAATGATATAGATATTCATTTTCCTCTTACAAAAATTCAATTGTAGTTATTTTGTTATCATGCGCTCTATAAATTAAATTATTATTATTATTAAATTATTATTATTATCATCAGTTTCTAAACTTTTCTTCTCCATGTTAATAAAATCTCTATAAATGAATTTTTTAGTTTGTACTGCATAGTAAAAAATTTTTCTTTGCTAGCATAAAACTATTTAAAAAACTTTTTTAAAACATTGCAATAATTTCCTATTAGTTTATTCTGCCATACAAAAGCATGTCTGCTCCATTGTATCCCATTTGTCAATGTGTTAGTTTGTACAGTCATAGTTACAAGGTCTGCACTTTACCAGATTGTTTTAGATGTGTGTTAGCTTTCCTGGGCTGCTAATAATGTTGTCCTTGATAAATCTTGTTCAATCTGTTGGCCTAAGTCTGAGAGTTGAGCAGTACATGTCATGCAGTTGTTTTAATAGGAAGTGTTTTATTGTAGGGTGCACTCTTACATGTATCAAGGCCAGCACTTTTAGCCCTGAGTTATGAAGTGTCACTATCAGTTACTTCACCAGGTCAACAGTGTTTTTTTTATCAGCAAGGCTTTTCTAGAGGTTTTTGCTCTGCGATGGCAATTGTCACATTAGGCCCCACCCTACTTGAATTGATTTTTCCATGAACCTTAATTGTTCCAGTTAGGGCTGGTGGAGTCAAAAAGTGGAGATTTGACTCTCCATACGAAGAGGTTAACGGCCATGGAATGATCCTAACAAAAATACAAATTTCCAGCTTAATGCAAATTTTGTAAAAGATAATGACACTGCTTCTTACTCTGTGGGAATTTCAAAAGTACAAATTATTTGCTGTTATAAAGAAGCCTAGACCTGTACTTTAAAAAAATTAGGTTGCACACATTAAAGCCAGCTGTGAGAATCCTGATATGAATAATAATTCTTTTTCTTCTTCTTCCACATTCTCATTTTTATGTTGGAGTGTTCAGATGACTAAACCAATATATGAGATGAACTGGCTGTGGTTTCCAAATCAAGGAGCTCTCAATATAGTTTTCTTTGTATTGGGGTGTTTTGGGGCCAGTGTCTTGTATGGGCCTCTGGGTAAAGATCTAAATAATAATAATAATAATGCTTGTTTTTGAGTACCGATACAAAGATTAATGAGGAATGCAGTATTTCCCATGACAATGCATCCCCAGCTGCGACCTACATGTTTTGCCAAATGTCAAATAAAGGACTACATTATTGCTTAGTGGGTACAAAAACATCAAGGAATTAAGAGTAAACATGAGTGTATTCCTGTCTTCTTGACTAGATCTAGTATTGTCATAGAAGTCCTAGATCTGTGAGTTTTGCTGTTATTAGTGAGCTAGTTATTATTGGCTCTCCCCATCACTTTCCTCCTCACTATTTATGTCTTACTCAAAGCCAGTTTTTTTTATATTTTAATGAAGTACTGTATTTAAATGGATTTATTTCATGACTTTAAATAGTTCTAGACTTAGGATGTTATAGCATTAAACAAGTATCAAGTTGACTTGTATATCAGGTTGACTTATTCTCTGCATTGCTCTCACATCTCTCTCCTCTGCCCCTAAACCTTTAGTAGTGTAGACCTTGTACATTTCCTGGCACTAGATTCTTTTTCCCCATCTCTCTTCATTTCTCTTTTGAAGTCTAAAAAGAAATATTTTCAAAGATGTTTATCTGATTTTGTTTTCTATCACTAGTAATATGTCCAATATTCTAATTGACTGTAACCAGTTTCACTTCCTCATATCTCTTCTCACTTTTCTTACATCTATGTTATAAATAAAACTAAAATTGACCATCATTTGATTTCTTGGTTTCAGGTCCAGTTCCTGGTGCCTTGAGTAAGAGGTTCGGAAACCAGGCTGTGGTAATTATGGGAAGCATTGTCATGTGCATTGGCTTTTTCATCAGCTACTTTGCTGTGAACGTCTATGTTTTAATTGTAACTATTGGCATCATTGCAGGTAAGAAGTTATCTATTCTCTATAGCTTTTTTTTAGATAATAATTAGATTTCTACAATTAAGAATAAAAGCCTGTTTGATAAAATTAATTTTAACTCAAAATAATACAAACCTTGATATTCTTGTTCCTTTCTCGATTTTTTTATTCAGTACCAACTGTTCTTGTCATTATGAAATTTATTTTTTCAACAGGTTTTGGTGCTGGGTGCTGTTACCTCCCTTCTGTTTCTATGGTGGCCATGTACTTCACAACAAAACGTTCAATAGCCATGGGGATAGCTAGTTCAGGACTTGGTGCTGGCGCCTTTTTCATGGCCCCCTTTATAAACTGGATTGTCGACTACTATGGCTGGCGAGGCAGCATGTTCATCTTGGGGGGCATTTCACTTAACATGTGTGTGCTGGGCGCTTTGATGCGTCCTCTGGAAAAAGCCCCGAGGTTTCATGATTGCCACCTGATAAAACACAAAGAGATAAGTATGATCAAGGAATCTCCAAATCTGTCCAGGAAAAGTTTTGATGCAGGAGGAGATTGTGTTAGAGCTCTGGGAAATTTGGAGAAGTATGAGAAAAAATGTGAAGAGGCCTGTCGGGAAGGGCAGAGTAATGGCCTAATCAGAACCTGCAGAGGCCCAAATACTCACCTCTACTCTATTCTTCCAGCTGTTGACCTTGAGAAAGGATTCTCACCAACTTCATTTAGCTTCAATGCCCAACCAGGTTTGTCATCAGACAGAAACAAATTGATTCAGTCACCATACCCACTAGATACATCTACACACACAAGAAGTTTGGATCGTTTTGGGCGAAAAACTAAATGCCCTCCAACACTTGGCCAAAAATCCATAGACATTGCTTACCAGCCAAAGCCATACACAAAGCAGAAAGGTAGAAGCTTGGAGGCTCTAAGGTATGTTGACCACACTGGGCTAGAGCCCAGTAAACATTACACTAGCGAGCTGGAGCTCAGATCTAGAAAATATCCCCGTACCAAATACCAGCCTGAGAATCAAACCCTTTCATTGACTGATTTTCAGATTATGCTCTCAGGGAGTCTAGGTAGTTTTGCATTTTTAGACAGTGCTTTCAAAGCTGTATCAGTGACAACTGATAGTCCTAAACACAGTTTTATTGTGCCTGTAACCAAAGGATCTATTAGTTTGTTATCTAATGGTGAAGAGCAAGTTATATGTTCTGATGAAGGTATGTGGTTTGTTTTTTTATGCATTTGCTTACACAAAGTTTAAATTTCTTATAGCACTTTCTATTCTTAACTTTGGTTCAAAAGTGGATTGTTATTTAGTTGCATGCTTTATAGAATAAGCCTTGTAGGTCAATAGATAGATTGCTTGGATGCTTGGGTCAGGCTTAGACATAGGGAAACTTGTTTGGCAGCCACCTAGGGTCTCCAATTGATGGGGGCCTCCCTCGCACAGGACTTAAGAACAAATTTAGTGAAAGAATTTCAAAACTTTCTAGACTTATCTACCATCAAAGCACTGGTTCATTTTTATTGAAGGTTTATTACACTGGAATGCTACAGAAATTGCACTATATGAATTTCAGTTATTTTTTTTTTATTTACTTAATATAGAATACGTTTAGGTTTTTAATAAATTGTGTAATTTAATTTTGTTGGTGTTAGCTTTTTTTTTAGTTTCTTTTTCATTAGGGACCACCAAATATACTATGCCTAGGGCGGTGGTTCTCAACCTTTTAAGCTTAGTGACCCTTTTACTATCCCCCCCCCCCCCCCCCCCCAGCACACACACACAACAATAGAAGAATGGACAAAAACAATCCATTTTTTCGATGGTCTTAGGCGACCCCTTGCAAATCGTCAATAGACCCCCTAGGGGGTCGCGATCCACAGGTTGAGAACCCCTGGCCTAGGGCATCCAATTTCCTAAAACTGGCCCTGTCAAAATATTAGTTCTAAAAATAAAGTAAAATTGTTAGTATGGCCTATATCATTTTTGCTTACATTTTTTATTTGTTAATGTACCTCTATTTCAATATATATATTTTCATTCTTTAATTTCCCTGTCTGTGCACAGCAGTACAAAAGCAGTCTTACTGTTCCAGTCTGTTTGCCTCCTTGGACACTTACATTGATTTGATATGTAGTCCAACATTTCTCTTGTTTGGCATAAGCAATTTCCTGACCAACTTGTCTTTCTTTATGCCTGTCTTGTACATGGTGGATAGAGCTAAGGACAGTGGGTAAGTGGAATTAACCCTAACATAGATAAAAGGTCTAGTAACATGCTTGGTTTTTGCCTTAGCAAATGGAGCAAAACACTGAACTATGATGCCACTGACACTTCAGATTCAGCTTCTGTTAGAATACTTACCCTCTACTAAGCCTAAAATGTATAGAATTCATTGATATTACAATTACAATATTTATTACATGTAAAATAAAATCAATCATTTAGAGATTCATCATAAAATATTTATTTGTATCTCATTTGGATGAACACTACTAATTGAAGTTGCATTTTAGAAGTTATCTTCATATTCAACTATCAGAAACTCAATATGAAAATAAATTTAGGACATTATTCATAAACAACAATTATGCACACCAATTAGACATACAATATCTATCATAACTCCTTATCTACATTTTCTCCAAAAAAAAATCCAATACAATCGAATGTTTGTGCAAAAGTAATGACAATTAATTCAGTATGCAAACACAAAAAAAAGTATCAATAATACAATAATGAATCTAGTTGTGCTCAAAGCTAATTATTCCTTATCTTATAAAATGTGTATATATCTTGAAAAATTATTTTGCTATTAATTTAATTATTTATTGACCCTCTTTCCCTCTCGTAATCTAAGGGCAATAACACTTGAAACTTAAAAAAAACATAACATACATGCTAATTTACAGTGCATTTTCATTTAACTCTTTGACTCCGTAATTACTTCGGAATTATTTTCCACTTTTGGACGGAATTAATTTTTCCGACATTTCAGAGTGCACTACTTTGCTTCGATATAACTAGTATAACTTTTTTATTTATTATTGGAAAATAATAAATTTGATATAGAATTAAAGAGAAATGGATGCTCTTTCCATTTCTTATGTTTTCTAGTTTGCAAATAATGTTTTTGTAATTTTGGGTTTTGAATATAAAAATTAAAAATGAAAAACTCACCAACTGACATTGAAAATATCCATCCAAGTGCATGTTTAAAGAAATTTATTGTTCAAATTGAATTCAAATAGCTTTTTTTCTCATATTTAGATGCAGTGCTGACTAAGTCTAGGTTGACAACCCAATTTCTTGGTGGAACAAATCTGAAATTGATCTGTTTCAGTGCCTAGATGATAGATTTAGAGATCTACCTCTATCTGATTAGATTTAGATCTAGATGATGTAGAGACAGCTAAACTAGTTCTAGATCTACATTGAACATTAGCTGGGGGTGGAGCTGCTTCATCAGCTGATAAACTTCATCATTACTAGACCTAGCCCTAGGTCTAGATCTATAAATTAATTTTCTAGATCTATATAATTAGATTTATCAATATCACCATCAGATGAAACAAAATCACTGTCATCTGAATTATTATACTTCTTTATCAAAGAAATATTTAGATCTACAAAGTTTATATGGCCTTGGTTGAAGCTCCATGTTAAAAAAACATGCACACAGAAAAAATAAATGTAATCTCTTTACAAAATAAAAACACGTTAAATGAAGGAAATTCCGGATGTTTAGCAAAGGGAAACTATTCTAGATAAAAAATTAAGCAATAAAAAGCAAGAATTGGAGAAATAGAAACAAAAAAAATAAATTTGAAATAGCCAATGCCCCCAGCGTTGGTCCGACTTTTTTCCCCCTTTTTAAAATCGTCCTGTGCGTTGTTGCGGAGCCAAAGAGTTAATGACAACTAAAATACATAAACAAATTATTTGACTTATACTATATACAACAGCTTAAAGGTAGAATATAATTATATTTGTCATTATGATTTCCATGTAAAGGATAGAAAAGAGTGAGGCAGCCATGTTGATCTCCCTGTACGGTGCTGGGAACATCTTTGGGAAAGTCTTTTTTGGCTGGTTAGCAGATAGGGAACTGGTCAACAGGCTGTTCTACTACATCCTGGTTTTGACTGTATGTGGGGTGTCCACGTGTATCAGCCCATTGTGTGGAGCCAGTCCAGTCTTGCACAGTATATATGCCTTTGTCTTCGGTTGTTTTATTGGTAGGTATGATTTGTAAATTGTTTGGCTAATAGCATGATCTTGAGTTTGACAAATTTTTTAAAAAAATTTCACCTTAAAATGATTTTCTTAATTTTTTTTTTTGAAGAATTATCTTTTTATATTTTGATCCTTCAATTAAAAAAATGTAGGCATGCATAAAAATTCCTCAAAGAATACGTATCGGCATATTTTAATTATGAAAGTAATTCTAAAATAGATTAATAAAAAATATGTGTTCAAAAATAGGCTGGATAAATAAAGTGTTATGAGCAACAACGTGAACCAGTAATGCCATATAACATGGAACAGTTCTAATGGCTATTGTATTTTTATTAAGCAAAGAAATTAAGAAAGGTTTGATACTTCACTTTTTTTTCACCATTTATCTAATTGTTTAATTATTTTAGCATTGGGAAAAAAATTAATTAAAAAATATTAACTTGATTAAAAATAGTGCTTAATTTTGTTAACAGGGGCTTATGCCACGCTTGTCTCCATAGTTACAGTAGACCTTATGGGCCTGGCAGTTGTTGGAGAAGCTTTTGGCCTTCTTCTAAGTTTCATGGGCATTGCCACAGCATTGGGCACACCTGTTGCAGGTAATTTTTTATTTATTTTACACAAGTATTTTTTTAAGGCATGCAAAAGTATATCAAGTAAGAATTATTTATGGGTGTGCATATTTTGTACATCCTGCTGTTGTTTTCATAGAAAGAGGCTTAGTTATGCGCATAATTTTGAATTTATATTGTGTTTTGTATTTGCGCTGTAAATTCTTTGAGAATAGTTTTTTATTTTACCAGTTTACTTTATTGCAGTTTCTATTTTCAGTTTTTATTAAATTTATTCAGAAGGATTGATTTGTTAGCAAATAGTTTCAAGTTATTTCTGAAGCTTATATTAAAAGTTTGATTACCTTTTATTTGTATTTTATCTCAATATTTTTTTGGTTGAGAATTTTTTCACTATATTTCTCATAATTAATTATGAAATACTCTGGCAACTATCTACCATGTTAGTAGCATTAACAAATATTTTCTTATTATATATTTTTTTTAGGTTGGATTTTTGATTGGACGGGTAGCTACACAATCTCATTTGTTTTACATGGAATTTTTATATTGGTCAGTGCCTTAATGCTTATACCACTTTTGGTGCTGAAAAGAAATCAGACGAAAAAATAACTGTGTGTGTGACTGTTTCAAAAAAATAATAGAAAATTTGTTGTACCAGACACTTTTTTTTTCTCTCCCTTTTTTTTTTTTTGTCACTAAATATGAACATAGAGTCCTTGATGATGTAGAAATTAGAAAATTGGAAAGTTAGTGTCACACCTTCAAATGTTAGTGAAGTTTTTTCTGTTTTTTCTTTCTTCAAAATTATTGTCACTTGAACTGGTGAATCCCAGTGTTAGTGTGTTAATATTTCTATTGTTTGTGGTATCATGAAATGATCTGTGTGAATATTTATCTTAATTTGTTAATGTTAAGATGTAATTTTTTGTTCAATTAGAGCTACAACTATCGGCATAGCTGCATTTTTTTACAGTTAAAAACTAAATTTTAGAAAGTATTTGTAGGTTTTTTATTCTTAGTAGTTGGTAGTATGCTTTTCTTCGCAATATTAAAATTGTAAAGTTTTAGTTAAACATCTATGAAATTGTTAAAATAGAAAAGGTGTAGAATTGTTAAAATGAAAACCATGAGGAAGACTTTTTCTCAGGAACAACTACCATGACAAAAATGAAAGTGTTTCTGTCTACTTAATGTTAGTTATGTCAGGATTTCATATCAATGTCTCCCCACCAAATATGAGGATAAATGAGTTTCTTGAGTAGAACAACTATGACTTGATCAACCTTATTGTAAAACATCATATAGACAGGCTTCTATTACCATTATATATATTAATATAGTTCGTCCATCATGAGTCAATGATGACCACTTTTGTCATCCAAGGGGCTGAGGGCTTTGCACTGGGGCTTTGCGCCTCCTCATGTGGCTGGTGAGACCTATGTGCCAACTGGGAGACAGAAGCACATGACAGTGCATCATGGCGTAGCGCTGTGAAAACACGCGCAGGCAGAAGAAAAGCGCCAGAGAAAAAAAGCAAGGCCAAGACCATTATAATATAGACTGGCCCATATTATTCATATTACTTTTCAGTTACAACCACAGATGAATTTTCGTATAGAACAGACTATTTTTGTGTATATTCAATACCTTGCTTGCCAGTGTGTTGCACCTTTGTGTACTTTTAATAGAGTGCGTGTAGTACATGTTTACATTTTTATTATTCCTGGAATCATTAGTTTTTATTTTAAACCTTAGCTGTGAATCCTGTATATACAATCTATAATTACTTAATCTATTTTGTACAAAAATATAAAGTGCCATACATTTTCAACTCAAATGTAAACAAAAGAATATGAAATGGAAAGAAAAGTTCAAGTCAAAGAGTTGATCAAAGTTGAAGACTTTTCTTTCAAGAAATTTTTTGGATTTTGGTTTCAATCCAAGTCAATTTTTCTTTTTTTTTTTTTTTTTTTTCATATATAAAAACAGTTGTCTCTTGCAACATTGTTTTATTTTCATTTAAGTCAATCTACATATGCAAAACTTTAGACCATGAGTGAACAATTTTGTGTTAAGCTTGTAAAACATGATGGCCAAGTGGGCAATTGACTTACCTATATGATAGAAGGTTTATAGCTTAAATCCTGATTGAAACTTTGATTCTGACAAGCTGTTAAGATATCTTATTGAAGTCCTCCCAGCTCCAATAGACACACTTGACATTGCTCAAAGAAGGCAAAGAGGACAAGTTATTGTGCTGGTCATAAAAAATTATTCTTGAGTCTCACTTGAAGCGATACTTACACATCGATCAAGGAAACTAAGCTAATATCAGAATTTTCAAAGCATTTTCTAGGCTCATTAAACAAATATACGTTCTGTTGCGTATAAACATATTATACATGTACAATCTCCAGTTGTGTGTTGGATTTGTTAAATACCTTTGTCATTACCTCAAAGCCAGCCTTTCAATATCATGGACTGTTTGTATTGTGAATGCATGTAGAAGTAATTTTTTTTTTTTTTTTGCTGTATTATTGTTACACTTTTATCAGGGATTTTCAGTTTTCTCTCATAGTGAAGTGCTGTTGGAGATACACATGGTCAGTACCTGATTGATTGTTGTGGTCATGTGACTAAATTTTTTTTTTCATCTGACAAAATGTTGTGGTTATTTACTAATTTGGCTTTTTTATTGAATGCTGTGGTCATCTCAAATTAGAGACTAATCTAATGTGGTACTTTCACAAAGTTTTGTGACTGTCTGCCTTATTAATGTTTTCCTCTGACTTAATAAGCTTACTGGTGATTAGCAATGATGACTCCGAGTGCCGTGGTCAAGTAATTGACATTCATTGTCATTAATCTAAAAATGATTGCTGTGGTTACCTAACTGTATGTTGAGGTTATCTCAAGGATCCCTGTGATCCTCTTACTGAAACAAGATTAATCACAATAACCTAAAGTGGTCAATTGTGGTCATAGGCTTGAATGTGCCTCTATGCCTTGGGCATCTAGCATAATGACATCCATGTGTAAATACTGTGTTAATACGGCTATGTATTGTGGGTTTTCTTCTATTCTGGAGGCAGCTTTGATGTTTCATTTCTGCCCATTATTTCCTAGGTATGTATTTTATATTAATTTTGTTGTGAGCTGGTTACAAGAAATTAGATTCCATTCACTTTAAGTTTGCAAGTTAATGGTATAAACATTCTTCTACGAAGTTAATAGTGCACAAACAACAAAGGAAAAAAATATTTCTGTGTTTTTTTTTTGTGGTGCAATTGGTTTTTTGTTTTATTAATTTTTTCTTACCTCCCTATTTTAAAAGCTCCAAATATACACTTGCAGAAATTGTTTGAATTGTTCATATATTCTTTTAGTTCAGATTTGTTTTTTTAAGTTGTAAGTTTCTATTTTGTCTACAATTTTATATTGATTGCTATATTTTATCTACTTAAAAGTATCATAAGAGCAACCATTCACAAACCTTAATACACAGACGACCTACAAACATAAAGACTGTTGAAGTATATTTCCTTAATGTAGCCTTGTTTACTTAAAGTTGTCCAATTTAAATTTTTAAAAATATATATTTTCTAACCTTAGTTGTAATCAATGCAATTTATTGTGTTTTTATCACATTTATTTACTACTTTTGTTTGTAAAATCTATTTAATGGCTGTGTCTTTCTTATTTTACTTTATTTTCAAAGTTTAGTTAGTGAAAGAAAATTCTTGATAATAATTTTAAAAATGTGTAAACATTGTTTAGCATGATAGTCGTTGTTGTCTTTTGTTGTTGTTTTTGTATACTTCTGCTCTTCTTTCTTTTACAAGGGAGGTAACAATGGATAATATGAAACCTCACTAAGCACATCAGTTCCATGTGAATTCAGATCCTATACTCTTAAGCGAGCGATTCTTGTATGTATGTATATATATATATACATTTTATTTCGAAAACGGCTCTAACTATTTTCTTTAAAATGTCACGGTATATGCATAATAGTGAGGAAAAAATTCTCAACTCATTGGCCCCATTGGGAAAACTCGAAGTCGACCGTTATATCGGTTTGAAAATGGCTCATTATCGAAAGTACAATTTCGACTAGAATGTTTTATGAATGAAATTTTCTATATGACGTCAATGGGAAAAAAAAAACTTGCCACCGCTTACGTCACTAGGCTCACAGCAGTACACTAAAGCATTTCTTCACAAACAAGAAAAAGTTGTAATGATTCAATTGGCGTAATTAAACATTTGCGCACCATCTTATTGTACATTGATCCATTATGAAACTATGGAAGAAAAATAATGAAATTAAATATCTGTATGTATAATTAGTTATTGTGCTTTAAAGGCTTTATAAATTGTTTACACTTTAATTGCGTACACCCGTAGGTAGCTTTTACTTTGTTATTATTTTGCTGGTGAATTATTGCAATGTGTTTAAGCTTCGAAGTCTACTGTCCCATACCAAAACATATGAAATGGTCATAACACAGCTTATCTATGCCTTACTTGCACAACCAGGGCGGCCCTAACATTTGTGGGGCCCTATGTGAAATGGATTGCGCGCGGACCAGTAAGGATAGGGATAAGGATAATAAGTGAAAATAAAGATTTTGTATTAGAAAATAAAGTCGTATTTGCATTACATTTTTATTAAATGAAAGCTGACGATGCTTTTTTTTTTATATCACGCGTAGGACTGGCGTTTACCATATTTTGACACCCCAAATGACAATTTTGTCTTTTTAAGGACATTTTTATGAGTTTCGGGATATTTCCAGGTGCTCCTTGAAAAACCTTATTATAAATTATAATGGTTTAATTTAATAATTTACACCTAGAATTAGCGCGGGGCTTTTGAACCTGTGGCAGCATAGGCCTAAGGCTGGCCCTGATGATATCCAGCTCGCGGTCAACGTACATTGAGTCTAGACTATATATTCTACAGTCGAACACTGTCAGATCTAGTGAAACTACAAATTAACAGAAAAATGAAATAATCTTTTTCCTTCTTCCTAAAATGTATGCTTATTAACATACTAATATCAGGTGACCGAGCCTCGCTCGGGTGAATTATTTGTTAAGGAAGGATATATACCCGAAGTCATTTTGGGAATATTGTTGTAATTACAAAAATGAACGATCGGGTAAAGACTATCAGTCCGAAGAGTTGCTTTTTCGTTGTGTCAGTTTTCAATGTAATTGTACATGGCGATTAGAATAGAAAGTCCCCCCAACAGTAGGCCTATAGAAAACCACACCTCACGTCTTAATGTTTTACATTGCTTCTTTCGCGTAAAACTATTGAGCTATTTTAGGCTTGGAAGAAAGTCTTTGCAGTATAACTTCTAAAATGGTTACTTTCTGACATTTAATATTGCAATTAATATATTCATTATGGCTCTGAGACTTACACACTTTAAAGGAAACTACTAAGACTTCTTGAGTGCTTTCACCAAAGATGCTTGCGTTCCATCATGGACATACGGTGGCAGGACCGCACTACAAACAGCGATGTCCTTGCCAACGCCGGTGTGGACAGTATAGAGGGACTTATTATGGTCCGACAGTCTGCAAATAATCTGACTTTTGTTCCTGAACTAATGCAATTTGGTAAATCATTTATGTAAATTAAAAATATAGTGGACCCAAGACTGTTCCTTGAGGTACACCTGAGTTTACTGTTATTGGTGTTGATTTAGAGCCATTTATTATTACAATTGGTTCTCTCTCTATCAGAAAATCTTTAATCCACTGATGCAGTGGACCATTAATGCTGAAATATTTTAATTTTTTAAGCAAACTATGGTTATGAACTTTGTCAAAAGCCTTGGAAAAATCTAGTTAGATAGCATCTATTTGTTCACTATTATCTAAGCCTTTTGAAAAACCATCAATTAGTCCTATTAGTTGTGTTTCACATAATCTATATTTCCTAAAGCCATGTTGGTATGGGGTGAGGACATTATGTTTGTCTAAGTGGTTTATGATGTTGCTACATATTATGTGTTCTAGGATTTTACATGTGATGCTGGTAAGTGATACTGGTCTGTAGTTTCCTGGATCAGATTTTTCTCCTTTTTTAAATAGGGGGGTAACATTAGCTTGTTTCCAGTCCTTTGGTACTGTGCCCTGGTTAAGCGATGCCTGAAAGAGTATTTTGAACACTGGGGCTAGATCATTGCTTAGTTCTTTGAATAATCTAGCTGGAATACCATCAGGTCCAGAAGCTTTATTTGGTTTGGTGTTGGCTAATAGTTTTTGAATTCCATTTTCTTGTACGACTATATCTTCTATGTTGTCAACTTGGTTCAAATTAACTAATATATCTTTGTCTCCTGGGGCTGAGAATGCTGATGCAAAGTATTAGTTTAGGATGTTTGCTTTAGTTTCATTGTCATTATGTTATGTTCATCCTTTAATGGCGCTATGCCTGTTGTTTCCATTTTCTTAGACTTAATGTATGACCATAGGTTTTTGTTGTTATCTTTAGATATTACATTGTTTATGTATTCACTCTGCAGCTGTCTGCTTACTTTTTGGGTTAAGTGTTTAATTTTTATATACTTTTTGTAAACTCTTTCTGCCTTGGTTTCTTTAAATTTTCTATATAGGTTTTCCTTCTGTTTACAAAGCTTCTTTAGTCTATTATTAAACCAGCATTTATCTATTTTGTTTGATGTGTATTTAGTTGGTATATGATTTTCTATAATGCTTTTAAGATGGTTTTTAATGAAATTCCAGAGGTCATCGACTGGTTGGTTAATTTCTTTTTCTAATAAGAATGTTTGTTGAAAGTTTAATGCAGCTTGGTGTAGTTGTGTTAGGTTACATTTATTCCAGAGTAAGATTTTTCTTTTGGGTTTTGTATTGGCTACTGCTTTTATCTGTGTATTTTTATGATCTCATGGTCTGATAGACCAGGGATAATATCATAATCAACTACTAATCCAGGTCTTTTGTTTAAGAAGAAATCTAATGTGTTGTTTAATCTAGTTGGCTTTTTAATGATTTGATCTAAACTTAGGTTGTGTAAAGTTTCTATGAAAAGCTCATTTTGTCCTTAAGGTTTTGGTGTTTATCTATGGTTAGTGTTTTCCAATTTATATCAGGTAGGTTGAAATCACCCATAATCCAAAAAACTGCATTTTTATTTGTCTCTTTAAGTGTAGTAATCTGATTACATAGTTCCTGCATGTATTCTAAACTAGAATTTGGTGGTCTGTAAATGCTGACTATTATTAGGGATGTTGAGGTGGTATTAATTTTACAAAATGTAGATTCTATATTTTTTGAGTTAGGTAAGGTAATTTCTTCTGCTATTAGAGTGTTTTTTATTGCTAAAAGAACTCCTCCTTGATTACCAGCCCTATCTTTTCTAAAAATTTCATAATTACTAATTATAATTAAAATTTATAAATTAAAATTATAAAGCCATTTCCTGTTTAGTTTCCATTAAAGTAATGTTTCGAAATCCTATACCGAAACAATTCACTTCTATTGATTTTAGTCATCTTATGTACATTTAAATAGATTGATTTTGTTTTTATGTATCTAAAAATGGCAACATAATAATTATGAGACGAGTATTCTCTCAGTTTCGATGTTTTATTACTACATCTAAACATTCAATTATGTTACATAGGTTAGGGTTGAAAAAAACATAACTTCTTATAATTACTTTACAAAACGCCTTGTTTCATCTTATTTTAAAACTTTTTCCTTGGTTTTTCATATTTTTGTAGTGTTAAAATATCTCCTTGTCCAGTCTAGATGTAATAAATATAGGTCTGTTTGTAAGTCCTATTTTCGTGATGTCTTAAAAAATGCTTTCTTATAGGGTTTGTTGCTGAACATAAAAATTATATATGTGTCAGACGCGAATAGCCCAATTTTCAGTAAAAGAAATTACAAAAGTCATTTCTCTATAGAAGAAGTTACGAAGGCTATATAAAATACAACCACAGACCTATATATACTACAATAAATATAGGTTTTTGATTGCTAATTACGATTTATTTAGGTAGGTGCTGTTTTACTATTACATACCAAGTATTAGAGTTTAGAAAAACCCAGTGTTGTTTCTTGTGCAACGCTATCATCTCTCAATTAGTATATTTAGATCTATAATCTAATTCTAGTCTAGATCTATATATAAAAATCGAATAGATCTAGATAGTAATAGTATAGATTCTATCTTGAGACTAGATTGCCGAGTCTAGCCTATGCTATCCCTATAGTCAGTTTTTATTAGAAAAAAAGTCTAGATATTAATAAAGACTAAAGTTATTTAATTATTAGATATAGACATAAGACATAGATCTAATGCTACTGTAATATGTTTACTATACTCTATACTTAATCTACTAAACTAGAGATCAATCTATATATCTATCTATAATCTAGTTCTATACAATATTCATTATAATACTTCTACTTATAATGACTTATTTAATATGTTAGTACTTAGACTTAGATCTATTATATTTTTTTAATAGATATACTTTTCAATGCCTAGACCTAATAGAATTGCGAATGATGTCTATAATGACTATTTTTTTTTTTTATAATAATAGGCCTACTAAATCTAGGTCTAGACTGTATTTAATCTAGTCTAAAATAGTGACTGTCTAAGACTCTAGATGATTGAGAAGTTCACATAGAGGTGTTTTTTAATAATACGGCATGTCGGCGGAAAGTATATAAAGTGCTTTTTTTTTGTGTAAAAATAAAAAAGAGGCTCCGGTACTCAGTGATAGATTGCCTAATTTCAACTAATAATAAATTAATAATTAACGTTGAATTACAAGAAAAGTAATCATTTTTCCCGACGAAAAAAGGTACCGGTGCGTACCGTCACAAAAATATATCTCAATCTTCTTTCATTTATTTTTTTTGTGCGGTGTTCTTGCTACTTAATACATTGATACCGGGTCCATTTCAATAGGGCCTAAGTATACAAGCAGGATTTCGAGCATTGGATACATTTATTTTTTAAGTACAAAGTTTTATGGAAGAGGCAATATATTAGTTGTTTGAAGTTTGTAACTTTTAAATTCAGGCTAAAAATATCGAAGCCTATATTTTTACACTCATTTCTAAACAATTAGAAGAGATGGACTGACTCAAAGCGTAGCTTGTGTACATCTGCAAAAACACACTCTCTTTGTAATCTTATAACTTAGACTTTCAAAACTATTAAAAGAAAAACTTAGTGATTATTTTTACTGTATAATTCTATTATTATTCCTTTTTAGAATTAGGATATAAACAAAAATTTGCCACATGACTTTATCTAACAGAAAAAAAAATAAACTTACGTCTATTTATGCAGTTATTTATAGTTACCTAGTAATATAAAATATATTGAACTAACACGTACATTCATCATAATGCAGCCATGCGATTTTTCGTTTATAAACATAGCATTATTTAGGACCAATATTTTACAAAGGCTGTTTGGAGAAATCAGGTATACCCATTAGGAGAAAAACGACCCCTTTACTCAAGAAAAATTAAAGAAACTAGAACAGACACAAATAAACAGTGACATTCATAACAAAATAATATTCAAAATTGATTAGAATAACACCTTTTAAATAATCATTTAAAGTTTAAAATCACTACAATTTTTTCAACAACTATTTTGTGTATGAAATATGCTAGTCCTAAAAAAACAACACAGATCTTGGGTAAAATACTCATCAAATAAAGTACTTTAAATGTGTAGTTTCACGTGCTAGTTTCAGGTCTTTTCTTTTTATAGCCTCTATCGGGTTTGATCCCAACTACCCGTATTTTTGTGCAGAATTTTTTCTCTATCTGGTACACTTAAAATTATAGCATAATAATGTCAGTTTAATTTAAAAAGAGAACTGAAAAATACAAAGATGTATAGGGAAAAAAGCGACTTCCGGCCCAATACTTCTTAAAGAAACGAAACGGACTAGTCCAACAAACCCTATTAGACTGCTTCCTTTTAGAGAAATACCTAAAATAAAATACTAAGGTTCGATAGAAAGCTTGGTGTATGCTTGCACCATCATCTCATACACCCTTCCTTCATGTTCTCTTAGGCAAGGTCTGAGAAAAATCAACAAGTAGGGCCTGCCCATTTAAATGATTAGCTTTCATACAAAATATTGATCATAGCCAGATATGCAATAACTCTACGAGAGACAAGATCTGAAAGTTATAAAGAAGCAGTTTGAAGAACTATTTGTTAAAATCATTGTTACGAAAGCAGATTTCCAAGTCAAATGTGGATCTAATGTCGTAAAAGAGCCACGCCATACCTGGCCCATCCTTTTGTTTATCTCTCACTCATGTCGCCCTCAAACATACAGACGTAGAATAGTGCTTGGTTCAGCTAGGTCGCCATTGTAGACTCATTTGGTTAAAGATATTGACGGGCGGGCAGGAACTGTATGCACTAGAATGACTGGAGTATGATGTCTGCTTAGAGTGGAAGTGAGTGTGACGTGAAAGGAGACTGACGAAAGTCGATTTCATTTTCTGTGTAAGTAAAAAGAGTGTAAATCGTCTAAAAAGGCGAAGGTCGAATTTACTGTGCATTAAATCACAAAGTCTGAAAGGGATGTACTGATAGGCTCAATGAAGTGAAACATTTTTTGACGTCTCTTACTGTAATATACAACCCCAAAATGCAATACAGACTCTAAGCAGACTCCATATAGAAAGTCAAGCAGACTCCAAGCAAACTCTTAACAGACTTCAAGCCAAGCAGAATCCAAGCAAACTCTAAGAGACCTGAAGCCAAGCAAACTCTAAGAGACTTCAAGCCAAGCAGATTCTAAGCAGACTCTAAGCAGACAAAGTAGTAGTTTAGAGACTGCGGAGTTTTAAAGGGAGTCTCATTTATGTGTAAATTTTGGTATCACTCTTAAGCTGTTGATTTAGTCTCATATACTAATAGCTTCTATTAACTATACTTTTAATTTGGTCTATTTCCTAATTACTCATAGATGTGATCTACACATTTACGCTTAGTAGCCATCAATCGTTACACACAAGATAGAGAAATGAACATTCGCTTGATCTAGAAACCCTATCAAAAGTTATCTTTTATAGCAAGCATTTTTTTTTACTATGTTTGAAACCTACAGAATGGCGAAACATAGTTTTGGACTATTTCACTAAGAGTAATATAAGGAACAAAATGTATTAGTTTTTCATCTATGGCTGAAAAAAAAACTATAAATAGTTAACTTTTTGGTGTATCCGGTGTACATAACAAAAGATGTGCTGATAAGCTATGTTTTTAAAAGACATTTTTTTTTATTAATTAATTTTTCTTTGCACTTTACAGCAATGCAGAATCTGTTACTACTTGGTATTCCGTTTGTAGTTCTAATTTGCTTGTTTAGTTGGCAAAATTGAGTTTTAATTTAGCTTTCTTATTGACCGGTAAGTAAAGTCCAAGTAGCGTCCAAGGGCAGTTATCTGTAAACCGTTTGAACTCTCGTGTGTACAACTATGCCTTTTTTTTCCCCACAACAGTCACGTTTGATGTCAACTGCACCGAAAAGAAAATCCTTATTTGTGTCACGTTTTTATTGTGTTTGTTTTATATACGCTATGGTAGAGGTATATGTGTGCGTTACAGCTCTTTCATCCCAGGGAAGGGCAGAGCCTAAGGAAAGAAATGCAAGAAAGGGGAAATAACACAATCTTAGCAATACGCTACCCAAACCAACTGGTAAATGAAGGAACTGGCCACTGCGCATGTGTCACAAAGCTTGCTGGATACTCGTGGTTAGTAACTCTATCGTGTCTCAAACTTTTCAAACTGTATAGACGTTTAAATCGATTATACCCAAATACAAATATAATTTAAGATAATATTCTACATTTACATGGCAGGGCATCAGTTCCTCAATAATTCTTATTGGGCACTCCTATCAATACAGAATGACACTCCTTGATAAATTCACCAATGTTTTTTTTTTACAAAGGTCATTTTAACTTACTTTGTCTGTCTGGTACAATTCTCTCCGACATCCATTCTCGGATGAAGTTGAGAATGAACACAATTATTTGTTGTACCTAACAAACACGAATCAATTAACTATTTTGTTAGGTATTTTTATAGTTATTCCCCTTTTTACGTTTTATACACGTTTGTTTCTCCAACTTTCCATTTTCTAATCAAGTTGAAAGTTGCATAATTATTCATAGTCGATGACAATACAAGAATCAATTTAAAAAATAACCAATTGTTTAATCAATTAGTGGTAATTAATTTATATAGAAATAAATAGCTTACTCCTGCAGTAGTGAGATACATAGCAGTGATTTTGCTGTTCTTTCCCCTTAGCTAAGCTTTGTAGTTAAAAAGATTTTAAAAATATTTTGCTTATCTTGGACACTTGTTTCCAAGGCACGAAAAAAAATCGCGAACGAATTCGTTAACATCTCGCCACAGTCCTCGGGAAGTCTATTAGTGCGCCATTTATATTTGCTGGCTTCTGATTTTTTAATTAAAGACCGTTTAGTTGATTTGGTAAAATATTGTCCTTGAATGCGATGATCTTGAATTACGGTCCTTTAGCAGAGAAAACATGTTTTAACGAATTGCCTTCATTGGATGTATTTACACACCTGTCAACGCCAATTATCTTTGTTTGTTTTTAGGTCATCAGTGGAGAAGCTCACCTTTTTAAACAGCGAAGAAGGTTGTTCGCATATTTAGGAAATAAAATATAAAAAAAAAAAAAACTAACTCTTTTATTATTAGCTTTGAAAACAAAAACTTGAGCTAAGACGACTTCTTACCCCTACCGTTTTTTTCTCTACCGGCTTTTATTTTCAGAAACCCTAACGACCAAACCAAAGTTTCCCAAGTTAGCTAGGTTGTCAAAACAAAAATAAAATAAATCAACATACTATTGACTTCTATGTATGAGTTTATGTTTAAACCAGAAGATATGAAAGATTGCAAGATAATACGCCAATGCAGCAAATGAATTATAAAAATCGGACGTTTTCACACTTTAGGCCATTGCTTGCAGGACAAAAAAAGGAGGCTATGTCTTTCTTTAGCAGGCAGTCTGGTAAACCAAGAATTACATCTTTTGTTTTGAACTGTTGACTTAGGTATATCAGGTATATTCTTCTAGAACTTTATTTTATGCATAAAATGGGGGCAACAGCAGTCCTTTTTAATGACCTGAAAGGTGGTCAACTTGCTTTTAACATAAAAGAGAGAACCTGGCGACAGGCGGCTTTAGAAAAAGACTGGAGATCACTTTCAAAGGTCCGGGATACACATTTGAGGCCAAAAGAAAAATACTACTGCCAAAGACAGAAGTAGACGAGGAACAAAAAATCTAAATCTACCGAAGGCCGAAAATTGTTTAGCATACGCTGAATGTGGCAAAATATATAGATCGCAGCTAGGGATGCGTAACCACGGGAAATACTGCATCCTTCATTAATTTTCGGACTCAAGACAGGCCTTATTATGCATAAGGAAAAAAATTAATTTCATTCAAATATTTATTTTTATTTCCTAAAACTCCATGCAAGAACTTCACAATTTTAATCTTTTATTCTGATAAACGTTTTGTCAATGAAGTTTTAACAGAACAGCTATTTAAAATGGATTTTTTTTAAAAGATAAAGACTTGAAAAAAAAAGTTATGACCTTGAAACTCCTCCCCTCCTTTCACCTTTTGCAATATGTCCTGAGTTTCTAATAACATTGTAAAAAGTTGAAGGTAGAGAAAATCATTTCAGAACAACTTTGCATAATTTAATGAACGGGTATTTGGTGAAAATGTGTACATTTCTCTTTCTTAGCTATCCAGATTTTGTTTCTTTAACTAAAAAAAAATGTTTCATTTCTTACCCTCACCATCTTTTGATTTGTATGGGGCAAATATGTCAGAAGTAAAGATTGTGAAATAGTTGAAACAGTATCCCCATATTTGCACACATCTTTAGACGTTTCTAATCTATTGTCAATATCATCAGTACTTAAAGAGATAGTAGCTTGAAAAGAGGATAACATCTAAGAGCTGAATGAGAATCGTAGAAATGGATAGAACAAACAAAAAAGGGCCTAAAGATAAGCACAGTACAACTACACGGTACAAAAATGTCAGGTACAAGAAATATTAAAAGTAGAGTTAAAAAAGAAGATTAACGTGGAAGACATTATAATACTTTGGTAAAACCAAGGATATATGGATGTAAAATTTAAAAGTACATTTAAACTAAAGTAAAACATATTTCCTAACATGAGGATAAACAGTTGATCTTTGTATAATTGTATTGGCTACAAAACACAATAGTTAAAGGTTGTTAAAGAAAGTGGTGAACTTTCCTTTACTTCAGTGGATTACAAATGTGTTTAATTAACGACCTTGTCAAAAATTGACTGTAGCTCACCCATAGACATCAATAATTAGAGACTGGAAAAAGGAAATAACTTCATGTAACTTGAAAACATGTACATCTATTGTTGTCGGATTACCGGATTCTGAAAAGTTGCATGATCTTCAGTCTTAGAGATTAAACAAAACTACACTGCTCATAAATGCTGTATAATAAAGTACACACAATTGCAAGTCACAAATTTTCGTTTCATAAAACTCTTTTATCTGCCAGTCTATATTTATTTATGCCTATGAGCTCACCACATTACTCTTGTGGCTTTAAAGTTTAAATCATTCTTATTGTCATTTCTAATTTTAAGTTTGACTCTATGATGGTATAATAGTCTGGGAAATTCGCTAAGGGCAGAATGTTGTTGGCTATACATAACAGCTTCACTTTTTTTAAAATGAAGAAAAAAAAAAGTAGATCTTAAGCTTGAAAAGAAATCTAGCAAACGAACGTAATTCCTGCTGCATGATGGAATCAAAACAATATAACGCTTTTATCATCAAGGAAGAGAGGTATAGCTCCAAGGGCGTCAATCTTTGAACGACATGGACAACACCTACTCGAAACACGGGACATGGCTCTAGTTGAGTTAATTTATTCAAATTTAAAACTCTCATTGGATCTCATGATGTCAACACATTTTCAGTCCACTGATGCAACTCTGGTGTAACCGGATGTGCTCATCCGTTTTTTTTTCAGTCAATACTGTACTACTAAAAAAATGCTAATTAGATGCATGGTGTATAGGGCGTGTCCATGGTTTGGCTTCCAAAGGGAAGTAATGCAAAATTGTGTCATATAAAAAGTCATAAGTGAAGAATTGCAAATTCCTATATCAATGAAGATACCAGATTATATCTGTTTAATTGCTCTTTTTTTTTAAATAAGGGTTTTCTACATAAATATTAAACACAATAATCTCATCTTTGTTAATTTTTAATATCCGGTTTATATTATTTAAACAAAAAATACAACAACATAGAAAAATATGGAGAAAAAAATGTGGAGAAAAATGGGAACGAGATTGGACGATTTGTACAGTAATGTAAGAAAATCAAAATTGGAAGATCGGGTGAGATTCTGGAAATAACTAGCAAAAACGAATGAATGGCGAAGACGTTATATTGAATGATCATTAGATAATAGGTACTACTTATGTTACAAGCTATCGAGCTTAGAAATCTGATTTTCCAGTGCTAACTAAGTAAACAAACTATCACAAACTTTTTGAAATACACAGCTTATCAACACTTTATATTTTCTGTGCAACTAATAGACCTAAGTCTTTTTATCCGGTATAAATGAAGATCTCTAATAGATGAAATAGGAATTAAAGGAAGGTTGACATTTTTTAAAGGTCTATAATACACCCATATGTATTTATCAACTAATGGCCATACGAAATTTTCCTTCTAGTATGCAGTAAAACACTTCAGACAAAAAAGCAAAACTCTCACTTCATTACAATTGCGTGTCTGCAGAGACACTTGTTTCCGTTATAACGAAACAAATTGTAAAATATCCAAAAATAAATTAATTGTTAAAAGTCGTGCCACTAAACAAAATTCTCTATCTTTCTCTCTCTGACTCTCACTCACAACCTCTTGATGTGATCTCTGCCCAAACCTCCTGCAGAAATACATTGAATGACAGTAGTCGAGATTTCAACTCGGTACCATCGTGGCTACAGCCCAAAGCGCATACCGAGCGACCAAGGCAGTCGTCGTTAATAAAATGTCGAATGTCTGTATAGCGTCAAACAAGTTTATTTCTTGCTCTAGAGGTAAAGAAAAAATATATTTCTATTAGATTGCACGCTTGTAGAAGCTTTTCTATGATACAAATGTTAAAATTCTCCAAAGAACTACAAATATAATATAGTTTGAGGGTAATTCTTTTAATTCTTTCCGCCTAGACTGAGTAGATAAGATTAGGAACTAATCTAGTTCTTATAAAACAGTGAGTGTAGGAGTATTTTATGACAGTCTAGTGCAAAGCAGGCATTTTTCTTTGAACGAGGACAGTAAACAGATTTTATTTTGAAATGACATTTATTTACAATAAAACGCCTTTATTTACATATCTTCAACATTAATAAGTAAACGCAATACTCCTGAAAAACTAATCGTTGGAATTTTCGTTTTGTGCTTTCAAACTAAAATATAGTAACAATAAAATGAAATAAGACATTGTTTTTTTTAGTTTAAATCTTTTTTTTTTGCTGTAGTAGGAATGCATCTAAATGTTTCAACAGTTTGCTGAGACTGTCTCTTCATGCTACCAAATTATATAAAGAGAGAAGTGAAGGGGCCACCTTTCAGTCACTTTAGTTAGTCCTACACTAGGATGAAAGAAGGAGGGGGAAAAAATGAACAAACTTAAACTAGAGAAGATGAACTACACAGAATGATTTGGTGATGCTGCGGTGGGAATGACTTGCCAGGTAGACATTTGGTGTGTAAGCCTTAGGTAATAAATTTAAACCTAGAACTTGCCCGGACAGATTCTTCTTAAGCTATATTTGAATACATGAAAACAATTTTGATTCATAAAAAATTCTAATTTTACATCTTTTGTTCATTGGTAAGAAAGTCTTTAAATTTGATAAGATAGTGTTGTTGCATCTCAGGAATGAACGGAATATTAATGTTGCAAGTGGCACCAAAATAAACTTAAGACAAATTTTACTTTTATAAAGTCGATGTACCAAAAAATAAATTGTAGACCAATATATTACGGTCCAATCTGATTGTTACAGTGTATCCTACATTGCGTATATTTGAGGATTCTCGATTCAACATTAAAAAAAGAACAAGTCTCAGATAATTATAACTATCGTTTCTTTATTGGTTACACTACATAAGAAAATAATTTTAATAAATATTGGTACATAATAAAAAAAAAAGAACATTATAACCAAACAAAAATATATAGTAGAAAATAAGGAATTTAAAAAAAAATGTGTTGGTTAGTAAAACTTCTAAATAGAGAATTAGTATTTTAATTTGTCTAAATCAGCAACGACAACATGACGTCACGTTTCTAGTGATTGGCCTAATAATAATGCAAGGAAATGACACAAGTAAGCCTTGGCATTATTTAAATAAATAAAAAAAACAGCATCAGGAGATGACTGGAAGATGAACTGTAGAGTAAACTGAACATGTGTAAAGAACGGAAATAGACATCGCTCTCTTCTTTTAGAAGGTAGACTATAATAAACACGTCACTGTCATGTCATTGGGATTCGGATTATGTTAAGTGTGACCCAAAATCGACATTAACTTATCAAGTTCTTACTTTAGATTGGTTCATCATGAAGTTCATCTTTCTATTCATCTGAAACAAATGTCTTAGCTTTGCTTGCATTCAATCATTGAAGAAAATCATAGGAGCTAGCAACAAGGTAATACATGGACTTACATAGAGAGTGATAAATAGCTTGGCTTGCGAACCGGAGAATCCCGGGTTCGATTCTTGCTGGCCTGAAATTTTTATTTTCGGGTTCTTTAGGGCACTCCTAACACCAGACATTAGTTGGGGAAAAATAAAAGCGATTGGTCATTATGCTGGCCACATGACACCCTCGTTACATCATCTACCCTATAGATCTTAAGGTCTGAAAGGTGAACTTTACAATGACACAAAATAAAATTACAAATATTGATTGATGATGTTAAAAAAAATGAAAGCATGGAGCATATTACTAATAAAAATTATGAACAATTATGTTACAAAACTTTCAAAAGTTAAAAAAAAAAATCAATTCCTCCTTAAGAAAGCTGATGGTGTTCTAATATTTCTCATTGTGGTATCGAATCGAATACATTGTCATTATTATTATTATACTTCATTCCAGCTAAATGATTTCTACATCTATTTATTTTATCAGCTCTTTACTGAATAGAAAGAAACATTAGAGTTGTGTGCAGTAATTCCCACTTAATTCGAGCTCAAAATGAAAAAAACATAAGTCACATTTTTTAAAAAGATGTTTATACTTTGAAAGATTATAACAGCCAATGAGCCAAACCAGAGTTTTCACAGTGTGGCCAATTAATGGTTATGTTTTTCCCGAAAATATACATAAACTGATAACTGGTAGGGAAATCACTAGCCGTTTTCGAAATATCTGTCGAGTTTCTACCCAGAACCCAGGAAGAGTTTGAAAGCTAAAAAGAGGAACCGTTAAAGTAAACTATAAGCGAACTCTTCAGTTCTAAGACTACAATTGTGTAAAAATGAAGATATTTCATACTCCGTTCAGGATATCATTACGTCATTAATGGTGTAGATCTCAGCAGGCTGACTATGTTTGTTCTTTCTTAGGAATATCTTGGACAAGTAAAGTTTTAGCACATCTGAGAAATCTTTATTCTGACAGGCGTACACAAAAAAGTTAGAGAAGAAATGAAGACAGGTCACGGTGTTTAGCACCTGTGAAATCTCGTCTTTGACCGGAGAGGGATCCAGCCAGGACTGGACAGCTTGGAAGTACGTCCACGGGCTGACCGTAAAAAAGTACATGGTGAAGACGATCAATGACATGCGTAGAGCCCGCCAAGCCCTACAGACAAGAGAATGCATGGAGTCAACTGAGCCACGCCTCAGTCCTACTTCCGTTCTTGATATGGCTTTCTGTTGACGATAGGCAATGGCGATGATGTGGAAATAAGCGGAAAAGATGAGGCAACTAAGAAGTGTGTGGACGCTGGGAAAAACGTATCTAACGTTGACCTTGACCAGGTCTTTGCACACGGCCAAGTAGCTAAAGGTAAACGAAATCGCTCCTGCAGCTGTCAGCCCTGCAACAGTTATTCTGACTGTCCAATGACGTTTGTAAACCATGGGGTGGGCGATGAACACCCATCGCTCTATTGCTATCAGAATCAGACAGCAGTAGCTGAAGTCGGTGGCGAACCACCATAGAAACTGCAGCACCTGAGATGACGCTCCGTCGAAGAGATGCCAGTTCCCAGAGCTGACTCCACGTATCCGCGCGGCGTTAAAGACGATCCCGAAGACGCCCTGGGCGAAGTCGCTGACCGCAAGAGACGCAAAATAGACGTTGGAGAGGATCCGGAGCTTAACGTTGCAGGCTATAACAAGGATGGTGATGCCGTTAGTAATGATGGTGAGGATACAGAGGACGATCTCGACATGGTAATACACCAGGAAGCGTCCCTCTGGCTTAGTGTAGGTAAACAGTTCTGATTCGGAAGTTCCCACCTCACTGATGTTTACTGTTTCTCCGAGCGAGCTGTTCATTCTCTCTGAATAATTAAACATAAACAGTCCTTCTAGGCTGGCAGTGACCAATGATAGCCATATCTTGAGCAAGGAAATGTCTTAGAGCCTTAGTTTACATTGACAAGGAAATGTCTCAGAGGCTTTATTTACATTGACTTAAAACTACACACTTTTTAGAACTTACATCTTTTTTAATGGCATTTAAACTTAAAATAATTGTCAGCTCTTTACCTATAGTGAAAGCTCTTTTTTTTCCCCAAGATAATTTTACACATAGGTCTAAACACTGAGTACGCGTATTTGCATTATTCCAGTTGCTCCTATTCACTTATGTAAGATCACAAAAGAATTATATAACCGTTCTCTAGTTCGAAATAAGTATAGATAAACAAACATAAAATTACTCTACATAATCGTTGGACCATTTGTAATTTCAGCTTCAATACCTTCCTAACCTTATCTTTGGACAGGACCGTGTGTTTTATCCGTGTGTGTGTGTGTTGGGGTTAAAGTGTGCTGCTTTTGATAAAAAATAGATTCACTAAAATGAAAATGCTTAAGATTTGTTCTTCATTGGTAGATAAAATTCGTTGTTTTTTTCTTTACAACTGCATGTTGGATGTGAGCTTAATGAACGTAGTTCTTCTACACAAGAGTGTTAACATCTCTTTTAGGTTAACCAACTTTCATTATCTTCATCATTTAACATAAAAACAACCAACTATTGACCTTGTCATATGATAGGAGTAAATTCTACTTCACATGCTCCATAAACGATCTCATCTACCTATGACCTATGTTCACATGTTGTAGAAATGAGTTTAAAATGCGTAGAGAACTTTAAAAGCTTAACAACTATTTATTTTTACGAATGCATAACTTAAAGTCTGGGCCTTATATATAAGGTCGCCCACATAGCAGTTTCTCCTCTCTCCACGCAGCTGATGTGTCCGAAGGAGCGACAATTGGGATCAGCGGCGTCGAATGTTCTGTCAGGGTGTAGCACGGTGTGCTGCAAGCTGCCTAAGTGTCACAGGCTTCTGTTTTTTCATATATGTTTAATCCCTAAATCTTTTCCATGTTTGGGAATAGCCGCAAGACAGCAGAGATTTGAATTCAGAGTTTTCCTTCTCCTAGGTGGGTAGGCTAACGAACTCCCCCCCCTCCTCCTACCTGAAGCTTACCGGTTTATGCACCAGTAGTTCACCTTTGCCCCTTTATCTGTTAGTGATGAAAGTTGCGACAGACCTAATATCTGAGCCACACGGGCTCGGATGTTCTTTCAGAGTTAAAGATAATTAACTTCTTAGTCCAAACTTTCCGCGGGACGACGGAGGATGGGAGCGGACAGGGTTTGAACCCGGGATCATCGATAAGTCCGAACGACAGTCCAGCGTGCAAGCCGCACAACCAGGCAGCCATCCAGCCATATTTAGTGGAGCGCTTATGTCGATTACAGGAAATAACATTATAAACAATAAAGATTAACTATTAATGTAACACCTTAGTTATCACCCTCACCTAGGAACTATATTACGTAAGCCAGGAGTGGGCAAATTACGACCCGTGGGCCACATGCGGCCCGCCGGAGTGTTTTATGCGGCCCTCCGACACCTACAGAAATCAGGTGTGCCCACAGTATATACACATTAAAAAGCAAATGTATTAAAAATAATATCTATATAAATTATTGAAACTGTCTATTATAAAAAGTTTTAAGTAAACGAAGATTATGCTTATTGGCTATACATCAATACACTCAATTCAAGACACAATCTCTGATCAGTATTTATTGAATGATATGAAGAACTGTGTTGAATGTGTTGGGTAGGCTTGGAACAAGAGGGCAAGTGTAACAACTGATGGAGCTCGATCTTTGACTGAGTAAAATAGTGTTTTTTTTTGTTTTTTTTTGTTTTTTTTTTAAATATCCCAACCATCAACTCTAAACAGGAAAGTTTGCACAAAGCTGCATTTAATTTCAACATTTTGTTAATTAACATCACGTAGTAACCAAATTTATTAGAACTAGGGGGTATTGACCACAGGTATTTCTGATTTAGGAACAAAATGATCCAATGCATCCACTATCTTAGCTTGGGAAAGTTATTTGAAGGACATTGACTGTGACCTTATTACCAATATTTATAATGAAAACAGATTTCACTTGTTTCATAATTGCTATTGCAATGGGCTTTTTTTTTTGTTTTTTGCATATGAAATGTAAATGCATATTAAATCTTTTCTAACAAAGCTTTCCCATTTCTACAAGCAAGCAAAAGATAACAGGTTTTGTCATTTTCCTTTGCTGAAAGGTGAAACTATTTCTAGTGAAATTATTAAAAGTACAACACTTATTTAGATTTCCTAATTGTGCAATTTATACAAGCAAATTTTAAAACGTCAACAAACAGTATTCAATACCATCAGCTCACCATATAGCGCAAAAGCTGATTCAGCTCCAGAGGACATATCTCCAAGCAAAGAGAAGTTCCAGTCAGTACTTCCACGGGAGTCTCATGGGTGCCAGAAGCTGTATTTCCACACTTAAAAAAATTGCTGCTGTTCACATTATTTGGGTAAACATACATCTGTTCTTCTTCTTTCTAATTTTACATGTTGGAGGGTTCAGATCAGTGATCCTATATCTGAATAGCTTTGGTTCTATGTTCGGGTCTCTTGATTTAAAATGCACCATTGAAGGATTTGGTCAGCATTCTCTGGTGATGCTCCACAAGGGCAAGTTTCTCTCGTCCCGACATTTAACTTCCGGAATATATATTGTCTCATTCAGTGAACAAGCATTTTCTTTTGTGGAAACTAAACAAGTATAATCACTGGTCAATGTTGACTAACTGTAATTTGACAGCAGTCACAAAGATAACAACTAATAAGCTAGTTCCACAATTCCGGAACATTATGCACGAGTGTAAAAAGTAAAATACTGCTCATTAAGTACAACTGTATATTTTTGGGGATATTTTAATATAAAAAGGCAACAGTAATTTGAAAAAAAATTAGTAAAATTGGTTTCAAAAATTGCTAACTCTTGTAATTCCTTTACGTGGAGTGTGGAAAAAAAAAGAAACGTGAATATAATACAGTGTAAATATGAATTAAAAGACATTCTACACAGTTAGTTGTAAATACATATGCGGCCCGCCATTCCCAATTTATTTTTAATGAGGCCCTCGATACAAAAAGTTTGCCCACCCCTCACATAAGCGGAAATATGCTACATGTTCTATTTTTATTATTGTTGTATTAACAGACATGTTTTGTTACTTTTTATGTCAAGACATGTTTTGTTATTTTTTTATGTCAAGGATTAGAAACTGTCGTTAAGAACTTGATATCTTAAAAACTATTTTTACGTATGCTTTTAACTACTTTGAATCCGTTTCAGTTGATGGGAAGTTTATAAAATAAGCTAGTTTCACTCATTGGCCTCCTTCAGTCGTAGAACGACTATGGTTCATCTCAGAGCACACTTCCTAATATGGCTGTGGAGCCCTATTTTGGAGAGACACTCCCGTCCACAGATAGCGCAGGTTAAGGTGGCTTTTGCTTCGGTGGTAGAGGAGCTGGCCGTTTTTAGGATTGTGCGTTTTTCTTCCTGGGCTGAGACCCATGTACTTTCACTGTCCATAGCTTTCTTGGTCACTGTCTCTCTCCACCTGTTGCGGTCTAGAGCTATTTCTTCCCAATTGTCAGTATTGATGTTCACTGATTTGATGTCACGTTTTATTACATCTATGTAACGGAGGTGGGGGCGACCAGTTTTTCTTGTGCCAGTCGCGAGTTGACCATAGAGGATGACTTTCGGGATGCGCTTGTCCTCCATCCGGCGAACATGTAACATGTCCAAGCCAGCGCAAACGGCGTTGTCTGAGGGCTGTAAAGATGCTGGGAATACCTGATCGCGCAAGGATCTCAGTATTGCACACTTTTTCTTTCCATGTGACATTCAAGATCCTATAAAGACATCTCAAATGGAATGAGTTCAGTTTTCTCTCTTGCTTTGCGTAGGTGGTCCATGATTCACTGCCATACGGCAGTGTACTCATAACGCATGCCTTGTAGACTTCCATTTTGGTTACCGTAGTTAGCTTATGGTTTTCCCAAACTCTTGGTCTGAGTCTAGCGAATGTCGAGGCAGCCTTCCCTATGCGTTTTTTTCAACTCCTCTTCTAGAGATAGGTCATCTGTAATTGTGGATCCCAGATAGCAGAATTCGTTTACAGCGTCCAGCTTGTTATCGTCTATGAGGATGTAGGGTGGTGCTGTAGCAGGTGGTCCCATAACATTTGTTTTCTTCGTGCTAATAGTCAAGCCATATTCTTTACAGGCCTGAGAGAAGCGGGACATTAGTGACTGAAGTTCCTCTTGCGTGTGTGCCACTACCGCTGCGTCATCCGCGAATAGCATATCTCTTAGGAGGGTGGCTCTGATTTTAGTTTTAGCCCTCATTCTGGCAATATTTAGGAGTCTGCCATCAAATCTGGAATGGAGATAGATGCCTTCAATGGATTTGTCAAACGCGTTGTGAATTAGCAGTGAAAATAGTATTCTAAAGAGTGTTGGGGCCAGGACACATCCTTGTTTAACTCCGCTGTTTATACTGAAACTTTCAGAGCTGGCATCGTTGAATTGCACTGTACCCATCATATTTTGGTGGAAAGATATGATTACATTTAGTAGCTTGGTTGGACAGTCTATTAACTGTAAAATTTTTAAGAGGCCATCTCTGCTAACTAGACCGAAGGCCTTTGTCAGGTCAATAAACGCAATGTACAAAGGCATCCTTTGTTCTCTGCACTTTTCCTGGAGTTGGCGGATGGAGAAAATCATGTCAATCGTGGATCTCCCTGAGCGAAAGCCGCATTGTGATTCTGGATAGACCCGATCAGCGAGTTTTTGTAGCCTGGGAAGTATCACTCGAGCAATGACTTTGCCTACAATACTTAAGAGGGAGATTCCCCTGTAATTGTTGCAGTCGCTTCTGTCACCTTTGTTCTTATACAGTGTAATGATTTTAGCATCCCGCAGGTCTTGTGGCACAGCACCTTCTTGCCAACATTTGCAAAGCAGTTCGTGTAGAGGTTGGATTAGAGTAGTTTTGCATTGTTTTAGAAGATCTGGGGGGATACCATCACATCCGGATGCTTTGCGGGCAGCAATGTTGTCTATGGCTTTGTTGAGCTCTGAAAGGGTGGGTGTTTCATCTAGCTCGTTCATTGTGGGTAATTGTATGATGGCCTTAAGGGCTGAGTCAGAGACTGAGCTTGTTGTGGCGTAGAGCTCAGAGTAATGTTCAACCCATCTGTGCATTTGTTGGCACTTGTCTGTGATAATTTCCCCAGTGATTGATTTCAGAGGTGCTGTCTTGTTTTGGGAGGGTCCGAGAGCCTCTTTGATTCCTTCGTACATCCCTCTTATGTTGTCCACTTGGGCTGCGAGCTGAATACTCTCACTGAGCTCTACCCAGTATTCATTGGCACAGATCCTTGCTGTCCTCTGTGCATTGGCTCTAGCTTCTTTCAGGTTTAGCAGGTTGCGTTGGGTAGGTTTTGTCTTGTAAGTAGCGAGTGCATCTCTCTTTGCTCTGATGACAGGTGCTAAAATAACTGCTTTAGAGTCGAACCAATCATTTTGTTTTGTAATTTTTCTTCCAAAGATTTCCAGGGAAGTCTTTTGTATGGTGGACTTGAGGTGTTCCCATTTTTCTGTTGCTGTATTTTCAGAGATATTTTTATACTAGTTTCACTAGAGTATTATCTATCAAACCATTCGTGTGATAAATCGATGTAGCCAGTGATAAGCCAATGATTTGACTATTTTAGGGCTTAACACTTAGTTCAGAAATAGGAGAAGATATTTACTGCCCCAAACTAACTCTCGCCATTAACAAAAAAAAGCAAAAAATTAGTTTCTTATTTAAAGACGCTTCATTCAATCGAACTTTAATAAAAAAACTCTCTTAAAAAATGAGAGCTATTTAAAAATGAGATTTTTTATAAAGACAATAAACATTGACCTAAACCACTGAGCGGCCTTTTCAATCTGTTTTGTGTTTGACTAGCTTTCTGAGATTTCAACGCGATCATCTTGAATATACCGTACTTGTCTATTGATTAACATATTTCCGACTTATCCAAGTTGAGTTTTAATGCGAACTGACGTCATAGATAAATAAAGGTTTATTTTGAGCATAAGCGATCTCTAAACAGTTCAGTAACACACACTGGTCTTTTTTTATAAATAAAACAACTGATAATCTAGATAAGAAAATTAAAACACATTTTTTTTCTATCTTAATTTCTATAAATAGATTCTTTTAAAAACAGCAGAAGTTGCGGCATAAATTACACACACACACATGACATTATCCTATAGAATGCTGTCATAATCATACAAACACATTTTGAACACACAGTCTGTTGTGTTCGCTTGGGAGGCCGTCTTAACCATATTAGAGACAAAATGAAAAAGTGTTTTCCAAATAATAATAATGATAATCTTTATTATCCATTAGGAAATTTTTCTTACAATTTGTGCATTACACCAAGCAAAACATATACCAAAACAATAGAAAACCAAATGATTAATAAATAATAATCCAATGTTTATATATTCTTAAAGATAATTTAGATAATTAAAACTGCTCGGGTGGGTGAGGCGAATCTGTATATATAATTCTCTTCATGGCTCAAGAGTTCGGACACGCCAGAAGTAAAGGAAAGATCACTCTTTTATTTCTGCAAGTCGGCCGGACTAGAGTTACCCTACGAAAAAAAAAAGAGAAAGGGCCGGACTTAATCATTGTGGGGCCCTATGCGAAACGGAATTCGCAGGGCCCAGTTTGGGTAGGGATACGGATTATAAATGAAAATTAAGAGTTTATATTAGAAAATGCATTCGTCTTTACATAGATCACGCTCAATAGCATGAATTACCAAATGTTTCATTCTATCTACGAGTAGTGTTGACCACTAGTAATTCTTCATAAGTTTTAGGCGCGAGAAGCTTCTTTCAACAGATTACACAATTACGAGTAATGCATAATGCTGTTTTTACATATCGCGCGTAGGATTCGCGTTTTCCATATTGAATGACACCCCAAAATGACAATTTTATCTATATATTTCATGAGATTTGTATGAGTTTTCAAAAGAATTTAATAATTTCCAGATATTTCCAGGACTTTTTCGGATATTTTGCAATTTCAGGAGATTTCAAGGAGCTCCTGGCAAATTAGGACGCTGCGGGAATTCTGTTATAATTTATAAAATGGATTAATTTAATAATTTACACCTATAATTAGCGCAGGTCCTTTGAAAGCGCGGGGCCCACTGAGGTCGCATAGGTTTCAGTGGCATATGGCCTAAGGCCGACCCTGCAAAATAACGGCGTATGCTACGCCGTGGGTCGACTAGTTAGAATATAATATAACTGGAAGGTAGTTTGGTATAACTTTAAAAAAAAGCATATAAATCCGAGAACAGTTCATTTATCACTTAAATGAAAGCTTAAATCAATACATAATCCTATAGATGTTTCTCCTATTTTGAACTTTGATTCGTTATATTTCATTGCTGTTAAACTAAGTCATAATCTTGAATCTTTATCCATTTATTCGTATTTTTCATGTCCACTATCTTTTATTGTTATCTATGGTTTTGTGTTTTCTGTCTGTCACGTTTAGATCTAAATGCGAGGATTTAAGTCCTACTTATCTACGTTTCCATGTCACAAAAGGGAAATTGGGAATAAAGAGGCAGTAGTGGTGATTTTTAAAAAAAATTAATTTAAGACACAATTAAATATAAGACATTTTTAGAAAGTTAACATCCGTTTTTCTGGCATTACGTACACGTGTTTTTTACTGACAGAAGCGTGGTCGAGAGGCCAAGTGCGCTTGAACTTGGCTTGGCTTGGCTTGGCTACCTAGAAGGGGGTTCGACACCCGACTCTGGCAGAGTTGTGTTTACTGAGCGCCTAAAGGCAGCACGGAAAACCCCCTCCCCCCACCGGTCCAATGAGATTGGACCAAATGGGCTCTGAGCATGCTATAAGCATGAAAGTAGCGATATATAAATGCTATAATAATAATTCAGAGTAAGTCTACGTTTATTAAAATTGACATTCTTTATCAAGAACATCTTGGCGAAAGTGTTCGATGGAATCTTCCAATAGTCCTAAATGTTGGAGATCCCTGCTTTTCCTCCTTAAAGAAACGTATCTTCCTCTATCTATTATATCTAATCCAGAAAATATACCCATTAGTAAGTCTGCAATAGTGAAAGATCTCAGATTAGTCTCATTCTGAATACATTCAACATTCAACACACGAACGATTTACATCTCAACCCCTTTTTTTTTTAAAATGTCCAAATCCTAGTTTAAACTTATAGTACAATCAAACGCCATTTTGTCAACAGAGGAGGCATTCCGTATTCTCTTCGCACCGCAAGAGCTTATTGACAAAGTAAAGACGAGATCCTTGTCGACTTGGGGCTGTAAGCGTAGCGACGGCGGCTCTTGGCTATGCAGCTAGATGCAGAACAGTTGAAAGATGAAAGAAAGAGTAAATCTAACTGGAATTCGCCAATGTGCATTAATCGTGGCCGGGATAGGCGAGAAGACCACACTACGGTAAGAACTGATGAAGTCTGACTTGAATTCGTTAAGCCGCCTCAATTATAAATTCGCTGCTCAAATTATGCAATAAATTAAATATTCATTGCTTCATTCGATGTTTATAATACAGCTTTCTATTTGTTTACTGTTCTATTAAATCTAAGTAATCTTTGTTAATTACCATAAACGAATAATAACAAGACTATGGATATAACGTATAAGACATGAAATCAGCTGTTTAATCTAACGCCATCTTGGTTGACAACAACAGTTACAAGGGATGTTACTCCTAAACACCGAGTGGTGCAACCTATATAAAACACACATCAACAATCTTGATCATAACGCATTCACTCTGTGGCATTTTACGTCTCGAGAGACGATCTTTTCCCTTTGCAACTTCTTGTGTGACTAAAGAGGCCAATCCTTGATATACAGCTGCGATCGCAGGTTGGGCATATATAATCACATTTTTGCATTTTCACCCTTCTTTCTGCTTCTGTTGTGTATGACATCTGCAATCTTTGACCCTTCCTTTATGCTCTCTCTATGAGGATCTGTCCAGTGCCACCTCTTCCCAGTTGCCAGTGTCAATTTTGAAGAGCTTCATGTCGCGTTTGCATACATCCGTATAACGTAAAAGTGGGCGACCAGCGGCTCTCCTGCCTTCTATTAGATCGCCATACAGGATGTCCTGTGGAAGTCAACCTACTGGCATTCTACGAACGTGGCCAAGCCAGCCAAGGCGTCTGCTGCTGATAACAGAGCGGATGTCCTGGCACCCTGCTCTTTGTAGCACTTCCTCATTGGTTATCTTATCTTGCCACCTTATTTTAAAGATCCGCCTTAGGCATCGGAGGTGGAAAACATTCAGCTTTTTTTCCTGCCATGAGTAGGTTGACCATGTTTCACTTCCGTACAGCAAGGTGCTCAACACACAGGTCCGGTAGACTAGGGCTTTAGTACTGCTAGTCAGCAATATATTGTCCCAGACTCTTTTCTGCAGCCGTGACATGGTGGCCATTGCCTTGGCTATCCTGTTGTTTATGTCTTTATCCAGTAGAGTGTTGTTGGATATGATGGAGCCAAGGTAACAAAAGTGATCAACAGTTTCTAGTGGTTGGCCATTAATGCTTACTAGAGGTGCAGTGTTTTTGTTTTGGACAAGTATCTTAGTCTTGCTTTGACTGATGTTTAAGCCGAACTTCTGGCAAGCATCAGATAGTTTGTCACCTAGGCACTGTAGCTGAATATCAGAATCAGCCACAATAGCTGCATCATCAGCATACAGGAGTTCCTGACGAGTAGCTTCCTAACCTTGGTTTTTGCCCGCAGTCTTGATACATTTAATAGTTTTCCAGGGGATCTTGTATGGAGAAACACACCTTCGTTTATGTCGTTGTACGCATAATGCAGTAGACAGGAGAAGAATATGCCAAACAGAGTAGGTGCGAGCACACATCCCTGCTTGACACCACTGCAAACCTCAAAAGGTGCTGATTAGGCTCCATTGAATTTGACAGTGCATTTAGTTTCCTCGTGAAAACACTCAATGAACTGCAGTAGTTTGGGAGGGCAACCTATTTTCCTCAGGAGTTTGAAAAGGCCACTTCTGCTGACCATGTCAAAAGCTTTAATCAGATCAACAAAAACGATGTAAAGGTGTCTGTCTCTCTCTCTCTGAATTTCTCCTGCAGTAGTCGTAGAGAAGATATCATGTCTATAGTGGATCTACCACTCCTGAATCCACACTGAGACTCTGGGTAGACTCTAGAAGCTATCACTTGCAGCCTGGATAGTGCCACTCTAGCAAAGATCTTGCCCACTATACTGAGGAGAGAGATACCCCTGTAATTGTTGCAGTCACTCCGATCCCCTTTGTTCTTGTATGTTGTGACTATAGTTGCGTCACGCATGTCCTGTGGGACATGACCTGTTTCCCAACAGCGACAGAGGAGAATATAGAGTTCAGGGAGCAGGAGTGATTCGTTGACTTTCACTAATTCCACTGGGATACCATCACTCCCAGGAGATTTTCTATTTTTTATGCAGTTAATTGCTTTTTTAAGGTCACTAAGGCTCGGAAGATCATCTAGGCATTCCAGTACTGGAAGATCTGGTAGAGAAGCCAGGGCGACATCGTCTACTGTATTCTGTGTGGCATAGACTTCGAGGTAGTGTTCTGTCCATCGTTCTAGCTGCTTGGTTTGATCTGTAGTTTTTCTCCTGATTTGGATAGAAGGGGGACAGGCTTAGACACTGTTGGGCCCATGGCCACTTTAATGCCATCAAATAGAGCTTTGCTATTTCCTGAGTGGAGACTGTCTTGGATTCTGTTGCAGGTATCCCTCCAAAAGTTGTTAGCACATTTTCTAGCCATTTGTTTCGCCTCTTTATTAGCACTTTTGAAGGCCTCCAAAGATCTTGGACTTGGCTTTGTCTTGTGAGCGAGGTGTGCAGATCGCTTTTTCTCGATGCAAGGTTCCATATGTGCTAGATTCGCCTCAAACCAGTCTACATTTTTGTGTTTTTGAGGCCCAAAGGCGGTGATTGCCAAACTGTAGATTGCATCCCTTAATTTCTCCCATCTGATAGAGATGTCTTCTTCATCACTTAACGAGGGGATTGAACTGTTCAGGAGCTCGCCAAAGAGTGCACACTTCTCTGGGTCACCTACATGGTTGGCGTTAATTCGCCTAGTTCTAGGTTGAGTGGAAGTATAAGCTTTCTTGAGAAGTAGTTTGATTTTGCTTAGCACTAGTGAATGGTCTGAGTTGCAGTCCGCACTATGGTATGCCGGTGATAAGTTCCTGGCTGATTGGCGTAAGCTGGAATGCTTACGGTAGGAGGGGCTTTTTAGCCTCACTGGATAGCTACTGCCTGCCTTAAACCGAGCAGCCCTCGGACAATAAAGTGCTATCCCGCCACAGCTTGCCGCACCACTGGGTGCTTGGTGCTAAGACAAAATCAAAAAGCAAGCTGCTCACCCGCACCTGCAAATACAAGCAAAAGAAAACCCTCAACATTAGCAAGCTGGAACATACGGACAATGTGTCCGGGCTTCAAAACTGACCCTGAACTCGTCACCGACATGCGTCAAACAGCTATCATCGACAGAGAACTCAGCAGACTAAACATTGATGTGGCCTGCCTGCAAGAAACCAGACTGGCAGACAGTGGATCTCTTACAGAAAGCAACTATACATTCTACTGGCAAGGAAAACCAGAACAAAGCCCTAGAATACATGGCGTCGGCTTCGCAATAAGAAACAGTCTCGTCCCCTGCATCGCGATGTTTACCATTGGCAATGAAAGAGTAGCACACATGAAATTTGCATCACCGCAAGGCAAAGTTAATAAAATCTGTGCTTACTCACCAACCCTTGCTGCACCGGAAGAGGACAAAAACAGATTCTTTCAAGCGCTATAGGACTAATTAAAAGTATTTCAAAATCCGAGCACCTATATATAAATGGAGACTTTAATGCCCGTGTTGGTGATGGAAATGATGCATGGCCACAATGCTTGGGACCTCATGGTGTTGGCAAAATCAATGACAATGGCCAAAGGCTACTCGAGTTCTGTAGCTCTCATGAACTGTGTGTAACAAATACATTCTTCTCTGGCAAGGAACGCCATAAAGTCTTCACTCTTTCACGCATTCACTATTCCGCGTGAAATAGCCTGACTGAATATATGCAACCTGGACGCGGACAAAATTCACAGATAATCTGCTAAATACTCGGGAAAGAAAATTCTCAGAAAAATGTATGTTGCCATACATGACCGGATAGAGGATTCGCACCCACCAAGAAATATATCAACTATATGAAGACCCTCTCCATAGTGACGGAAATAAAAAGGAATAGATTACTTTGTACAGGTCATCTCGAAAGTATGCCAGAGAACACAGGAGCTAAGATTGTTCACCAGCAAAAACCAAAAGGCAGGCGCCCCAAAGCAGACCATGAGTACGGTGGCTTGATGACGTAGTGACAGATCTACAACAGCCAAAAGTCCTGGCATGGAGACGTAAAGCACACGATAGATCAGAATCGAAAGGGTCCTCCATGTATCGCCACTGGCATGGATGGATGGATGTTAATACTCGGTTGCAGCTCCAACCAGGGAGTGCCACTAAGCTGATGTTGGCTTATTAAATTCTAATTGTAGAACTTGAAATAAAAAAAAAAACTTCTTAAAAAAAAACACTAAATATAACTTTTGTTTATAAATATACACTAATTCAAGTTGAAAGTAGAGGTTTATAGAAATACAATTGAAATGCTTATTGAAACCAAATCTAGATCACGTCCTTTCAGTCTCTTGCTTGTCTTCCATTCACAGCAGTTTTCTTTTATTAACCTAAATTACGACAGACCACCTCGTTATTTCACCAGAAACTCTTCAGCCTACACAACCAAAGCACCCGCCTTGCTTTCCTCATGGTTCCATCAGAAACATACGCAGTACTCTCCATAACACAGTAGTCATTTGGAAAATGTTTTATTAGTTGCTCAAATGCTACATTTAGGAGCTCTGCAGATGTATGTTTTAGGTGCGGTTTTATCAAATACGTCTTTCAAGTTGTTTTAGAGTAAATTTGGTTAGTAAGAAATGCGAAAAACTCCTGTAGTTAAACAACTGAAAAAAAAATACTTAAAAAAAAAAACAAAGCTTATAATAAGTGTAATTGTATCACTAAGTTTGGATCAGTCATGCAATTAAATTTGTTATAGATCTAGACTAACAATAATAAATCTGTGCGATTAGAAATATTTTTACAAATTGTTTTTTTTACAACAATTTAATGCTTTAGTTTTCTCACCACGCTATGATTCTATCACTTGTCAGGACCAGTTAAGAAAGGGGCGGGGGAAGAAAGAAGAGGGTATCTCTAAGATTGTTACAGTGATTGCTTTTTAAATACATTTGATTTAAAAATTTAAAAAAAAGTTGTACTACTTGGATTCGAACTCGAGGGCCCAGGCCTCCTCTAGCCAATACACTTACCACTGTGCCATCGAAGTGCTTATGAAAATAGAAGGTTTCATATATATTTATTGCTAGTTTCAAATTTGTAAGCAACGAACTAACTCTCTACACAAAGTATAAAGGGGACTATTCAATTTATACCACCACATCTGTCAACTACATTTTTTTTCGTTTGTTCGTAGCCTAACAAAATAATTAATTACCAATATGTAATTAACTGATTGATTGATTTTTTTTATACTAATTCTTCTTTTGTCAGGTACAAGAAATTGTTGTGCAAAATTTCAAATTGATCTAAGATGTGGATGTGGGAAAAATAACGTGTACACATTTTTTACCAGATAGACAAAGTGAGTTGATATAAGCTTTGTATTAATATAAACAATCTTCTTTTAAAATAAAACTGAATATAGCTTTTTAAAAATAAATATAGGTATACAGTCACAGATTCAACTTGAAAGTGTATAGAAATACAAGGGAAATAATAATTAAAACAAAATCTAGTTCACTAAAAATACACATCCTTTGAGTCTTAGTAATGTCTGGATCTTTTTACCTGTTCTAATGGTCCCGGGGGAACGCGGTGGTTGAGTGGTTAAGCGCTTGACTTCCGAACCTGGGATCCTGGGTTCGAATCTTGGTGTAGACTGGGATTTTTACATTTGGAGATTTTTAGGGCACCCCTGAGTCCACCCAACACTAATGGGTACCTGACTTTAGTTGAAGAAAGAAACGGCTGTTGGTCGTTGTGCTGGCCACATGACACCCTGCTCGTTAACCGTTGGCTACATGACACCCACAGAAACAGATAACTTTAACATCTGCCCTATAGATCTCAAGGTCTGAAAGGGGAGCTTTTTTAAAAATGTTCCCATAGCTTCAGGTCAATTCTTTTCATTTGAATACAAATTATTTCCCGTTATTCCTGATGGTAACTGAATTGTACTGCGTGGTTAGTACATACCTCTTGTTAACTCTAGTACTCCTGCATTGAAGATGCACTCTTTGTGCACGAAGGGAGGCTATCCACATGTCCCTTTCCTTTTAAAACAACTGAGCAAGCACTTGCGCCCCTTCGTTAGCCGTTTCTAAAGATGTACTTGGTCAACACCGCACCCTTATTGCTTTCGGTTCATTTATTTCGAACCTGCCTTCAACATTCTGGACAAACACGTGTCTCAATCTTTACTTTGGCTTTCGCCTACCATCACTTAGAGAAGAAAATAGCTCAGAGAAAAAGAAGTAAAAAAGATTCCGTGTACGTTGGAGTAAGGAAGGGAGAAGTCTTTTTTTTTCCCGGTAGCTAAGTGTTGAAGACAACTTTGAAAACACCTTTTTATTTGCTAACGAGGAAAATGTGAACGAGAAATGTGGGGCTGATACTCGAGGTGCTAATTGCTCATTAGCTGTTTTTTTTTTTTTTACTATTTTTGTTTTTACTATTTAGTTCAGGTTGTATTATGCAAGTCGAGTCGAGCTATATAGAAAACGTCATTTAAAGTATCGACAATAATAGATTAATAGATTCACGAGTAAGAGGCGCGGTGGCTGAGCGGTAAAGTGCTTGGCTTCTGAACCGACGGTTCCGGGCTCGAATCCTTGTGAAGACTGGGATTTTTTATTTCGGGATCTTTGGGCGCCTCCGAGTCCACCCAGCTCTAATGTGTACCTGACTTTACTTAAGGCGGTTGGTCGTTAAAGTTACCACATGACACCCTCGTTAACTTTAGGTCACAGAATCAGATGAACTTTACATCATCTGCCCTTTAGAACACAGGGTCTGAAAGGGGAACTTTACTTTACTTTTAGATTCACGTGCATCTGATGAAAATGGTTAAAATGTTTTTTATTTGTTTATTTTGACCTTTTCGTTTATTCATTTTTATATCACTTTAGTTTACTTCGTACGCCAAATCGTCTTTATAACAAGAGAACTGATCTCTAAGGTACACATTTAAATAGAAGGAAATGAAAAAGTTGACCTACTGGACAAATGTGGGAGAATAAATTACCAGTCAAAAATTCCTCTCAATCGGGAAGAGATGAAGAAAATACTAGAGACTAGAAAGCAGTCTAAAACAAAAAAATAAATCAGCTCTCATTTAGACTTCAAGAAAAATGATGAATATTAAAAGTCCTACACGATCAACTTATTTTATTTTTCGCCTGCAAAGGGACACAACGGAGGCAACAAATCTTCAGAAAACTGAAAATTGGGATTAGCGAGACTAAAATTTATCTTAGAAATTTGACAGTTTATTATATCTATAGGAAATCTGATTAAAATATAATCATCTGAAAATTTAAAAAATTAAATTTGGCTGTTATGAAGAGGCTTTTAGCGGATACCCCCGCACTCGACTCCAACGTTTCATTGTATTCACTACAGAGCTGAATAGAAACAGACGTCCGTGAAAATTTTGCGCACAGTTTTCAGTAGAAATCAGCTGGACTGTAAAAGAAGAAGTTGATTGTGCAAAGCTCACTGGAGAGTCTCCTTGCAGTATTAAAGCATCACAAGAAAGAAATAGAATAAGAAATTATAGACAAACAACAGCTTCAAAAAAGAGGAATGTTTTTTTATATTTCTTGTTTTTAAATTAAAGTTTAGGTTAGATATTTAAACTTTGAGCTGAGATAGTGATCACAGCTCTTCCTACACTTCAAGTGGTACACATCAAAGGAGGTTTGCAAAGATAAAAGAAATAAGCAAAATAAAAAACTGAATTTTTATAAAAACAAATTAAAAGCCACATAACTCAGTACTGTATGAATTTATTTCATATTTTCGATAACAAACATAATAATTAACTAGATTAATTAAATTTATAGGCTATATATATAAAACAACGATTCTCTCTATCAGGCTATCTAGAAACATTGGACAACACGACATAATCAACTCAAAGAACTTGACAACTCGGGCTACGAATAAATTAATTTTTTAATGTCTGATAATTTTACAGCCAATGCTATACTATTGGCAACATGATACACTGACTGTAAAAATGCTTCACCGTCGACAACCTATTGCCACGTCCGACTCGTCCTGGATTCTACTGTACAAGACCGACTTCTCACTGGACTCATTGTACCGGGCTGAATCTGAACCCGTCTTGACTCTTCTTATGTAGGTCCCCCGAACACCCTCTTGAATAGTTGTTTGAGCACATAACTCTCTCAATTAGTATGTCACAGAGATTCGCCACATTCCTTGTGGTTTGAAGTGAAGTCACATGAACTTTGAGCCTTCACATGATGTGTGCGAATGTGACTGAGACTCTTTCTCTCCTAATCGACGATACCATCGTTGGTTTGATCCCATTAATTAATTTAATTTTTGGGTTTATTAGCTTTGATTTGTGTTGTATAAATAGGGCATGCATTTATCTTTACCAATTATAACATTGTCTGATTCAAAGAAAAACGTTATTCACGTTTAACCCTAACAGGCTAGTGAAATACAAGTGGGAAAAACGAGTAATTCCTTCTGAGCACGGACAATAATTATGGAGAGAGAGAGTTAATTATAAAAAGAAGCGAAATGAAAAGAAAACAACAACAATATAATTGAACTATAATTGGTAGTCATGGAGACATTTGTAAACATTAGACTAAAAGTTAATGTTGAATAGCATTACACTTAATGTAATCTATTGTATTCTGAGTACATGTGTGTAACATTACATAGCTTGCTTGGTTTCTCGAGTAGATATTATATCTTATAATGTTTTAAAGGCCTAAATATTATTTTCAAAGTTTGTCACTATTGCAGAATTTCATCACAACAAATGGCTTGATTTCTAAATGCGACTTTCCTAAATAATATATGCTAATACAAGACTAAGGCATTCACAAGAAAGAGAGAAACACACACACAGAGAATGCGAGAGAGAGAGAGAGAGAGAGAGAAAGCAGAGAGAGAGAGATTGAAGACCATCTCCACTCAACATATCCTTATGCAAGATAAAGTTTTGAGCTATCTCCCTTATTTAAACAGCAGACGCTCCAAACTTTCATTAGACCTAAGGAAAAAGTTCTCTCCTATCGGCTTCAACATTCCTGGTTCATAATATTGACAAAAGACAGATGGATTCCTTTGTTGCGGTTGCACATCTTCAGTCATTAGTGAACCTCCTTTCCTCTCCACATGTCGTTAGCTAGTGAAATTCTTTACATCTAGACATTCTGTTTTTAAATACCCAGCGGATGCGGCCGCCATTTTAGAAGGAAACAGGTCACTGACTCACTGTGTCGATACATCATGAAGCTCATAGATAGATAGATAGATAGTAAGATAGATAGATAGATAGATAGATAGATAGATAGATAGATAGATAGATAGTTAGATAGATAGATAGATAGATAGATAGATGGATGGATGGATGGGTAGATGGATGGATGGATGGATAGATAGATAAATAGATAGATCTCCCATTGGACATACACCTATTAGGCCTATTGGCGCTACTATCTATAACGGTATATGAAAATGATTCAGTTAATTAATTAACCTATTGCGTAAACTATGGCTTTAATAGGGTTGTACTCCTTTCGGGACCTAGCGATATATGGGGGCAGAGATGTAAAGCTCATCTGTTTTTATAGCCCACGGTTAACGAGGGTGTTATGTAGAATGACCAACCGCTGTTACATCCCTTACTTTAGACAGGTAGCCTTAGAGTTGATCAACGAGGGTGCAATGTGGCCAGCACAACGAACAACCACCTTTACGCCCCCCAACTGAAGTGAGGAAGCCCTAGAGTTGGGTTTACTTGGGGGAGTCCTAAAACTCTATTGACAACTGAATTATAGAACAATAGAGAATCGAACTTGAGACTCAAGACCACCACGCCCCATTATGGACTTAATAACGTTTGTGCGAAAGGGGCAGAGTTTACTCACAATATTTTAAAGAATTTGATAACAAAGAAAGAGGAATGGCTTGAATCTTAATGATGTGATGAATGCGTTAGCCACGGTTGTTAGGCGGAGACGGTATTTTGACACATTTTATCACTTAAAGGTGAGTCTACCTTGTTTGATCGATTAGACTAGACAAACAGTGTCGGATCGATCGGTAGGCACACATTTGTGTCACAGGAACTATAGTGACTTGACAACTCATCCCTTCTTACTTTTTGTTGGCGTTTTGCAAATATGACTTCACGAAACGACGTGTGATTTAACATTCGAGGTAGGCCAGTGTCTAGGTAGGCCAGTGTCTAGGTAGGCCAGTGTCTAGGTAGGTCAAAGTCTAGGTAGGCCAGTGTCTAGGTAGGCCAGTGTCTAGGTAGGCCAGTGTCTAGGTAGGCCAGTGTCTAGGTAGGCCAGTGTCTAGGTAGGTCAAAGTCTAGGTAGGCCAGTGTCTAGGTAGGCTAGTGTCTAGGTAGGCCAGTGTCTAGGTAGGTCAGAGTCTAGGTAGGCCAGTGTCTAGGTAGGCCAGTGTCTAGGTTGGCCAGTGTCTAGGTAGGTCAGAGTCTAGGTAGGCTAGTGTCTATGTAGGCATATGTCTTCTATCTTGTCTGCTTTCTTGAATGCTTTTTTAAAGGAGATTCGTCAATGTAATTAATATTGAGCCCCAATACAATAGCTAAGACAATTGTAGACCTACATCATCTGATAAAAGTCACATGAAAAATATTTATTTTTAAGTAAACATAGAATTAGAAAGATGTAGATCTTAACGGTTTTAGACAAACAAATCAAATATTATTCTTTCCTGTGCTTTTTTTTTTTCTGCTGTCCCGGTTTCTATGTGCTGGTCACATGACCGCCTCGCTAAACGCTGTCATAGAAATAGATGTGCTTCACATCACCTATCTTCTGTAGATCACAATGTCTGAAAGGGGTACCGCACGTTCCTCTACCTTGTTTTACGCAGACGAAATACTTCTTCAAGCGAGCGATGTCTATAAACCTGAAGATCATTTATCTATCTCATAAATCAAAGATGTTCCTTTAAAAGAGAAGGTAATTATCTCCTACGCATATGATATCCATTTTTAGGCCTATAGGTCGTCAACTGATGACAAAAAACAAAATGGAACTATATATACTATGCATGAAAGGGTCAGACTTGTTTTAATCTTGGTAATGTAGAATAATTAGTAGATCTGGTATAAAGTTGAACTCATTAAAAAAAGGTGCACTGTTTAAGACACTGAAACGGTGTGTAGATAGAGCACATGCTTTATTTAAAATTGTTTAGGGTATACATTAATTGATCTAAGAGGTCCACATCGTAGTTCGACAAATGTTCATCTAGATCTAGAAATGACCTTCATAGAATGCATAGGGAGGTATACATTAATAGATCTAAGAGGTCTTCTTCTTTTTTAATGTTTAGCCAACATATAAAAAGACACTAAATAGATAGCCTAGATAAGATAGCAGATAGAAAAGAGAGGACGAGAGGAAGTAGGAACTCTGACATCAGGTTCAGAATACTGAGCGCAGCCAATAGGTAAAATCCGATCGATACTATTTTGAAATCGTGTATCAAAACTATAAGGTTTTACACATAGACTTACAGCTTATGTGCTAGAAGAAATGTTAGTATGGGAAATACTTGACTTATGTAAAAATTTCACTCAAAAAAAAAAAAAAAACTGACACAGTAACAGCTGAACGAGGATTATATTTAACATTCTTATAAGCATTACAACGGCGACATCGTCAAACTCAGCATTGCACAACTCTACCCATCACATTCCGGTGCGACACTTGTAGCATTGATCCTGCGGGTTGGTTTCTTTCCTTGTCTACTCTAAATACACACTATCGGCTACTCTCCTGTTTGTTGAAGATTTACAAGACAAAACGTAGCGAAACAAAGCGTTAAATACAATATTCAGAGACGCCCTACAATCTGTTGGAAAGTAACGCCCTTATCTAACAGATCTCTTCTCAAAATTAGGATACTCTATTTAGACCTTGCGATCTATGGGAGCAGAAAATGAAAGCTCATTTGTTTCTATGTCTGACTGTAAATGAGTGTGTGTCTTTTGGCCAGCCAACCACGACCTACCTCCTTTACTTACCAAAAATAGATCAGGTACCCGTAAGTTGGGTGGACTCAGGGGCGTCCTAAAAATAAATAAGTTCAATATACCAATTTTCATCGGGTTTCGAACTCAAGAACCCTCGGTTCGGAAGCCAAGCGCTTTAGCATTCAGCCATCAAGCCTTAAAACTGGGAAGAGAAGTAGCTAATCAAAGTATGTTTCCTTTCGAACAAAAATTGCTAATGAAAGTCCCAGATTTCTTCAGAATCGCGTTTAAATAGCATTTGATCTCTAACTATTTTGTTTAAAATATTCCTCCCTCGGTTGATGCGATGTGTTGGTATAGTAGGAACAAAAAGATTTGATGATAGTCTTGGGCTTAAAGTTTAGTTAAGACAGTCAGTTTGAAATTGATGGAAACGCTGAGTGTAGCTAAACTCGACAAAGTTTTAGAGTTCAATATCAGACATCAGAATCATACATTAATATAAGGGATCAGAGTAAGACATTAATATCAGACATCAGAATCATACATTAATATAAGGGATCAGAATCAGACATTAATATCAAACATCAGAATCAGACATTAATATAAGGGATCAGAGTAAGACATTAATATCTGACATCAGAATCATACATTAATATAAGGGATCAGAATCAGACATTAATATCAAACATCAGAATCAGACATTAATATCAGACATCAGAATCATACCTTGACATAAGGGATCAGAATCAGACATTAATATCAGGCATCAGGCGGACTTAATGTAGCGGTCATGGTGATCTACAGCATTTGGCATGCGCCCAAGCAACAGACTGCCTCTTGCTGACCTTAGCTCAATCACCTAAACACAGACTATTCAAGAGCCCAATATTTACATTTCAATAACGGATGGAATCGTCCAACTCCTTTATTGAATTTTGTAAAAAAAATTGAGTGTAAGCATGACTGGCTAGTATCTTCACCTTTAAATTCTGTTCAAAAGCTAAAAGCATCCCCCCCCCCCCCCCCCAAAAAAAGTATACATCTCTAACAATTAATATCTATTTAGTTTGAAGATTGTGGCCATAGCGTTTTATCCTGTCCAGCCGCCCGTCAATTTTGTAATGTTGTCTTCCCATTCTTTCATAGCCTGCCTCTCTTTCTTTTTACTGTGACAATTTTTTGTAGGAAGATCTTTGCGAGTCTTGGAGGTATTCCGAAACGGATTCTTTGTCCTCGCGATACAAGACACTGTTAGTGTTAATACTCGGTCATTGGCTTGTAGCTCTAATTACTTAGAACAACTAAACCGATATGGAGTATTAAATTCTGAATGTCGAACTTGAACTAAACATGAACAAGCTTCTTTGAAAATAGAACTGAATAGAACTTTTAATGTCTAAATAAGCACAGCTCCAATAGGGAAGTAGATGTATGTAATAATAATTTCAACAAGATATAACTCACTAAAAATACACGTCTTTTACAATCTCACGTGTCCTGCTAGTCTTCTCCTTCAATATCCCACCAGCGTTTGTTCACCTGAATTACGACAGACCCCGTCGTGGTTTTATCAGAATCTCTTCAGCCCACAAAACCAAAACATCCTCATCATAAAAACGCACATCCAAGTCGGCTAGAAGTCTAGAAATGATTGAGCTTATGCTTAAACATGATATGGACAAAAGTTAAAAGTGTAGAAAATCTAGAAGATTCGGCTGATGAGATAGTGAGAGTATCTAGGTATGTCAGAATCTGCGAATCCAGATTGACATAACTATGTTGAGAAAATAATTCTTCCGCATGTGACCTGATAACTTAGGTGCCTCCTAAATAAAAATAAGAAAAGAACCTAGCCACAAGAAGTAAGGGATACTAACACCTCAACCTCTGGGAAATGCCAGTGTTAGCGATTTTCATTCAACCATTTATATTTTATATTCACAAACAAAAACAAACTAATAGAAATAATTATTGACATTGTCGCTTTGATTATTGCTTCAAGACTTCATTATTCAGCTTGCAAATTCATGGTAACTGTAACTTGGGTGGACACGGCTCGTGTAAACGGTTCTAACGATTTTCCTAGAAAATTTGACAGTTGGTGTATATCTATCTTCGAGAACAAAGTTACTAGCTAATTGACCAAACTGGGAAAACTCAAGTTTGACCGTTATATTTTTTTTTTACTAAATATTAGCTTCTAAACTCAAATTTGGTCTTAAAAATCTTTATCTTCAACGGACACGTCCTCGATTTTTTCGCATGTTGTCTCTAGTCATTAAAAAGTTTTTAAAAAATTGACGCACAAGAACATAGGCCTATTATTAGACTATTAAAAACTCTGAGTAGATTCATGCATTCGCTTAACCAGAAGTTTTTGTTTCGGTGAGGAGTGACAAGGGTGGAGTTAAAAATGCTCCTCTTTTAAATCTATTATCCATTAGGGATTAAGATCAAAATAATCGCTCTTACAATGGTTGGTCAACCAGGGGGCCTATAAAGTAGGAATGGTCTTATTTTTAAAAGTATTAATTTCTTACTTATACTTGTTTTACTACTTTATACACTTCTGTAATGTTCCAATTGTCGATCACCATGAACGAATAATGACAAGACTCTGGATATAAATTATAAGACATGAAATCAGCTGTTTAATCTAACGCCATCTTGGTTGACAACAACAGTTACAAGGGACGTTACTCCCAAACACCGATTGGTGCAACCTATATAAAACACACATCAACACCAATGACATGAAAAAAGTTCTTATATTGTTAGCATTTCAAATGAGAAATGTTTAGTTTAGTGATGGCTCTAGACAATAGCAAGAGATTGGGTCAAAGGCCGAAGGGAAACTAGTCATTATTTGCATATATTTATATGCTAATTTAAAAGCTGGATACCTTTACAGAGGCCGCGATATTAAAACTACTACAGAAGACAGACGAACCAAAATCGGTCACTTGAAGACAATTGTGCTGGGTTAGACAAAATATGCAGTTCATGGCTGGGTCTTAGTGGCTAAGTGATATACTACCCTCCTCCCTAATATTCCAACGCATAGGCAAGTATTATTTAAGCAGTTTATTGACAAATGTTTGTAGATCTTTTTTTTAAATTTTTTGCTATCACAAAGAAAAAAAAAAAAAAAGAAAGTAAAAAAAAAATTTCAAAGATTAATCGGCGATAAAAATTCATGTTATTTCAGTATTCTAACAAAGTGCTCTTTGCATTTGTTTGATAACTAAATCCACTAGTTACAGAGAGAAAGAGAGAGATGAAGAGCAGTTACATAGAAAGACAGAGAGAGAGAGAGTAACATAAAATCAGAGAGAAAATTTATAAAATGTTGCTTGAAGTTGAATCCCATTGTGTGTGTGTATGTGTGAATGAGTGTGCCAAACTAACTTCTCCCTATCCCAGCAAACACACGTCATCCACTGACCTATATCTCAAGCTCGCTTTAAGTTGTAGCCATTCATTCAATGCCAAAGTAGATGTGACGTTATTTCAATGAATAAACAAGCTAGAGTCAATGTCAGACTGGGCGTCACAGGGAGGCTGATTTCTTGTTACAGGTGAGGCGGTAGGAGGCTGCCGAAGTAGGATGGGAAGGGCCGGACGGGAGGTAGAGAGGGCGATCACGTGACATAGTGTTGTCACTCTCTACTCTTCATACCCATTACAGTCACATGACTGCGTCTCAAGCTCCCCTTATGACATTTGGCACGTACCTAATGTCTGACCAAATGACGTCATTTATAGATTTGTTACTTAGGATTTGGCGAGCTTAAAGGAAGACGGCGTGTTGTAGGTGTCCCCCGTAATCGTCATAAAGATCAACTCATGTCCCATTTCACCCACACTGGCATAGATGAAAGTAGCTGGCAGCAGATGCCCTCTGAGAGACAGTTGAAGAGCTCTCACAAAGTGCTCCGGGACACACATTTGAAACCCAAAGGAAAGTCCATATTGAAGACACAGAAGACGGAAAGAAAACTTAAATAGACCGCCGGCGGACAACGGCTTTGTCTGCACTACATGCGGAAAAATATGCAGGCTGCAAACTGGGTTCGCGTAGTCATGTGAAGCACTGCACTCATCCTTATTCATCGGAATCGAAGACATTGCCATTATTACATTGGATTTGATTATTTCTTTTGCCATAAGAGCATCCCTTAACATTTAGTGAGAAACGAAAAAATAATACTTTCATTAAATGAAATAAGCATTTTGATTTTTTTAAACCTGACATGGAAGTTTGCTTTTAACGATTTAATTTTTCCAAAATCGTTTAAAGTACAGAGTTAATGCACCAGCAAAATACAACCTGGTGAATACACGCACTGTATCTCGGCCAGATGCAAGGCCGGCCTTAGGCGTAAGCAAACTAGGCACCTGCCATGGGCCTCCGATCGGAGGGGGCCTCGCAAAGGATACATTTTTTTAGAGAAAAAAAAAGCAAAGCAGAACTCTATGGCTTTATGTCTACTAGCCTAGATTTATGTCTACTAGCCTAGATTTATGTCTACTAGCCTAGCTTTATGTCTACTAGCCTAGCTTTATATCTACTAGCCTAGCTTTATCCATACTAGCCTAGCTTTCTACTTTGTTTCAATGTTTATTCACGAATGTTTAGTTCTACTTGTTAAACTACATATATAAGAAGACCAGGGCCGGCCTTAGGCATAGGCAAACTAAGCAGCCGCCTAGGACCTCCGATTGGTGGGGGCCTCGCACAGGACTCAAAACAATTTTTTAGAGAAAACTCTGATTATGTCTAAGAGTGACAACCCTTGTTTCAATTAAGAGGCTCCAACTGCTGCGATCTAGCACCTTTTTTTTTTTAAATAAGAGGCTACTTCATTTATATCTTTTAACAAACACCTTCTATACCTAAAAAAAAGTAGGCTTTTTTATTGGGGGAGGGGGGGGGCTAATAACTTCGTAACTGGCATTAAAGTAAAAGTCTAGTAACTTTAATAAAAAACTATAATATGAAATTGTTGTTGACATTCACAAAGTGTTCGTTTTCTGTGGTGTCCTACTGGGATAATAAGCATACATGGTGTTTCGCTTTAACTTTTATCGTCTCGGTAGAGTTTATAAAATATTTCAATTTCAACTGATTCTGGCTAGGTAATAGATGCACCCATAGTAATTAAATAAGGGGGGAAATGAAGCTAATTCACGCTTCTTGAAAAAAAAATTTGAAAGGGTATAAAATAAGTAATAGATCTAGGTCTATTTCATTTAAAAGATACAACCATTGCATTCAAATGCTTGAGACATTATTCTATAAATATTCACTCTGTTCAAACAGACACTCTATATAGATCTAAGCTTACGCTATCAGGGATGAGTGCTGGGTGGACGTTCAATTTACTTTCTCTATCGGCCAAACCTGAACTGAGGGATTGTTTCATAGTTTTCATATTTAGAGAAAGAAACTTCTTTTAAGCCATTATAAAACATGTGTAGGCTGAGGAGTTATCTGAAACGAAATATTAATTATTATATTTTAGCATTTCATCTTTAAAGAAGAAAGAATAGCATACATTTAGTAATTACTAGTAATGAATGACTATGTCTATGTATCTGAAATAAAGCCGCACGATTTATTTGAGTTATGTTCCTTTGTCGTTGTTGGTTTTGTGTCCTTTGTTGTGAACTATCAGTGCTTCACAAGATGGCGCTATAAGACTATTTTTTTAAGTATTAAAAGTCTACGGCCCAATTCTTGCATTTGTTTTTGATTTTGAAAGCGAGAATCGACTACAAGGTGGCTACACTTTGTCATCAGTGCATGGGCGTAGCCAGGGGGGAAGTTTTGGGGTACAAAACACCCAAAACACTTTCAGTGCGAATTGATGGGGGGTGATGGGAGGGAGTTGGGGTGGGGTGGTAGAGTTACTAAAACAACAATAACTTTTTATGCTATTAAATAATTTGACATATTTGATTTTATTTTAAAGGAAAATGAATGGGCTGAATTAGTTTAATAAATCAAATAAATTATTTATTTTTTTTCATTAATTTAAACTGAGTACGGAAAAAGAAAATATGTTGAAAATTCATTAAAAAATCGATAAACTGAAAGATTTAACCTTTTAATTAAATATTTAATCCGTAAATATTGAAAAATCACAATACTTAGCAAATTTAATCACTTTAAATTTAATAAAAGATGAACAAATACACTAAAAAAATGTATTATTTACATTTTTCGGGTCCCGGGAAATAAACTAAAAAAGAGGAACCATTAACATAATGTCTTTTTTTTAAAACGTGTCGGTACTGCATCCAATTTACTATCCAACAGGCTATCAAAACAAAGAACTATCACTCCCACATCCGGAAAATTAAAAAGAGAGAGAGAGAGAAATAAAAAGTTTAACTTAAAAAAGATAGTGAAATAAGTATTATAAATCAAGTTACTCACTGAGAGTAACGCCGCACTCACCAGCGATAGCAAAGTTACTAGCTGAGAGTAACGCCACTCTGAAAGAGTTAAATTCTTTTAGCTGGTATGTTCGATGTAGCATAAGAGAAGGGGAAATAAATGCGATCTATTTTACTATTTTTTGGAGATTTTGAAGCTTGGCAGGAAAATTATAAATAGAAAGCTTTTTGGTGTATCCGGCGTACAAAATAAAGATAGTGCTGATAAGCTGTTTAAAAAGTATAGGATAATAGTTTTAGCACTGCAGAATCGAATGTTCTAAGCACCTTCCCATTGTACCACACGGCTCTATCGTGATCACTTTGAGAGACATTACATCACAGTGAACGAGGCATTTCTTCCGTTGAAAAGAATGTTACCTGGAGATACCTTCAACTCGGTGGTTCATTGAGATTCAGCATCAGTGCACCAGCCCAATGGGAATGTTCAAACAAACCCAAGGATAGGTCGCCAACGACGTTGCATCCCAGCCTCCCCCTCCCCCTTCCACCCTGACCTCGTAATAAACTCGAAAGCGACGAAACAGCGAATGCGAAAAATTCGCAATAGTGTTTGTTTTTTTTAATATTCAGTTAATACGTTTATTAAATAATATTCATTATGTTTGTTAAAATAAGTTTACGTAATACAAATTTTTTATTTGATTTACACTATTAGAATGTTATATATTTTTAAAAACGAAAATAAAACAACGGATTTTTATATTTAAGTAAAGCAAAGGACAAAAGAAAAAAAAAACGCGAAAACTGCACACTTAGACAAACATAAATTTGTTAACGCATTAAAAAGCGTTTATTTATTGTTAACATTTTTTTTTGAGGGCTTAGAAAATCAACCAGAAAATACAAGCGGAAACCAAATTGAACCATAGTTTTTTGGCATTCATTAAATCTCCAAACTAGTAACATGCTAAGAGTTCAGCTCATTTGGTTTGGTATAAAAGAAAGAACTTGCTGAATGTCCTTCAGTAGAAATTTTTTGAAACGTAACAAAATAAATACAAGAATTTACTTTTGGCTTTTTCTTTCGCATTTTAAGTTTATAATTTAACAACCTAAGAAGTTATATAGACGTGAACACTATTGAGACATTTTAAAGGACTACGATTGACAATTTAAAAACAAAGCTACAGCATAGTGAGGTATTATATTTTGTTTTTACTAATGCTATACACCGTTTGAAACATTACAATAATAAAAATATTTTAAATTAAATAGTTTTGTACTAAATTTTTTTTAAGCTATAAAGAAGTCGTCTGCTTATAAACTAAAGTTTGTATTTTATTTTTACTTTCAATAGTGGTCAGTTCCTAATGCTATAAACTGATGGTTTTGAGCTCAGATTCTTATAAAAGCTCTTTTTGTCATTGTTTTGTATTGTAGGCCATTGTGCTGGCCACATCGTTTGATGGTTAAGAGCGGAAACAGAAACATTAAGCCAACGAATCGCCATATTTCAAAGAGAACATTCTTCTTAACTTAAAACGTCTTTAAAAAATGCACATAATAAAATAGATATTCATACTTTTTAGAACTTATTTTTAACAATGAGGCATAGAAAATCCGCCATCCAAACTGGCTAATCAAATATTTTAAATATTTGATAGCCTTAAAACTATAGAGAATATCCCTGCGCATTTAGATCTAGATCTCCAGAGCTAAGTAGATAGATACGGTAGGCATTGGTCTCGTAGTTCATAGCAACGTCTGCCAGACTTTCGTCATGGTTGTACAATTTCTCATTGAATGCATACTTTAGTTCGTAGTCATAATATATCTGTATTTAGTCCATTGTCCCAGACCGAGCGTACTGTGTGGTCTTCTTATCCCACTTCTGACATAGGGGATTTGTGTATTTTGAGTGGTCTTAATCTAAAATTATTTTTTTAAATATATCTATCTGATTTATATAATGTATGTCGACAACGATACAAAGAAGAAAGACTAAATACAATTCTTTTTTTTTTCTCTCTATTTTCAGATTTAAGCATTGTTATATTTTGGATTAAATTGTGATTTTGCGACATTTAATTCAAAGGATAAAGGGGAGTTAAGAGCACTTTACTTTCTGTTGTTATAGCCCTTTTAAGCTGGGTTGTGGTTTTCTAAGTTGCAAAACTTAGATACATCTGTTGTTCTGTTTCTATACTGTGGCTTTATTATTAATAACCTTTCATAATTCTACAATGGATATCAGAAGATATCGATACCAGTCCAGCGTTGTCTCAGCAGTGATTCTGTTGATCGCATGTGGACAGTCAGCTTTCGCGCAATACATTTCATATCAAGGTCCTAGCCAGCAGAGTAATCCACTGGACATTGCATCCATCCTTCAGCTCATCTTTAAAGGTCAGTTCTATGACAAAGTGGGCGTGTCAGCAGAACCCACCACAACATCGACAACGACATCCACCACAAAGTCGGTAAACCTCAACAATTACCTTAATGGGGACGGCAGCGTAAACAGAGACAGAGCTGGACTTATACCCTCTTTCTTAACAACAACCACTAGATCCCCAGCACAGGATAGAGCCCAGGGCAATACGCCCAGTTGGTTAGACATCCTTCTTAGACGTTTCCCAACACAGACGATCAAACCGCAGTAAGTAGCTAAAATATTCTTTAAAAAAAAATAATTCCTATTATTAGTTTGCACTTCGTTTACTTATGGGTGTGGGAGTGGAGTGGTATTTCAAAAATGGCTCTAACAATTATAATATTTTGGTCGTCTTCGAGAACAGTGTCCACCCAGGTTTTGCCAATTCCGTAAGTGCGACTTGAATAAAGGCAGTGGCTAGCTGGAATTTGCTATCATTTGGAGGCCCGGGGTGGGGGCTTGACATGCTTGGGGGCCCCTGCATTTTGCGTAATATTTAATATTTAATGTAAAAAACAATTTCGAACCCTCATTTGGGGGCCCCTCTCAAGTGGGAGCCAGTGGGATTTTAAAATTCTCCCCCTTTCTACGCCACTGAATAGAGGTATTGTAAAAGTTATAAAAATTAATTATTTTTAATTACTTGTTTGTTTTTTAACGTGAACACCCATAACGAGAAGCGATCAATTTACCACGTGGGGTGTTTAGTTCGAATTCCTTAAGGGAAGTAACTTTGTATCTCTTTTGTCTCCCTTGAGAACGTTTTCCGAGGCCCAATTCCGCACAGAACAAGTCGCTTAGTGATTCGATTCTCCTCTGGACGCATGGGCTAGACATGGCCAAAGGACCGAGTTTACCGGGAGCCTCCGCCATCTTCTTATGTTATACCAAGCTAACCATGGGGAACTCGCCATTAATGTAACGGTCCCTCGAGAAACGGCGCATGGATTATCGACAGGGTCGTGGGAGCTCTCTTTCAACTCTGTCCATGCAATGGGTTCGCTCTCGCGTACCCTTGGACACTCCCACGGGAGTTTTGTTTTGCCATTCATTTAGCCTAGTTACCCCCTCAAGTAACCGTTTCCACCCGGGTGCCACGTTGAGGCAGAACAGCGTACCCGGGAGTGACTTAACCTGCGATTGGAATTAGAAACCAAAAATTCTAGTGACCTTTAAAACACACAGACAAGCACATTGACAAGTGTAGACCTTATATTTTTATAAGGACAAGATGTCTTGTGGAGATATTCACCATAAACAAAGTGAAGAACGAACAGCACTGTTGCCACCTAAATAGAAATGAATTAAGCAATCATTTTAATAAGCTAGTCTTTTGGGTGGCTGCCTGGTCGTGTGGTGTGCGCCAGGGCCGGTCGCAGTGGGCCCCGCGCTTTCATAGGCCCCGCGTAATTATTAAATTGCAAAATATGTACGAAAAATTTCTGGAAATCTCCTGAATTTATTAAAATCTCCTGAAAACTCATAAAAATCTCTGGAACCATAGAAAAAATTGTCATTCGTGGCTGTCATTCATTGCGCAAAACGCCAATCCTACGCGCGATAAAAGAACAAAGGAATTGTCAGCTTTCATGTAATAAAATGTAATAATCGGGCGAATTTTCACCTTAATCGGAAGTTCCAATACTTTATTTACTTTTAGAGTCACTGACATTTAAATATGTCGGAGGCAGCAAGGTTCGTAAAGTATAGATAATTTGATCGCAATTTTGTTCTTAGTAAAGAATGAATAAAATTCAAAGTCGATTTTTTTTTCCAATACAAAATCTTAATTTTCACTTATTATCCTTATTTCCACCAAGACAAAGTTTAGATGTTTTCATATCACATAACAAAAGAAAGGTTATAAGTTCTGCATCATATCGCTATGAACAGTTCTAATGTTACTTCTTTTACCATGTTTGTTTTCTTGAGTGTATTGGATGATGAAGAACATGTGCCACGCTAGGCGATCTATATGCATCTCTAAATATCTTTGACACAGACGCTATTAGTAAATGTGAGATTGATTGTATTTTGCTTCGGTTCAAGACGAGTGACCTTTATAGCAATATTAGACCGTTGTCAATAGCCAGCAACGAGTAAATCAATAATCTTTCACGACATAATTGAATGATATTTATAAGTCTTCTAACTCTTACCCATATAGACTCTCGTTGTTACGCCTAATTATTTCAGTAGTTCATAGGTCTATCCAGGCAAAGGAAACTGAACTTTAAATATAAAATATCATAAGTGTGTTGTAGACTTCTCTCCCATAATTTTTTTAAAAGTTATTTAAAGTTTAAACTGTCTTACTTTTAATTGGCCAGTGCATTGAAGTGATTCTATATACATAGTGATGGGAACTAACCTAAATTCTCAACAAGTTTGATAGAAAAGTTAAGCGTTTATTGAGTGAAATTGCATCATTTTTGCAAAAAGGATAATGGAGGCGTTAATGGATAATAAAAAATATAAATTTGTCTAGTATTCTACCGATGTGACTAACGCCGCAATAAACTTGTTGAATACTTAGTTGGTGAAAGTCATATAGACCTATAAATTTCACATTTAGTTTTTGCTTATATAGGTTTACGATATATAACTTTCTACTCCTACAAGTAGAGCATACAATTTAGTATAATTTAGTGAATATAAAACTAAATTAATTATTTACGACTCATTGATTAACGAAGTGATTAATTTTCTTGTTTATCGGTGAATCTCTTGAATAAGCTGATAGGCTGTTGACTGAATCTCTTGAATAAGCTGATAGGCAGTTGACTGAATCTCTTGAATAAGCTGATAGGCTGTTGACTGAATCTCTTGAATAAGCTGACAGGCTGTTGACTGAATCTCTTGAATAAGCTGATAGGCTGTTGACTGAATCTCTTGAATAAGCTGCCAGGCTGTTGACTGAATCTCTTAAATAAGCTGATAGGCTGTTGACTGAATCTCTTGAATAAGCTGACAGGCTGTTGACTGAATCTGTTGGATAGGCTGACAGGCTGTTGACTGAATCTGTTGGATAGGCTGAAAGATGTTGACTGAATCTGTTGGATAGGCTTTTAGCCTGTAAACTGAATCTGACTTTCTCACTAGACGATTTTCTAATAATAATGGCAATGTTTTTGATTCCGAAGATTAAAGAGGAATACAGTATTTCACCCTAGGCGAGACCTACATATTATGCCACTGCTAGCGTAGACATAACCATTTTCTGTGGTCGATTATCATATTGTTATAACCCTGCCTTGCACACTGCCATCCAAGTTTGTGTAGAAGTTCGCTCTAGCTTGGGCACTGTTGGGAACTAGACCGCCGGCAGATAACGGCTTTGTCTGCGCTAGATGAGGAAAAATATGCAGATCGCTACTAGGTTTGCGTAGTCATATGAAACTTTGCACTCATCCTTAATCTTCGGAATCAAAGACATTGCCATTGTTATTAGAAAAGGAATGTTGATATTGCAGAAACAACGGAGTTCCGCCTAAGTCTAGGACTTATATATAGAATCTGTACAGTTATTTTGTATTTGTGATGTCCTGTTAATAAAGACCTTTCCTAGTTGAGTTGCCTTCCTTAAATGTATTACCATATCATTGGAGACCAAAAGGAAAACTTTTGCCGTAGACAGACAAGGAGGACGAACGTAGAACTTAAATCAACCACTGGCAATGTTGGTTTGTGTTTGATGTGGCAAAATATGTACATCTCAGCTAGAACTAAAATATCAAGTAAATTACTGCACTCTTATTTAATCTTCGGACTCAGAGACAAATTTTGTTAATAAAAAAGTGACGAGTTTTCTCCATATTATTGTCGCCAGCCTTATCATTTTCTGGTTGCACAATCTGACAGAAAATTAACTATTCAATCTGTCGGCCTAACAACATAGCTACACAGTTGAAATATTACAACGTTCAGCAGGAACTGAGGGCTGAAGATATCTAAATCTAATAAATAAAATGCTTATAAAAAAATAACTAGCATTGTTTATTTTGCAATGGACTTCTATCAATTGTTTTTGTTTCTTTTACCCCACTCGCCCTACCAAAAAACAGTGTTCTTTACACTATATGACTATTCTTGTGCTTTTCAGTTATTTTGAAATATTTGATATTTGTTGGGCTGGTCCTTTATTACTTTTTAAATCCTGCTTCCCTTCCCCCTTTTTTAAACTTGAATTGTATCATCTGTACCATCTCATTGGCACACCCGATTTCTAACGCTACCTTTCCCAGTCATATTATCTTATAAAACACACAAAAAAAAGATGATTACATCTTACGCGTCTCCATAGGTTAATCTAGTCATGCATGTTACCCAATGACTTAAATTCTGCTAAGTCATTGGTTATCCTGGCTGACTCAGGCAACCCATTCCATGCTCTAATAGCATTAGGGAAGAGGGAGCATTTGTACAAATTTGTCCAAGCATATGGAACGAGTAATGTGCCTTTATCTTGTGTCTTTCTGAGTATTTTATTTTGTTATGTTTTTGTATTTGAAGATTATGTTTCAGTGTTTTATGTATAATTGCTACTTTACTTTTAAATACTTCCCCGGGCATGTGAATACTAATTTAACATACTTCTTAATATATATGGAATGCGTTTCTAATTTTAAGCATAGTTCCACGAGTATTTGAAAGACGTTTCTTTAACATACAGTCCCCAGCTATATAAGAAACTAATCTTTAACATACACTCCCCAGGTTGTCTATATGAGAAACTAATCTTTAAATACATTCCTCGGGTATATGTGTAACTAATCTTTAACATACACTGCCCAGCTATTTAAGAAACTAATCTTTAACATACACTCCCCAGGTATATGAGAAACTAATCCTTAACATACACTCCCCAGGTATAAGAGAAACTAATCCTTAACATACACTCCCCAGGTATAAGAGAAACTAATCTTTTCATACACTCCCCAGGTATCGCTCATATGACGAAGCAGAAACCACTGAGGTTACCAGTGCCTCCTCCACCGCCACCACAAAAAAGAACAACGGGGCCCTCCTGGTGACCAACGACGCCGTCTTTATCTTTAACAGCAACAGCGCCAAGAGCACCCCCCAACCAAACAAAGAGAGCCCTACGCCCAACACAAAGGAGATCCAAGTCGAGGTCCAGGACAAGCCCTTCACCGGGGTGCCCAAAGATTTCTTCGACCATAAACAAAGGAAGAGGTCAGCTGAAAAAGACACAGACTTAAGAGAGAACAAGACAGAGGCACCGGAAACGCATCAGACGACAGGAGGTAAAATTAGAAAGCATCAGCGCGTGTTGTAGGCATTATGGGTAAAAATGTCATGGACTCATAAATCACACTAGAACACCGAAGTAACAAGTGGTTTATCCTAGTTTGAAACGTTGAGGATTATTTGTTTCGCATAGCTAGTAAACTTTATTTGTACCAAAGAGAGGAACTATTATTTTATACGAATTCCTTTTTTATTTAAAGAATAAATCCAATGTTTTTCTACAAAGTTGTAGGGTTTTGTTTTTAAAAGATCGTTTACACATCATTACAGATCATTTCACATGGTTTTATACAAATGCAAAGAAATAACTTTCTTTTATTATTACAATATAATAAATAGGCCTAAGTATTTTTTAAATATAATAATCGAAAAAGAATTTATTTTCTATTTTAGCAAAGGAATCAATAAAATAAATAGAAAATAAATAAAAAAAGAGTAATATAATATATAAATATAACCTCAGCATAGTTATACATATTATTACACCTATTATAAACATTATTTTACAATTTAATCTCAATATTTTTGTGTTTTGTAAAATAAACTAGAAAAAAATGGAGAATACGTTTTCCCTCTGTTTATTTCATTAGAAGGCCCTACTCAATATTGGGGACATGCATTATGAAATTAAACATGCAATTTTTTATGATTTCATAGGACATCAATGATTTTCCATAAAAAGACATAAAACTTAATGAATTGTCATACACTGATATTATTTGTATTCAAGCAATTTTATTTTGTTTCAAACCAAAATGTTAAGCTTATTTAATTTCTTCTGCTTAATTTTGAGTGTGTTTTTTTTTTGACATTTTGCCATGGTTTCAAATGATCTTTTGCAATGTTAAACCAACTTTAAACGTAGCTTAACATCGACCCCATGAATACCACGGCTTTGTCTGTACCTAGTTTGGCAAATTTTGTAGGTCAAAACTGGACCTGTGTAGTTTTTACATTACTGCACTGTTTCTTACATAAGGAATAAAAAGACGACATTATTTATAAAATTGGTTTTACATATAGATCTATGGATGAAATTATCAAAATTTGGAGCTTAAGTAATTTTTTTTTCAAAATTAAAAAATGATTTTTTTAGCTTGTCATAAACAAAAAGCAAAGTAAATAAAAAAATACTTTAAAAAAGAGAGAGAGAGACCTTACCCAGGCTTATCTTAGGGAAGAACTGCACATTTACAGCCATATAGCTGATTTCCCTTATTCAATATAAAAAATGCATTAATTACCACTGATAAATTATTAATTGGGTAGGTTGTTTTTTTTTGCATGGATTCATGTTTTGTTAGGGACAATGAATAATTGTGCAAAGTTTCAACTTGATCCGAGACTGGAAAGTGGGAGAACTAACATGTACCAGTACAAGTTTTGTACAAGGGAGGCAGATGAAGGGAATTGATGTGACCTTTGTAAAAAAAAAAAAAAAAAAAAAAAAAAAGAACATTTGCAGGTGGCGGCCTTGCTGGGTTCGTAATGCATGTATAATAAGCAAGACTTGTCTAATTCAGGTTTGAACTGTTTAGCCTTGGAGCAGTTTGCACCTTGCGAGTACCACCGCCAGTGTTTCGCAAAGAATGTCGAAAGTTGTCAGGTTCGGGGCTCGTACATCGGCGACGAGGCGGACAGGTTGTGTCAGGCCGCTCAAAAGATTGTAGGGTCAACACAGTCGGAACCAGTAAGTACAAGAACTGGTGGTACTCATGAGGGATTCTTGGATCATTTAGAAAGCATGCTTTCTTGTTTAATATCAGTTGGCCACAAGCCTTTCGAATACAAAGAAATGGCAACATAATCTTCAAATATATTAAAGTTCTTATAGAAAACATTGTATAATTCTATCTATCTATCTATCTATCTATCTATCTATCTATCTATCTATCTATCTATCTATCTATCTATCTATCTATCTATCTATCTATCTATCTATCTATCTTATCTATCTATCTATCTATCTATCTATCTATCTATCTATCTATCTATCTATCTATCTGTCTGTCTGTCAGTCTGTCTGTTTCTCGGGTTTTTTTAAAAATTGTCCTACCTAGCAAAAGAGAAAAACATGTTTGATTTATACTTAGCTTTAATGTTGCCAACTTTAGCAATAAATAGTATCTTTATTATGTAGAGGAAAAAGGACATAAAAATGGCGTATGGTGTTAGGAGTATTAATTATTTCTGAAGACTTTTTCGAGAGTCATATAGTGAGAGTTAACTAACTTTGCATGAAAATGGTAGAGGTGGTTGTAGTTTGGCTTACTATGGACTATGTAGCTGGCTGCTGAATTGGTGGTCTTCATATGTGTAGCTGGTTGCTTAGCGGGTCAAACTGCATGATGGTCAAACTGCAAGATGTTACGGCGCTTCATGCAATTGTTTCCTCGCTGTCCTAGCTGAAATCCTACATCGCCAACTTAGACGAGTGTATCAAGGAGGAGCTGGTCGTCATCCTCGAGTCGCCCTCCTGCGACGACATCACCTTGGTGCTGAGTGACGCCCTCCTTTACAGTAACCAGTCCAGTTGCTTGTACCTCAGCGGAGAGGTATGCGACGTCATCAACGACCCCTTCGCGCGACGAGATCTGGCCCTGTTGTTCTCGGAGCCTTCCGCTGACCAAGACTTTATGATGAGGTAGGAACATGTTAGCCTAGTCAAAACTAGACACTGTATAGATTACGTTATAAGAAGTTATACAGAACTGGTCACTTGACTCTAGACACTATATAGATCTACGTTAATAAAGAAGTTATACAGAACTGGTCACTTGACTCTAGACACTATATAGATCTACGTTAACAAAGAAGTTATACAGAACTGGTCACTTGACTCTAGACACTATATAGATCTACGTTAACAAAGAAGTTATACAGGACTGCAACAGGACTGTCCACTTGACACGAGACACTGTATTAGTCTGTATAGATGTACGTTATGTAAGAAATTTTACTGGACTGGCCACTGTATTCACAGTTGATTCGAGTTTGTATAACCTACATGAATGTAAATATGTTTATCATAACAATTGGCAGACATTTTTACATGTTTTTAGAAGTTTATATATAAAAAAAAAATAAATGCTGGACTAGTAAAGCTATTGAAAATTACATAATTCTAAACATGATCTGAAGAGCTATTAGTAGCAATTATCTTGTGAACATATACAGCGAATATATAGGCCCTACCTATGATTGAAAGTTTAGTTTTGACCAGTAAAAAAAAAAGAAGAATTAAGTCGCTTGGTTTGACGCTGTTTCACAAGTCAGGTGAAGAAAAACCATTCAACAATGCAGCGCTCTTCTTCTTATTAAGTAAAAGCATTTAACGTATCGACTACCATTGACCCACTCCCTAACACCAAATACTAAATGCATAACAAGTTTATCTTTCGTGATAAAAAAAAATGGTGATTTTTCAAAATATGACACCGTAATCCGGTTGACCCGATGTATCTACTTGCCAGAATGCCATGGCCTAATGCTAAATAAATAGGAAGATGTTGAATGACGCTGCATCAGTATGACCAAATCTTTGTTGACTCAACTAGGCGAAGGGTAAAGAAACCATCCCGTCTGTGTGCACGAGTAGCGTGCAGGACTAGTATAGATTTTTAAATTCAAAGCGTCTGGTTAGAGTTCCCGAGTTCTTATGTAACTAAGTTGTTAATCTAGAGAAGAAATAACACCGAGCCAGGTATCATACAAATGTCATACATATGCGCTTACAGAGAGAGAGAAAGAGAGAGCGAGAGAGGCAGAGAAAGATAGATGGAGGGAGAGAGAGAGGGGGGGGGAAAGAATATGAAAGGAGTAATGGACTAATTGATGATTTTTCAAAAGGTTTAGATAATGGTGAGCAAATAGATGCTATCTTTATTAGATTTTTCTAAGGCTTTTGACTAAGTTCACCACCATAGTTTGCTTACAAAATTAAAATATTTCGGCAATAATAGTCCATTTCATCAGTGGATTCCAGATTTTCTGATAGGGAGAGAACAAAGTTTAACAAACTGTAATAATAAATGTCTCTAAATCAACACCAATAACAGTAAATTCAGACGTACCTCAGGGAACAGTCTTTGGTCCACTACTATTTTTAATTTACCAAAGTCAGATTATTTGCAGACGATTGCATAATATATAATAGAACAATAAACATGAGATAATGGAACATAAACAATAGAATATAAACAGTAGAACACGCATATTAATCAATGACTTAAACTCCGCCAAGTCAATGGTTTTCCTGGCTGACTCGGGTACCCCATGCTCTAATAACACTTGGGAAGAAAAAAAAATGTATAAATTGGTCCTTGCATATGGAACGAGGAATGTGCCTTATCAATGTGTCTTTCTAAGTATTTTATTAAGTTTTGTTTTTGTATTTAAAGATAATGGTTCAGTGAGGGGGGGGGGGGGCGTAAGGAGCAGAGAAAGGAATGAAGAAGACGAAGAGATAAAAGAATTCAGTAAAAAGTGAGAGAAAGAGAGGGAGTGGCGGAGAAAAGGAGATAGGGAAGGTGGCAGAAAAAGAGAGGGAGAAAAAGATGAAAAAAATGAGGGAAGAAGAATAGAGAAAAACATACGGAAAGAGAGTGAGAGAGACAGAGAAGTGAGAAAGGCAAACGAAAAAGAATTAAACACACAAAGAACGAGAGATCAAGAGAATGGTGAGAGGGTAGCGATGGGAAATCATAAGGACTCAGCGTTGGAGGGAGGAGGGTTTAAAAAACGAGTAAAAGAGAGATAAAAAGAAGGGCGAGAAGGTAATTTATCCCTTCAATCCAAAAGTTTACTTATGTTTTTATACATCTAGTTCAATCTTTAGAACTATACATTCACCCGAATACGTATTAAACACACTGATCTATATCTAGGCTAGGTATATATAAAAATTAGATTTGTCATTTGATTGTAGCAATGAATGCAAATGCATGAAGATTTTGGGGCCTCTTTTCAGCATAGATTTAGCCTTTGACTGTAAATCACTGATGATGTCATTGTCATTGCAGACTGCTCATTACGTTACTCCAGCTGACCTCCTACTGCCCAGGTGACTCCTCCAAGATCTTCGTCACTGACGTTATGATGGAGGTCATGAGTGCCCAGGCAAAGTACAAGCTTCCGGAACCGCCTGTTCCCAAATTTTCTTGAGAAGCCTTCAGTACCACTGACTTTATTATTGACATTTATTTACTGTATTCTGCACTTGTATTCTCCTTCATTTCCAGTTGGAAACTTGGTTCTTAATTGAGTCTACTCCACCACAGTGGACAAACATCTAGGCATGTAATCTATGACGTAGACTGAAACTTTTGTTCGTTTTTTCGGTCCTTGCTTTGGTATATTTTTTTTTTCAAAATTGTCTTGATCCAAAATGTTGCCCTTTTTAAAAATTATTGTAAAACTAAAGGTCAATAAACTATTACAAAAAGTTTTGTTTTCTACATTTTCGCAAATGCTTTTTTTTTCTTTCTGTGTTTGTTCGATTTTGTGCTTATTGTTTTAATATGAATATGATAATTATAGTAATAGTATAAATTACAATAATAGCACATGACCTGCGAATTCTCACAACTGGAGATTCTAGAGTAATCTAGAGTCAATAAACTAGCTGCTTTAGTAGAAAAGACCTATATTGACTAACGATAAAATGGATTTTTTTAAAAATACGCAATTATCAAGTATATTGCAATACCACTGTCATATAACATAAAAAAAAACTTTTAATGGCCAAAAAAAATAATATGAATATATGCAACATATACTATCCACTGGAAGCTTTTTCCATTTTTTTTTTGCGTCTGCCAGGACTTGTTAAATAAAGCTCAGGCGACCTAGGAACACGCGTAGGACGTAATGATCTTCTTTTTGAAGTAACGTCTGTATTTCATAACAAGAAGATGGTGACAGACGGGGTGCAAGGATCAACTGCTCTCCATTGAAGCTAGAATAGGAAGAGTTTAAAACTCCTTAACTCCAACTTTCAGCCAGGGTGTTTCAAGATCACTCACCATCACTAAGAAGTAGATAGGAGCTTAATGAATCAAGCGCTGGTTGTGTGTGTTTTATGTTTGTATTTACACCTATATTGTTATTGCTACAGTAGTAATGCTGAGATGGACAATTGTAGTCAAAACTGAATTTGCATTATTTTGGACCAAGAAAATTATCTTTTTTAATTTATCTTATCTTATTTAAACTAAAATATACCCAACCGGGATATCAACTGAGGAGTTGGAGACAACTACAGACATCTTTGAGGAGGGGCGGACTGGGTATCAAAATCGGTCCGGGCATTACCATAAAAACCGGCCCACAAATGGCATGTCATATATTTTCGGTGTGTGGGGGGGGGGGGGGGGGAAGGATTTTAACCCCCCTCCGCCATATATATATATTAGTTTGTGTATATGTAATTAATCTTCATTAAATTCTTATCTTTCATTTTTTAAAACGTTTTTTCTATACTCTCTTCCTAAATTAGTGAAAGGCTGTACACACCGCCAAGGAACAGCTAGTGAGTCTGGGGAAGCGCTGGAAGCGCCGCCAGTGGGGTGTGGGGCGAAGCATTATTTCCGTTATTTTAAGCTTTAAAAAAATGCATATTGTAAGGTATCTACAGTGCAATTAGCCTGTTACTCTAAAAAAATCAAAAACTAAATCTTCTATTCACTGGAGTCCAGCAACTGGTAGAAAATGGTAAAATGCTTTAGTTTTGTATTGGAAGGGGGGGGGGGGGGTGACGACAAAACTTTTTTTGGCTAAGCTCATAAAATTTGGTGACTGTAGTTTGCTTAAGTTGGCTGCACTGAGGAAGTAAGTAAAGTTTTACTTTCAGACAATGAGATCTGAGGCCAGTGACGGTTTGAACTCCTCCCCTCTCGTCTACGCCCATGTGTTTTATCATAGGCCTCTGTTACGTCGACCACCTTTTAGCTCACCAAAAAAAAAAAAAAGACTGCCTTTGGCAAACGTTCGTCTCCCATACGGGATACGTGCCCTGCCCAGCGTAACTGTCGGACCATAAGATATACTCTCCTTAAAACACTTTATATTGGCCAGGTCTGCCAAATTATTATTAGATGTAATATGGCCCTCGACTATTTTTTTTATTATAATGAATATTGCGTTCTGAAAGAAAGCACATCGATATTAGCCTTTTTAAAAAATTCTCTCTTCTAACAAAGAGAAAAAAGTTAGAATACGCTTAGCGCCGAGTCACGCCCGGAATTAAACCACTTGCCGACTTGAGCGAAAACCTGCCGCATCTTCATTTCTATCTCCATTAAGAAATTTTTACAAAGCTTAAAATGTATGTAGGCAACATTATTTTGGAAAAAGTATTGCCCATAGGCCTATTATATATTGCAAAGTATTTGTTTTATGTAAAAATTCAAATGAAAGTGTTTTAACTAATAAATTGCATTAAACCATATAACTTAATTTTGCTATTACATAATTTCATAACATCGAGACGAGCCGAACCCGAACTTTAGACCTGACCGAACCGAACCCGAACTATACTCGTCATCGAACCGAACCGATCTCGAACTAAAATCTGACCGAACCGAACCGAACCCGAACTTTAAAAGTTGGGTTCGATTCCCATCTCTTATATATGTATATATATATATATATATATATATATATAGAGAGAGAGAGAGAGAGAGAGAGAGAGAGATAGATCTATATATATTCCTTTAAAAGATAAGAGAAAGCAGAACGGTTAGAGAGGTACTTCTAAATGGGAAAAGCTCTTGCTTCGTCCTAGTACATTCTCAAAAACGCGATTAGTAGATGAATATATTATTTAAAATATAAATGATTCTAAATCTTCTTTCATTAAATATCGGATGTGACAGCACTATATACATTATTTTAATTATTGTAAAAATTTTCATTATTAATGACTTCATACTAAGCATAAGTTTTCCATAAACCATAATAGTTTACAATCGATAGCATTAGTTTTCCATAAACCATAATAGTATACAATTGCATAGCAGAAAGTACGGTCTAACGTTTTATAATGATAATATGTACAGTGTATAGTGTAATTCGTAAAATTACATTCTTTACAATTACATTTTTTTTAAGTTGTCTGCATTGAACTTTTTTTTGGTCGCGACCTGAGATGAACTACAATTGGTGACAAGGCAGGGAGACCTAGGTCTCCCGTAGTGCCCTGGTAGGAACTCTGCTGTTTGGCATTACCAGGGCACTACGGGAGATCTACATAGTGAACCACTGGGTACGTCTTCCCGCAGCTCGCTGAGCTGCGGACACTTTTGCAAGACGTGCGCCACCGTCTCTTCTGATTCCCCGCAGTGTCGGCAACGGGCATCAAAATTTGGCCGGAACCGGGCGAAGTACGCACCTATGGGGCAGTGTCCCGTACGCCACTGCGCTATTGTTGTTTGTTCCGACCTTTTTAGCCTCCACCACGGGTCCTCTCGATTTGGGCGACGCATGTGCTGCCAGACTCCCCTGGCAGTGTTGGAGTCATCCCAGGATTTTAACCATTTTTCATGTACCCACTCTCGTATAACTGTGGTAGCCTGTTGAAACTTACTTGGTGACTCGAAAGTGGGCACGGCCAGCGCTCCATCTCGTGCTAGAGCACCAGCCACGGCATTGCCCCTCACGCCGCAGTGCGAGGACACCCACTGCATAAAGATGACAGCTCCAATAAATAGGCGGATGTTATTTGCGGCGCCTAATGCCTCTTCCACCAATTTGGACTTTCCCCCTAAGCCAGCCATGGCTTGGAGGCAGGACTGGGAATCGGTAACCATTACAACGGTTGTCGCAACGGTTATCTTTTCACGCATTTTTTGGAGCAGGTAATTGAGTGTGTTAGTTATCGCCGTTAATTCTGCATCAAAGCTACATGCGGCGAGGCCGCATGTGCCTGACAGCTTGTCTGGTTCGTGGTCTGGGTAACAGATATAGGCCCCATACCCAGCTCTTACGGGGTCCTTCATGACCGACCCGTCTGTGTAACAGTAAATGGCGTCGGCCGGGTAGGTCTTTAGTGTGTCCATTGCCATTTTTCTTAGTAAATCCGGGTGTGTGTGTCGTTTTGTGGCCCCCTCCAACCCGTGTATAGTGAAATTTATGGGAGGGGTGGGCAGTCTCCTCCAGGGCGGGTACGAGCTTATCGTCGAATTGGGACCCGGTCAGTGGAGAGGCCAGCTTGAGCACTCAAATTATACGCGCAGGGCATGAATGATGTCCGTTTTATCCTGTTTTTTACTCTCCACTGAGTGACTAATGTATGGGTCGGGAGCCAAGGTTCGCCCCTTTTGTAGCGTTCCAGGACCGTTAGCACGGCGCGCTCTCTCCTCAGGCTGAGAGGAGCCACGTTGGACATGATTTCTGAAGCGGAAATTGGGCTCGTTCTATAGGTGCCGCAAATGGATCTGAGAGCCTGGGCCTGTACACGGTCGGGTGATTCGAGAGCCGTCTTGCTTGCATACACCTGCACGGGCAGGCTGTACTCGATTTGGGATCTGACAGCCCCTGTGTACAGTGTGCGGAGCGTGTCAGCTCGGGCGCCCCACTTGGTACTGGCTAGCTTTCTGAGTAACCCTAACTTCTCCGAGGCCTTTCGTTCAACATCCTGGATGTGCAAGTGCATTGAGAGCTTCCTATCTAGGGTGACTCCTAGATATTTTGGCGTGTTTTCACGTTGCAGTCGCAACCCACCGATTTGGAGCTCGAATGGGGCCCCAAGAATGTCGATTCCCAGGCTGAACAGGCTCCAGGTCGTTTTGGCAAAGTTGATTCGTATCTGCCATTTTGAACAATACGAGGAGATGATATGGGGGTCGGCTTGTAATGCTGCCTGAAGTTGGTCAGCTTTCTTCCCGGTTGACCAGAGGACAATATCATCAGCATATAGCAGTTTGCGACACCGGAGTGAGCTGGGCAAATCATTAAGATAGGCCATGAAAAGGATACATGAGAGGGCGGATCCCTGGGGTAACCCTCTTATTGGGGTGTTTTCCCCACTTAGAGAGTACTGGAACTGTGTTCGTGTTTTCCTCTCCGTTAGGAACTGTTTTATCCAGTTGTAGGTCCGCCCGCGTACGCCCATGGCTCTAAGCTTAAGATAGAGGCCTTGCTTCCACACCCGGTCATAAGCCTGTTTTAGGTCTATAAAAACTGCATATGTGCTCTCGGACCTCTGGAACCCATCGACCACCTCCTGCATGAAAACTGTGACCTGGTCGATCGGGCTCAAGCCTGCCCTAAAGCCAGCCTGCTCTGGCGCTAGGATACCGGCACTCTCAAAGCTCCACACGAGTCGCTCTCTGACCATCCGGTCTATTATCTTGCCGATAGTGTAGGTCAGGGATATGGGTCTGTAGGACTCCACGTTAGTCGCGTCTTTGCCCTTTTTTAGTATTGGAACAATGGTAGCACAGCGCCAGGCCCTGGGTAGTCTGGACTCTACCCAGGTCCGATTCGCAAACTCAAGGAGCTTGTCTTTCGCAATACCCCCCGAGGTGTTTTACCATCTCAGAAGTAACCTTGATTGGCCCCGGAGCCTTTCTATTTTTGCACTTAGCTATCGCTCTGTCCAGCTCAGCACGACAGAAGTGCGCGTTGCACGTGTCCAGGTCTTCCAACCCATCCGGCTCCCTCTCGAGTCTTTTACGCTCCTTGTTGAGGGCTATAGACGTGGCTGTCTTCTTTTCGGACTTGCTTATCGAAGCGAAATATTTGTTAAGCAAGTCGGCCGTTTTTTTATCTTTTGCCACTCTATCCCCACTGGGTGACAATAATGGGGTGGCTGTACGCGCCGAGATATTAGATCCAGAATATTCTAGAATCTAGAGTTAATTAGAGAGTCAACATGCAATTTTATCATCTCTTTCTTCAGCACAAAGGAGTGAGTGATGTAGGTGTGGCCAATCCTAAGTCTGGACATGGTCGTGCTTCCACGCCTTGTCAGACCCTTAGATGTGGATGTGGGCCGCCACCTGACATCCGCCACAATCTGTCTGAGTTTGTTATGGGTCTCAGCCTCCCACCGATCCTGTCACTCTCGATAGGTGAGTTCCTGACACTGCTTGATTTAGGGCTCTCGTTGCTTCTCTCTCTGCCGTTTCGTTTCCCCACGTGGGAGGGGATCCAGATGAAGGTGACATCCCTATGGTCAGCTGTTATTTGGTCCAAAAGCTTTACGCTCTTATGTACCAATGGAATGTTAGTCTTCATCCGCCCCAAAGCTTGTAATGCAGATATGGAGTCGGAGCATATGATAAATGTTCTCCTGCGTGATGCTTTGACGGCCATGAGTTCAAGCGATATTGCATGCAATTCGGCCCTAAAGATGGAGCATCCATCGGGGAGTCTACGGGAGATTGTTTTGTTCCGAAAGGTGCAGGCACACGCGACCTCTCCATCCATTTTGGATCCGTCAGTGTAAATGGTGCCACAATCTCCGTAGCTCTTCTGCAGTTCCCTAAAGTGGACTTGTAGTATGCTTAGGTCTGTATTTTTTTCTTTTTAAATTAAGTAGGGATAAATTTAATTTGGGTTTCTTCATCAACCACGGAGGGTTCTGTGGGATTTCTATTTTAGAAATTTGGTCAATTGGTGGGGTTAAAGTTTGAATGGATTCTCTCATTCGAAGGCCCAACGGCTGTATGACGTTAGGCATTCGATTGTATAGTTCTACATCTGTAGGGTTAAATATGGAGTCGAAAGCAGGGTTCGTGGAGTTGGTTAAGCAAGTCGGCCATTTTTTGATCTTTTGCCACTCGATCCCCACTGGGTGACAATAATAGGGTGGCTGTAATGGGGTTGTTGATTGAGGGAAGCAATGAGTGGAGAATCATCTCGACCTCCCCTTCCCTGAATCCTGTGATGTCTATATTATATAGTGACTCAATAGTCATTTTTTCCACACATTCTCATGATTGTCATTATTTTCCCATTTTGTCAGCTTTTCTTTAGCTAGAATCGTTATAGTTGCTATTTATTATAACGTCACCGATAGCCCATAGCCTAAGGATAAAATATACGTTAACATTTTAAAATTATTTTCAAAATTAAGGTCGCTAATTAAAGAGTGCCTAATTATCCGGTGCCTAATTTTCCGCCATGTCAAAAAGTGCCTAATTATCCGGTGCCTAAATTTCCGGATGCCTAAATTTCCGGGTGCCTAAATATCTAAAAAAAAACCCAGAAAACGTGTTCGGGCCTTTGTGTCTTGCTGCTGTCACTTTTTTTAAAAGTTGTCTGCATTGAGCTTTTTTTTTCTAGGTCGCGACCAGACCGGCCCATTTGGTACCGGCCCACCGGACATTTGCCCGTTTGCACATATAGCCAGTCCGCCCCTGTCTTTAAGGCACTTTGAATGAATTTAGGAAATTTAGGCACCGGATTATTAGGCACCGGAAGGTTGGGATTTTTTATTTCGAGTTTACCCAACTCTACTGGGTACCTGACTTCAGTGGGGAAGTAAAGGCGGTTGGGCGTTGTGCTGGCTTTATGACACCCGTCGGCCATAGTAACAGATGACATTTACATCGTCTGCCCTTAAATCGCAAGGTCTAAAAGAGGTAGTTTAGATTGATTTGCTTTAATAATAATAATAATCTAATTTATATTTCGCTTTTAATAAACATATGCTAGCTTATGACCCTATATAAATGAAATAATTAAAAAGCCGAAATAAGTTTTGTAAAGGTAAATCGTGACAGCATGTGCTTTGGCTGTTTGAGGAGAAGAAAAAACCAGCATACAAACCTTTCATAGAGAAAGTAGAGTCAGGTATCAAGTTGAATCAATCTTTCTTTTAAGGAAATGTAGTCATTCTTTCGGTTCTATTACTTGTTACAATACTTCTATTAAATTCTAGAAATTTGATAGTTCATGTATATCGTTGGGAAAAGTATTACTAGCTCGTCGGCCACACTTGGAACATATTCGTATTTTTTAAAAATCTAATTTTCATTACTTATTACGAACGAAAAATTGCTCTATACAAAGGAAGTATTCTCTTTATTTTTTGTTTTTTTCTTGTTTTAAAACTAAAACTTCTTAAGAAAGACTATAAAGTTCTTACACTTACAATTTCATTCAGATGTATTGAGGAGAACCTGTATTATAACATTCATATAAATTTTTTACACCAGGGTATATAATTAATTCATCATACCTTTTCGTTTTCTTTTAAACTCTTATCTGTCTACCCTTGGGCATTTTTTTTTTAATGTTGCGCGATTTTAAACAATAGGCCTATATCTCCTTTATTATACAATTTTACAATAATAAAAAACAGAGATGCATTGTTTGTTATTGTTGTGTTGTTTTTTTTTCGTTATAAAGCCATTAATAGTGTACACCTTGGCCTTTGCATACAACAGAATATAATTGTAAATATATATAAATTTACCATCGTTTTAGAAACGGTGGGCTCGTTAATATATATATAGTTAGTAAGTAGGCCTACCAAGTTGTCCTGGTACTATTTGTAGTTTCAAAACAATGCTTAGCTTCCGTTCTCTCCTGACATATAGAAAAGGCAAGAATGACCTTTTTTTTTTAGTCTTTGATATCATTCATGTGTACAAACTTAGATCAACTTACTCCTTCTGTCAGGTACAAATTGTGTACACGTTGTTTCTCCCACTTCCTATTCTCGGATCAAGTTGAAATTTGGCACAATTATTCATTGTCCCCAACAAAGCACGAATCAATAAAAAAAAATAACCAATTAATTAATTAATTAATTAGAGGTAATTGATTAATTTCGTTTGTTACTGAAACGGAAATAAATCTTACAGCATTCTGATAATATGGCCGTAAATTTGCAGTTTTTTCCCTTATATAAGCTTTATTTCTAAAAGTATTTTTATATATTGCTTCTTTCTTTTTTTTATAGTTTCTTATTAAAAGCTAGCAAACATTCAATTTACAAATGTATTATGTATATTTGGATTGCGTGCGCATTCTATCTACAAGTGCATGAGATGAGTGGCTAAGTGGTATAGATCGCTTGGCTACCTATCAGGGTACATCGAGTTTGATTCCCTATTCGAACTGAGTAGGCTATGTTGAGCGCGAGGAAAATTCTCCAAAATAGATCAACCTGTCCCCCCCCCCCCTTTATTTGTCAAATAAAGAGATTGGACCATATTGCACTTAGCAGGTTATAGTCGGAGAGATAAGCTATACAAAAGCAAATTTTAAAAAATGTGTGTGTGTGTGTGTTTGTTTATTTTCTATCTATATGTGTGCGTTTGTTGTTAGTGAAAGTCAGTGAATAATTCTGAACGAGTCGAAGTGATGTGTCACAAGGCCGACGTAGTTAGTCACCCTATACGCTTTATCACACAAACATCTCCAGTTACCTTTGTTGCGTATTTGGTCACATGGCTAGCTCTAGTTGAACGCGAGGTCGTGTCAAATACTATCTGCGTATTATTAATGCTTGTCTTTGTCAGAATCCGCCTTTTTTAGTTTTGACCAAAAAAACTAAACAACAACAAAAAAAAACAACGTAAAATTGATATGTTAGAATCTAAAACTATTGCAAATTTTGAAAGGCAATTACAACAATATACATGTTATTTTTTTTATTTTTAAATGTCCTTTCTTTTCTGTGCATATAATTTTAAACTCCACGATTTATCTTATTTCCATGACTTATGCTTATTCCGAACTTATTCGCTTGGTTTATCTTAAAACCCCATGACTTATTTTCTTAATAGTAGGCCTATCTCTATGACTTAACACCATGGCATTTTTTTTTATCTCCGTGACTTATTTTCTACACTATATATCAATAAGATTTTTATATATCTTCATTTTAAAATTACCTTTTATGCATACAAATAATTGGGGCTATCATAAAAGCCATAAATATAACTTTGTATATTGAGTAACTTCTGTCATGCATTTTTCTTTCCAAGAAGTCCAGTTGAAAACACACATTTCTTGTAACTTCTTCAATATTGCTTTTTTTTTTTTTAATATTTAGGTTTACATGAAAGCCATTTCCTTTGGCCCGCAAAATATTTCATGCTCGTTTCTTTTTGTGAGCATGCCAAGGAAAGGGCATCAGGGAAAGGTAACTTGAAAGGTGCCTGAAAATCTTTGAGGGGAAATTAAGAAAAGCATCTAGGAAGGTGTCTGAGTAAGCACCTTTGAGGGAGTTATGCGAAAGTTATCTTGGAAAGTGTCTGGATAGGTACCTTAAAGGTGGATTTGTAAAAGTTATCTTGAAGGGTGTCTGGAACGGGAATCGTTGAAGGGTAAGTAGGCCTAACTTTAAAAGGGATTTCGGAAAGATATCTTGGAAGGTTAATACCTTTGAAAAGATAAGGAAAAGTTTTTTTTGGATGCTGTCTGGTTAGATATTTTTAGGGGGATTTGCGAATGTTATCTTGGAAGGTGTCTTTGATGGGTACCTTTGTTGAGGCTGACTTTGGAAAGGTACTTTCGAAGATGTATGTGATAGGTACCTTTGAGGGGGACTTTGGAAAATATATCTTGGACACGTGTACTGGTAGGCCTATGTGAGCAAAGAATTTGAAGGAGATTTCGTGGCTTATAAAAACAACAAAAACATCAGCGTAGAATAAGACATTTAATCGAAACAATCCAAACAGTTTGTTGCTCTCAACTGTATTATACTTAACTAACAAAACTGTAACATAAAAATCTACAGAGTGGGACCATAAATACAGTATACAACGCTAAGCAAGTATTGTTTCATTTTGTTGCAAAAGCTATAATAGGCTGCCCGTTTGATGTTACACATTTTTCTTGTATTTTCTCTTAATTTTTTTTTTCAAGATCAAGATTATTAAAGCTTACTCTTATTTTACACTAACAATTTTAATTAGCACAAAGTTTTTAGACTGAATTTAGAAATGTCCAATATATATATATATATATATATATATATATATATATATATATATATATATATATATATATATACCCTATATATATTTAAAGCTACATAGTAAATTCGTTTATGACCAAAGTTGTATACGGTTGGGGACATCATGACTATGGATCATGGAAGGGATTTTTGTGAGAAACATTTGGGAAAGGGGGAGGGTAGCGGACTGAACTGGAGCTATAGTAGTTTTATAAACATTTAAAAGAAGTGGCTGGTGGATAAAATACAAATCTAAATCTATATGTATTGTGTGTTTGAGAGTCTATGCACCACAAACCATTTCTCTCCTTAATCCTATTCTGATTAGAAAATAAGCAAAACAAAAGAAAGATGATTATTTCTAAGTTGCTAGTAGACTGAAACAAAAACCCCACGTGTAGGATAATGACATATTAATAAAATGAAACTTGTCATCAATCTGATAAAATAAAACAAAACAAAAAAAAAAGATTGTTGCTCTTGCCTCAAAAGTAATACTAAGCCCACATTTAACTCATATCAACTTCATTTGGTCCCAGAATACTAACCCTTAAACAATCTTAATAAACCTAGTAAACTTAATCTTAATCTTAGTCAAAAGCATTAAGCTCTAATATACCTATATATATATATATATATACTTTTAAAAGGTCGATTTTTAAGACTACTTACTCTACGACATCAAGTGTTAGGGATTACATAGTTTGTACATTGTAATTAATCTCCTGGCCTGCTCCGTCAAGGCCTCCGTTGGACAAAGTATGCACATGTGTCTCAGTCTCTTCCAGGTATTGGCTAGGCTCCTGGGCATCACTGGTGGTTGGTGGTGGTGATGCTCCTGTGGTTACTGGCGCTCTTGTGGTGGGTGGTGCTCTTGGATGGGTTAGTTGCCATCTATGCTGTCTGTAAGTGGGCCAGTAGAAACGCTCAGTATAAGGCCTACGACGCTGGTAACCACGTTCCTCCGAGCTCTCACTATCACTATCACTTTCACTACTGCTAGATCTGGCTCCTCTCTTATGGCGAAGTGCTCTGTTTCCTAGTTCATCTTCATCGAAGCTAATAATTAGAAATAAGTGTTTTATAACGCATTGACCCTTTTCAGTAATTTTTTAAAACAATTTTGAAAACCCCATTAAGAGATATATGCCAATAATCTGTATAATTTATAAGCAGCGATGCCCAAAATACGCTTTCCCTTTGTTTGATGGATTGATACTGATAATAAGCCATTGTTTTATTTGTTTAAAAAAAAATGTGGCGCTTTTCAAAGTCCAAAACATTTAACGTCATAGCGCAAAAACAAATACGGCGGAAATCTTTTGGTTTGAACCGCAAATAAAGGATTGTTAAATGATGAGTAGAGTGGAGGATTGATGAGAATATTTACAAAAAAGAGAAAATGCGTCTGCGGTAAAACTAGCTACAGAGCTGCTCACATTATCAGAAGATTAACGGATTAATTTATTTTATCAGTTATTTTTTTAAATTGATTCTTGTGTTGTCAGGTAATAGAAGACGAAATTTGTATATAAGAGAGAGCGAATCACGTGGCTATATATTGTTTGTTTATGATTGGTGAATGAGGTCCATTTCCCCTTCTGGTGTCTACAACGTACTTTTTCTAGTACTTTTCTGTCATAGTTAGAAAAGCTCAATAGTTCTTCTTCTCACGGCCAACATCAAGATGGATGTCTTCAGCACACGATTTCACAGAGCGCAGGATTGAAACAGTGTCTCACAAAATGTTATTACTGGCGCTCCCTTGAACCCCGCGCAAGGAGCACGATGCCCCCCATCACTACGCCTCTGCTTAACGGATAACTCTATTGATAATTAATTAATTAATTAATTAATTAATAATAATAATTAATTATTTTGTTTGGTATCTCGAACAAGGGAAAGAAATTGTTCTTGACTTAAGTGGTGGTATAGACAGATTTAGTCCTCTTTATGGGTTGTCGTCTTAGGCTTAGTAAACACAAACATGAAATAGAAACAATAGATAAATATTGGCTTGAGTTCGAATTCAGGTCGTTCCACCTTTTTAAAAAAAAATATAAATATGCCTTCATTTAAAAAGCGATCACCCAGATACCACGACATTTTTTCCCTACCCATTTCTAACTGGTCCAGACAAGTGATAGGATACACTCGTTTTTTTGTTGTAAAAAAAAATAGGTGCCGGTATTCAGTGATGGCTTGCCTAACTTTTAACTACTAATAAATTAATATTAAACTTAAAATACAAGGAAAGTAATAATTTCTCCCCACATTGAAAAAGGTGCCGGTACGCCGTACCGGTGCTTACCGTCACAAAAAAAGCGCTGGAAACACTTAATATAAGCTTTGTCTTAAAAAAAGAATTTTGTATGTTTTTCTTGTTAGCACATGGAATCAAATTTTTAAACTGTAAACAAAGATTGGGTTGCTGTGAATAATCTTGAGTATGAAAATCTGTAATAAGTTGTTATGCCTGACATTGCGTTCATTCTATTAAGCGGCATTATTAACTTGTTTAAGTCATGTCTAAGTTATATCGCTTAAAAAAAAGGTTTCGGCTTTTTAAAACATTAATTAAACTTAATTTAATTAACTCATTGTCTGCAGCTTTATCTTTAATAAAATGAACTCAAGGTAAAGTGCCTCCACAGCCTTGCGAGGAAAGAGAGATAGAAACATCTCATGTGTTTTAATGATTTTTTTTTTATCTAACATCGGCTACTTGGAAAAAAAATAGATAAAGAAAAAAGATTTAAATAGAACTAACTAATATCTTTTTTAATTGACAAGAGAAATAGATTTACCTGGTCAGTTGGCGTTCATGTTCCGGAAGAAAAAAACAGTTCATCAAAATAGGCAGTGATAGTAGCAGCACTAGCGAGAGTTTCATCTTTCTTTGTTGTTGTTGTTGTTTTGTTTTTTTTGCTTTATATTAGTATTGTAAAACTTTATTTGTCCACCTAAAATAAAATTAGTATCTTATGATTAAAAAAAACAGACACATAATATAATGCATGCGAGATAATGCTGCTCACTAAAAGTATAACTCCTCATCACAAGAGTTCATGTCATGTCGACAAATCTGAAGCTGTTAATAACAAGCTCCAAATGCAGTAATTCATGAAATTCATGAGTAAGCATGCATTTTATTTATAATCCCATTGGACCCTCAAATTTTCCGCTTTTCCAGTAGTAATACTCCTAACGTTAAAAAACCAAATGAAAATAACAAAAGACAAATATGAAAACCTACGCTTTGAGATGACGCTTTGAGATCACGCTTTGAGATCAAGGACAAGGACAGTGATTGTATCATAAAACCCCATTGTGTTATTAACAGACTTCGCAAACCTCATCAGTACCAGGGCCGTCGGCCGGCCTTAGGCCTAGTTAATGACTTAACTCTTTATCTCCGTAATTATTTGTCCACGTTCTAACAGAATTGTTCATTGTTCGAATCTTTACATTCTACCCTGTTAGCATCAAACTTCAATAACATCTTTTTTTTTTGTGATCAGAAAACGTTACTTTTTGGTAAAGAATTATTGGGGAATGCATGTTCGTTTTATATAACACAAATTGTTTATTAAACCAGAAATTAATTTAATTTAATAAGGTCAAATCAGCGATGGTATAGTTAAATCTTTCTCTCCTAATCGTTGATTTTGACCTCATTAAAATAAATTAATGTTTGATTTTATAAACTTGACTTTGTGTTATATAAAAAGAGCATGCATTTCCCTTTAATTCTATACCAAATAAAACATTTTCTGATTACAAACAACAAAGCTATTGAAGCTTAATCATAACAGGGGAGTGAAATAGTAATGAGCAAAATGAAGAGTTCTTCGAAACGTCGAAAAATAATTACGGAGAGAAAGAGTTAATTAGGAGAGAAAGAGTTAAACTCTGCCAAGTCCCACATTTTTCTGGCTGACTCAGGCAGCCCATTCTATGCTCTATGGATGTAGATATAGACAAGGCATGTTTTAAATTGCGTAATTTTATTTTTCCGCTTTTTTTTTTATTTCATTAGGTCAGAACAAATTCACCTCGCTTAGGGCCTCCGATTACTGCAATCCAAAATTTGCTTTCTGTTAAATTGTGTAATAAAATTTACAGACTTTAAAAAAGATATTAAGCTTTGAAGTGATAGGCCTATTTCTTGTTTATCAATAAATACATGAAAGTCAAAATTATCTTATATAAATTAATAGTGAATGAGATTTGTGTGTGAGCTTTTGTGTCTGAAGCAATACAAGAGTAAGCCTACCACCAACATAATTATGAGTTTACGTTGACATTGTCTATCTTGTTTGACAATTGTGTTTCTGCTTTTAACAAAATTATTCTATTGCACGGACTAGCTTCCGCCTCCTCCCCTCGAAAATTTCAACCTCTGGGAAGTAACGGTACCTTGCGGATAATCCGTCCCTGTATATATTTTTACATTTTTTTACACATATGAAAAATGTATTCTGTCATCATGCATAACTAGTAATGCCTTAAATTTATTCATAAAATTATAAAAACACATTTAAAAAAAAACAAACTTACACAATGTCTTGGTTTCACACAAAGAATTGGAGGCCTATTTCTACCAAACTGCGTGAATAGAAACTATATATAGAATTCTACGCCTTACTCAAGTCGACTACATGAGAATGTCTTTTCACGGGGGTTCTAAAAAAAATAACAGCCTACATTGCAAGGTACTTTGTTTATATTTTAATTTACCATGAATGTAATAATCAATCATGTGACAATTTCTCTAGTATATGTTAATTTTACTCGTATTATCGTCGTATATGATAATTTACCTTGCATGTCTAATTTAAATGATAATTTATCTAGTATGTTATAAATCACCTAATATGGATCAATTACGCAGTATGTGATAAATTAACTAGTAGGCCTATGTGGTAATTTATATAGCATGTGATGTTTTTTTTTTCAAATATTGTATTATTTAGGCCTACATAGTATGCATTTATGTAGACTACTAACAATGATTGTCTTCGAGTCCGAAAATTAATGAGGAATGCAGTATTTCCCGTGGCTAGGGCAAGCATAACCATTGTCCGCCGGTGGTTGATTAAGATTTTCTTTACGTCATTTTATAATTTACCTAGTATGTGATAATTTATTTAGTGTGTAAAAAAATTACCTGGTATGTGATAATTTACCTAGTAATTTATAATTTATCTACTATTTGTATGAACTATGCTATATTACCAAAACAAAAAGTTCGTTCTCACATTCCTATTATTTTGAAGTCTGCTGCTGGTTGGAGCATATTTGTTAAACGTTTGTAAAGAAATGTACTTACCTACTCCCTGTTACTGTGCGTGAGAGAAAGCAGAAGGGAATGTGCTTTGACAATGAAAGAGACCAGTTCATTGTACACCTCAAATCTGTTCTACTTGCAGAAGTTTGGCAGTCCAGTCACAAGTGATCTTTAAACTCAAACTTATTAGTTCTTCCCTCCGTCCAGTCTTGCTTGGTTTAAAAAAAAAAGTCTCGAATATTTAGGCAATGGTAGAATTTTTAACGCATACCAAGAAAGAGAGTTAAATGCTTACAACCAATGCAGGGTCTCCAAAGTATGTTTTGGAAAATATCTTCTCAATTGTTGTAATTGTTTGGTTACAAACTTGAATAATTTATTTTTATAACTTTTCATTGTTCTATCGGTTTGAAATTTTGAACCTCAACTCGTGCTGCGTGACAACAGGTTTTATTTAAATTTCAGTAATGATCGCGTGACTAATTATTACATTATTTAACAAAATATACCCCCCTCCCTAAAGATCTGCATATTTACAGTCTTATATCTCAATAATGTAAAATGTATTTCCCTTTTTTATATCTTACTTAGGTCTACTTACTTAGACTTAGATCTCCCCGCGCTGCTCGCCGCAATTGGCGGAAAGCTGTCTCCATTAAGATCTGTCACTTGCGACGTCTGACGCCTCTTCCCACCTGAAGTCAAGCCGGTTGGTGTCAAACTCTTTTAAAAGTTGGGCCAATTTACCGCATCGGTTCGTGGTTCGTACGTTCAATATACCAATTAAGGTCAGCTTCTTTGCATTGAAGTGCCTCGCATGTATCGGGCATTGGACGTCCTGTCTGATTTGGTCCAACACTGTCATCGGGGGTAGGCCGCCCCGGCGTTGCAAATTTATCTCATTTTTTAAATTTTTCTATATCAAACAAAATTAATTAATTACAACTAATTAATTAATTAATAGGCTAGTTGTATTTTAATGATTCATGTTTTGTTAGGGACAATGAATAATTTGGTCTGAGAATGGGAAGTGGGAGAAATAACATGTACAAAATTTGTACTAGACAGACGGAAAGTTTTTTTTTAGGGGATGCCATGCATGGGCGTAGCCTGGATTCTTTTTTCGGGGGGGGGAGATTTTTTCTCCCTCCCTCCCCCCCCCCCCCGCCGCAATATATATATATATATATATATATATATATATATGTGTTGTGGGTTTGGCACAGAACAAACTAAGTGACATGACAAAGGTAACTCGTAAGACGATTCCAAACTGTTTATTATATACTTAAGACCTGCAGCCATCCATAAACACATGGTGTAGAACCAGGCACAAACAGGGAATGGAGACGACGTAGGTCCAGTAACGTACGGACACTACAGAGACAAGAGATGCCGGTCGAATGGACAGTGCCCACGTTGGTCTGCCTTGTTATGCGCGGACACAAGGTGCCATCTAGGGGGAAGGGTCACGTGGATATCGGGGTGGCCGGTGTTTTCTGAAAAGGTATATACTCCACTACATATATATATTGTTATGACTTTGCCATGCGCACCGCCATCCAAGATAGTGCAGAAAGAAGGTGCGCACTATCTGTGACTAAACAGGTCGGATGTTGACATTAGGAGACAAAGGATTTTCCGCCCAGGAAAGAGCCATATGGAGATGCTGTACTCAAGGCAGATGCCCTTTGTGTTTGTCATGTCTCTATGTAAATAAACGTCTATGTCCTCGTTGAGTTGCTTCCTTTAAATGTTGTAACATTGGTGTCAGAAGTGGGATTATAGGCAACTCAACGAGAGGAGGTAGGCTTTGATTACAATGACATATTTGAAGCTATTACATCAGCTATCAATTAAAGAGATAAGACAAGAGTTTCGGGACCGAGGTTTAAAATCCCTCGGTAGCAGGGAAACGATCACGGCTCGTCTGAGGCAAGCTCTGATCAATGAAGAAGAAGATCCGGAGATCTACACATTTGAAATTGAACTTGGGATTGTTGAGTTCATTGGCAAGATCCAGGACTTTTTGGATGCATTTGATGAACAACTGAACATGAACAGGAACATAATGTTGAACAAAGTTGATGAAAGTGTATTGCAAGTAGAAGGCCAAATAGACCAAAGTGATAAAATAGTGTCGCAAGCAAAAGGAGGAATAAACTCGTTAGGGAAGGAGCAGTTGCCTGGTCAGGACTGTGGCTGCACAAACAGTGGTGATGGAGGCGCTGGGGATTGGAGCGCTGTCTGTGACTGTGTTGTGGGCAAGTCTGGCGAGGATGACTTTCATGGCGAGAAACGGGACAACGATTGCTGCGGCGATATCAATGGGATATACAGAATTGAAAGAAAAGAAACAAATAAAGAAACTAGAGAAGTCTGTTATGTGCCTGAAACTTTTGTTCCTGGTATACCTGCAACGAGCCGGACAGATCAAGACAACGTTGGGTCTGCGTCCAAGTTGGCTGCTGTCGACCTTAAAGATCTCTGTTTATCTGTCAGTACTTTTGATGAGAACTCAAACCATGAAAGCCTCAAGACCGTTTCTGATTCCTTGCCTAGGATGTCGTCGGGTGAAATTGCGAATACGGGCCTCAACATTGACCGAGGCAGAAACAACGCATTTGACTTTGGCAGCGTCCTAAGAGAGAGCTCCATCTTTGGCAACTGCATCCAGGCGATTGACATGAATTGTATATGCGGCGTCCTGCGGGGACAATGCCCATGCCAAGTAACCTCTCTAGGCTTACGCTCTTGGAATTAGGTGACTATAGTTTGTAGATTTTATATCGAAAAGGGAAGTTTTATCGTAAAAAATCATTTGTTGAGGGTCTTAAACTAAAAAATCTCTGGAGTTTTTTTTTTAACAAATTCATAACCCCCTTAGCTACGTTCATAAAATTTGGTAACTGTAGTTTGCTTTAGAATAAAATTGAAGAGAGAGGTTCTGAACCATCTGGAGGGGTTTTAAACTTTAAAAAAACTTTAAACTCAAAATCCGTTTGGCTACGCTAATAAAATTTTGAGGGTGTAATTTGCTTTTTTTTTATATATATAGAAGATGTATTTTTTAAGCTTCAAACTCCTCTGGAGGGGGTTAAAACTTAAAACCCCTTTGGCTACGTTCATAGCATTTTGAGTAATTTTCTTTTTTTTTATATTGAAGAAGTATGTTTTAGCTTCAAACCCCGCTGAAGAGGGATTTAAACTAAAGAATTCCTTTGGCTACGCTTATAGAATTTTGAGTGTGTAATTTGCTTTTGTTTATATTGAAGAGGGAGTTTTAAAGTAGATTTCGGAGGGGGGTTTAAAAACAAAATCTTCCTTGGCTATGCTCTAGGAATTTGGGGATTGTCGTTTCTTGCATTATTTGTTTTGGAGGGGTTTGTTATATAGCAGAGGGTGTTTCGACTGCAATACCCCCTGGTAGGGGTTTTAAACTCAAAACCCCATAGGCTGCGCTGGGGCAAATGATGGTTTAGTATTAAAATCTCAACTAAAATAAACAAAATCAAAGCAAAAAATCAGTCACTAAATTCCGATCCCCCCCCCCCTGCAGGGGAGGGGTTCATTTCTGGTGGCGGTGGTGGGGGGGGGGGGGTCCACCTCCCCCCCCCCCCCTGGCTACGCCCATGATGCCATGTATGGCCTACCGCGCAGTCTAGCACCTAGTAAATCTGTACCTGATGATAATACTTGTGTATTACTACCTGACCTGCATAAACATTAGTAAAAGGCGATTCTGCAGAGTTCATACTTTGGCAGCGAGAAGAGGTGACATCCGAGAAGATTGAGACTCTCAAACCACAAGATAATTTTTATCGACATTCGAAAGTCGTGTGCCAAATCTTTGAGCCGGAGAGTATTTGGTTTCTTTCTACGAAATATTTTCTCTGTTGTTTTCTTTTCAACTCTAATGTACAGAGGCGAAGTATATATGTCTATGGGCGAAGCATTAATGAAGCTTGTGAAATGTTACTACGAAGTTGTTGTTTTTTTTTTTAAATTAATTTCCAACTTAAATTATACGATATGAAAGAGATTTCTATTGCTGAGCAATGGATGTTAGATTTGGACAGTTATGCACATTTCTTTAAGGCCCAGAACTTTTAGAATATTTAATTTCTTGCTCCATTAATTAATCTCTCTCTCTCTCTCTCTTTCTTTCTCTCTGCCTCACACTCCGACGGCCCTAACAATTGCGGGGCCCTGTGCAAAATGGATTGATTGGGGCCCAGTCAGGGTAGGGATAAGGAAAATAAGTGAAAATTAAGATTTTGTATTAGAAAATAAATTCGTGTTTGCATTACATTTTATTAAAACGAAAGCTGACAGTGACGTTTTTTTTAAACGTGCGTAGAATATGCGTTTACCAGATTGAATGACACGTACTCCAAAATGACATTTTTGTATATTTTTCGGGAGATTTGTATGATTGTTCAAGAGATTTTAGTAATTTCAGGAGATTTCCATGACTTTTGCATATATTTTGCAATTTCAGGAGATTCCGAAAAGAAGCATGAAATTTTGAAAAGATTCCTCCCCAAAGATGTAAGCGACTGTTAAAAAGATTCTCTCTCTTGGAAAACGTATCAGAAAGCCTGAAATTATTTAAATTATTGTGTGTGTGTAAGCCTAGATTGTGCGTTACATTTTGATGCATTGTAATAAAGCTGAAAGCAGTATTATTCGAAAAATGTTAGCCTGTTTCTTTTAGGTCCCATGATCATGTTGTGTCCCGCTAATTATTAAATATTAGAAGGGAAAATGGCGAAACTGCAAGGTTATAATAGGCTCACAAACTAAACATAGATCTATAGATTACATAACATCGATTGTAGCTAGATTAAGATAAAACCATGATAAAAAAACAACAAAAAAAAAACGAGTACACACAACAAAATCTAGATTAGAATCTATATATCTAGAGTGACGTATTGTGACTCAGAAAACTATTTACAGAATTTCGTAGTTGCGGGCTTTAAATATCACATGACTGACTACAAGATGGCGTAACTACATATTTGTAAACAAATAAGAATATTGTTATTCTTTTGTAAATTTATTTTAACTTCCTAAGCCAACCATGGACTGTGCTTCATTTATTAGCAGATGGAAGAAATGGATACGTTTTGCTGTTATAATAATTTACATTATACTTCTTGTAATAGCTGTTCCATTGTGCATCTGGGAATTGGAACAGAACAAGGCACCAGATCACGTTCAAGCTTGGTTCATTGGAGGGATGTTTGTTTTGATGGCACTACCGATATCATTTTGGGGAATATTGCAGCATGTCATAAATTACACTACTCCATATCTCCAGCGACACATAATTAGGTGATTGAATAGAATACAATATTGTTATTGTGACTGCCATTGAAAGAATGCAGTATCATGCAGTGTATCTTTAATTCGATTGTATATTTAATATTCAATAATTGTAATTACTAAATTAGTATCATCAGTATAACTTATGTTAGGCGCTTCCGCTGTGTCTAATGCAGATAAACCAAATCAAATCCAAAACTTCCCTTATTTCCGAAACAAATAACTAATTCCTAATCGTTCTATAACAACAAGTTTTGACTTAGACTTTAGAGACAATGACCATGAATGAAGTGACTAGTAAAAACAAGACTTAACTAAGTTTTAGAGCGAAATATCAGCCGATGTAAACTGTAAACAGACTACTTCCAGGGTGCCTTAGAGATAGCAAGCTTGTTATGAACATAGCGAATTAGCTGACATTTGATGGTTCCCTTCATTACTATGATTAAACTTCTTGTTCAGTATCAGCATCGACTTTAGATTACGTTAGAACTTATATATTGATTGTACAGCCTTTTGCCTGTGTTATTGGATTTCGTTGAACTTGAGTGTTACCTTTGTTTGGTTTATCTGCATTAGACACAGCAGAAGCGCCTAACTCTTAGTAATACTATATCTATTATGAGTCTCTAAATCTATATGAATAGGCATGGATGTAGTCTGATGTACAGTAACATTATATTTATTTAGGTTTTTCTGATTTTGTTTATTTAGTGTGTTTAATAGCTTATAAAAACAATGTAGCAAACTCAGTGATGGTACAATAAAAAAAACTACATTACATTATTTTTCCAACAAAAAAACAAAAACTAAATAATACTGTTTCTACTTATTCCAGAATCTTGTGGATGGTTCCTGTATATGCCTTAAATGCGGTATGTTATATTATTTCATGTCATTTGTGCTACTTTTTATTTTTTTAAATTTGTTTAAGTTTCATATTTTCTGTAATTGTGAACATTATTATGTCTGACTCAAAACTTAAGTGCATCATATGATAGCTGCCCACAGCACATAGCCTACCTCACAGCCAGTAAACTATCTAGATTGCAATCTGTTTTTTTCTTTTAAATATATTATCAACTTTCTTTTTTTTTTATTCTTTTATCAGTGGTTTGCTCTCAGATTTCCAAAAGCTGCTATTTATTTGGACACTTTAAGAGAATGCTATGAAGCTTATGTGATTTATAATTTCATGGCTTATTTGTTATCCTTTCTGCATCACGATCATCCTGACTTAAGCTCTGAGGTAATTAGGTAGTTAACTATTTAGAAGTCAAAATTTTTATGCTAAAAATATTTGATTGCTTAAACTTTTAATTTATATTTAATATGTAAATTTACAACTTTGACAAGCAATTCAAATAAAAAAAAAAGATAGTTGATTAATTTACTTTCAATTAAATATACTGAATAATTAAACAAAAAACTAAAACAAAATACTATTCATGAATATATGTTTTAATTACTATGCTCCAACTCCCATGTCACTTTAAATTAAAAAAACTCTATAAAAATGACTAATTGGACTAATTGCATATTAAAAGTATCCCATAACTTGTATTTCTTGAATGTAGACCCAGTTCCTAAAAATGAGCTGTAGCTTTATCTGATTTTCATATATATAAAAGTATTATGTATAGATTGCTAGGAAAAAAAATGAAAGTAATATTTATTTGCAATGATCAGGGGTTTATTTTATATTCCTCAGGTAGAGGACAATTCTATTACATTTGTGTTTCCACTTTGTTTTCTGCCACCTTGCAAAAATGGAAGGTAAAATTTGGGTTATTTTTGTATTTATTTATTTTTTTCAATAAAAAGGTAGACTCTTTTTTTTTTTTTCATTTCAATATTGAAATTTTTATATCTACAAAACTTTAATTTTTGAATGATTACGAGAAAATTCATCTAATTAGAAACTAAGACAATGTTTACACTGAAAACAAGGGCTTATTAAATTTTTGTGTGCATTTGCACATTCAAAGTACCTTTTGTTTGGAATCAATTATCAATTTTATGTATTTTTATTTTGTAATGCTAACACTAGGACATGGGCTACATTTGTATTTGTTTTCCAGTAAATTTATGCAGCATTGCAAGCATGGGGTCCTACAGTACACTCTGGTCAGACCAATCATGGCAGCCATAGCTTTGTAAGTAAAACTATGGTTCATTTATGTTAGCCTTATAAGATGGAGGTTAGATAATCAGGAGCTTTTCCCATGATAACCTGTTTGAATATCTGTGAAGTGGTAGCAGTCACTTAATTTGATGATCTAATCCACTTGTTTTTTCTTTTTTTTTTTTTTTTTTTTGTCCTAAGCAGTGATGTATATCCACAGACATACACAATATACATACAAGGAAGTTTTGCAAGATTTATAAGCGTTAAGATTATGACCTGTGCATATAATATATGGGCATCAGCAATGGTTAGAAGCCTTTCCCTTGTTTGTGTTTGGCTGCGAGGCAGCAGAGGCTTTTCCTTCTCCTAGGTGGATAACCTGGTAAGGCTATCGAGTCCCTCCTACCCAAATCTTACAGGATAAGGCAACAGTTTCTCATCTTTACCCCTACTCCTGTTAGTTTTACCTAGCCAAATATATGACCCGAACATGAAAGCCAGGAGTTGGATTGGTTGTAAGAGGCTATTTTAGAAGCATGCCATTGGAAGCATTTTAATGAAGAGCTAATATCCGTTACCACTTCTGGCAATAACAACCTTCTGGAACCAAACAATAGCACTGAAAAACAAAAGTCTGGAGCATACATATAAGTTGAAAGTAACATAAAACGGCTATATCTTTGAGCTAGTTAAGTGAAACATTTACCTTCAAGAACTGAAGAAAATACTGCAACTAGAGAAATAGATTCCCAACCAACAGGGACGATATACAGCCAACCTCTACAATACTTGCGTATGCCGATAACATTGCCTTATTGGGTAAAGAAACCTCTGACATTGCTAGAGCCTTTACACAACTAGAAGAAGCATCTCGACCAGCAGGACAGTAAAACCAAATAGATCACAATGACAAGAGACAATCAAACAGAGGGACAATATATCAAAATCAAACACCACGAATTTGAAAATGAACAAACTTTCAAATCTAGGAAGTACAATTGATTTAAAAAATGATCTTTTAACAGAAATAAAGGAAAGAATAGCATGAGGCAACAGAGCATTTTATAGCACCCATCATTTACTTAAGAGCAAAACAATATCAAGGAAAATCAAGAAAATAATATACAAAACTATAATAAGACCAGCAGCAATGTATGCAAGTGAGACCTGGACACTGACTAAGACATCTGAAAATTTACTAAATACTGTGGAACGAAAAATTCTTAGGAAAATCTGTGGTGCTAAACAGGATAAAACAGGGTGGAGGACTTGCACAAACCATGAGATAAATCAATTGTATGAAGACCCACCAATAGTGACCAAAATAAAAAAGAATACTATGTTGGGCAGGTCACTTTGAAAGAATGTGAGATAACAGAGGAGTGAAAATTGTATACAAGCAAAAACCAAAAGGCAGGCAAACCAAAGGCAGACCCCAAATGCGATGGATTGATGATGTGGAGGCAGATCTGCAACAGCTTGGGGTTAGGGCGTGGAGACAAAAGGCCCAGGAGAGATCTGAATGGAAGGATGTGTTGAAGCAGGCCAGAGTCCTCCATGGGCTGTAGTGCCACTGGGATGGATGGATGACATGAAGGCCATTAGTTGGATTGCTTGTAAAATGCTATTTTAGATGGATTCCATTGGAAGCATTTTATAGGTAATGAAGAGCTAATATCCGTTACCATTTCTGGCAATAACAACTTTCTGGAACCAAACAATAGCACCGAAATGAAAAGTCTGGAGCAACCCATAAGTCGAAAGTAACATAAAAGCTGCTATATTTTTGAGCTAGTTAAGTGAAACATTTACCTTCAAGAATTGAAGAAGAGACTGCTACTGGAGAAATGGGTTCATTTTTATTTGTGGCTGTAGTAACAGCCACCAGTAAAACTTTTAGACACATTTGTCTCTCAAGATATCAAGAACCAGATTTATTTTAATTTTATTCTACCTTTCTTTGCATTATATGTGTTTTTGTTATTAAAGCTTTTGCTTTATTTACCTTCTATGACCAGTATCTGTGAGATGTGTGGGAAGTATGATGAGGGAGACTTCAACTTCAAGTCTGCCTGGTCCTACATCGTTGTCATTAGCAACTTATCTCAAATAGTAAGTCAGCTATTCATGGCATATAATCTCATGGAAAAAATAGTATGATCTTTTTGTTACATTTTTCTGTTCAAATTTAATCTTTCAGCATTGAATAAGATATAAGTGATCCAAAGGCAAACAGAATGTGCACTTAATACTTGAGTTCTAGAATATGATATTATAAACATGGTAAAAAAATCTACTACTAGTAATATGACAATTTTTTGTGGTTTGAAGCATTGTTGTTAGTGTAGAAATCAACATACATGAACGCAAATCTTCATAACATGGTTGCAATTTTATATGGAGTTGCACAAAGCAAACATCATCCATAAGAATTGTCAAACCTAAAACATGACATTGCAAATAATTGTTTCATGTTATATAGATTAACTTGTGCTAAAATATATACATTTAATTTATTGTATTTTTCTCTAGTTATATATATTTAAAAATATATTTCTTTTCATTTTTGTTAACTGCAGAGCTTCTTGTTGATTAAATACCTTGCTTCTTCATTATATTTTCTTACTGTTTAGATTGAGTCACTATGACCTTACAACAAGACATATATTTATAAATCTATGATATCATATGGTTACTATAATCAGAATTGTTAGAAACAGCCTCTTGCATTTGTAGTTAACACTGCCTAGTTCTAAAATATGAAGAACTTAAGTGATGGGAACTAAACTAACTTTTAAAAGTTAAACTAAAACTAGTTTTCAACTAAAATAAAGTAGCTAAACTATTAGTTTATCATGAATTTCAAAAGATAGTTAAACAACCAAAGAAAGTTAATTAAACTATAACAAACTTTTCATAACTTTTTTTTGGGGGGGGGGGGGGGGGGCAGGGTTCAACTACACCTATATAGATCTTATAATCCGATTGTATGCCTACGGTACAGATCGATCTTATTCTTTTAACATTCTAGTAATATTTATCCATAATAAAATCAGTAATAAGGAATATGTTTCTTACATAAATGTTAATGCTCAATAAAATAAAAATGTCTAGAAATAAATGTGTGTGCTTGTATTTTTGCCTTGAATTAAAACCTTTAGAAAATAATGGTACTCTTTTTTTAAAATTATATTAACTTATTATATAATGGAAAAGTTTAAAGTTTAAAATCTCATTAAATAACATAGATTTAGAATTTCAAATTTAGATCTAGTATCCAAAGAAACGAAATCGTTGGAGTTTTAAAAATATTTGACCCGTATAACTATTTTATAGTGTAAAATACATGCTTGACTAATCATGCCGATGTGCTATTTTTTTGTCTGACCACTAAAAATACAACTAACACTATTCATAACCGTTAAACGCGCAAGGGAAAAAAAACAGGGTGATCTTGTCATTATGGACTGCAACACTCAGTACACTATATAGGCCTACACGTGTACGTCTATCTGGCCAGATTGTTAAAATCAGTCTGTTTACTTTTTGGACAAGGAGGGTGTGTAACTATTTTAGTGTAAAGATATAACTATGAACATACTTGACTAGCCACGCCAGTGTGTTATTTTCTTGTCTGACCTCTCCAAATTAAGCAAACACTTATGAATAACGCTTAATGCAGGGTAGTCTTCCAGTATTATCGACTACACACATACAGTACACTTGGCCTACATGTGTATGTCTAGCTGACCAGGTTGTTAAAATCAGTTGGACACAGACTATTTACTTTATGGTCAGAGAGGGTGTGGATTAAGATTTTTTTTTTCTAGAGTTGGTTACCCTAATGCTTTTAGATCTATATAGGCCTAGCTATTGATTTAGACTAGATCTCAATAATAAGTCTTAAGACTATAAAAAGGGTGTACTTGATGTTCCTGCAGTTAAAAAATATTGTTTGCCGCAACTGAATTGATTAAAACCACTAAATATTGACGTAACTCACTAATCAAATTCCCACTATAAACAGAAATTAAACACTACCACGTTACTCACAAAAAAATTCGGAACAACCTCATTCATAATATTGCATTGAAGCTTTTGGCAAAAATGTTTAACATTTTATAATACTGCTACTTTCCATTGCAAATATTTACTCCCATAACTTCTACCACCACCTTACTTTACCCTCTTCGAATGCAGACTGACTAAATAGTTGTTAACTGCATCATTTTTTTGATAATCAAAGTTATTGATATCACATGACCAGAAAACAGGGATGTGCGTTTCAACCCTGACCTCATGTTGAAAAGTTTTACAAATTTTAATTTAACTTTTTAGTTAGTAACTAAAAAAAATTAATTAAACTATGATTAACATTTTAATTAACTTTTGCCCATCACTAAAGAACTTGTTAAATGTCATATAGATATTAGAAAAATAAATGTACAGCAGTGATAGTAATCTGAACAATTAGAAGTACAAAATGTTTTCTACAAGAGGTTCAAGACAATGGCAGAACTCGTTGAAACTTTGAATTTGTATTTTCCAGTTTGCCATGTACTGCCTTGTCATGTTCTACAGAGCCTTCAGACAAGAGCTGAAACCTTTGAAACCTGTGCCTAAATTCCTTTGTGTAAAAGCTGTAGTGTTTTTGTCCTTTTGGTATGTTATTTAATAGATGAGATCTCCTCAGTAAAATGTGTTGTCTAGTTATCACTTTCTGAGCTTCATTAAACATTATGCCCATAGAAACTAAATGGTTTGGGGTTATAAACCTGAACAAGCATGTCACAAAGCATCACACAGTGCAAATAGCTTGGAGTCAATTCTTGAAATTTTTTTTCTGTAGCATCATCTAGCTGCAAAATTAGAAAACATACAGTCTTGAAATACTCTTGATAAAACTCTTTTCATGCCCTTTATTCTTTACTAATGTTTTGTGGATGGATTGTTTTAAAGCTTAAGGGCTGTAAAGCTGTTGTGAAGTTAATAGTTTATGGGCAGCAAAAAAATACAAAACTATATTCATTTTGTTAAATGGCTAAAAATGTTTCATCTCAAGATTGTTGTTAAATATGTACATTTTCAAACCTCTCTTGTATTTGATCTTCTTGAGTTTAACCACTCAACAAAACTCTTCTTCTTTAGGTAGCAGTGACTATCAATAAAATGTTTAACTGCTTCTCTGAAAATAAGGTTAATACAATGATTGCTGCACACAAAATAATCTAAACTTGCTGTTCCATATCTCAAACTCTAATCTATCAGACCAGGGCAATATACCTTTTAGCTGTCTTAAAACATCTTACAATTAAATCATTGTTCTAAATAATAAAATGAGTTGTTTTTTATAATGGAATTTCTTATGAAATCTCCAAGCATCAGCTCAGCACCAAAAGTAAGCAGATAGAATGAATATTATTTTTTTTTTCTAGGCAAGGCTTACTTATAGCAGCTCTAGCCAAATTGAATGTGATACCTTCTAATGGAACATGGGTGTTTTATGACAACATTAAAGAAGTGTCCACTGGAATTCAGGTTTTGTTTCTTTAACATTTTACAGAAATTGCTCTGGTTGTTATACTATACAAATTATTTTATCTATGTAGGATTGATCTTGGGTCATAAACATTAAATCTTGATAAGAAACACTAAATTTATAGTATGGCATCATGACAAAAATATGCATGAAAATATAGTCTTGAATCTAAAATGGTATTTCAAATTATTTTCCTTCTTTATCTACAGGATTTTCTCATTTGTATTGAAATGTTTCTGGCAGCAGTGGCTCATTACTTCTCTTTCTCCCATAAACCCTTTGTGAACCCTGCAGCAGAGCAGCAGAACTGTTGTGACTCTTTTCTATCAATGTGGGACGTCAGGGATGTGACCGGAGATGTTGCAGAGCACGCTAGATTTTTAGGTCAGTGGAATAGTTCTTATATTCTGATATCGCAGTGTTACCTCACCTTGTCCTAGTGGTGCAGTTGCAAAGTATCTTAATAGCTAGCTTATGGGGTAATTAATGGTAGCACACCAACATGAGGTTTAAATTTGATAACATTTTTTTAAAATTTCATTAATTGAAACTGATGAACTATTTTAGTAATCTTTAATAAAAAAAAAGTCTTTAAAAACCATTTATATATGGTATTTTAAAGTATTATATATAAAAATGATTGCCTACCTAATATGGATTAGCTGAGGCATGGGCATAGCCAGGGGAGGTTCTTGGGTTTCAACCCCCCCTCTCTGAAAATAAATCCTGGCTACGCCCATGAGCTAAGGCTCAGTCCCTATAAAGTGTAAGCTATCATTGGCTATAATAATGTATTTGTATAAATTGATTTCTATAAATTTATTTTATTAAATCTTATGCTACAACAGGGCGAGGGATGCAAAAAACTTTAAACTTGGGCAAACGACTGGTAGCAAGAAATGATGAACGAACACCTTTACTTTCTGGGCTCAGCTCAGACCTGACTAGCCAACAGACAACAGCCGCTGCCTCTTCAGATGGAAACATTGACTCTTACACTGAAAGCTTTAGCTCGACTGTCAAAGCTAATGCAAGTATGAACAACTATGCCATATTTGAAAACAGCACAGAGAATCAACTTAAAGGTCTGTCCAGGTCTGTTAGTCTTCAAGGCTATGGCAGTGGGGAAGATGAGAATTTCGAGGTGTTACGAACTGAGGAAACAGAAGCACAGCCAACACATAGCAGAATGTCTGCTGGAGTTTTGGAATATCAGCAGAGTTCATATAGCGCAGATCAAAATGTGAGCAGTGATAATAACACAAACACTAATCAGCTTAATGACAATGCACATCATGTAAACCAGTTTACTAACAAAGAACAGGATCTTTTAGATTTAGATAAGGCTCAGCATTCCAAGGCAGAGGATGTGGCTCCACATTTGTCGAGTTCATTAGATACTACAGAAAATCAACCTATAATGTCAACTGGTGATTCTCCTGTTGTAGAAGTGAACGAAAGAGATAACCCTGTTGTATAATTTATAGTAGGTAGATAGTAGGTAAAAGTTGTGTGTTTCATATATTGTAGATCAATCATTTGTATTTAATCCAACACACAGGCCCTCTCCATGCAGTCTGGATATTGTATCTCGAGTATCACCTATAAGAAAAGCTTGTCAATAAGAAAAGTCAATTACACTTGTGTATCAATTAATTTTCTCATTTTGTGCTTTTTTGGATTGAAATATAAACATTGTAATTGCTATCGGTATCCGTTGTTTTTTCACCTAACTAGAAAGGAACAACATAACAGTAAAAGTATTTTCCACTTTTACTTTACCAGGAGAGGGGAGTGTCTATTGTGACCATTTCACTAGTCTATTTTACAATGTATTGCCACTATGATATTTCACAATAAGACGTTCTCAAATTTAAGTATATATTTTATCTCAGTGTTACTAAATATTTTATTGGATAATTTGAGCAATGCCTCATATTTTTTGTACTTTGTCTTTCATGATTTTTTTTAGTCATTTTCAAAGCCTAGTATTTATCACAATACTAAGGTGCTCATTTCCTAAAGGGGGAATGCATTTTGAGGATACTGATGGTGTTTAATGCCCAATTTTTCATTTATGCAATCGGGATGAAGTTTTTAGATTTTTTTATATCAAGAAAAGTTGTGTTTTTTAAAATCTGTTCATTGTGGTTTTGCATTGACTATTTCTTTTACTAATACCATATATATAGATCTTAAATTTTGAATTTTTATCAAGAAAATGTGTATATTTTAAAAAAATGCTCATGTATTAGTCAGTTCTAAGTAGCTGCCTTGCAGGATATTAAAATATCTTAATGGCATGTAACAAACTGCTATTATTTTAATCCTTTTTACTGTAAAGAAAAATTTCCAGGCATCTCTATATTATTATTTACAGTTTTTTATTTCATAACTCAAATCTCAATTGTATGAGAAAATATTTATTCATCTAAAGCTTAACTCTAACTCTGTCTGTATGGTAAAAAGATTATGCATGTTACTTCTCCCACACCCAGTCTCGGATTAGGCTGAAATTTTGCATAATTATTTCTTTTACCAATTGCCGATTAGTTAATTAACTATTGGTAATTATTAATTTGTTTGTTATCTTGAACAAGGGAAAGAAATACTTGACAGATGTGGTTGTAGTATAAGTTGAATTAGTCCCCTTGAGGACTCAAGCCATGAGTGAAAATTTCTTTTTTGCATTTAAACATTTACCAAGATGCCCCCTTCTTCCCTCCCCCTTTCACAACTGGTCCAGACAAGTGATAGGATCATAGTGCATAGAGAAAGCTAAACAGAAACAATAGGTAAAAATATTTCTAATTGCACAGATTTATTATGTCTAGGTCAATATTACTTATAATTACAAGACTGATCCAAACTAATTGATACAATATAACTTAAAAGCTTTGTTTTTAAAAAGGTAATTTTGATGTTTTTCTTAATAGGACAAATGTTTTTCAAATAGTAAAAGCACAGGACTATTTTTTACTGAGCTGATATCAACTCATTCCATTTGTCTGTCCACATTATTTCTTCCACTTCCCATTCTCTTATGTAGCTGAAACTTTGCACAAATCATTCATTGTTGACAACACATGAATCAGTGAAAAAAAGATCCAATAAGTTAATTAATTAATTGTAGTTCATTAATTTTGTTTGGAAGACTGAAATACTGCTTCAAATGGAAATCATTCTCTCAACAATAAATATAGCCATTGCCCCTTTGGCTATATTAAGTACAGTGCTGCCAGTTTCAGAAACACTTTTATTCTCTAATGACGATAACTGAAAAGTTTTTCTATTAGCCTTGATCTTTTTTCACTCAATAGAAACAAGGTTTACATATAGGGTCAAAGTTATCTTATTCAGCAGTGTTGTGAAAAAAATAATTAAAATTGCCAATAGGAAACCCCAAATGTTTTTTTATGTACTATCAAAATGTTTGTGTACTATAGTTCAATCATTTCAATCATTTTAATATGTTGATGGAGACTGAATTCATGATTGAAATTGTAAACATTTATGTTTATGTGTAGTCTAGTTATGTACAAAGAAATGATTAATTTTTTTAAATATTTTTTTTTAGAATCATATTTAGTTGCTTGTTATTTTGATGATCAGCTTAATTTAGAATTCAAATTCACTTAGCTCAATTTATGACCATAAACAAGAAAAAAATTACACAATGCACTTCTGAAAAACTTATTTTGTTCAAAGTAGTTTTGATCATTTAAAATGAAGAAAAACATTCTACTAATGAAGGCATATCTATATAGCTAGATAGATCTATATAAATAATAAAGTACATATCTACTAATTAGGATTGGAGAAGTTCTGTTTTCAGTGACTAACATTAACACAAATAAAATGACAGATTCAAAGCATCACTTGTTTTTGTTTTAATTTAATAGCTTCCGTTCACAATTTTCAAATCTACTGTCTTCTGTGAACGTTGTGGCAGTCCAAATGTACAGGACCATTGAGTCAGTCTTAGTTGAAATGTACAGGACTGTTGAGTCAGTCTTGAGTCGAAATGTACAGGACTGTTGTGTCAGTCTTGAGTCCAAATTTACAGGACCAGAACCTTTTTTGGGGCTGCTTGTTAGTGATGAAGAATAAGTTACATTGCTGCACCTCAAGCTTTCTACGATCACCCGTCGCGATTATGCTTCATATGGAAATGAGATGAATGCATGGGCATTAGCAATGCTCGAACAATGTCGCTTACACAGCAGTTCCCCACTTCACGCAGCAGGTGCCGATACAGTTACATCTAGCACTATGTGCTTCACCTGCCTAAAGGTCTTCTTTAATCCTGCGTTTGGTTAAGGCAGCAGAGATTGGAATTCAAACTTTTTATTCTCCTTGGTGAGTAACAAGCCAAGACTAATGAATCCCTCGGATCCTACCAAAGGCTTACTTATTTAGGCGCCAGTTGGTAGGTCTTGGCCTCTTCTCCTGTCAGTGATAGCAGTTACGGTGGACCCATTATCTGAATCACACGTGAAGGCCAGGAGTAGGAAAGTTTGTCAGAGGCTATTTGAGACGCATGGCATTGGAAGCAGTTTGTAGGTAGTGAAGGGCTTATATCCATTACCATTTTGGCAAAAAAAGTAATTATTTGCTCATAATTTTCTTCCGTTTCAAGGAAATTCCCTCTAGTCAAAGTGGTTACAAAATGGCCAAATTTGGATTTAAATTATTAGAAGCATTGTGATATCAAACAATCTGTGAAAAAAGACCCTTTATTTTTTTCCTTTTTTTTTTTTTTTTTTTTTTTTTTTTACTAGTGAAATTTCACTGCCAATTTTAATAACGCGACAAGTATTCTTGGAATTCCTAACAACAAAGTTATCGGGCTAAGTCTTCATTATAAAAACCAATAATGAAACGTATGAATATATATTTTAAATAGATGTGTAATACTAAGAAACACTACTCAATATTTTATACAGAGGCTGCCTTACCGGTGCGCGGGCCCCTGTGCGAATGTCACATCAGGGTCAGGAATAAACGTAGGCCTACATTTGTACGATGGGCTGACGGTGACAAAAGCTTTTCTTTATCACCTCGTATTTCCATTGTTTTAATATTCTTTCGTTTTTTATATGGAATTTTATAATCAAATATTAAGTTTAACAATCTATACAAGTATATTTCTTTACACAAAACTTGGATATTAATACTCTATTTAGGCTATTCTTTAATATTGGAAATGTCTTATTTTTTATAAAATGAAAATTTTATTTTGCTCATTTTAAATGTTCAGTTCTTTTTTTTTTAATATAAAATATGTTTATTGCAAAATGTTGTTTTCTAAAATATCGACAGAAATCCTGGTGCTAAATCGGCTTAATTAACAGTCATGACTGACTCATGACCATTTAAATTAGTTGTTAGTTTATTCGTTTATAAGGGGCTTAGAGGCTGAGTAGTAAAGCGTTTGCCTTCCGAACTGAGTTGTCGAATTTTGAACCCCGGCGAAGACTGGGATTTTGAGCACTAATGGGGGGGGGGGGGGGGGTGACATACGTCGGTCGGCGTGATGGCCATATGACTGTCGCAGTGTCGCTAACTGTCGGCCATAGAAATAGATGAGCTTTACATATCTGCCCCCAAGGATCGCAAGGTCCGAAAGGAGTATCTTACCTTTTTTTACCTTACCTTTTTACTGCAGACCATGCATGGAGCTGCTTCAACAAAACAAAACCCACAGATATTGAAAAGAGCGATGAAGCAAATTAATTGTGGAAGCATACCAACAAATAACACTTCTTGGTGACTTATATGATACAGACGTTACTTCAAAAAAGAAGACTACTTCCTACGTGTCATACATTTAGTCATGCAGTGACCTAAATTCTGCCAAGTCATTGGTTTTCCTGGCTAGCTCAGGCAACCCATTCCTTTATCTTTGTGTCTTTCTGAGTATTTAATTAGATTTTGTATTTGAAGATTATGGTTCAGTGTTTTATGTATAATTGCTACTTTACTTTTGAGTCTTCTATCCTGAATTTAGTGATTTTACTAAAGGTGTTACTCAAGTCAAATGTAAATATTCGTTTGTTATTAATCTCACTGCTTATTTTGTGTCTGTTACAGTTTTCTAGAGTTGATGGGTCCCAAACAGAGGATACTTAACCAAGGTTATATAACATTTTAGTTTTATGTTCTTATTTGATTTATAGAACCCTAATGCTTTGTTTGATTTTTTTTGATAGTTTCATCAATATGATTATGAAACAAAGGCAAAATATTGGGAATATGGCAGTTTGTACTTTTCAAATCTAAAGATCATAGTTATATATTGGCTGAAATATTAGTCCTAGAATTTATAGCTCAATTGCCGCCTTTTTTTTTTCACATAGATATAGTACAGAAAAAAGTAAAGTAAAAATAACTTCCTACTGCCAGTCTATATTTATTTATGTCTATGATTACACCTTATTATTTTGCGATTTTAGACTGTGTTACTGGTTTACCATGAAAAAGGTATGTGAAATTAATTTGTTTTAGTTTTTGTTACTCTTAATAACTGACATTTCTCTGGGTGGAAAGACATGATCCAATTTTGGTAACGTTTTGAGATAGTTGGAAATGTCTAAGGATTTTGACTGTTTTTTATGTTTGCCATTATTACCAACTAGATCTGGTCAATTGAAATCTGTCTTGTCTGTTCATACAAGCCTGTCTACGTAGAAAAGCCAAGTGCTAGACCCGAATGGCTCCTGTTTCAAGTGTGTGTGTTATTGTTAGCTTATTAACCAATTATTGAAGACTTTTGTTTTTCAATAAACCTAGGTCTGTTGGAAGGAAATCCAACACCTCTTTGTCCAGACCTGGCCTAACAATTGCGGGGCCCTATGCAAAACGGATTGCGCCGGGCCGGCCCTGGTAGGGATAAGAATGATGTCAAAATTAAGATTGTGTATTTTATTAAACAAAAGCTGACAGTGCCGTTATTTTTTATCCGCGCGTAGGATTGCCATCGCAAAATGACAATTTTTTTATTTTTCATTTTTTTATGAGTTTTTAGGAGATTTTAATAATTTTAGGAGATTTCCATGACTTAAAAAAAAATATATTTTGCAATTACAGTAGATTCCAGGAGGCCTGGAAAATCAGAAGGCGGCGGAAACCCTGTTATTATATATATAAAATATAATGGTTTAATTTAATAATGTACACCTAGAATTATCGCGGAAACTATGACAGTATATGTTGCAGTGGCCTAAGTCCTGACTGAAGAGGTTTTTTTTTTTTGCAGATTTTTCGCTTTGAGAAATGAAGTCCTTACTAACTCTTGAAAACCTCATAAGAGTGAAAAAAACAACAACCACTAAATAAAACATTATTCTGGCTATTAGTAAATAATTCTGAGATAGAGAAACTTTATTATTAAGGCATTTATTGAAGAACCATATCAGTTGTTTTTTTAACAACATAAAACAATAAGAAAATTTAAATAATGTTAAGTTAAAAAAAAATGATACAGTCAAACACACAAACATAAATGAACATTAATAAGCAAATATTTGAACTATTGTTGAAAGACTAATAATCAATAGATTGGTAAGTTGTTCCAAGATTTGTAGATTGGTAGATAGATTGGTACATTTGTGTAATATATACAGAGATATATACTACCAAAACAAAACTAGTACCTTTACCAGTAAGTTAAATAACATTTTAAAAATTATGAGCATTTTGTGTTCAACCTTATTTTGTAGATTTTAATATTAATACAATGTTAGTCACTTGACTCTAGCAATAACAATTTCTCTAATTACATATAAATGTGACTAAGTTGAATATTTTACAATGTAATTTTTGTTTACCCCAATCTTGTTGAAACGTTCAAAACAGTTAAACTTATATATGTCAGGAATGTTGGAAGCATCATTCTTATAGAAAAAATGCTAACTAGTGTCTCTGTTAAGTCTTACTATTTGGCATTCAATCAATTTTTGTCCTTATTCTTGAGCATGGATAAAATGTTTTTGTTTTTAGTGTTAATAGCTTTAGTGTAAACATGCAAGATGGAAGAATCCCAAGACTAACCTACAGAGATGTCTGCAAGCGAGCCTTGAGAGCCACAAGCATTGACCAAAGTATGTGGGAGAAGATAGTCCAAGACCAACAGCATGGAGACACACTGGACGTGCCGGTACGAACTTCGCAGAATGCTAAAGAAACGAATCTGCATCAGCCAAGAGAAAGAAAAAGAAAGCTGCCCAGTCAGCTAGCCCTAGGACAGATGCATATACATGTGTGGCAAACTCTGCTGCTCCAGAATAGGCTTGATCATTCACTCCAGATTCTGCCCCATCTCAAGTCGTAACCAAAGCCAGTGACTCATCTGGGCGCATTCATTGTCTTCTGAGACAGAAGGAGCCATGAAAAACTGTGTAACAGACATAACGAAATTATAAATAGTTTTGCTTGTTTGCATACAGAAAATAAAAGTGATGAGAGTTTCAAATAGCCTGTAATCTATAACTGTTACGGATGTCATTGAGTAAAGAAAAAAACAAAAACAAAAAAAGACAGTCACCATCTATGAGCTAGGTCTACAAGTTTAAAAAAAGACTTAATATACAAACGTTAGTTGCTTACACTGTAAAAGACATTTTCACTCTCACAATGGCTCCTTGTTAAATCAGTAGGAAAGACAAAAGCCAGACAATACTTTCTATAATATATGGCAGGCAAAAGCATTCTATTCTAATGTTTCCCTATTGTAATGTTTCAGACCTTGCAACCTATGGGCCAGATGTAAAGCTCTATTTCTATGGTCAACTGTTAAGAGGGTGTCATGTGGCCAGAACAATAATCAACCACCCTTACTTTCCAAACATATGTCAGGCACCCAATAGAATTAATTGGGTGGACTCCAAGGGGTGTGCTAAAAATGACGTTTAAAATCCCATTCTTCACAGGATTTGAATCTTTGACCTCTCAGAACTGAAACAAAGTACTACCCCTCATCCACTCCACCTCTTCTCTATTGTAGTTAAAGATTTTTAACCATTGAACATTTGTTCTCTTTAGTGTGTAATAGGATTGGAAATACTGCAAGTCCTTGCTGCCGTAATGTTTTGTTATACTGATTTAATCATTTAGCTACAAAGTTGTATTTGATAAATAATTTGAAAATAGCAACAACAATAAAGCAGGTCCTTGAATTTATCCATTTTATACATAAATTCTAAAGAATACCATGTACATCATTTCAATGTTGTTATTGTTTTGTATATATAAAACTTTTTCTATGTTTTAATTTTATTTTTCTTTCTTTTAATTTAATGTAATTTAAATGTAAAACAAAAATAATTAGAGTACACAAAAAAATACATGTATACAAGATACAATTAACTCAATTGATCAAAAAATTTTGTGATAAAAAAAAAAAGAAAGATATATGGCAACAGAAATGACATGTAATTGATCGACTGAGACTAAAAGTTGCTTTTAAATAATAGTAGTATTTTAAATACAATTTTAAAAAGTGCAAACAAAGATCATGCGTTTGCCTGATATGTTTGAAGTCAATTTTAACATTGTGTGAATCCCTTAAATGCAGATAGTTCCTCAACATTTGTGTGTAATGTTTCATATATATGTGTTTATAAAACACTCTTTCATATCTTTGGCTTGTGTCTGTAAAACAGTGTTTGGTGTCTGTGTTTGCCATGTTACACATTTAAAGTGTGCTGCATATATTTTGTTTGTGAGCAATATCATTTTGAAAAACAAACAAAAAAATGTTAGCCTTGAACTGCTTCAAGAGCTTATAAGGCTATGAAGTTCAAGGTTCCCCTTCTAGCATAGCCACCACTGATTTACTTTTACAAAGATATGCCAGGTACTTGTAAAAGATGTGAACCAAACATAGCAACATTGGTTTCCAAAAAATAATTTTACAGTTCTGACACAACATTTGATATTTTTTTCTTACTGAGCAGGAATGAACATTTCTTGAAAGTGTTTACTAGGGGGTAAATAATATTAATGTTTAAAGCAGCTACTTGGTACAAAAAGAAAGGCTAAGGGCTGAGTTGCCTAACTTAAATTGAATGTCCATGAATTCCCCTTTTACTACTGATGGTGAGTGAGGGACCATAACCGCAGCTTGTTGCCAGTGTTGAGGGTAGATGAGTGTACTAATGCTGACAGTAGGTGACATGTGCAGGTCAAACCAATAGATCAATGCAGTGATATTGCCAGACTCTATAACAGGTATCTGTATTTCAGAAACAAAAATTACATTCTAAATATTTTTTTTGGAAATAAAATTAAGAAAACTAAGTAGGCCTTGTCAGGTCCATTTCAGAGTTGTTAATATTTTAGAGAATAATAAAGTAGACAACAGAAAAGGGAAATCAAAGAGTTTTGACTAAAAGAATTGAAAAAAAAAATATTTTTTTTTTGATCTCCAAAAGTTCAAATCACGAGTTAGTTAAACTTTAAGCTCAGGAGTTAAATTTACTGATGTTCATTAATGTAATTTATAACTGAATTAATGAAATGTAGAAACTAATATCAAATGCTTGAATAACATTTCTAATAAAAAATGAATAAATACTTTTTTAACTCATTGGCCGTGGTGGTTTTTTTTGTAAAAGAAATGCAACTTTTTTTGGACTACTGTAGCCATGGGGACGTTTTTTACAGATCAACAATCGTATAAAAAAAATTCAAATAAATGTCTAAATTTAGGCCAAAAGCTTGTTATTGCTATGTAAATAAAGGATGAAGAACTCTTTTATAGAGAGAAAATAGTTCAAGTATTGTTAGTTAAAAATTTAGATTAAAATGCTACTTTAACTTTGTTATATATTTTGGCTATTTCAATATTTAAAGTAATTTAGAATAAATTAAAACTTGCCTGTAATCTCTGTATTTGATTCATTTCATTAGTTTCATCTTCCCCTTTGTCTTGATCATCCTTCAACAATACAGTTTCATCGACATCATTATTGGGCTTGTGATTTGGGAATGATTCTGAGTGACAAACGTTATTTTGTGAAATAATGGGTGCTGGGGATGGACTTGATGATGAAAGTTTGTTTAGAGTGGTATCTATTTCATTGGACATTTTTAAAGAGTCAACTTCTATAGTAGCACCATCAACAGAATGATTGAAATGAGAGAATCTGAGGGCATCATTTTTATTGTTATTTGGTCCTGGGATGAATGTGTTCTCTGCTGCCATTGTAGTTTGGTCCTTTTCTAAACTCTTGGAATGACAGGGTGATACCTGGTCAGGTGTAGATGAGGTAAGCATTGAACACTGTGGGCACTGACTGGTGTTGCTAGGCAGACTGGTTTCAATGATGTGATTGTGAGAACAAAGATAATGTTTTGATCCAGTGGCACTTCGAGATTCTAAATTCTGTAGAACAGAACAGGGTTCAGCTCTCTCTTTACATTGTGAACTCTTTACATTGACGATGTTGCAGCTGACATTGTTGTTAACTTGACTTAAATTGGCATCACCAGAGTTACTAACAGCAATATTGACATTTACAGAGGCTGTCGTTTGCTGACTAGTCGAACTGAACACTTGGGATGATTTGGACTGAAGAGTATCATTCTGTACATGGAATATTTTATTCAAGCTTACAGAGAATATCTTGAAAGGCTCTGTCAATTTTGAATGTGACAATGTACTCAGCAGAATGCCTTGGTAATTCCTAGTCTGCAATACAATTTATATTTGTCTTACACAATAAAACAGAGCATCAATATGGATGATTTTATAATCTTAGCTTATACCACATTCTTTTGAGTATTATTTCATACAACTTATGCTTAACTTGCATTGGTCATAACAAAAAAATTTATCAGGTACGCCAAGTAAATAAGCTAGTTCATTGCAGCTAAATGAATATTCCAAGGTAGCTAACATTACACTTGATGTAAATGTTCCTTTTGGACTATTTAGAAGTAGTTATACTATGAAAAATGATAAGTTAAATATAACTTGACTTGCTGGGCTCTTTCACATTCTAGGAGACTATGAGGGATCATCATATACTTGTATATGTCATTTTGTCCAACTTTTTAATTCAGGTTATAGTAAATAATAAAACTTACATCATGCATACACAGCAACTATACTTACTGAAAACTTATTAAAGAAACTTCCTATATTATAGCCCAATGTGTTTTCATCTGACAAGATGCGACTTAAACAGATCAAATCTTGTGATTCAATTAATACGCCATAGATATCCACTTGGTATGGGATGACTTGCTGTATGGTATAATCAGATAAACAATATCTGTGGAATAAAAGATATTCACATTTTCTGATCACAATATTTTCACCAATTACAAATACAAATCTCTCAAATGATAGAAGTAATCAAGTACAGACTTAAGTAGGCCTAAGAGGTCCAAGCAAGTCTGTAGGGTCAGTCTTGTCGTAATCAGGGACAATAGAAGACTAAAATTTTTTTAAAAATTTGACACAAAAGAAAAATTAATTGAAAAGAAAAGAATGAATGTCAGATGCTGAAAATTTTTACAAGACAACTGATTTCAGGGGCTCATACATAGTACTGTATCAGTAATGTAAGCGTATTGGATTTCTATCCACGATGACAAAGACTGGACATTCTTTTCCATAGATTGAAGTCTTGCAGAGTCTGGTGGCCCACTCTGTTTCTGAATGGTGAGCCACCCCACATCTATTCTCACCTTATTTCAATGCTGTTTGACTGACTAAAAATTAATTAGATGACTGAATTAGTGTAACATGATTCTGTTGTATTCATGGAAACTTGTAACACTACTGGAGATTCATCTGCAACTCAATAGTTCATTTTAGCTACTGTTGTTTTTAAATTGGACTTGTGTGTATAAATATTGTGCTGAAACTTGACATTTTGTACCCTTAGACAATGAACATCTGCCTATCAGTTCAGAACCAACTTTTGAAATAGTGATGTGATTTAGTAACTAAGAAAAAAGAAGTAGCACAAGATGAACAAATATTCATAAATTTAACTAAAGAGAGAATATTATCATCATAAGAGCACACACATTTTATGGGTAATATTTATTATGCCCATCAATATTTCAATAAGGAAGAATGACCTAAAAATGTAAACAATTGAAAAAAAAAATTTACAATATACACAGTTCTATTTGAAATGTGCTTTAATAAAAGAGAATTTATTTTCTCCTTGAAAAGTATGAATTTTAAATCGTTTATTTGATCTTATATTATTTTTTTAAAATTTCAACTTACTTGAGTACATTCAGTTGGTCCCACAGGTTCTCAACTATTCTGCCTTGTACATCCACAACATCGCACAGGACATGCACTTTTTTCCTCTCCGACACCTGACAGTCTTTCAAATTTTCTGTCTCCGAAGGCTGAGTTGCATCTCCTGGGTCGCTCAATTCTAAGAGATTAACAAATCCATCGATGTCATCTACAAGTGACAGTCTTCTCATATCGATGTTATTACATCTGCATAACGCTCTGAGCAAAACTTGATGGCACAGACTGTGTGCAATAGCTAAGCTGTGTCGGTAACCAGACTGCAAGGCCTGATAAAACAATGAAAGATTGTATTCTATTTATGTGAGCACATTAAAGCATATATCGATACATACTTATCACTTTTTGAATTACAATCTATTGATAAATAATGAGTCTTCTGATAGTAGCCACGGAAAATACTGCATTTCTCATTAATCTTTGGGCTCAAAGACAAGCCTTAGCATTATTATACATATATATATATATAAATACAAATATACAAACAATCAGAACAATAAGAGTAGTCACTGCTCCTATTATGAGCATTATACAGAAATATAATGAATCTGAATTTCCAAAAGTTCAGATAGATTTCTATTGAAATATGGCACACAGGCAAATAGAACAAAATAGATTGCAGCTTTCCAGCTAAATATTGGGAATGGTGGCTAAATGGTAAAAGGTTTAGCTTCTCTACTGAGAATAGTTGAGAAAAGTAAACGCAGTTGGTCATTGTGTTGGCCAAATGACACCCTTGTTAGCCCTGGGCCAAAAAAAAAAGATGACATTCACACCATTTTCCCTATTGATAAAATGGTTTGAAAGGGTTACTTAACTTTGTTTTTTCCAGCAAAATAATACTTTTAATCAAAATTTTTATTTACATTTATGCCAGGATGAAAAAATGTTTAGACGTGAGAAGGTGCATTATACATATTTGAATTGAAAATAAGGCCATATAAAAATACAATTGTTCTTCAAGAGGTATCCAGATAAATTAATAAACTTATATCTAAAAATATATTCAACTTAAAAGAAAAATAAAAGCTATTACCACTAGACAAAGGGGAGAAAATCCTATATTTAAGTGGACAAAGTCTACATCTTCCCCCTTGTTGCTAGACTTGATTTGATGAATGATAGCAGCATAGAAATCTTTGTTGTTCAGGCTTATTATCTCCCCTGAGCTCAAACAGAAAACTTGATGTTTAAACCAATCCGAAACACTGGACAGAAACTGAAATTAGAAGAAATATTTGAATATTATAACATCCACAAATGCAAATCGTGAATAAACAAATTCTACAACACAATATGTCCATGAATTGTGAGCCACTTGCAGAAAAAGTTGTTTTTTATGGGATTTCAATGAATAATTTAAAAGACACTTAGAGCTCTTGTTCAGTATGTCAAATGGTTTTAAATGGATGAGGAATTACCAGTACTGATGCCTTTCTACAATAAACAAAATTTGTTAAAACACTAAAGGAAAACAATGCATAGCCATAATGAGAAAATTTATAAAAAACTCTAACTTGAAAGTTTAACTATTTAAAAAAAACAACAACATTACCTTTGGGACTGGCTGTGTGATATTGTTGCACTGGATCATTTTTTCCCCACGCTTTGACAAGCTAGTTACATCCATACATAGCTTTCCACCTTTAACACACTGTATAACATGCACTATGTCATCTATTTTCAGATTTAAAGACACTTTTTTACCTATGAAAAATAAAATCAATATATACACAACCTCATCATATTGTTATAAAATTAAAAAGTAAAAAATATGCGAATTAGATATATTATTATTTTGAAACTAGTTTTCTTTTTTTTTTCTTTTTTCTTTTTAAGAATCAGCCTAACATGTAAACGAATAATTTATTTCTAAGAAGACATTGACTTATATTGTAATACATTATTATTAAAGAACCCAAACAAAACATTTCAATAAAATTTATAGGTACTGGGGAAAAACAACAACATTGAAATCAGCTTACCTCTTGACTCTGGCTGCTTCTGAATTTTCACTGTATGTACAGGAAATATGGCTTGCTCCCAACAACTGTTGGACTGTGTATGTGTGCTAATCTGGACAGAGTCATTCAGGTGTAGAGTGAACCACATTGCCAACGCATCAAGTCTGCCTTCCTTTGTTATGGTGAGAGATATTTCCTGGGTTAAGCCTTTGTTCAGCTTCATAAGCTCCTAGGCAAAAAGAAACAAACAAAACAACAACTTCATAAGATAAACAAAAGCCTAGGCCAAAGAATATATGTATGTGTATCTATGTCTTCTTGAATATTTATATTTATTTCATTATATAAATATAAAATAAACTATTTAGGGTTACTAGCATGAAAAGCAAAAGTACCAGGGAGGGTGAAAAAGCTATAATAATAATATGGACTTTTTCATTAGTCTTTTAGAGGTTGCTGAAAAGTTCATTTAAAATAAAATATCAAAAACCTAATACTTCTGAGACATCATTATTTTATGAAATAAAATTCTATATTAACTTTTCACACCTATGGAACATCAATAAGTAAAAGGCTGTTGTAAAAATTGCATATATATTTATAAAGAAAAGGAACAATATTTTAGAACTGGTTATACCTTGGGGTTATTAAAGTCCACTTCCATAAATTTCACTGGTTGTGACAAGACTCTGAATCCTCCTGGAAGCAGCTTCAGATCTTGAGTTGTATATGGATCAGGGTCACACATTCCTGTGGTACTACACAGAAAGATGTTCTGAAACTCAATATCACCAACTCCACCACTGAACCTAACAATAAAAAATGTTATGTTTTTTTTAAAAATCAATATTTGACATGTTTAAAGACTAAAATTACTATTCAGGGTTTCTTCATTAATATGAAATGGGCAAATAAATGAGAGTTCCAAGAAATAATTGTCTTCAAGATTCTTAGAATACTGAAGATTTACAAGCTCAATGTATAAGAAAATATACAAAATTCATTCAAATGACCTCAGAGAAAAAAAAAAGCCACATCCAAACCATTTATTACAGCATTACAAAACCCTGCAATTTAAAAGAAAAAATATGATTGCAATAATTAGGCCATCTGGAAAAAATACCACATCTTTAAGGAATGAAATCTGAAAGGAAAAATTTAAAGGCAGACCAAAGTTTAGATAGATAATGTTGAGACAGATTTATGCTAGCTTAGCGTCATGAGTTGGATGTTAAAAAAATAAACAGATAGGTCTAAATGCAGGGTGATCTTGTTATCTCTCTGTCTCTGTGGCATTTTACGTCTCGAGAGATGATCTTTTCCCTTTGCAACTTCTTGTGTGACTAAAGAGGCCAATCCTTAATACACAGCTGCGATCGCAGGTTGGGCATATATAATCACCAGGCGCCGTTGCATTTTCACCCTTCTTTCTGCTTCTGTTGTGTATGACATCTGCAATCTTTGACCCTTCCTTTATGCTCTCTCTCCATGAGGATATATCCAGTGCCACCTCTTCCCAGTTGCCAGTGTCGATTTTGAAGAGCTTCATGTCGCGTTTGCATACATCCGTATAACGTAAAAGTGGGCGACCAGCGGCTCTCCTGCCTTCTATTAGATCGCCATACAGGATGTCCTGTGGAAGTCAACCTACTGGCATTCTACGAACGTGGCCAAGCCAGCCAAGGCGTCTGCTGCTGATAACAGAGCGGATGTCCTGGCACCCTGCTCTTTGTAGCACTTCCTCATTGGTTATCTTATCTTGCCACCTTATTTTAAAGATCCGCCTTAGGCATCGGTGGTGGAAAACATTCAGCTTTTTTTCCTGCCATGAGTAGGTTGACCATGTTTCACTTCCGTACAGCAAGGTGCTCAACACACAGGTCCGGTAGACTAGGGCTTTAGTACTGTTAGTCAGCAATATGTTGTCCCAGACTCTTTTCTGCAGCCGTGACATAGTGGTCATTGCCTTGGCTATCCTGTTGTTTATGTCTTTATCCAGTAGGGTGTTGTTGGATATGATGGAGCCAAGTTAACAAAAGTGATCAACAATTTCTAGTGGTTGGCCATTAATGCTTACTTGAGGTGCAGTGTTTGTGTTTTGAACAAGTATCTTAGTCTTGCTTTGACTGATGTTTATACCGAACTTCTGGCAAGCAGCAGATAATTTGTCAACCAGGCACTGTAGCTGAATATCAGAATCAGCCACAATAGCTGCATCATCAGCATACAGGAGTTCCCTGACGAGTAGCTTCCTAACCTTGGTTTTCGCCCGCAGCCTTGATACATTAAATAGTTATCCAGAGGATCTTGTATGGAGAAACACACCATTGTTTATGTTGTTGTACGCATAATGCAGAAGACAGGAGAAGAATATGCCAAACAGAGTAGGTGCGAGCACACATCCCTGCTTGACACCACTGCAAACCTCAAAAGGTGCTGATTAGGCTCCATTGAATTTGACAGTGCATTTAGTTTCCTCGTGAAAACACTCAATGAACTGCAGTAGTTTGGGAGGGCAACCTATTTTCCTCAGGAGTTTGAAAAGGCCACTTCTGCTGACCATGTCAAAAGCTTTAGTCAGATCAACAAAAACGATGTAAAGGGGTCTGTCTCTCTCTCTGAATTTCTCCTGCAGTAGTCGTAGAGAAGATATCATGTCTACAGTGGATCTACCACTCCTGAATCCACACTGAGACTCTGAGTAGACTCTAGAAGCTATCACTTGCAGCCTGGATAGTGCCACTCTAGCAAAGATCTTGCCCACTATACTGAGGAGAGAGATACCCCTGTAATTGTTGCAGTCACTCTGATCCCCTTTGTTCTTGTATATTGTGACTATAGTTGCGTCACGCATGTCCTGTGGGACATGACCTGTTTCCCAACAGCAGCAGAGGAGAATATAGAGTTCAGGGAGCAGGAGTGATTCGTTGACTTTCACTACTTCCACTGGGATACCATCACTCCCAGGAGATTTTCTATTTTTTATGCAGTTAATTGCTTTTTTAAGGTCACTGAGGCTCGGAAGATCATCTAGGCATTCCAGTACTGGAAGATCTGGTAGAGATTATATCTCCAGCTAAACATTCAAAGCACAGTCCTAATATATAAATGCATTTCAACCAGTAGATGAATCTATGGTACAGTACCATAGAAAAGTAAGAAATCCTTTGTTTAAATTTATTTTATATGGAACTTTCATCATGGAATTGCTAACACTAAATAAGGATTCATAAATTCATAAACATGAAAATCATATTAGCACTGCATCTGAATACTAGTAAAGTTCCCTTTTCAGACCTTGCGATCTATGGGGCAGATGATGTAAAGGTTACCTGTTTCTGTGGCCCAGGGTTAATGAATACAAGTAAAATTCAATCTGATCATCATATTGTTTACCTCAAATGTTAAAGACTTTTTAAATAAAATGTTTGCAAATAAAAAAATGTTTAGCCCTACCGAATCTATCAAAAGCCAAAATGAGACAAAGATTGTTCTTATTTATATTAGATGCTAGATTTTTCTTAATTATCTAGTATATTATACTAAAATACAGAATTGATAAAAGATATATATATATATATATATATATATATATGTATACATATATATTGTAAAGCATAAAGTAAGGTGTATGTATGTATGTATGTTCTGACTAGAAATCAAAACCGTTTCACTAATCTTGATAAAACTTGGCATAAATGTTCCTTGGGTACTAACTGGAACTGTAACTTATGCATAGTAGCCCTAAAACAAACCTAAGACCCTCAAAAAAAAAAAAAAAAAAAGTTGCCCAACTCTATGAAAGTATTACTATTTCATGGATCTAGGCTATGTTTACATGAGAGAAGATTGAAAGTATCTAGATCTAATTTTAAGAACTACACTTGGTACAGATAGTTTTTTACTTTGACACACGAAAATACAAGATATAGTCTATTGATTTCATTACTGAATAAAATTAACCTTCAAATTTGTATTTCAAAAGCATTTTAAAATAAATTTGTTCCTTATATCTGCGAATTTAGACGCCCTGACGAACTTTATAATCCCATTTATTTAACAAATCAGGTAAAACGGTTTTAATTGTACTTAATATTTCATTCATCTCGCGTTTCTTTCATTTTTAATTGACATGGATAAAGCTATTTTGGTAAAACAACTTTTATTTTCGTGGTGAAAGAAAAAAAACTTAAAAAAGGAACATTATCTTAGTTTGACATATATATAAATCTAATCCACTAGATTAGTAATACACAAACTAAGGCCCACAGGCAATGTCCGGCTAGTATATATATATATATATAAATTGATATTAAGAAAAATTTGTAATAATTACCTATTTTCCATGCGAATATAATCACATTCTACAGCTTGAATAAACAGCTCAGCTTTGCTAGGTATCACTAAAGCCTTTTGAGTAAGAAGTTTATACATAAATTATTAAAGTAATTTATTTAATATGCTTTTGCTTAGAAATATTGTATGACATGAAAAAATGTATACCTAGCAAATTATGTTCAAGTACTTTTGTAAATAGGGAAAACTAAGCAAACTGAAAATTAAATAAAAAAAGAAATTGATAAATGAACCTGGACAAAATTAAACCTAGTTCTTCATACCCAAAAAAAAAAAAAAACACGCTAATTTAATGTAAAATATATTTTTCTGAAACCCATAAGCCTTACCTTTGTTGAACCAGTATTTTGTAACAACTTGGACCAGGCATGACATAATGTAGGCAGAATTCCTTCCCCAAACAGCCCAGCATCAAAAGTCTCAGTGACTAGAATATCTGCACTAAACAAACAAATGGAGATTATTAACAAACAATGGACCTGTCAGTAATATAATGCTCCTTCACACATACTTTTGGCAAATCCTTTACTCTATTCCAAACATTGAAATACTTCATCAGCTCCATGTTTTTTTTTTCTTGTTTCTTACCACCCCCTTCTCATATTTTTTAAAGTCATATTTGCATTTCATCTTTTTTTAATTGTTTTAACAAGATGTTCCTAGTTTGATAAAAAGACTAGTTTTAATTTTGTTTCTGTTAACCAAAGGTACAATTTTTGTTGTCATTGCAAGAGTCAAGAATGCAAATTTGAAAAGCTCAGTTTTCATCTTTGAAAATCTAAAAACAAAGGATTTCATGAATTTATTTTTCTTTTGCTCAATATGTATGAACATTCCTCAAAATTATGTTAAAAATAGTGATTCTAAAGCATTCTGACATTTTAAAATGTGGATACATATGATTACAAATTTCCTGGTTTGAATCTATTAAAGTGTTAAAGAAAATTTTGAGTATTTTGGTACTACCTCTATACACATTTCTCTTCCTCTTTCTCCTCTGACTATTGCATAAAAATAGTGTGATCGTAATGTGATTTGGGCACAAGGAGACATCAGGCAGGTCAAATTAAGCCAGCATTACACATGTTACCAACCACTGTTTAGGATAGTGGCATTATCTGGAAGCTTGATTAATGTAGTTCTAGTGAAACTTTTGATTGAATATTGTAATTTATTATATACAACTGCACTGGTTAAGTTCCTTAATGTATTCAAGTTTTAATTTATTTACTCGTACACGCTTTATCAGGAACAGAGTAGTTAGTAAATCCAGAATTAACTATCAGGAACAGAGTAGTTAGTAAATCCAGAATTACTACAACATGACTATCACCCATAGAGTATCACATCTGGTATGTAGGCCTACATATAGAAACAGAGAAAGCGAACTAGATGGTTTGATAAATGTAAAGTAAACCCTTTCAGACACTGCAATCTATATTTCTACAGCTGACATTCAATGAGGGTATCATGTGGCCAACACAATGACCAACCAACATTACTTTACCCAACTAATGTAAGATACCCGCAAAGCAGGACAAGCTTTGGGTCAGCTGTTTTGGAATGGGACATTTAGACACAAAATGTTTTAGTCACGTTATATAAATTTATTTTATTTAAAAAGAATAATACATATCTGTTTTGTATGTGTGTTTGTGTTTAAATGTATTTTTTTAATTAAAAAAACAAATAGCTGTTTTTATCCATTAGATTTGTGATTTAAGTTTGTCATATAATTATTGTTATATCTCTAACATTATAATGTATGTGCGGCAGACAATTTTGGCCAGCAGTGTTCAACCCCAGAACCATCAAGATGGCATGTCCCGAGTAGATGTAGTAAAAAAAAATTATTAAGGACTTAAATCATTTCAGGAGAGGGGGGGGGGGGGGAAGAATGTATTATATGTATACTATAGAATAATACAGTGAAAAAACACGATGTTATTATAAAAAAATTTGTGTTTTATAAATTATCAGCAGAACCTTTCATGCCAAAACGGCTGTGCCTCAAGAGACCATCATGCCAAAATGGCAGCACCAAAAACATTGCATACTCAGGTACCCATTTGAGTGGACTCAAAAGGGGGGGGGGGGGGGGGGGGGGAGTTGAAAATATCCCAAAAACAAAGTCTTTACTGAGATTTGAGCCCAAGTACAATCAGTTTGGAAACCAGTCTTTACCACTCAGCCACCACACCCACCAGATTGATAGACAGATCAAATACTAAGAATTAAAAAAAAATAAGTGTATTTACCTTTGTTTCATGTCATCAGGAACTGACATTGTGGTTGACATTTTATTAACTATTTGCACTCTTTGAATGAGCTCAGGGCTGAGATTTGTCTTTAGAATATCTTGAGCCACCATGCACATAATGGATGACTTTTCAATGGCATATACCTGACTACATTTGCCTTGCTCACAAGCAATGAGGCTTAATTCAGAGACAAAATTGTAATTAGTTCATTATTCTCAGAACAATAAGAAGAAGTACACAACTGTTATACAAGTGAACTAAATACCTATTATTACTTTATGTAACTAGGGCTTAAGTACAGTGTTTCTAAAGGCTTTACAGTTTGTTTTATTTAGAATAATTTTATAGAGAGCAACCTCATTTGTGGACCAGTTGGGGGAGGAAGGATCTGGAAGAAGGTTTTCCATGCTCAGTTTAAACACTATTCTTCTTGAGTTGGGCATCAAACCTCGAGCCCTCTTGATAGGTAGCTAAGCCAAGCATACTTAGCCTCTTGGCCATACATCCCACATCATAAAATAACAAGCTTACTTTAATACCACAGAATCTAAATATAATATCAGGTAGGCCTACATGCAACAGAAACTAAGATATTTAAATATAAGATGATCTATATAGGCTAGTGCAAACAAATTGATCTTGTATGGGCAATGATTTTTTTTTTAAATTGTCGGATAATAAATATAGTTACATTATATACTGAGCTACAGATGATTTTCATGATTACCTGAGCAAACCTGTTCCAGATCCAATATCACAAACAACTGGATTGAATGTGACTTTTCCAATGGCTTCACACAATGCTCTTTGGTAAGCCTGATTTCTTGATACATCATTTAACATTGCAAAGTGCCACCTTTCTACTAAATGACAGCACATATTTTCATAAGTTTCTTGAGCTAATGTGGAGGATGAATCTGCCTGAACAGCTTTAGTGGCCAACTGAAAACCTTTCTGGTAGTCTTTTAAACTAAATAAAAGGATGAGACTTTAAGAGCATGAATAAAATTATCCACAAATGTATAAAACAAGTAACGTACAAACAATTTTTTTTTAATTCCTTCTTTTTGAAGCTGATGACGTTTTGTAAGAGTGATTACTTCGCTCATAATAATTAATGAGAGATAGATAAAAAAAAAGAGGAAAATTGTTTAACCCCGCCCCAATCCCTCCTTTCTGAAAAAAAATTCTGTTTACACCCATGTATAAATCTAACTCAGAGTATAGAAAATTCTGGTTTGGTGATATAGATGCAGACATGAAAACATCAAAAGACAGTGTCTAAATTAGAATGTTGATCTTATTAGTATTAGTCAATATGATTAGACAATAGTATAGTATTGATATTGTGTATTAATAAATTGTATTTTAAAATTACTGTAAACATATATATATATATATATCACAAGTATAGCTAGTGATTTCTACATATGATGGTGCGCAAAATGTTCTTGAATGTCTATCAGATTTATTTATTCACCTCTTTATTGAATACATATATATATATATTATATATATATATTTATATATATTATATATATATATTTATATATATATGCAAAATTTCATCTGATGTGTGTTCAAAATATGAAGTCGAAAGTCTTTTTATTTAATTTTAAGATGATTATATTTTTTTTTTAAAATATAACAGCCAAACCAGGCTTTTCCCACTGTGGCCAATTAGATATAGATTAGTTTGCCTAAGATATAAATGTTCAAATTTCAAAGAAAATTATTAGAGAAGCTGTTTCTAAGATCTGTGTCTACCCACCTACCCTTCGGAACCCTTGAAGAATTTGAACGCTAAAATGTAATTTATAAATATTTATTAATGAGAATTCCAAAGAAACACATCATAGTGACAGTCGTGACTAGATCTATAAGTATACTCATACTGTCACACTATACTCAAGTCAGTTTTAAATAGTCAAATTGAAGCAATGGTTTTTAAATTATTTTTACCTAAAATACAAGGATGCTGCACTGCAGATAAGTCTTGTTTTGAGTAAAGATAGCAACTCACAACTGTTTATTATCAACTCTAGACATTGTTTTACATTTAACTTCATCCCATTAATATTTTTGGTTTTGTTTTCATTTGTTATCAAAATTGCACATTGGTTGATGGCAACACACATCATTTCAATTAGATCATCAAGATTTAAATTGAAATCAGAAACATATGCCTCATATGGTTTTTCATTTTGACGCATTTCATCCGTTGTAGATCTAGATCTAATAGTGAAATGACTATCGCAATTTTCATTACAAATCTGTTTGAATCCCATTGCAAATAATTTTAAGGCGTGAACGGGCTCTTCGTTGAGTACAGCTTGCTCTGCAGATTTGAAAACGTAATCGAGATTTATTTTATCCCCGGACCTTAGCATGTCAGAGAAAGATTTACAAATATATGTCCATGAAGAAATTTGTGTTTCGATTCCGCCTGATGAACTAGATCTAGAACTATCGCCATCTTCGTCGTCAGAGTCTGTTATAGAGTTTAACTCCGAGGAGGCTGCCATATTGACGCTGAAAACTTAAAAATTGTGACTAAATTGCCACTGGTGCGATTAAAAAGTTGGGAAGTCGCCAGCAGTTGCAAATACTGAAATACTAGATCTAGATGTTAGGCTAGAATACTAGATCTATATAGATCTAGAACTAGTAACTAGATATAGATCTTTGAATCTATTACATCTCTAGATCTAGATGCAGACTAGATCTAGATTAGATCTGTGTCTCAGTCTGTGTAATCTGTAGTAAAAAAGTGAGTAAGTCTAAGTGTAAGAATGGCTGCCTGGTCGTGCGGTTTGCGCGCTGGACTGTCGTTCGGATTTATCGACGGTCGAGGGTTCAAACCCTGCCCGCTCTCATCCCCCGTCGTCCTGCGGGAGGTTTGGACTAGGAAGTAAACTATCTTCAACTCTGAAGGAACATCCGAATTATGTAAAACATCTTTTTACTTAGACGACTTAGACTTAGTGACTTTTTATAGGTACTTCAACAGACGCTATTTTCACGCGCCACGAGACTGCGTGAGAATTGGTCCTCCATATTCGGGCGAGTATCGTCGCTATCGCCGGTAAACTAATTAAAGCGTAATTTTGTATTTAGTAATCGATACTAATTGGGTGTCATCTGAATCAGAAAGGAAAGCTGATTATTTTGATACCAAATTTACCCGCGTGGTTTTGTTCGTTCTTTTTCTTTGGACCTGTTAAAAATAAGGTAAGTTTGAATATTGATAGCTTTTTTGTTTCTTCTTTGTAATTAATCATACTTCTTAGTAATTTGAAGCATCCATAGCTACACACTAATCAATTTAGAATAATATGCATTTTCTACCGGCACTCTTGTGGTATGAATGCCAAAATCGCTATCAAAACGAAAGTAGCCATTACTATTTTCGAGCCAACCGGAAACAGTAATAAAATCGTTTTTTAATGAAAATAATTCGATTTTTTTGTTTTAAATAACATTCTCAGATATCTTCATAATCTTGATAATTAAACACAGATCTATATAGATCTGTTTTAAATCTTTTAAACATAATTACTGTTATTTTGGCTATTTTAGTGTTTACTTTGCTTGACTAATCAGGCCTAGAATTTTCTTTTTTTTACTCCTAAAAATTAAAATCTTGTCTTCTCAGACATGAGTGTGAAATGACTAATCGTCTAATGAGTAGTCTCATTCATTATTCAGACATTCTCAGATTCACTGTTCCTCTGTTCTATTAGTATTTTCCTTCTAATTTGCCTCTCTTTTAAAGTCTGTTCAAGTCTACAGTGTCTAGTCTTAGATCTAAAAAAAAAAACTAAATAAAATCTAATCACTGACGGTTGACCTGCTCAACCTAAAGCTAAAGAGAATAAAGTGTACTGTAAAAGTAAAGAGAGTTTTTATTAGTGATTAGAATTAGACCCAGAGTTTAGCTAGGAGTCTAAAATTTAGATTTAGATATTTCATATTATAAAACATTATTTGTCATAATAAAATAAGTTAAATAGTCGGATTCTTACTAAGTCAAGCAATTTTTTTTAAATCCTGTTAAGCTCTTTGCCTTTGGAAATGACTTCATCACCTGATTTGGATAGCTTCATTTCTACTTTTGCCAATGATGCTGAAAAGGGAACTGTCAGGAATGGGTATGCCCTTTTTTTGTACCAACGGAATGAGTCCAATTTGAAAGTAACTGCTACACAGATTGATCAACTTTTGCAGAAGACTGATAGCAGTTACACATCAAAGCAGCTGACAGTACTACAAAATCTCAAGTATATGATGAATCAGATAAATTCCTGGAAAAGGCGGTTGAGCTCCAACTGGATGCGGATTCGAGACCTTTTGGAACGTCCTGTGCAAGTGCCAAGATCAAGAAAGAAGCAGATGCCCTCAACCAGTTTGGCTGAAACAGAAGATGTGCTGGAAGATGTAGAACATGCTCAAGAGATCTCGACTCCTGTTCAGAAGCTACGGAACGATTGTGAACGATGTGAGACAACAAGGAAAGAATGGATAGATAAGTATAATGTACTGGATAGTAAGTTGAAGAAGATGAGGGTAAGTTTCAAATCTCTTTCTGGACTTTATAAAGTTAAGCTTGTAAATAGAATGAAAAACAGGAAAAATGAGGTGATACGGAAATTGAGGCAAGAAAATCAAAGATTGAAAGTAGAACTAAGAGTGGCAAAAAAGTTTAAACCTAAAACATCTGTTGTAAATAAATCTTATTATAAAGAAAAACTTGTATTGTTTAGGAAGGAGTTGAAAAATGTTAAGGATCAAGTGAACAGAATGGTGGCTAAGTTAAGAATGTTAGAGGAACAAAGAAAAGATTTTGAGTTGGATACCACCAGACCAGAGGATGTAGAAAAAAATGTTGAGTGCCTAAAAAAGCCTACAATGTTTGACCCTTCCACTAGGAAATGTATATATAGCTGTATTTTGCATCAGGTTCCGTTTGAGAAAACTTGTTCATTAATTAAATTTATTGTCCATGAACTAACAGGAATCTCTTTCACAGCTCTACCATGTACTGGGACTATATCTAATATGGCATTAGAGCTAGGAATCCTCTCTGACCTTCAAGTTGGTGAGCTAATGTTTAAAGAAAATGAGTTAACACTCTCATGGGACTCGACACCACTTGATGGTCAGCAAATTAATTCCTGCCATATTTCCTCAAAGCATCAGAACCTGACTCTGCAAACTTTTGGAATGCCTGGCGGAACAACAGAGGATTATCTAGAGCACATCCTAAATGCCATACATGATATTGGTTGTCAGTACTCTACCTACCATGGAATACAGCAACATGTTGTACTGTACACTTTATTCCAATCTTTGCAGGCAACATTAACTGACAGAGCCAAAGTGAATAAGTGTGTGTCTGACAAGCTGGAAGAAATGGTTGATAGGAAGCTAGTGCAGTTGAAATGTTTCTTGCACCCTTTAGATGGAATGGCTTCTGAAGCCCGGAAAGAGCTTAAAAAGTTGGATGTCGATTGGAGTGTCAGAACCTCATTGTATGGACATGAAGGCTCTGCAGCTAATCTTGTTCATGCCCTGTCAAAGTTAAGGTACCTATGTAGACCATTTACTTTTTATCAAAAGAAATCATCTAGCCTTTAATATAATCACAGTTTAGAATTTTTAAACTCATGCACTAAATATTGTTCACAGATACAAGGAGAACTCAAGAGACCCCAAAGGCTTTAAGGCATATCTGCTGAGGGAAGGTCTTAAAAAAACTTACATTCCTCGATATGTTGGAAATAGATTGCACGTTTTATTTCTGCTTGCTGGGATAATCTACAAGATTAAAGATTCCTTAGCAGTCTATTTAGAAAAGTTCTGCAAGTCTATGAAACTTAGAGAGGCAATAGAGAAAGATTTGACCAACCCAGATGTAATGGTGCAGATAAGAGTCTTAGGTATAATGTTACACTTTTGATAATCATTCTTTGAAGCTAAGTAATTATAAAATTAAATATATAATGAAAAAAACAACAACACAGATTTACACATACCCTTTTATTATACATATAAATGCAATATAATATAACAGTATTTTTATCCCCAGGTCTTTTTGGGAAGCTCTTGACGGGTCCTTGGATGAAACTATTTTACAACAAGTCCAGTGGTTTGAGAGAACTGAGCCATTTGGAAATGGTAAAGATTTTTTTATTTTATATTTCTAGCTGCTTTTTAAAATTAGTAATTATTAGGTAAATTTGACAAATTTTCTGTGTGTTACAGACCCCTTTTGTGAGACAAAGCATCACTACATTGAAGGAGCTTCAACTAAATCCTGCTTCGATCCTCACCCTGGAGTTTGATGTTTTTGGACACCCCTTACTTGTTGATGATGTGCTTGTTGTGCTAAGGGATGTGGAGCTTCAGCCTGGAGAACGGTTCTTTAGGACAGTATCTGTCTTAGCGTCATGTTTTGTTAAGGTTCTAGAAAGGCAGTTAGATGACTATCTAACAGGGGATCTGGCTAACCCGACGGAAGCTATGATGCAACAAACGTCATCTGCCCCTTTACATAACATTCATAGTGAGAGGGTGCTGGGGATGGTAGACAGTCAGTTTCACAGGGCCCCTAATGCTTCTTTTGGTTTCCTTGATGCCAAGGTTAAGTGCCAAGCCAACAAAACAATGGACTGGTTGCTGGCAAAACCTGTTAAGGAGCAGGGCAGCTTGATAAAATTTGCAGTAAGGCAGGCTAGGAAGCAGAGAAAGGTTTTAGAGGAGAGGGTGCAAGCTATGAGCAAGACTATAATGTCTAGACAGATTGTTATAGGTCAGAAAAGGGATAAGACAGAAAGGAAAAAGGTTGAGAAAAAAGTTTTGGGGTGTTTAGAGAAAGATGCAGGATTTGGAAATGATATTTTTGTTGCTCTTTCCACAGAGACTAAGCTAATATTGTCTTCTTTGCTTTCAGAGAGATTTGACTGCCTTCCTCTGTCTATCAGACATGTCTGGGATGTTGATGGGAAAGATCAAGTGTTTGATGGAAAGATAGTCAGATATGTGAAGAAAGGGCAGAAGAAGTGCTGCAGGATTGTATGGGACAGCGAAGGCCAGACAGACATCCCTACAACTCAAATTATTACAGATGTTGTAATGGGAGATTTCCATTTTGTATAGTTGTATTTGAATTTGTTTTCTATTTTATTTTGTTTTATTTTAATTTTAGTTTTAATTTTGTTTTGTTTTCGTTTTTTATTTTATTGTTGCAATATTAACCATTTTTAAAAGAAAAAAAAATTATTGGATTTATCTCAAATTCTATTAGATTAATTGAACACTCTTTTAATTCAATCAAATTTAAATTAGCTATCCATAGTTGTAATACCAGAACTTTTTGAATAAACTTTTAGAAATTTTAAATGATAATTACCTAAATCAGTATATATTTTCAACCATTTGTTATTCATACTTTTTGTTTTGTTCATATTTAATATTAATTTAAAATATATAAAATAAATCTATAGTATTTATAGTAAAAAGTAAAAGAATTTTTAATTAAATCATAGCATTTAAATTATTGATAAGGTTTGTTTTTTTCTTTCAATGATAGCATTTTAGAAAATAATTGTAAAAAGATTTTTCTTAAGAATAGTGTTTTTTTTTTATAGATATAAATAGTCTGTTTAAACCCTTTTGTTAATATATGTATTTATTTCTGAGAATTAAAAAAAATAGCTAGGAAACATTTTTAGCTTCAGTGTACAATTTTTGGATTATTTTCCTTCCGACATGTAAGTACAAAGTTTTTTTAAAAGTATTTCTTATAAGTATTTTATAAATTTTTACTATTCATTATGTTTTTAAATGTATGATCTATGTCTCCTGAAAATTTGAAATAAAAATATTGAAAAATAAAAAAGTTGTTCAAATTTTTGTAGCTTTGGCGCAGAATTTTTGGATTATTTTCCTTCAGACATGTAAGTACAGAATTTTTTAAAAGTATTTCATAAAAGTATTTAATAAAGCTTTACTATTCATTGTGTTGCCAAATGCATGATCTACGTCTCCTGAAAATTTGAAATAAAAATATTGAAAAATAAAAAAGTTATTCGAGTTTTCCTTGAAAATTAACAAAATTGGGTACCAATTTTTTTTTTCCGTAACAAAGGCAAATAAGAAAAAAAAAAAAATAGAAAAAAATTCGTAACTTTTTTTCTATTCAAGTTAGAAAAATAACTTAAACACTTTTAGAAACGGGATGGCAAGCTCTACTAAATGCAATGCATCAGAATGTAATCTGAGTAGTTTAAATTTTTATGTTGAAGTGCCTACTTTTTAGTGTAAGACTAACCTAGCCTAAAGTCCTAAACCTGTCACTAGACTAGAACTAGAAGAGTCTAAGTACTGTCTAAGATCACAAAAAAGTTACAAAGTTAACTTTCAAAGACAAAGTAGTTTCATATAATCATCTTTGATGATAATCATAAGTGAATTAAGTGTCATAAGTATGTAATTTTTATTAGTTTTAAAATTCAAATCTAGATCTAGACTAGTATAACTCATAAGTATGGTTAATGGTAGTAATATAGAATATAGATCTATTCTAATTATGATAAATATAACAATAATTTAACATAATATAAACTTTAAACATTTTTAAAAATTACTTTATGATACTTAAAACAATTCACATTTATAAATATCATTTAGATCTATGTATTTTATGTTCATAAGTGACATTGAATATAGATAGATATAGTCAATATAGATCTTCTAGTAGAGTTAAGTAGAGATACAGATCTTTATCTTATCTTCTTCTTATCTTATATAATACAGACGTTACTTCAAAAAAGAAGATGATTACGTCCTACGCGTCATGCATATTGACCAATGACTTAAATTCTGCCAAGTCACTGGTTTTCCTGGCTAGCTCAGGCAACCCATTCCATGCTCTAATAGCACTAGGGAAGAAGGAGTATTTGTACAAATTTGTCCTAGCATATGGGATGAGGAATGTGCCTTTATCTTTGTGTCTTTCAGAGTATTTTATTAAATTTTGTTTTTGTATTTGAAGATTATGGTTCAGTATTTTATGTATAATTGCTACTTTACTTTTGAGTCTTCTGTCCTGAAGGCTTTCTAAATTTAGTGATTTTACTATAGGTGTTACTCTAGTCAAATGTGAATATTCATTTGTTATGAATCTCACTGCTCTATTTTGTGTCTGTTCCAGTTTCTTAATGTTTTCTTGAGTTAAGGGGTCCCAAATGGAGGATGCATATTCTATTATTGGCCTAACCAAGGTTAAATAACATTTTAGTTTTATGTTCTTATTTGATTTATAGAAATTTCTTTTAATAAATCCTAATGCTTTGTTTGATTTTTTTATAGTTTCATCAATATGTGGATTCCATAACAGTTTTTCATTTATTATAACACCTATGTATTTTGCGTTTTTAGTCTGTGTTACTGGTTTGCCATGAAGAAGATAAGTGGAATTACTTTGTTTTAGTTTTTTTGTTACTCTTAACAACTGACATTTTTCTGGGTGGAAAGACATGCTCCAATTTGATTCCCATTTCTGTAATTCATCTAATTCTCTTTGTAAAATATCTGTGTCTTGTGTTGTTTTTATTGTTCTATATATTATGCAATCGTCTGCAAATAATCTGACTTTTGTTCCTGAAGTAATGCAATTTGTTAAATTATTTATGTAAATTAAAAATAGTAGTGAACCCAAGACTGTTCCTTGAGGTACACCTGAGTTTACTGTTATTGGTGTTGATTTAAAGCCATTTATTATTACAGTTTGTTCTCTCCCTATCAGAAAATCTTTAATCCACTGATGCAGTGGACCATTATTGCCAAAATATTTTAATTTTTAAGCAAACTATGGTGGTGAACTTTGTCAAAAGCCTTAGAAAAATCTAGTAAGATAGCATCTATTTGTTCACTATTAACTAAACCTTTAGAAAAATCATCTAGTCCTATTAGTTGTGTTTCACATGATCTATATTTCCTAAAGCCATGTTGGTATGGTGTGAGGACATTTTGTTTGTCTTAGTGGTTTATGATGTTGCTACATATTATGTGTTCTAGGATTTTACATGTGATGCTGGTAAGTGATACTGGTCTGTAGTTTCCTGGGTCAGATTTTTCTCCTTTTTTAAATAGGGGGGTGACATTAGCTTCTTTCCAGTCCTTTGGTACTCTGCCCTGGTTAAGTGAAGCCTGAAAGAGTATTTTGAACACTGGGGCTAGCTCATTGCTTAGTTCTTGGAGTAATCTAGCTGGAATACCATCAGGTCCAAACGATTTATTTGGTTTGGTGTTGGCTAATAGTTTTTGAATTCCATTTTCTTGTACTACTATATCTTCTATGCTGTCTACTTGGTTCAAATTCAGTAATATGTCTTTGTCTCCTGGGGCTGAGAAAAAATAAAATAATAAAAATAAAAGCAGTACATATAAGTAATCAGTATGAACTATAAATACCTAGCCCAAAAAGTTAGCAGACAGTTGCACAACAAATATGTAGACAAAGTAATATTTAAGGATAACAGTAAAAATCTATGGTTATACATTAAATATTAGAAAACTGGAGCACTGTAGCCTCAATGAAAAGGACAAGAACTTAAAACGTAATGGCAATGGTGATGAAATTGAAACTAAAATTTTAAATAAATATTTTGAATCCGCACTCTTAGCTTCAGGAGACAAAGACATGTTGCTTAATTTAAACCAAGTTGAAAACATTTAAGATATAGATCTAAGGGGTCCAACTACTCAAAGAACTAATCATTGAGCTAGCAGGTATCAGTGCTAAAATACTTTTTCATTCATCTTATATCAGGCAGAGTACAGAGGGACTGGAAAGAAGCCAATGTTTTACTTGAAATAAATTTTATGTATGTAACATTGAGTTTGTATGGGAAGTCGCAGATTGGAAAACTTGTCCATTAGATCCAAATTTACATTTTCAGCTACATAAATTTGCATTCTCAGCAACATGCAAGTTTGAAAATTTGGTTTTAAAGCAATCATGTCTAATGGCAGCACAATATGTACTTCCTAGAAAGTTTTAGAGATTCTAGAGGTTTAAAAGAAATAGCTATTATAAGTGATACTAGTACTGGATTTTCCTTGTGTTACAAAAACAGAAATCCATCAAAAATTAGAAGCCTATAACTAACATGACAATAAACTTTGTAGAAGTTTCTTTTCACAGCATGATAGCATCACTATTACAGAAAGAATAGAACAAAAAATTGTTTGTACATGACATAGTTCAGGAAAGTTATAATATTAATTTGCCTTTCAGGTAGGTCTCCAAAAATGCACTTTTCGAGGAGGCCGCGGACACCAATCTCTGTAATGCTGTGACTAACTCCATGCACAACATGTTAAGGTGTATTGCAAGAAAGCTAACATGAATACAAAAATCTCTTCCCTTAATGGCTCTGATCAGTAATAATAATAAATAATCACCTAGGGTTGGTGTTCCAATAATGGATCACTCTGCAAAATGGAATATTGATGACATAATTTAAAATTTCAAGCATTAGCTTTTAGATATTAAGTCACTTATTAACATACATGACTAGATTGACACATGAATATGGACAGGGCGTAATTATCTTCTTTTTTGAGGTAATTCTGTCATTTATAAGATAAGACTATAACATGTCAAATTATTATTTTTCAGATAATTATTCTGTGTGCAGCAATGTTGCTTAAATTGAAAGAAGTGGTTCAATGGACACGGATGACAGCGTTTGAACTCTTCCTTCATCTGCTTTCTATCCTCATATTTAGTGTTCTCTTGGCAACAAAATTAGAGAGGCACCTGGCAGCTTCATGGCCTACTGTGTTTTCACCTCTTTTTATCTGCGATGGCTTGAATGCATACTTGTGTCTTATTGTCTTTGTAAGACAGTTCAGAGAATATGAGTTAAAGCAGGTGAGTGCTAGATCTAAATCTTTGTTTCATTTTTTTCCCTCCCAATACTTTTAAAAATATATTTTTAATTCATTTTATGAAGAAGAAGCAAATTTGAATTTTAAAAGACTTCATTAGTTACATTTAGAAAACTGCTATTATTTACTTTCTAGGTCTCACTCTTCTTTAGGTATTTAATGAAACATTTCTTAGAATTATTTTTTGGGAAAACATGTTATAAAAGTATCATAAAATAAAATATAAATGACATGTTTACTTAAAGCACATCTGTTTTTTTGTAATGATTAAAAAAAATATGCATTATTAAGAAAAATTAAAAGTGAATAAGTTTACTTAGTTAATATATGTATTGATTAAATATGTTTTATGTATTAGTAATAAAAAGATTTTTTTTTTCAGAAAAATTGTTTTAAAATTTAAATGAATATTTTACTCTATAATTAATATATATTATCAATGTACTCATGTTATAAATATTATAAATTTTATTGAATTAAAATATGATCATTCATTCTATAAAACACATTTAAAACATTTACTTTCAGCTTGTTGATATAGAAATTTTGAATTTTTGTTTTACAATGTCATTTCAGGCAAGTTTACGTGTTGCAGGCTCACTTCTAGTCAATGGACTTATATTTACTTTCAAGCTTCTGTTGTGCCAGAAACTTGTTACAGGAAACTTGAGTTGTTCTGAAGTGTTTGCACCATTATTTGTCCTGTCTACCTTCCTTATGATAAGAGCTTGTCGAATGCACTAGTAGTAAAGGTCTTTGGCATCATTCTCCAGCACAAATCATTACCAGTTTATCTCAAAGTACACCTTTTCCTGCATTGAAGTTTTATGCTGCTTAGAAGCTTTTATTAAATCTTCTTTATGGTGCAGTTCCTGGACATATTTCACATTGGATTAGGGGATGGGCAAGTATCTTTGTTCCTAGTTATACATGTCTAGTGAACATATGAGGCTATAGTTGCAGGCGTACAATTATGCAAGCAAACTTTTAACAAAAACTTTATAAAAAAAAAGTCACTCCTTGAAACCACACTGTTTATCATGTGAGTATCAATATATAATTAAGTAACACTAAGTTCTCTCTACCTTGAACAATGGGCTATAACATGTCAAGAAACAAGCCAAACCTTTGATTCCAGCTTTTTTTTTCTATGAGCATCCTACAGAAAATCTTGAGCTGAGGATATTTTTGCCATGAACTCAAGTGTCTTCAAACAGAATTTAAATAAGGCTTTGCAAACACAGAGTACGAGAAACTCTAGAGAAACTTTCAAGTTATTATAATTTATTTTAGTTTATATCAATTCACTTTTTGTAGTAAACAAAAAAATGTATTTTATGTATGTCTGTTAGTATTGCAATTATAAAAATATTTTTGTTTATTCAGTAAGATATTCCATAATATAAAGCTGTGGTAATAAAGAAACATTTCTTTTTTTTTATATATATAAATTATAAATATGAAAATAATTAATTTTTTTTGCACATTTTTGTTTCTTTAAGAAAGAAAAATTAAATACAATTTGTTTTTTGATTTACTGTTTTTGAATTCTGTATCAGGAAAATTATTCTACACACATACTTTCAGAAATGGAATAAATTGTAAATAGCCTTTTTTTGTGTGTAATTTATTGAAATGTTTATAAATTTCTATTACAAGTAATGGTTATTTTGGTAAATTGGATATATTTAAGTAATTAGTAACATCAACTTAAATGCTAAATCAAACATCCATTTTTCATCACATAAAAGGTCTGTTTCCTCAGGCAGATCATTCTTTTCTAGAATATCATGTACAGTATATTTTAGTTTCCAAAGTCTTCTAAGAACATGTGCTCTATAAAGCCAACGCACCTTGCTATGAAGGATAAGACCAAAATATTCCATATCTTAACAGTTCTCAATACTCTCTTAACTTTTTTTGTTTAACCCTCTTGCTTTAATTTTATTCACACATCTTATAACGGGCTGTTAATGATACATTTTCCCCACACATGGCTGTTAGTGTATAATGCAATATTTCAGAAAAGAATGACTTAAACACTTTTCGAGCAATGTTCAGTCCCCAGCATCTCTACCAGTCATTAACAGGGCTCCAGGGTGCAATTACTTTTTCTAAAGTTTAAGTTATGATTTTATACACACGACTTTACTTTCTCAAAAATGTCTCACTCCATTTGAAATAGTGAAGAGCTGAGCGAAGGGCAGCAAAAATATAACAAGAGCACTCCTCCTCCAACCTGTGTCTGTGTTTCAAACCTCTGGGCTTGGGACGCTCTGACTAGAAACAAGGCCAAAGGCTGATTACACCTGAGGCCCCCATCATTTTCCTTCTCTTTACCACGCTAACCGTGCAAGATTCACCATTTATGAAACTGAGGAATGGCACAAGCCTGACCCTCTGTTTTTTTTTTTCCATTGCTAATAAGGTCTTAGATATTGAAATTATCCTATTATAAAAATCCTTATTGGCAACATCATAAATATCAGCAGATTTTCCCAATGCTAATAAAAAGAAAGAGCGTGCATTGACACGACCATTTAGTTGTTCATATACATCATGAGATAAGTTCCTCACTGCATCTTGTCAGCATTGAGAGCGATTACATTTATCTTTCTTTCAATGCTTATATCACCAACACATTTTGAAAATATTTAGATACATTTGTTAACAATTTCTTCACCGTCTGAGAAAGGCTTCTGCTTTGATCCAAGACAAAGACTTTTTTTTTTTTGGTTGTAAATCCTATGATTGGGAAGGGAAAGAAATAAAAAAAAACAACAAAAAAACTTGTTCAAAATTTGTACCAGACGGACAGAGTGAGTTGACATAAGCGTGTAAAAATTGAGGCACGGCCGATAATTTCATGATGGATTCATAAAAATTGATGTGATTTCACTCCGTATAAAATTTTCAAAAGTATTATTAATATTTTTGCTCGTTTGTTCATGCTCTTGCTAAAGATGACACAATACCATCGTGTTTTCGATCGACTTGGGTTAAAACCATCCACCCATTCATCTCAGTGGCCCTACAGCCCATGGAGAGCTCTGGCCTGCCTCATCACATCCCTCCATTCAGATCTCCCCTGGGCCTTTCGTCTCTACGACCGAACCGAACTCCAAACTGTTTTAGATCTGCATCCACATCATCAAACCATCGTATACGTGGTGTATACAATTTTTGCTTCTCTGTTCTTCGACATTCTCTCGAGGTGGCCTGCCCAACGTAGTCTGTTTGTTTTTTGTTTCGTTACCATAGGTGGCTGTGTGCCTTCATACAAATCGATATATCTCATGGTTAGTGCATTTCGTCCATCCAGTTTCATCTTGTATAGCACATTTGTATAAAAACCATCTCAGTCAATTTGAGCAACGTCAATTCGTAGTAGCTTATGAGTTCAATTTGGTCACTTGTTTTTTGAAGCAACCTCTGTATTATATAAGATAAGAAAGAATTCCTGTTGTCTAGTGGCTAATGAGTTAATATCCTGTTTTTTTTATAAAAAAAAACAAGAAAACGGTTATTATTAATTTTAAGAGCAGACCGCCAGGCATGTTGTTACTTGTATAATATCTGGGGTTCCCCTTTCAGACCTTGTGGTCTATAGGGCAGATGATGTAAAGGTCATCTGTTTCTGTTGCCTACGGTTAACAAGGGTGTCATGTGGCCAGCACAACGACCAACCGCCTTTACTTTTCCCTAACTAATGTCAGGTACCCATTAGAGCATGGGGAGGCATAAAACCCCAGTGCAAAGCCCTCAGCCCCCCTGGATGACAAAGTGGTCATCATCGAAACACGATGGACGAACTATTTATATAATCTCTGGGGTATAGTGCGCCACTTGAAATCGTGCTATACGCTTTTTTTTTGTCTTAGCCACCATAATTTGGTCTCTCCTGTCTAAAACCGATGAAACTCGAGTCTCTTGTGTTATGGCTAGAGATATTTTTAATCAAGAATTTTAGCATCTAGCCATAACACACCTTTAGGATGGTATTCCGTTGTTGTGTGTAGGCTTTGTAGGTATGCTTCCATGGTTATGGTGGGAAGAATCTAGTGATTAGTTTTTGGGCGGGAGTGGCGGGAATGATGAAGCTACAAAAAGGTTTGGCAAAATTTAAATGTGAATACTTGAGGTTAACAAGATATATACCCAACCTTCGATCGCAGCTGTGTATCAAGGATTGGCCTCTTTAGTCACACAAGAAGTTGCAAAGGGAAAAGATCGTCTCTCGAGACGTAAAATGCTACAGAACAAGATATTTAAACAATTGATCTGTACAATGAATAAGTAGTGATGAGCAAAAGTTAACTAAAAAGTTGCTAACTTTTAGTTTAACTAAAAAAAAATTAGTTAAGGCCAAAGTTTAATTTAAAAAAAAAAAGTTTAGTTAAAATCCTAGTTTAATTTTTTTTTTTAGTTACAAACTAAAAAGTTTAATTACAAATTTTACAAACTTTTTTAACATACATAATAAATATTTAGATCTATGTAATTTGGAGAATATATATAATGCATAATAGAGAGGAGAATAAACTAGAGGGTGCATAGGTCACTAGGTATTTGAAAGACGAGAAAAATAAACGTGTTCATTATATTTCTAGCAAGTTTCGCTGCTTGATAAATCCTGATAATTTCTTGCTTCTATAGATCTACATTTTGCTGCTTTTTATTAAACACCAGTGTGTTCCTGTATAGCTGCAGGCAAAGAATTTTGCTTTACTATAGATCTAAAAGAAATGTCGACTCTTTTTATTTTAAAACTTTTTACTATAGATAGATCTAGAGTTAAGAGTTATTTTAGAGTCTAGTGACCTCTAGTCTATTAGTATTAGTCTATTAGTACTATTAGATCTATAGTCATAATAGTCTTCTATATTTAATTATTTTAGTCTCTTAGTCTTAAGTAGAGTCTAACTCTTAATAGTCTTAGTCTTAGATCTAGATGTAAATTTAAAATTATAAGTTAATAATATAGTCATTACAGATCTATTACTTTACTTTATTAGACTAGATCTATTAATTTAGATATTCTACTATTCTAGAATTAGAGTCTTATTATACTAGACTCTATTCTTAATCTAGATTTAGTAGTAGTAGTAGTAACTAGTATTTCTTAGATTATTTTTAGATTAAAATATGAATTATTTGATCTAGGTCTAGTAGCTAGCTAGATCTAATTCTAGATCCAGATTATATTTCTGATCATTTCATTTGTAGAAGATATTAAATCCTGAGATGAACTTCAATTGGTGACAAGGCAGGGAGACCTAGGTCTCCCGCAGTGCCCTGGTAAGGAACTCTGCTGTTTGGCGTAGTGCCTCATAGCTTCCATACAAACATAGTGAACCACTGGATACGTCTTCCCGTAGCTCGCTGAGCTGCGGACACTCTTGCAAGACGTGCGTCACCGTCTCTTCTGATTCCCCGCAGTGTTGGCAACGGGCATCAAAATTTGGCCGGAACCGGGCGAAGTACGCATCTATGGGGCAGGGTCCCGTGCGCCACTGCGCTATTGTTTGTTCCGACCTTTTTAGCCTCCACCACGGGTCCTCTCGATTTGGGCGACGCATGTGCTGCCAGACTCCCCTGGCAGTGTTGGAGTCATCCCAGGATTTTAACCATTTTTCATGTACCCACTCTCGTATAACTGTGGTAGCCTGTTGAAACGTACTTGGTGACTCGAAAGTGGGCACGGCCAGCGCTCCATCTCGTGCTAGAGCATCATCCACGGCATTGCCCCTCACGCCGCAGTGCAAGGGCACGCACTGCATAAAGATGACAGCTCCAATAAATAGGCGGATGTTATTTGCGGCGCCTAATGCCTCTTCCACAAATTTGGACTTTCCCCCTAAGCCAGCCATGGCTTGGAGGCAGGACTGGGAATCGGTAACCATTACAACGGTTGTCGCAACGGTTATCTTTTCACGCATTTTTTGGAGCAGGTAATTGAGTGTGTTGGTTATCGCCGTTAATTCTGCATCAAAGCTACATGCGGCGAGGCCGCATGTGCCTGACAGCTTGTCTGGTTCGTGGTCTGTTTAACAGATATAGGCCCCATACCCAGCTCTTACGGGGTCCTTCATGACCGACCCGTCTGTGTAACAGTAAATGGCGTCGGCCGGGTAGGTCTTTAGTGTGTCCATTGCCATTTTTCTTAGTAAATCCGGGTGTGTGTTTCGTTTTGTGGCCCCCTCCAACCCGTGTATAGTGAAATTTATGGGAGGGGTGGGCAGTCTCCTCTAGGGCGGGCACGTGCTTATCCGTCGAATTGGGACCCGGTCAGTGGAGAGGCCAGCTTGAGCACTCAAATTTGACGCGCAGTGCATGAATGATGTCCGTTTTATCCTGTTTTTTCTCTCCACTAAGTGACTAATGTATGGGTCGGGAGCCCTGGTTCTCCCCTTTTGTAGCGTTCCAGGGCCGTTAGCACGGCGCGCTCTCTCCTCAGGCTGAGAGGAGCCACGTTGGACATGATTTCTGCAGCGGAAGTTGGGCTCGTTCTATAGGTGCCGCAAATGGATCTGAGAGCCTGGGCCTGTACACGGTCGAGTGATTCGAGAGCCGTCTTGCTTGCATACACCTGCACGGGCAGGCTGTACTCGATTTGGGATCTGACAGCCCCTGTGTACAGTGTGCGGAGCGTGTCAGCTCGGGCGCCCCACTTGGTACTGGCTAGCTTTCTGAGTAACCCTAACTTCTCCGAGGCCTTTCGTTCAACATCCTGGATGTGCAAGTGCATTGAGAGCTTCCTATCTAGGGTGACTCCTAGATATTTTGGCGTGTTTTCACGTTGCAGTCGCAACCCACCGATTTGGAGCTCGAATGGGGCCCCAAGAATGTCGATTCCCAGGCTGAACAGGCTCCAGGTCGTTTTGGCAAAGTTGATTCGTATCTGCCATTTTGAACAATACGAGGAGATGATATGGGGGTCGGCTTGTAATGCTGCCTGAAGTTGGTCAGCTTTCTTCCCGGTTGACCAGAGGACAATATCATCAGCATATAGCAGTTTGCGACACCGGAGTGAGCTGGGCAAATCATTAAGATAGGCCATGAAAAGGATACATGAGAGGGCGGATCCCTGGGGTAACCCTCTTATTGGGGTGTTTTCCCCACTTAGAGAGTACTGGAACTGTGTTCGTGTTTTCCTCTCCGTTAGGAACTGTTTTATCCAGTTGTAGGTCCGCCCGCGTACGCCCATGGCTCTAAGCTTAAGATAGAGGCCTTGCTTCCACACCCGGTTATAAGCCTGTTTTAGGTCTATAAAAACTGCATATGTGCTCTCGGACCTCTGGAACCCATCGACCACCTCCTGCATGAAAACTGTGACCTGGTCGATCGGGCTCAAGCCTGCCCTAAAGCCAGCCTGCTCTGGCGCTAGGATACCGGCACTCTCAAAGCTCCACACGAGTCGCTCTCTGACCATCCGGTCTATTATCTTGCCGATAGTGTAGGTCAGGGATATGGGTCTGTAGGACTCCACGTTAGTCGCGTCTTTGTCCTTTTTTAGTATTGGAACAATGGTAGCACAGCGCCAGGCCCTGGGTAGTCTGGACTCTACCCAGGTCCGATTCGCAAAGTCAAGGAGCTTGTCTTTCGCAATACCCCCGAGGTGTTTTACCATCTCAGGAGTAACCTTGATTGGCCCCGGAGCCTTTCTATTTTTGCACTTAGCTATCGCTCTGTCCAGCTCAGCAAATATTTGTTAAGCAAGTCGGCCGTTTTTTTATCTTTTGCCACTCTATCCTGTCACTCTCGATAGGTGAGTTCCTGACACTGCTTGATTTAGGGCTCTCGTTGCTTCTCTTTCTGCCGTTTCGTTTCCCCACATGGGAGGGGATCCAGATGAAGGTGACATCCCTATGGTCAGCTGTTATTTGGTCCAAAAGCTTTACGCTCTTATGTACCAATGGAATGTTAGTCTTCATCCGCCCCAAAGCTTGTAATGCAGATATGGAGTCGGAGCATATGATAAATGTTCTCCTGTGTGATGCTTTGACGGCCATGAGTTCAAGCGATATTGCATGCAATTCGGCCCTAAAGATGGAGCATCCATCGGGGAGTTTACGGGAGATTGTTTTGTTCCGAAAGGTGCAGGCACACGCGACCTCTCCATCCATTTTGGATCCGTCAGTGTAAATGGTGCCACAATCTCCGTAGCTCTCCTGCAGTTCCCTAAAGTGGACTTGTAGTATGCTTAGGTCTGTATTTTTTTCTTTTTAAATTAAGTAGGGATAAATTTAATTTGGGTTTCTTCATCAACCACGGAGGGTTCTGTGGGATTTCTATTTTAGAAATTTGGTCAATTGGCGGGGTTAAAGTTTGAATGGATTCTCTCATTCGAAGGCCCAACGGCTGTATGACGTTAGGCATTCGATTGTATAGTTCTACATCTGTAGGGTTAAATATGGAGTCGAAAGCAGGGTTCGTGGAGTTGGATTTTAGCTTGACTATATACTGCACTGCGAGCTTTTTTCATTCTTATGTACATGGGGAGTTCTCCAGCCTCTACTTGGAGACTTGAGATTGGTGATGTACGAAATGCCCCGAGACAGAGACGCAGGGCAGCATTTTGTATGGGCTTTAGCATTTTTGGGAATGATTTCCTGGCTGCTCCATATAATATGGATCTAGAGTCTAACTTGGATCGGATCAGACTCCGATATAGCAGCAGCAAGGTATCTATGTCAGCTCCCCAGTCCGTAAGCAGGGAAGGTGTCCCTTAAGCCCCATGAGCTCCAGGTCACGTAGAATGCCATGTTTCCAGGTTGTATCATAAGCCTTTTCTATATCGAAAAATACAGCTACTAGATGTTCTCGTCTAAGTAATGCATTTCTGATGAAAGATTCCAGCCTTACCAGGTATTGTTGTCCGTCCCTGCCGGAATCCGCACTGGTAGTTCGAGATTATTTTCTTTCTCTCAAGGAACCAGACCAACCTATTATTTATCATCCTTTCCATGGTTTTGCAGATGCAGCTTGTTAGTGCTATTGGGCGGTAGTTAGCTGGGTCAGACCCATCTCTTCCCGGTTTAGATATATATTTTTAGCAGGGTTGCCAATGACGGTTCGGGAAGATGCTTGAGGAACTGATAATGGATTTCATCTTCTTCTGGCGCTGTGTCATGTGATTTGTCCAGCGAGTCCCACAGTTCTTCAAGCGAGAACGGTTTGTTATAGTCTTCATTGTTTTCTGATCTGAAATCAATGGGGTGTCTTTCATTTTGACTTTTTGGAATTCTGGCGTTAGTGTGCAGTGGATGATTTATCTGCTATTGAGGATGCAAAGCACAGCTTTTTAGTTTTCAAGTCCAAACACAAAAGTAAACTTGATTAAGAAGGTGACATTCGTTTATTATGTATTTTTTAAAATAAAATTATCAAAAGCGCAGTCTAGAAATTTATTTTACGGTTGGGTGTAGCCGCATGGTGAGGAATCTACTAGTAAGCCTAAAAAGAGATCGCTGAGCTAAAAAGGTTGAGAACCTCTGACTTATTGGCTTCAACGGCAACCATCCGTAGACAAATAATAGCGATGCAATTTCTAACGGGTTTTCCCTTTACTTTTTTTTTTTTTTTTTTTTTTTTAAATTAGCCTTAATAACATTGCAGGCTATAAAAACTGTTGGGACTCTAGGATTATAGACAAATAGATCTAGATCTATAGGATAGATCAATAGATCTAGATTCTAGGCCTACATTTAAAAAAATGGACAAAGAAATAAAATGAAAGGGAGCGAGACAAGATTCCAGGAATCGGATTTTTCACTTTCATTTACCTAAAAATTACATGTATTTCCAAAAAGTACATGTCAAAATGGGCCAGACTGCGCACCTCGCATTTTAAGCTGAATGTGACATAAATATATATAGATGGATTGTAGATCTATATGTATATAGAAAATCTAGGCCTACGGTACACTAGACTCTTTATAAATTATAGACTGATCTAAATTTAGGTAGTTGATAATTAAAGATATCCGATATATATTATTTTATATTATATTATCGTCAAAATTATTCATTTATTGTCGACCGTTCATCTTATTTAGTTAGGCTATTTAATTTTAATCAGCTACCCTACATTATTACATGGTATAAATTTTTATTTAAATATTAGACTAGATTTAATTAATGTTGGTCTATATCTATCAAGATTAAAGATCTAATCAATTTGTATTCTTGTTTCTTTAAATTAATCTAATTAGATTATATGTATCTAAATCTATTGTTTCTCTGCATATTATATTTTCATTTTAGATCTTTGCACTTTTATCAGCAATCCTCCAACATCTCCAATCCTTCAAAATAGTATTTATATCTAGATCTAGATTATTCTAGATGCAATGGATTCCCTTACATTGTGGAGTCAACGGGAAAGAGAATTAGGCACAGTTTGGCGAAGCTAGGAACGGTACGCTTTTAATAGACCCCCCCCCCCCCCCCCCCACACTCAGAGGAGCCGCAAACATACGAGAGGGCAAAAGCTAGTCAGGATATCTGAATGGATTAAGTCCAAGTGGTAGTTGGGACCATGGGACGGGAAGTCTGGAATGTTCTCAATTTAAACACCCAAAACAGTAAGAACAAATGGTGGCAGTTAGACAGAAAGGATTGCAATTTCAGTACGATTTCGCATGGGGCACTGTCCGTTAGGAGGCTACTTCGCTAGGATCTCAGATGTCAACACTGTTACATGGAAGACGAGACAGTAGAACACCTCCTCAGCGACTGCAGGGTGCTCAGAAACACATTCGAAGATACGACTAGTCTTGGAACAGATAAAACTGGTGCACGCGGGGTCCTTGTCCTGTACTGAGACAGGAAAACCCTTTAGAAAACTGCCAGATACCTGGACTGTCTATAAGGGATTAATCCCAGCACGGAGCCTTAGTGCAAGGAGGCTTACACATGGTATTTAGACTACCTGGGTGGATACGATCAAAGGAGGAAACGATTAGGCCAAATGTGTAGCGAAACAAGACTCCTATGGGAGTGCCTAAGGGGGTGCGAGAGTAATCTCATTGCACTGTTGTAAAAGAGCTCCCATATCCTTGTCAACAATCTAGACGCCGTTCCTCGTGGCCGTTTAAAAATGCCTTGTCTCGCACAGTTAGCCTGGTATAGAATAGGAAAATGGCAGTGGTTTTCTGTGTATACGGCCTTCAGCCGCATCTCTAGAGTCCGTGAGTCAGGAGTGAACGTGTCACTGGAAATGACAGAGTTAAAATAGACACTAGTAAGACCCTCTGCCTGACAGAACACACTGTTCAGTCAGGGCGGTAAGAGAGCGCTCTTGTTCGCTTTTACTGACCTAGCCTATTGGCCTATTATAGTTCAACTCTACCTGACAGTTTCAAATTGGTATGTATACTTTGTAGCGCCTATCGTAAACAAGAATCTAAAAGAGTTGCACTCTGAGGAGGTTTTCATCTTTGATGATGCTGTATTATCTGTTGCAACCAACTAGCGAAATCTATAGGCCTTATCTATTTTACGGAGAAAAAGATGGCTTCTGGTAGGCTAAGGATTAAAATCTTCAATTCTTAAGAATCATCCGAAACCTGCAGGGTTTGGAGAGCTGGGAACATCACTGGATTAGTGGGACAAGCGCATAGACCCAAAAGCAGCTAATTTATGTATAGATCTTTGTCTAGAAATAAAAATTAGGCTATTAGAACAAAAACTACGCATTTCAATATTTGGTCGGAAACTTTTCAAACCATCATTCTATAGTTTTATATATAAATATAACTATTGTATTTCATTTTACAGGCATGGAATAGACATATATGTATATGGCATGCGATCTTCTTCTGCATTCTCAATTATTATGTTGGAGTTCAGATGACTAGTCTTAGCTATTATTATTATATAATTTTATATTATTTTTTTCTAAAGGGGTCTTTAGGGACCATTGTCATGTTTAGGCACCTAAATGGAGATTTCAGTTTTCTCTAATTTATTAGAAGCGTGTCTATATATGATTCAATCACATAGGCTATAGTCTAAATCAGTTGAATCTATTTATCATTTTACTTTTGAAGAGATTATCTGTTAAGCCCCACTGGTTATAATTTATTTAAAGTTGACTTTAAATTTTGACCATTGCGATGTCCACGTATGGTTTGAGATGACCGCATCCATTTATGAGCCATGTGACCTGGGAAAGAATTTTATCCCATGGCCAGGATGAGAAATCGACTCTTCACCAACCCCTCTGTCTGTAGTCCCCCAGTTCCATGCGAGGTCGGAGGACCCTCCATATGCCTATAATGTCCCACTGCCCCCGTGGGTGAACCATCACCGCCCGCATCATTCCCCAACAGAGAACAAAGCAATGGGGGTTTCGGACTGGTTAGCAAGCCTTTTTCCCATCTCCACCACATGCAAGTACACTCGCTAGAGCATATCTGTGGTAGCTCACTGGGAGCCCTGTTTGCTCTTAAATTTTGACCAGACATCTCCATCTAGTTGAACTTAAGTAATTTACTTGATGTGAGTGATTTAATTAAATAATATCACATCTGCATGGATTTCATTTATATCTTGTCATTTAACATTACAATTATCTAGGTCACAGCTGGGGCTGTGTAGCCATGGGAAATATTGCATTCCTCATTAATATTTAAAGTTGAAGACATGCCTTATTATTGTTATTTCAATATATGTTAAATTTTCACCATCTTTATAATATCAAAATGGTGTGTATTTTTACAAATTCTTATAGATTAGATCTCCTGGTCATCAAAAAATTAATTTTGAAACTTTGCCATGGTATGCTCTGCAAATTGAATACTGTATGACCTGGAAAATAGTTAACTTCTAATACCAGCTGAAAATGGAGGATGAAATAGATGTGTTTGATGAAGAAGTAAAAGAAAAAAATCTTAGACAAAAAGCTAGGTAAGTTTGCTAACATATATATATATATATATATATATATATATATATATACATATATACAGTGTTTTTTTTTAGAAAAAAATAGGTGCCGGTACTTAGTAGTTGATTGCCTAACTTTTAACTACTAAAAATTAATAATATATGTTAAAATACAAGAAAAGTAATTTTTTTTTTCAAAAAGGTGCATACGGTCACAAAAAATGCCCTGCATATATTTATATATATATATATATATATGCCTATATATATAATACAATAAAATTATTTAAGTCTTAAGTAACTATTTGATAATTATTCTAATACTAAATTTACATCTGTTAACCTTAGATTTAAATATAGTATAACGGATTAAAGCCTATCCTCGGCTGGTAATTCATGTATATGAAAGCTGCATGTAAGGAATTATTGATGATAATGACACAGGACGAGGCTCCAAATATCTTCAACTAGGTAAAAGAAAAAAAATGAACTCAAATGAAATAAAAGGGTGGTAAAGGAAAGGACATAGCCTGGGGAACTTGAAAGTCTCTATTTTAATCTATAATAATGTTTTTTTTTTTTTTATACCTAAGCAAAACACACTAAAGCACCTTTAGTGAGCTATAACATGATATCTGTGAACCTTCAAAATTGAGCTAGAGATGCTTCTAAACTTTTAATATTTAATCAAAATACTTCAAAAATTAAAAATAATAAAGCCTAAAATATATCTCTTGAAATGTCAATATTTTAGAGCCAAAGATACCTTTAAAATTATTATAAAGTTGTTGATTATCTTGTGAAGAACTGAAATAAATTAAATTTAAATATTTAAATCTTACTGGGGTTAACATGCATTTCTGTTACATTTTCACCCTCCCATTTTATTTTTGTATTCTGATTTCACTAAATATTGTAATATTTATATTACATTGATGTAAAAATATGTAAAGTTAACTAACATTTAGTGTTAGCTATTTATCTTTTTTGTTTGTTTGTAGCTGATGAAGGCCTTGTGGCCTAAACATCTTGTGTTTTTATTTTATCTAGCTGATGAAGGGCTTGTGGCCCAATCATCTTGTGGCTTTTACTTTAGTTCAGCAGGGTTTCCTAAGTATGTCTATTTTATCTTTCAGTACAAGAGTTGAGAAAAGAACTATGCTCATATTTTTTACCCTTAAGTGTATTACAAAATATCTTAAACATAAGAATATTAAAAAATACCATATATTGTTTAATGTACGGTAAAACTATTTTATATTACAAAATTACTTTTTTTTTAAACAATTAGAATGTTTTTAATTGTTAACATTTTATTTCAGTGCAAAAAGTCGTTGTCCAACCGTTAAGGAGTTGAAGAGTATGGTAGAAAAGGATGAACCTTGTACAATTTTACTTAGGATAACAAGACCTGATGGTTCATTTGAAAAGCTTCTCAAAGACCATGATACTAATAGTGATAAACTGCTCCTGACTGTCAGAGTCTTGGGCAAAGCACTCAGTGATCCACAAGGATCGCAGGCACAAGCCATAATTGATGTCATAACAATGTTCATGAATGCTTCAGATTTTCAAGACAAACTTTGTGACAGTTTAAGAGGGTCTTTGTCTGAGGAGGAAGACTATGTCAAATCTTGTTTGACAATTTTGAAGGTTGCACTAGAAAAACAACCCAATGTTGCTGCCAAGATATTAGAATCCATTTTTATGCGTTTGGAATATGTCGTAGAATTGTATTTTCAACACCTAAACAATGAAAAAGATTTAGTTAAAAGACTTCTTCGTAAACCTATGAAATTTGTTGACAAAAAGAATGCTAAAAGAGATAGAGAAAATGCACCTGATGAAGAAATGGATCCAAATGATTTTCGTGAACTAAGTATCTTTCCTACAACTACAGATTTTAACCCTGATGTTGATATTTCTGTTCGTGCCAACAAAGTTCAGGGACGGTTCAGAAATGTCAATGACTACCTTGATATACAGGTGGGTTAAAGAATGATTAAAAAGTAAAAAAAAAACAATTTATCCCATTAATATGTTCATATCTTCTACTTTGTAAAGTTCTTGGCACTGATGACTGACTGATCATCACTAACTTCCCACTTGTTATGGATGATAAAATAAGAAAATTTAACCTGTTATTACTTAACTTAAGCCTAGAACAATGCCTTTTCAAGATCTAAATTGATTCGATTAAATTGACCAAAACTATTTCTTTTTGGCATTTTTGACCCAATATGTATCTAAAGTACAAAATTATAATTCCTTTCACTTTAAGCACTTATTAACACTTATTTGGTGTATAACTTTCTTTAATTCCAGTTTTTTTTAATGTATGCTTTTTTTCTACAAAAATCTAGATCTAAATCTAGATAATTGTCACAGAGAATGTGAGGGATTATCCTTAGATCAGTGTGATTATCAAATGTGTTTTTACAAAGAACACGGAGCATCAGTATGAATGCTTGCACTTGCATGTGTGTGTATAGGGTAAATTTCTACAGCTTGAAATGCAAAGACTGTAGTTAATGATAATGTGTAGCACAATTTAAAAATGACTAGATTTAGATCTACAAGTAGGCCTCTATTCTAAATCAAAAATTTAAAATCCGAAAAATTGTTTAGGAGAACTGTTTTTAAATACATCCACCACAAGCAATCCATAATGTTGTAGTACTGTAAGTTAGAAAGCATATTCCTATTTGTATAAAATAATTCCCATATTGCAGGTCCCTTAATTAGCTGCTGGGTCTTGGTTAGTCTCTCCTGTTTGCCACCCCCAAAGTTTGCTTGTAAGTGATGTGTTTTGAACTATGCAAATCTACCCTTAAATTAAATGTAAACAAAGAAAAAGCAATAAGCAAAAAAACAACAACAAAGAAACAAAAAAAAACAACAATTACAACAGATGGACTTTTCATTGAAAAGATTTTGAATGAAAAGTCATTCACTTATCAGACATTTGAAATATTGAAAAAAACACATACACAAAAACAACTAATTTATCAATGTAAGCAGTATAACAATATCTCAATATTTGATTGTCTGAAATTATCATTACTTCTTCTTCTTCATTCTCATTGTTATGTTGGAGCGTTCAGTTTTCTTTCTATTGGGGTGATTTGGGTCCAGTGTCTTATACAGGCCTCTTGGTAAAGAAAGCAGTTTTGGAGGACGTGGTCGGCATTCTCTGGTGATACTCCACATGGGCAGATTTCACTGGTTCCAATTTTGAGCTTCTGGTACATGTGTTGTCGCATTCTGTTGTGTCCGGTCCTGAGTCGAAAGATTAGATGTTGGTCTTGTTGGGATAGCTTATAGTAAGCGTCATCTTTCTTGTGATTTGGATGAGAGGTCGTCCATTTCTCATTTATTTTATTTACAATTAAATTTCTTCAATTCTTCTGGATAGAGTGCAGAGTTTATGTGTGAGTTAGTTCTCCCACTCTTGGCGAGTGTGTCAGCCTTCTCATTTCCTTCTAGTTGTATAATAGCTGGTATCCATTGAATAACAGTTTTTTTGCTGTTGTTGTTGAGCTTTGTAAATGCTGTTCTGAGGTTTTTAATATAAGAGGAATCAGAGTTTTGCAAGCTTTGGAGGGTTGTTTTCGCATCGGTTAGAAAGACAATCTGACTGTGTGGGGAACTTGGTTGATTTGCTAGCATGGTTGCAGCTAGTGCTAGTGCTTCCCTTTCTGCTCTGTGACTGTCAGAGAGCTCTCCAGTTGCAATGGATTTTTCTAGTTTTCCTCCATCTGGCCATTTGATGAGTATTCTAGCTCCTCCATTTGTGGTGGCTTTATGGTATGAGCCATCTGTGTAAACTCTGATCCACTGATTGCTAGGATAATTGGTATGTAGAAAACAGTTCACTATTTCCTTGAGCTCTGTTGGTCTGTTGTCAGATTTTCTTTTTTGTTTTCAACATGGTCCCAGGGTGGAGTTTCATTATAGTGTATCGAGGATTCTAGAGTAATTTTTTCAAGTTGGTGTTTCATTTTTAGGTTTAGAGATTCCTGTATAAAATTGGTTTTTATGAGACGGTTTTTTGTGTCAGTTTTGTGGATTTTTGTTCTGAGTGGGTGTCTCTCCAAGGTTTCCAATTTAGTGAAATGGGAAAGGATTTTTATTTCTCTTCTTTCATCCAGAGAGACCAGGGCAGCGGTTTCCTCCATAGCTCTTATGGGTATTGTTTTGATTGCTCCTGTCATTATCCTTAGACCAATATTTTGAACCTTGTCTATTTTTCTTAGGTTGGTTTGGGCTGCTGAGCCCCATGCTGTGGCACCATATTGTAGTACAGGTCTTATGTAACTGGTATAGGTCTTTTTCAGGATGTTGTGATTAGCTCCCCAATCTGTGCCAGCTAATTTTTTCAAGAGGGATAGTCTCTGGATGCCTTTACTCTGTGTTTTATCCATTTGTTTTTTCCAGGTTAGTTTCGGGTCATAGGTGACTCCAAGATATGTAAGGCTGTCATTTTTTTTTCTAAAGCTTTCTTATTTAATTATCATAAAAAATCTGATGTATTTCAATGATAAGTATCTATACTTTTTAATGATTATTTTCAGTTTCGATTGCTGAGAGCTGAGCTTATTATTCCTCTTCGTGAAAACATAAATAAATATTTATCAAGAACTGATAAACATGAACAGATTGGGTTTAATATCTACACTGATGTAAGTTGTTTTTTTTAGGAACTATTATTGTTTAAAGTTACTTTATTTTTAAATTTTCAGTTGAAATACATTTGTATATAAATAGATTTTTATAGAAATTAATAATGCTTATTGATATAATGAGCTGGTCAATATTAAGGTTTAGATAAAGTTATGATATTTTTTTGTTTTTAATCTATCAAACATTACTTCAGAAATGAAGATTATTGCATCCTAGACCAAATCTCTTTAATGACAACAGGGAATGGCAGCACATGTCTAAGCAGCCATGCATCTTAATTAATAAAGTCTATTAGTGTCTGTATAAAATAGTTTTTTTACAAAGTTGATTGCATCGTCTCTGTCCTCTAAGTGCAACATAGTCTATTGGCAATATGTTATATGGCCTACTAATTGGACCGTTTGGAAGTGGTTGAAGAGGTGGAAGCAATCTGAGAGAAGTATGTATTTAGTTTGTAGAAAAACGACATGCTTCATTATTAAAATGGAAAAGTTCTTTTTTTTTTCCAGGTGCGAATTGTTCGACCCATTTGTCAAGATAAAGGTTTATGCTTGAGACTGTCCTTCAACATTGGCAGGCACAGGAGAGTTAATTGGGCTATATCACAGAGGCTGAAGTATGGTTCACTCTTGTGTTTGTCTTCAGATAATTTCCAGAATTTCCAGTGTACTGTTGTTGAGGACCGTGATGTAAAAAATTTAGCAAAGGGCTTAGTGGATGTACGGTTTGTTTTGAATGGTATAGGTTTTGACCCACGAAATAATGACCTTACTGAGCTTATGGAACTGACACAAGGTTCAAGGGACAGAAGATTTATCATGGTGGAATCACCGTCTTACTTTGAAGCTCACAAGCATGTTTTGATGGGCCTTCAAAACTTCACAGAAAACAACTTCCCTTTCTGGAAGTACATAGGAGAATGCCAAGACATTGTTGACCCCCCACAATACATCAGAAATCTACAGCAACCTAATTTTGATTTGAGACCTATTTTAGATCCAAAATTCAAAATAGATGAAAATTCTCCCTCTGTTTATAAGTTTAGTGAGGATTCCAGTGTTGCAGAATCTGTGGACATATTAAATCGAGAAACATGGCCTAACCATAACACTTTAGGAGTTGATACCTCTCAATATCTGGCCTTGCATTCAGCCTTTTCTAAAGAGTTTTCCATCATTCAAGGCCCTCCAGGGACTGGAAAAACATTTATTGGACTTATGATAATTAAATGTCTGCTTCATAATAAGCAGATTTGGACAGAAGGTGATCAGAAACCTATTCTACTTGTTTGTTACACTAACCATGCCCTGGATCAATTTTTAGAAGGAGTCCTTGACTTTTTTGAGGGGAAATTAGTCAGAGTTGGTACAAGGAGTAAAAGTGAACAATTAGATAAATACAACCTTAGAGGTTTAAAACACAGGGCAAGAGAAAACCGTAATGTGGCTCAAGAGATACACTTAGCTAGACAAACACAACGTAATGAAATGAAAGCCAAGAAAGCAGACATCCATTTGGAAGCAGCTCAGCTTGAATTACTTGAAAGAGAAATAGTCAAAGAATCCTTTTTAAAGGATTTAATTCATCCTGACACCTATGAAAATCTAACTAAAAAGGCAGGAAAAGAAAGTGTGATAGAAAAATGGTTAAAAATAACAATAGACAATGATAAGTTAGAAAAGTTTTCTGTAGAAAAATTGGCCAAAACTTCAGCTGTCAATGAAAAAAACCCAAATGAAACAACTGATTTAACTGGGAGTGATGCAGACACAGACAGTGATGAGAGTGAAGATGATTCTGATATTGTTGAAGTAATCACTCAGGCATCTACTACCAGACAATTGGATATAGATGAAGATGAGGATGATGATTTAAATGATTTGTTCTTTGCTGAACACTTAGAAAATTTTGATGACATTTTGACAAATATGAGAAAGATTAATCAAAGGCTGGATGATGTTGATGAAGAAGCTGCTAGAATGAGAGAACAAAACTTAGCTTTTAGTATCAGTGACTATGGAGAAGAAGAGATGCCTCAAAACTTGACTAAGGAGCAAAGAGAGCATTGGAATAAATTAAAACCCATAAAAAAACGTTACCAAGCAATTCTTCTGCACAAACTTCAGCAAACTGAACGCATGACTGAAGATGAAGCAAAACAGGTTTTTAACCCATGGAAATTAAATATTTCAGATAGGTGGAAGCTTTACCGTTATTGGGTAGATCTAAAATGTAGACAGATTAGAGGAAGCATCATAGATTCTACACAGCAATATGAGAGACTAGCTAGAAGATACCAAGAAATTTTACACCAAGAGGACAAGTCTATTCTTGAAAAAGCTACCATTATAGGTATGACAACAACAGCGGCAGCAAGATATCAAGGTATTTTACGAGAAATTGGACCAAAGATTGTCTTGGTTGAAGAGGCAGCTGAAGTCTTTGAGGGTCATGTGATTACATCTCTGACTGACCAATGCCAGCATGTCATTTTGATTGGTGACCACAAACAGCTTCGACCTAATCCTTCTGTGTATAAGTTGAAAGAAAAATATGGCATAGACATTTCCCTTTTTGAAAGACTTGTCATAAATGATTTCCCCTATGACTGCTTGAAATACCAGCATCGAATGAGGCCTGAAATATCTAGACTTTTAAAAGTTCCAGAGCTTTACCCAGAGCTTGAAGATCATGAAATTGTTAAACACTATCCTAACATCAGAGGGGTTAATGGCAACATCCGATTCATTCAACATTATCAGGTTGATCAAAGAGAGGCAGAGACCAAAACATTTAGTAATGATTTTGAAGCTCAGTTCCTTGTTGGATTATCAGAGTATCTCATAAAGCAAGGCTACACTTCCAAGCAGATCACCATCCTCTCCCCTTATGCTGGCCAGGTTCATCTCATTAAAACATTATGTGAAACACTGCCCAGGTCTCAAGATGTCTCAAAGAAAATGCTGAAAGGTTTAAAGATTTCTTCTGTGGATAACTATCAAGGAGAAGAAAATGACATCATTCTGCTCTCACTTGTTAGAAGCAATGAAGAAAATGACATTGGCTTCCTTAAAACAAACAACAGAATATGTGTTGCCTTATCTAGAGCTAAAATGGGTCTCTATGTAATAGGTAACTTTCATGGAATATCTCAGTCCAGTCCTTTGATGGACACAATTATAAATGTTGCTAAAACTTGCGAATATATTAAAGAAAGTCTCTCGCTCTCTTGCCCTTTTCATAAATTAGGAGAAACAATTATTAGGAAATTCAATGATTTTAAAAAGGTACCTGAAGGTGGCTGTAATAAGCCCTGTGGGATTCGTCTAGAATGTGGTCACAGCTGCAAAAGAATTTGCCACACAGATGACATTGAGCACCAAGATGCTGTCTGCACAGAACCATGCCAGTACAGGTGTGAAACTTGCCACAGCTTTTGCCATGGGGATCATCAGTGTGGCATGCACACCAATTGCAAGAACTTGGTAGAAAAAATTGTGCCAGCCTGTGGCCACAAGCAGATGGTTCCTTGCTACATGAGCCCCAATCACTTTGAGTGCATAGAAGTTTGTAAAGAGAAATTAAGATGTGGGCATGCTTGTACTGGCCAATGTGGCAAAAAACATTCACATACAGAAATGAAATGCCAAGTTTTAGTGGAGGTAAAAAATTATATTTTTATTTTTTGTTTAGACTTTGTCTAAAAGATAAAACAGTTTATTTGTCTTTAATAATTTAAAAAATTTTCATTTACAATACATAATTGGAAGTTGAGTATAATGATAAGGCACTTTACAACAAAATCATTTCTTATGAAATTTACCTGTATAAATCTTGAATGTGTTTCTTTGCAGTCATTATTTAAATTATATTTGTTTCATTGAGCCTATTAAAAAAATAACTTTTAAGGTTACTCCAGATACTTGTGGACATAAACAGTTTCAAACAGAGTGCTGGAAGTCCAGTGAGAATACATCCTCTGAATGTACTGAGCCATGCCAGGCAGTCTTAGAATGTGAACATATTTGTACTGGTACATGTGGCATGTGTAACAACGGGCGCCTTCATTTGAACTGTCAGCAGAAATGTCAGAAAATACTCATCTGTGGTCACTCTTGCAATGATACATGTAACAGTTGCTCTCCTTGCTCGTGAGTATGTTACTGAATCTTGCTCTGTAGTGCTTAGTGGTTATGATTCTGAAATTCTGACTGAAATATGGTCTATTAGTTTAAAGGAAAGTAAATGTAGATGGATTCTGTGTATGAATGTTCGCTCAACTATACATTATTTGTTTGATGTATCGTTTTTCTAATTGGCATGTAGGTTCAAGGTGCTGTGATAACATTACAAACATAACATGAGAGCTAAAAATAACAAACTAATCTAAAAAAAAGTTTTAAACAGATAGGTCTTAATGTTCTTCTTGAAAGTAGTGTAGTATGTTTTCTGTCTGCCTTTAGAATGGACACATTTTGTTTGTACCTCTGAATTCCCATATTTTATTTTATTGTTTAAAACAACTGACTTAATAGTTTTTAATGTGCATATGTTCCCTCTCAATATATAGGCTGACATAGACAATCATGAATACAATTCAAAGTACATTCCCTTACATTCAGCCAGTTACTTAATGTTTCTTTTGTTTTAAAATTTTAGACGACAGTGTGAAACTTCATGTCAACATTCTCGATGCCCTAAGAAATGTGGTGAATCTTGCACGCCTTGTGTGGAATGGTGCTCCTGGGTATGCAAACATGAGAAGTGCCCAGAGCTCTGCTGTCAGCCATGTGAGAGGCCAGCCTGTAATGTCCCCTGTCCTGAACAATTACATTGTGAACACAACTGTGCTGGTCTTTGCGGAGAAAAATGCCCACGCTTGTGCTCTATATGTGACAAGGATGTAAGATTTTTTTTAACAAAGCTTCAATTTCTTTTTTATTTTTGTGTGTTGGAAATCATAGACTTTAAAGGGAAACTCAATGGTTTTGAAATTTTTTTATATGTGTTTTGATGTACAGAAAATGAATACATTATTCTTTTTTTAGTTGTATTATTTTCAATAATAACTTAGTAATTGATGCTTTACTGGGTAATTCTGTGCATCCGAAGTGCTCAGATTTCCAACGGGTTTCTTCGTATCGTCTCACAAACCTATTAATTTAATCTATTAGCTTACTGTGTAACATAAAACCTTACAGTAAAGTTTACAATCTCGTAAAAGAAGTATTTCTAGGTCTATGTAGTTTTGTTAGTAAGCTAAGAAAAAAATGTGTTAAGAGTACATCTACATGATTCACTAACCATGTATTTTCTAGCCTGACCACTCAACACACAACAAATACTATCACTTGATTCTTCTTGTTATGACCAACATATAGTCTAAGCTAGCCTTACATTGACCAGTTTGTTAAAATGATTCAAAAACATGATCTATATTACTTTTTGGGACAGGGAGGAGTATAGATGAAAATGCTACTTTTTTTTCTCCAGTTGGTTATCCTGATGCTTTTAGATCTGTCTATATATATAACTGTACCTTAGTTATGGACTAAGCTGTCGCTAAGCCTAAAGCCACTATAAGAATGAAGCGATACGATTGGTTAAATCTAAATTCGCAAATAGTGTTGTTTAGGGGGGTTTCTAAGTATTTAAATAAAAAATGGTTAAATGTTTACTATTGCAACTTTTTATGCAGAATTTAAATATGTCAATTATTCAAATTTGAAAAACCATAGGAGTTTCCCTTTAAGTATACTAAACAAGACCAGCAAATTTAAACATTTTACTTACTTACCTAGACTTGTACACTTAGGCCTAGTTTAGCCACAAAATTAAGAAAATATTTCAAATATAAGAACAAGCAAAATATAAAAAAAAAGCTTATCTAATGGGAAAGAACTCTGCCCTTAAAACTATATCTACCAATAATGTACAAGCTAGTTCCCTTTTAATATTAAACGAAATAATTAATTACCAATATTTAATTTACTAATTAAGTATCTTTGTTTATTGATTCATGTTTTGTTCGGTACAATAGAAAATTGCTTAAAGTATCAACCTGATTTGAGAATGCATCAGGGAGAAATAGCATTAACTATTATTTAAGTGAACTAAGCCCAACAAATGTAGCTATATCTACGCATACTGAAGTATTAGTTTCCCTTGTTGCTGTTAAACAAAATAATTAATTACCAGTAATTAATTGTCTAATTGGTTACTTTTTTTTAATTGATTCATGTTTTGTTTATGTCAATGAATAATGTTGGGAAGTTTCAATTTAATCTGAGAATGGGTGTGGGAGAAATAACATGTACACACTTTTTACCGGACGGACGGACAGACTGAGTTGTAAAATATGAAAAAAAAAGAGATTTAGACTAGATAGGTTTGAGCAAAAAATGATTTCTCACAACTGATAAAATGATGTTAGCTGTAGATGTTGGTATGTTTACAGCTTAATTCGTCTTGTTAAGGATGGGACACAGCCCCATTACTTGCTATTTTTACATGGTTTATGTCAAGCATTGACTTGCTGCAGGAAGGGTGAGGAAACTGTGTGCTCTTAAGTTCTTCATGTATATACCTGCTTCATCAACCTCTGTTTCCATGGGCTTGGGAATCCACATGCATTTGGTCTGTATTTAAATACAATGAAGATTGTTATTCAGGGCTTTAAAAAGGAAGTGGAATCTTATATATAGTAAGTTTAAGATGATGAACACTTAAAAATACAATTCATTGATTCCTTGTTAAGGAAAAATATTTTCAAAATGATCTAAAGAAAACATATATTTTTGTGTCATTTTTATTTTAACATGCCTGCTAATTCTGAAAGCCAATGATTTCTGCAGGAGCTAATTGCTAATAGTCTGAATGGCTATGATGGTGATCCAACCACACTGTTTGTTGAAATAGACTGTGGCCATGTCATAGAGGTTGACTTCATGGACCAATGGATGGCCACTTCAGCAAGTGATGACTCAGATCAGATAACTATTGGATTAAAATCGTGTCCCATTTGCAAAACTTCTGTGAGAAAGTGTGGTCGTTACAATAAGCAAATAAAGGTAAAGCAATATTTTCTTTGCTTCTTAGAATCTTGTAGATTTTATCAATTTACTTCACACTTTTAAACCAATTGTTTTGATGCACTTGCTTTTTCCTCATTATTATTAGGAGATGCTTTGCCTTATTGAAAGTGTTAAGCGCAAATATCTAGGAACTAATCAGAAAGAGAAACAGCGCCATCTGAGAGAAATAGTTTCTCAATTGGGAGGTCAAGAAAAAAACATAATTGATAGATTCCTTGAACCAGGTAAGAAAAAAATGTTTATACAATGAATATTATCAAGTTTGTTTTTGTGTGATTTCTATTTACATGCTTATATGTTGTTAAGTGGCATGAATTTTCTTGCTATCAAGTGGGCTTGAGTTTAAATCTGACTCCAACTGAATTGTATTTGATGATCACCTGTAGGCAGCATAGAAATCTTCTCCCCCACCACACAGGCAGGACCAATGAGCATTGAGGGCACTAAACACAAGCATTTCAAAAAAATAATTTTATCAAAGTTTATCATATGTTGATGGAGGAATTTAGTTGACATTCAATATGTGGTACATATGTTTTACCTTGGGAGGCGCAGTGGCTTAGCGGTAGAGTGCTTGGTTTCCAAACCGGGGTCCTGGGTTTGAATCATGGGATTTTTAATTTGGAATCTTTGGGTGCCTCTGAGTCCACCCAGGTCTAATGGGTACCTGACATTAGTTGGGTAAAAGAAAAGACGGTTGGTCGTTAGGCTGGCCACATGACATCCTCGTTAACCGTAGATCACAGAAACAGATGATCTTTACATCATCTGTCCTATAGAACACAAGGTTTGAAAGGGGAACTTTACTTTTGTTTTTACTTTTATATTTTATCTTAAGAAGGGAAATTAAAGACTATTTAGTAAGTTTTTGAGAGCTACACTATTTAAAAAAAACTTTTTCCTTTTTGTCCAGATTTTTTGGTTCATTATCTTTTTAAATTACTATTTTTTCTAAATAAAGGTAGCTTTTTTTTAATCAAAATTTTGCAAGGATTACAGGGTTTACTAATAGAAGTTTTATTAATTAAAGAAGAACTTAAAACTAAAATATAATATTAAAAATATATAAAATTTGTTTCCTTTGCTTGGAACCCTTCAGCTGATAATAACTTTAAAACTTAACTACCCCATGCCTTTTTTTTTTATGAAAAGGGCAATAAGATCTATTATATGTGGTTACTTACACTTAACAAAATTACCAACAAATATATGTGGTGGGTTTGGCACACAATTCATTAAAAGACCAAGGCTGATTTCAAACTTTTATTACAGATAAAAAACCTGCCAAATGCAAACTTAAAACAGTTATATAAAAGCAACATATAAAAAAATAAAGACATAAAACCAGATAAGCTTGGCTCAACAAATGACTAAATAGGAACTTAAGTTCCAACATAGAACATAATAAATTAAAAAAGAAACCAAACTCCAGCGTGAGCATTTCTTCTAATACAAATACTGAAAACTACATAGTATTCACACTCAAGCAATTATGATGATAAAGTGCAATGAACACAATTCAGTTTAATTATAGCCATATCTAGATAGATCCAGTTGTTGATATCATTAAATGATTTAGCACATAACTCTTATTTTTAGTTTCTAACTGACAAATCAACTGTTTATTAGGGACGCCATTCAAGGTAACAACAACAGTCAACAAGGGACATTACTCTTATATACTTAATAGCATAACCTATATATAACATACATACTATCATCCTTCCATTTCTACAGCTTAACGAAATCAACTTAAATAATTCTTGTAATTAACAAAATAAAATATAATGAGTGAGATATCTCAAGTTCTTAAAGTAATATAAACAACACATAAACAACAAAAAATGATATCCGAACACATATTATCCGAGTTCCCATATGATAATTATAATTGATATCATATCAGTCACTAAAATAAAGGACTAATAGTCCTCAATAACTTATTATTATGAATTCTATAAGTTTACCATCAAGGAGAAGATGTGGAACCAAGTCTTCAGCGGGGTGTCAGCAGAAAGAGCAGTGACCACATTATGATACTTTCTTTTAAATCAGTTGATTTGACGACCTTTCTGGGAGCAGAGGTCAACTCATTTTTTGCGGACCAATGCTTGGTCACGTTTGGCCTCCCAGTAGATTTTATGCTCTCCGCTACATATACATTCAAACTCCTTCTCTGTCTTCTCAAGTGCTATCAGAACATGGAACAGGTTGCTTGAATTAGCAAGAAAAATGTATGACTTAGTAGAGTTTAAATAACTAACATTAAGGAATAAACTAACATGTAAAACATATCACAATCTTTTTGAAGGAATACGGATAATTAAGAGAAAGGTGGCCTTAAAATACTAAGAGAAACATATTTGAAAAAAAAATGTTAAAAAAAAAGAATTTTTTAAATAGGAACTTTTAAATATAAAAATAAATTACAAATTTTAAAAGATCCTTGTCACTGTGGTAACTAACCTTAAAATTTTTTCATTTCTAGAATCAAATTCTTTAAATAAAAAGCAGAGAAGTTTATATTTTTAATATATCATTTTTATGAATATATATAAAATTAGAAGATGAGACATTTAAAAAAAAAATAATTTATCTTTAAAATACAGGTATTGCAATACCATCAGAAACTATTTTAGAATCTCAAATAAACCAAGTGAATCTCTTCAGACGTATATATGCCCTACGCAGAGTAGCAATAGAATGTAAGGACAGATGGCCACAGAGATCATTGACACTGAACAATGTACTAAAAGACCTGGAAAGATTTTCAGAATGGACCCTTAAAAGTAGGACAACTTTCAGCAGCCAGAACAAGACAGATGCCGAGGATGAGCTAGAGCGCATCAGCATTCTCATTGATCTGCACAAAATTGAGTTAAACATTAGTGTGCGTGAACTGAGAGATCAGATTCCAAGTAGAAATTTTGTCATGCTTGGGCAAAATATTAAGTGAGTATCAAAAGGATAAGCCTAAATTTTTTATTTCAAAAAATGTCCACTTGCACTGGAATGAAGCATAGTCAATAAAAATCAATAAAAATGTAGCTGAATTTTTGCCATAGGTTTATTTTAAAGAGGGATACAGTGTTTGAATAGATGGTGCATAACTTTTGAGTTGAAGGCCTTTGTTTTGTGTTGCTTTGGAGTTGTCTCTATTCACATAGATATATTAATTTTGGATAGCAAATATTGCAATTATTGTGCTGGCCATACAAAATAGGCCTACTTGTAAAAATTAGCCTGAAAAAAAATTAAAAGACCTATACTTCACCTAACTAGCAGATGTTTTCATATGCTTAAATTGATCAAAATCTCTGTTTCAGAACATTATCCCAATCTGTAAAAGCCAGCAAAGATTTAATCAGTGAATCAAGGACTTTGTGTGAAGATTTAAGAAAGCTTGTGCCAGATTCACATATTGCACTTACTAATGAAGAAAAGTTGGCTATTGTTAAAGCAGTGAATGTCAGTCTGGGGGCCTGGTATAAATGCCCAAATGGTAATAGCTTATTAGATATGCATTAAATACAAACTTATCAAATAAAGAGACTTTAGCTTTGCTAAAATTATGTTTGCATCATACTGTCTTGTTCAATCTTTCCCTTTTCCAATCCTTTAAATAAAAGTATTTCTTCATTCAAAACTTGTATGCCTACAAAAAGATAAAGTGATATATATGGAGATAAACAAATCCAGTAATTGTAATGTAACCCTTATAAAATCATTAACATTGATTAAGACTAAGACTGCTTTATTGATCCTTATGGAAATTTGTTGTGATTACAAAGACTCTTTTTCTCATATAAAGACAACACAACAGAAATATACACATTAATAGAACATACACAACATAAAAAGTTCATTCAGCTACTACACACTGGCATCTTGGTCCTTTTCCTGTTTCCTAATCAACGAGTGGTGTTGATATAGTCTGACTAGATAAGGTACAAACAAGTTTTTGTACCTCTCTGTTCTTGTCTTAATTGAAAGTAGTCACCCACTTTGCGATGACTTGACGTAGTTATGATGGAGCTGTTGTCTTCCAAGATTTTTCCAATTTTTTTTCTGATTACTTATTAATGATTAAAGTAATCTCTGCTCCCTTTAATATGTAAATTTTAAAATAATTTCTCTCAATTTGATTTCATTTTAAAGTTTCAAATTTGATAATGCATCTTCTAGATCTCTTTTTGTCATTTCAATATTCAGGTCACATTTATGCTATTGGAGAGTGTGGCCGGGCCATGGAAGAAGCACACTGCCCTGAGTGTAGAGCCAGGATAGGGGGCACCAATCATGAACTTGTAGCCAACAATCAAGTGGCACCGGAAATGGATGGAGCAGCAGGGCCAATATGGAATAACTTAGATGCTGACAGAGAACTTGCTGAAAGATTGCAGCGCCAATTAAATGAAGGGGTAAGTTGATTGATCATTGATCTTGAGTTGTTGGAAAATGTATTATGTTTCAACAAAAATACAATAATCATAGCTCACCTTCCTAGACATTACTGAATCAAAATGATGCAAACATTCTTTTTTTGTAAGAATAAGATTTTTGTTTCTCAACATTTTGATAAAAAATATTAATTGATAACCAATTTAATAAGCGTTTCTGTGTCAAGTTTAATTGAAAAAAAAATGTTGCTGTTCCTATTTATGTCCTATTAGCCTTTTATCTTCTCTGAACTACCATAATTGGTTTTGAAATCTAAAACAATAAAACTACATTTCTATTATGAATCAGTAAACTATATTATTATACCTTATTTTATCTTATGGACCAGTATCACATTCATAAAAAAAGACCTAAATAATGTTTCAAAACGCATGAAAGTAAGTTCATTCTTTTTTCTTTTACAGCTGCAAGGTTACTTCTTTTAAAGCAATGATCTTCAATACTCTTTTGTTGTTGTCTTAAATTTCATGATTGATATTATGTTTTATTTATGTTGGCTATTAAATAAAATTATTTTTTTTTGACAAAGAAGAAAGATATGTTATATTATAGCTATAATTTATTATTTGTAATTGAATGCTGTTCAGTTAGGTTTATTTTACTGCTGAAATTTTTTTGATGATTCAATCAATTGTGTATTTTTTTTTTTTTACACAGTTGCCATTAATTAAAGTACTTTTCTTTTTATTAACATTTTCACTAGTGAAGCCAAAGTTTGAATAAAAACTTTTTGTAGACTATGTAGAATATAAAACAGTTTAATTAGTTTAAGTTTACTCCATGGCTACATAAAGTTTGCAATCTTTTTAAAACACATTTTAAAGCAAATATTGGAGGCTATGTGTAGATTGATTTCTCGGAAGTTGTACTGTTTTATTTCATCTCTTGAAGTTTAACTTTACTAGCTTAGCTCTCCAAGCATTGCTGAAAAACTGAGGCAAAAAGTTATATTTGAATGTCAAGTACCAGTGTTCAAAATATGTAATACTCATTTTTTTTTTATTTAATAGGACGCATGAAAATAAATGAATAGGTTTATAATAAGAATATAAAACCATTTTGTATTGCCATATCCTGAAATGTATTTCTTGTCACTTTTATCATGTTCCTGTAGAGCAGAATTCCAGATAAAAATTATTTTTTATATATATATATATATATAAACTCATTTTTGGAAGCCAGATGTATATTTCTATGTAAGGCATTGTTTGAAGAATATGGAAGTGTACTATGCTGACTCCTCTGTGATATCCATTTTTCGTCACATCTTAATTATCTGCTTGGTGACGTTTAATTTCTCTCTCACGTACTCAAACTTTGTTTTTGCTGTCTGCACTGATCTTTCAATAGTGGCTTTTCTTTGGCTTTCAAATACATGTTCAATGATATTTCCCTGTATCATCTTATTAGCTGCCTAATAGGTAAAGGCAGATATTGGATTAGAGCTGCCTGCATCATAAACTAATATCACTATAAAAAATTAAATTTCACCACTGCCTGTATCAAGCTGAAATTAAATGTCTTACTTTTGGTTCTGTGAAAGCAAAGCCTTTAGTTTTTCAATTGAATTTGGTAACTACATGCACTAATTCTAAATCAAAATTTAAAAGTCTCATATAGTAATATACCACTGGATAGTGTTACGCCATTGTGATATTAAAAGGAAAACATAATCAAACTTTTTAGTTGTCTGAAATATTATGCTTTGTTTTGATAATGGTCAATGGATTTAGTAAAAAAAAAAAAAAAGCTACTTATGGTCTTCTGAAAGAATGCACTTTTGTAATCTATTCATATTATATGCACATATGTATAAAACATAACGAGATTTTATAGGTAGTTAATATTATTCAGCAACAAGTCTTCATTTAGGTGTGTGTGTTCTTCTGTGAAATGTAATGTGTAACCATGACTGATGTGAGAAATCTTTTACAGGATGGACACAGATATGTCTACTTTAGTTGAGTTTTGTACACAATGTTGTTTTCAAATTGAACCAATCAGGAGTGTGGAGCAATGTTGAACTACTGAAAAAAGAACCACTCGTTTGGATATATATTCATAATTTGTTGTTAGAGCTTTTTGTTAGATCGTTGTTATATGTGTATTAGCTAATAAAACTTTGGAAATGAAAGTATTTGTTTTTTTTGTTTTTGTGAAGTTCTAGTTCAGTTGAAACGTATTATATAGTTGCATTAATTTAGTTGTATTAATTTTAACTGGATACAATAAAAAATTATTTTTTTTTTGGAAAAAGGCACTCTGCGAATCTAATAAAGAATGGGCTTAGATAAAGTATAAGTTCAAATTTGAAAGTAAAGAAAAAACAGTGGAACACTTAAACCTTTGATACGAATTCAACATTACTATTCAACTAAAATGCAAGATGAAAAAATGCGTAGGCCTAGAGATCTATATTTCAAATTGTGTGTGGCTGATTGGCAAAAACCACTTGGTGACCTATCATGGGGGCTCGAGCTGACTTGTGTTGATGAGCTCCTAAAATTAAGGCAGCACGGATGCCTTCTCTCGATGGACAGTTAGTACAACAAATCCGATGTAGGCGTATTTATAATTCTCAATGAAATAAATTTTGCACAAACATCTCTTTTTAAACAAACTTGAATAAAAACGTTTATTTATAAATTTAAAGATAGATTCAACTTGAATCGAGACATATATATATATATATATAGATCTAGTAGTAACGAAATGAAATATTTCAACAAAATCTCACTACAAAAATAGTACACGTCCCTTCTGCCTCGCATCTCTAGACTCGTCTCTTTCACGGACACGATCATCCGAAACGTAGGCCTACTTTCCTCAAAGCTACCTTAGTAACACATCCACTCCATAACACGGTACCCCTCCCCAAATTGGTCCACAAAAGATTGGATAATAGCGCACTGAGCATTCTATTAGCATGAATAACATGCGCAATACAAAAAACATTTAATTCAATATTTGAATATAGGCCCCTAGGCTAAAGTCTAGTATAAACATATTATATTACCATAAAGATCTTAATGACACATCTAGTTCTTAAACTATAACCATCGCATTTAATATTTCATATTTATGTTATATAGGCCTATTCCTGGCTATTCCATAGACGAGAACGACAGAAATAATGCTAATCTAGGTAATTGTTCTTATTTTCTTGGCAAGCTTATATAATAGGCCTACCTTATATGGTTAACTGTGGAATAGCATATTGATGAACACAATAACAAAATATGTGTGTAATATTATTACATTTATTTTTACGGTTAAGTAAGTGCGATTTAAAACCTCAAACAAACGTTTTTTACTTTTTTAAAACACTTTTTTTTTAATCAAATAATCATTTTTCTGAAATACTTTTAAAAATAACAATAATAATAACATCCTAATTGTAGTATCAATATATGTCCGGGAGGGATGAGAGGCCCCATTAACTACCATATGTCACTATCCGCACATCGTTCCTCAAAGGGACGTTTTTATAACGGACACCCGCACGGCTGATGTGGTACAGAAACGGAATATGGTTTCCTCGGTGTGTTCGGCCTCCAACTCACTCACTTGACCACGAGTGCCTTGAAATACGAGCCATTGTAATAGAGATGTAACAAATTACATCTGCCTCGTTCCCTCCTAGACAGAACAGTTGTTCAATAGAAGCCGTTGGAGGGGAGCTTTAATAGGTCTAGAGTTTTAAGAGTCTTCAAATCAACTCTCTCGGTCTGGTCGTGTGATACGTGCGCTGGACTGTTGTTCGGTCATCTCGATGGTCCCCAGTTCAATGTATTCTGCTAACTGGCATTCCCCGTCCTCCTGCGGTAGGTTAAATTAATTTGCTCTAGGAAGTAGATTATCTTCAACTCTGAAGAAAAATCCGAAACATGTAAACTTTTTGTTTACACTCTACTCTACTTTACACAAAGATCGACAGCAGAGTCTAGTTCTAAATCTTCTAATACATCTAGATCTACATGAATTTGAAACAAATTGTTGTTATTAAATAGACCACACTACTCCCACTGCAATTAAGACTATGATTTAAACCAAACCATCCTATAAATAGCCTATAAACAAAATCTTTCAAGAGATAAACATTTCAACGAATAGAATTTAGGGAAAATCCGAAAGACTGGAAATTGAAACAATGTTATTACCAGATATCAAAACGAATAGTAAATAGCTTTTTCGATTATCTTGTGAAGTCATTTGTTACTTTGTAAAAATGTTTTTATTTTCAGTCCTTTTGGGAATTTCGTTATCTCTAATTAAGATCTAGATCTAGAATAAGATCTTGATTTATTGAAGTGAAAAGCTAGGGGGTCTTCAATGGGAAGTTTTACCGAAAAGGAAAACTCTTGATTACTGAGATTTAATGCTATTGTGTCAATCGACTCAATCTTTTGAGTAACATAGATTAGATTTACTATGATCTAGTTGTGAGTAATTTGTTTTATTATTTAGTTGCCATAAAATGATAAAAGAGTTTAAATTTATGTTACTATATTAACTATTAAAATTCAGATCCTTCTTGTATAGTTTTAATTTCCATGTCTGAACAATATATATGTATTCTTTTATTACTTTTAATAAGGTTATTAAATATAGGCCTAATGAGATTTGACAATTCACTAGGACTTCATTTCAGAATATAAAGGAAAGATGGATGAAGAAAGTCATTCAGCTGTTGGGTAAGGAATTTGTTTTTTTATGAAGAATAAGTTGTAGGTTACAAAAGTATATAATAAAAGTATGTACCGTATGTAATGCTTATGTAATATCAAACATATTACTTATCAAGAGAATTTTTAAACAATCACACATTTTTTTTTTGTATTTGTTATATTTTGATTGACTAATGGCTGCCTGGTCGTGTGGTTTGCGTGCTAGACTGTCGTTCGGATTTATCGACGGTCGAGGGTTCAAACCCTGCCCGCTCTTATCCCCCGTCGTCCTGCGGGAGGTTTGGACTAGGAAGTAAACTATCTTCAACTCTGAAGGAACATCCGAAATATGTAAAACAAAAACAACACCATCTTGGGGGAAAAAAATCAAAAAAAAAAAAATCTCAGCATTACCAGTACCTTTGTTCTCCAGGACAAGTTACATAAGTTATATAAGATTGATAAAATCCTTTTAGGTTACATTTCTTAAACCTTTAAGATATAGAAAGCAAAGCTTTTATCCACTGGCTGATTATCTGATAGTGGCATATGTTATTTAGGTGATGTCATGTGTTCCAGAATTTAAAGCATGGCGCTGGCTTCATACTCTTCTGTAAAATTAATAAGTTTATGCTAGGTTATAATAATCTTTATTTTGAAGAAATATCTGGGACAAACCTTTAGTCTTAGTATGTTATGAATAGTATGTCCTGTTATTATTATTTTGTTTTCTTTTATGGCATTTTGCAAATGAATAAATCCAAAGTTTTAAGATAATATTTGCAGTATAAATTAAGTTATTTTATTCACTATTCACTACAAGGGGAGAATAATCTTTTTTTTTAAGTTCCCTATTATATTTTGTACTTTGTATTTCTACAGACCAGCCCTAAGACGAGTTCTCACCACAAGGGAACTGCAGACTATGCTCCAGAGCAAAAAACCAGGTGATGTTCTTCTCCGAATAGCTCAGATTGATGGAGGCTTTCAAAAGCTCCTAGAGGAATTGGGAAATGATGTGAAAACCTTGGAATTAACTATCAAAGTTATACAATATGCTCTGAGTGATCACAAAAACTCTCAGAGACAAGCTGTCATTGATGTACTTCATATGGTTATGAATGCTTCACAATTTCATGATAGGATCTTGCAGAGTCTGACAGGACGACTTGGTGATAACGCCAAATATATTCAAGATTTGCTGGTGATTCTCAAAATGTTGCTAGAAGCATTTCCCAATAATGCCCTCAAAACATTTTCATTTCTTTTTAGCCACCTTGAACAAGCTGTTAACCTTAAGTTCCCTGCATTAGTTGAAGAAAAGGATGAGGTCAAAGAAATTTTTCTCAGGCCCATAAGAAATATTGGAACAGAAGATGAAGAAACTGGTCAAGGAGGTGTAGCTGTTGCACAACAAGATCAAGAAGTTGATCCTAACCTTTTCCGTGGACTCAGTATTATTCCTTTAGCAGAGGACTTTGATCCTGCTCAGTCTATTGCAGTGCGTGCAAATAAAATACAAGGGAGGTATCAGAATGTTAATGACTATCTTGATATGCAGGTAAAGTTTATTTAACAAAAACATGTTTTTAGAGATATTTTAGGAGTTAATATTTTGAACTCTAAATTTAAAAAATACAATTCACTCTTGAAAACATACACTAAGATTTATGGCAGCTAACAAATCAATGAAATTTAATTTAAAGACTTTACAAACTAGATTTTGAAATAAAGTAGCAGAATCATTTTAAAACATAAAGCAAAGCTTAAAAAAAAACAAAAAAACATAATAATATAAAATACTCAGAAAGACACAAGAACAAAAATGTTGATATAAATTTCCTCTTAAAAAAGTAGTTATTGAAGTACTCATTTCAATTAGATGGCTGTCTGGCCATGGAGTATGTGCACTGAACTGCCCTCATGATGGTTCCTTTTCAAGATTTCGGTTAGAATGTAATAATCATCAAATTTGATGGAGAGAAAAACAAAAAAAAAGCCTTTTAAGCTAGGAAATGTCTTCACCTTTCTCTTAGTTTGCTGGGGTATTGTATAGTGATCTTTTGACAGGTTTCTCTCTATTGAAACAGGATTTCCATCTTCAGTCTCAGTCATCTTTGTTCTAATCAACATTAATAATTAATACTTCAATACATACATCTTTATCTTTATTATATATTAAGATATGACAAATTATTTTGCATCTTTAAGTTTCGTCTCTTGAGAGCAGATCTACTCATCCCATTGAGAGAAAACATTCATAACTTTTTAAATGGTGATGCTAAAAAAGGCATCAGGTCATATTCACAAGTAAGTCTATTAATATAAGCATTTAGTTTCAGATAATTAAGCTTATTAAATATATAAAGAGATGTAAAATCTAAGTAAATCGCTATTATAAATCATTGCTTGACATTAGGTATTCATAAAGATTTTTTTTTAAAATGCTTACGTATATTTTTAATGTAGTAAACTTTATGCATGCTACATTTTTGTAAAAAGATTTCAATTAGCATAATTTATAACTTAAGCTCAAGCCATGTAACAGTCATCATTGCTTTACAATCAGTGCTTTATAATCAGAGCTTTACAATGACTTCAGATAAATAAAGCTGAAACTTAATTACTATTAAGACTCTAATAACATTAACAGATATTATAAATGCTATTCTGTTGATAAACTTAAAAATGTTTTCTTTTTTTACTAGGTTAGGATTGTCAGACCAGTATGTCATGATAATGGACTTTGTTTTCGTTTGTCTTTTGATGTTTCCAAGTTTCGCAGAGTGAATTGGTCTTTTTCTCAAAGACTGAAATATGGCTCACTTTTGTGCTTGTCTTCTGACAACTTTCAAACATACAAGTGTGCTATTGTTGAAAATAGGGAACCAAAAGATCTTGCTAAAGGTTTAGTTGATGTGCAGTTCATTCTCCCACGTCAAGGGCCAGATGTAGATGTTGGAGGACATATGGAGTTTGTGAGACTCATTGATGAAGCACGGGACCAACGCTTTGTCATGGTAGAATCACCAACATATTTTGAAGCATACAAATATGTCCTGCTAGGCCTTCAGCAATTTACTGAAAATAATTTTCCATTTTGGGATTACATTGGAGAATGTGCAACTGACATCAATCCACCACAATATCTTGCAGAGGAAAGGAAGCTATACCAGCTTCAGCCGCTGGTGGATAAATCTTTCATAATAAAAGATGAAAGGGATAGAAATGTACATTTTTCTAGAGAAGCGCAAACTGCCGCCAACATAGATGTTCTTGACCTTGAGTCATGGCCTAAAGCAAACACATTTGGGCTCGACCAGTCTCAGTTTTTAGCTTTACAGTCAGCCCTCACTAAAGAGTTCTCTTTGATTCAGGGTCCACCTGGCACTGGAAAAACTTTTATTGGCTTGATGGCTATGAAAGCTTTACTTTATAATAAAGACATTTGGACTGAGGATGAGGATCCAAAGCCTATTCTTCTTGTCTGTTATACTAATCATGCTCTTGATCAATTTCTTGAAGGAATTCTAGATTTTTACAAAGGAAAACTGGTTCGGGTAGGCTCCAGAAGTAAGAGTGAGAGATTGGAAGAGTGCAACTTGAGAGGAATGAGACACAGAGCTCGAGAGAATCGTATGGTGCCTTTGGATGTTCACTTAGCAAAACGTCAGACACACACTCAGATGAATGACCTCAAAGCAGATATTCACAAAGAAGCTGCAAAGCTTGAGATTTTGGAAAGAGAAATTGTCAAAGAATCCTTCCTGAAAAAATTTATTCATCCTCGTCACTATCAACAGCTGACAGCTCGTTCTTCTAGAGAGAATGTAGTACCAGGTTGGTTAGGTATTTTAGAAGATATTCATAAATTAGAAACAAAAGAGAAAGACAATGGTCAAAAAAACAAGAATAGAAATCAATTAGAAGAAACTGAAGAAGATGAGGAAATTGATAATGATCTAGTTGAAATTGTTGCTGGTGAGCAGCCTGAAGATCAACTTGATGTTGATGAAGATGATGAAGAAGATGATGACTTATTTGCAGAGCTTCAAGCTAACCTTGGTGAAGAATTTGCAGAAGCTTTTAAGAATACTAGTAAAAAGCTGGATGAAGCTGACAAAGAAGCAGCAAGAATTAAAATAGAAAACACAGCTTTTAACATAAGTAACTTTGGTGATGAGCCTACTCCTCCAAATTTATCCAAAAAAGAAAAAGCTTACTGGAAAAGTCTTATTCCCGTAAAAAAACGTTACAGGTTAATACTTCTTGGACATCTTCAGAAAACAGACAGAATGACCCAAGAAGAAGCTGACAATTTAGTTAATATTTGGAAAATAAGCAGGAAAAATAAATGGAGGCTTTATCGTTATTGGATTGATTTATATTCTAAGGAGATTCGAGAAGGAATAAGAGAGAACTCAGAAATGTATGAGCAGAAAGCCAGAAGATATCAAGAGATTTTGCACCAAGAGGACAAAGCCATTCTTGAAAAGGCTACTATCATTGGTATGACCACAACAGCAGCAGCTAAATACCAAGGGATCTTAAGGGAAATTGGACCAAAGATTGTCTTAGTAGAAGAAGCAGCTGAAGTCTTTGAGGGTCATGTGATTACATCTCTGACTGACCAATGCCAGCATGTCATTTTGATTGGTGACCACAAACAGCTTCGACCTAATCCTTCAGTATACAAGTTAAAACAAAAATTCCATATTGACATCTCTTTGTTTGAGAGACTCATCATGAATAAATTTCCTTATGATTGTCTCAGATACCAACATAGAATGCGTCCTGAAATTTCCACATTATTAAAAATCCCAGATTTGTATTTAGATCTTTGCGACCATGAAGCTGTGAAGACCTACCCTCATATCTTAAAAATTAAAGGAGACATTGCTTTCATTCAGCATTATGCTCCAGATGAGCAAGAGAATGACACCAAAACTTTTAAAAATTCATATGAAGCTGAATTGCTTATTGGCCTATGTGAATATCTTCTACAACAAGGATACACATCTAAGCAAATTACAATTCTCTCACCATATGCAGGACAGATCCATCACATCAAAACTCTTTTAGAAACAATGCCCAAATCTCAGACCACAGCTTCAAAAATGAAAGGCTTAAAGATTTCATCTGTGGATAACTATCAGGGAGAAGAAAATGACATCATATTGCTGTCTCTTGTGAGAAGCAATGTTGATAATGATATTGGTTTTCTCAAAGCGAATAACCGAATTTGTGTGGCACTTTCTAGGGCCAAGATGGGTCTCTATGTTGTAGGCAACTTTATAGGACTTGCTGAGTCTAGCCCACTGATGAATGAGATTTTGAAAAAGGCTGAGAAACTTGAATATCTTAAAGATCATATTGTGCTGACTTGCTTGCGCCATAGAGGTAAAGAAACCTTTATCAGACATCCTAGTGACTTTAAAAATGTTCCTGAAGGGGGTTGCAGACAAGCTTGTGGTGTACGCTTAGACTGTGGGCACAGCTGTAAAAGAATTTGTCATGCAGATGATCTCGACCATAAAGTAAACAAGTGCAATGAGAAATGTAAGCAGGTGTGTGATAAATGCAATCAAAGCTGCAAGGGAGCTCATAAGTGTGGTGAGCATGACGTCTGCCGTTTGCCAGTGGATAAACGTATTCCTATTTGTAACCATATACAGAAGGTTCCTTGCTATTTGGAGCCAAATCAGTTTGAATGCCTGGCTCAGTGTGGTGAAACACTATCATGTGGTCATCCTTGTAGAGAGAAATGTGGCCAGTTACATGATCACTTAGATGAAATATGTAAAGAAAAAATTGAGGTAAGTAGATCTCAAAATAGCTCTTAGAAAAACTTATTCCCGACAAACATAAGGGAAACTATTTATACTTTAAAAAAGAAGAAATTTTAACTTTTTTGTTGTTTACATTTGTAGATTATGTAATTTTTAAAAATAATTATTATTATCAATATTTAAGTCACACTTCAACGCATAAGTGGACTAAGTGTGTGTGTGTGTGTGTGTGAATGACCAAGCTAATAGGTCACATTGTGTATGTGTAGATGACCAGATTTTTCCAAAAGATTTGAAAAGATATTTATTTAAACTTACAAGCATGGACAGAAAAAGGTTAAGAATTATTCAACTATTCAGAAAAGTCTTTTTAGAAAACTATATAGTGCATAAAGTGCATAACGCCATAAAAAAATGATTGTCTACTCATCATTATGGAAACTATATGTATGAAAACTACACAGTCTGTGCATGGATCTAAAAAAAAATCTTCCACTTTGACGATGTAGAAAAAAAAAGACTATTGCAGAAATATTAGACTGTTATTATCTCTGAAGCTTTCCTAAAATTGTTTCTAGGTTTGAGTTCATATTTCATGTCTCAAAAGTTAAAAAAAACAGTGTGCTGAATCGTGCCTGTATTTTTTAGGCAGCATTGCAATAACTGTCCATGAATCGTTTCTGCTTATTGCCCAACAAAATGTCAATTCTCTCTTTTTTTTTTAAATGCACTATTCAAATGATGTGTGGACAATCTGATGTTGATGGCTATTAAGAGCAAAGTCTCTTTCCCCCCCCCCCCCCCCCCTTACCCTTTTTTTTCTGGCACGATCGGCATGTGTCCAGTTTCTTTCCCAAAAATTCTGGTTATGTTAAATATACTAGCAATCTAAAGAAAACTATTTTCAACACTTCTTCAGTGTGTTTACATAGAGTCATAAAGGCGTCTCATGATTTGAAAGACAATACTACCTCTAGAACAATTTGTGGCAATAGGTTTTACTATGTATTACATTCATTATTATTTAGAACAATGAAATTATGTGCAAAAAAAGTATTAGGCTTAAAACAAATGTCAAATAGTCCAAATTGAATAGTAAGGTAAAAAAAACACTTTTAGGCATATGAACTTAACTAATAAAAACCATATAAATAAACCTCAAAGTAAATAGACATCAAACAGGATTGCGATTATAGCATGTTAAAGACCTATATAAATTATCTTTGATGATTTATTATCAGAATACAGTATGCAGATTTTTTAAGTTTGTTTTTTTCAGTTAAGTGGTGTCCATTATTTTTTTCTCATATTTATGGACCAAAGCATTATGGTCCAATTAAAACAATAAAATCTTTTTATAGACACAAATATTGTTCTAATCTGTATGCTAAAAATTTTAATAATTGAGCCTAAAAATGACCTAAAATTGTAGAATTAATTTAATGTTGTTGTTTTCTTATAAAAAACCAGATAGTACCAAAATCTTGTGGACATGGGAAATTCAGTACTGAATGTTGGAAAAGAACAGAGGATGACTTCTATCTCTGTCCTCAACCTTGTCAGACAGTTCTTGAATGTGAGCATGTGTGCCAAGGCACCTGTGGAAAGTGCCTTAATGGCCGCTTGCATCTGAACTGTCAACAAAAGTGTCAGAAAATACTGATCTGCGGTCATGAATGCAAAGACAAGTGCAACAGCTGCCCTCCTTGCTCGTAAGCTCTATTTGATCTATCCTGCGTTCTTAGCATGTTTAGTCATGATATCTTTAAATAAACATTTCAAGCCTACTCTGTTCTCATTCCATCTATTCACCTGTCTCTTAGTCTATTGGGGTATCATAACCATCAATTATGGCTCAATATCTAAGGTTTTGAGGAGGTTGAGCAAAATAACACAGTCTCCTTTCATGTAGTAGATTTTGATATGACAGATCTTATAGTTGTGAATTTGCAAGTCCAATATTAAGGTTTGGCTTTTCTCATGTTAATAAACATTTTAAACCATCACTCATTCTACAGTTGAACTGTTTTATTTATGCTGTAGTGTCCATTCATTTGTTGGGCCAGACATTAAAATAACACTAAAAACAACAATATTGACAGGGTGACAGGGACTATAAAAATAGAGAATGCATATTTTCACTTAAAATCTATTACTACTTTTCATAAGTAGCTACCAACCTCAAATCTTTTTTTTTTGTTTGTTTGTTTGTAAAATGTTTTACAAGTTTCGGGTGTTCCTTCAGAGTTGAAAATAGTTTACTTCTTAGTCCAAACCTCCCGCAGGACAAGGGGGGATGGGATTGGGCAGAGTTTGAAACCCAAGACCATCAATAAGTCAGAACGACAGTTCAGCTTACAAAATGCACAACCAGATGGCTATTCAAATCTTACCTAATCTTAAATTTTCTTCTATAAGGACTTAAACTCTTCTTTCTAATTCATGGGTTTTCCTGGCGGATTCAGGTAGCCAATTTCATGCTCTAATGGCACTAAGGAAGAAAGAGTACTTGCTCTTACATATGAAATAATAAATGTGCCTTTATCTTTGTATCTTTCTGAATATTTTATTAGGTTGTGCTTTAGTGTATGCAAGATTTGGTTATCCTTATTGTATATGCATAAATAATAATAAAGAAAGAATGTTAATATTTGTATAGACCAGTGATTCCCAAAGTGGTCTATATAGACCCCCAGGGGTCTACAAAGACTTCCAAGGGGTCGACAAAAGTGAAAAAATAAATTGGGGGTCTATGAGATGGGCACGGGGGTCTATGATAATGAATCTCATTTAAAATCTCAATGAATTTATAGAAGAGAGTTCACTAATTTCTTGACCTCTGTAGGTCTTCTTTCTTCTTATGTAGTTTAACATATTTCTCCAAATGACATATAATTCTCTATACTGCTGGCTAAGTCAACTTTATATGATAATGGGATATTTTTATTGACATATGTTTGATTTATTGTAGATAAAAGAAAATCTACTAAAAAAAAAAAAAAAAAAAAAAAAACAACCAACAATGTTCTTTGTGAAAACTTATACAATGATATTTAGGACAAATTAATATTTAATGTTTGAAAGGACTACTTCATAGAACAACAAATCTGAAATGAAACCTCATCTCTGAAGCAAGGGATGGGGAGCTTGGAAACCCTTTATAACAAAACATTTCTAGTGTGTTTGTTGATTGTATGTTGTTGATATGGTGCGCAAAGGTGCACGCGTTCGATATAATAAAGTGTTGTTCTCTGCCATGACACTAATTGTGGTTGTTTGTTATAACAAAACATTTCTAGTGTGTTTGTTGATTGTATGTTGTTGATATGGTGCGCAAAGGTGCACGCGTTCGATATAATAAAGTGTTGTTCTCTGCCATGACACTAATTGTGGTTGTTTGTTATAACAAAACATTTCTAGTGTGTTTGTTGATTGTATGTTGTTGATATGGTGCGCAAAGGTGCACGCGTTCGATATAATAAAGTGTTGTTCTCTGCCATGACACTAATTGTGGTTGTTTGTTATAACAAAACATTTCTAGTGTGTTTGTTGATTGTATGTTGTTGATATGGTGCGCAAAGGTGCACGCGTTCGATATAATAAAGTGTTGTTCTCTGCCATGACACTAATTGTGGTTGTTTGTTATAACAAAACATTTCTAGTGTGTTTGTTGATTGTATGTTGTTGATATGGTGCGCAAAGGTGCACGCGTTCGATATAATAAAGTGTTGTTCTCTGCCATGACACTAATTGTGGTTGTTTGTTATAACAAAGCATTTCTAGTGTGTTTGTTGATTGTATGTTGTTGATATGGTGCGCAAAGGTGCACGCGTTCGATATAATAAAGTGTTGTTCTCTGCCATGACACTAATTGTGGTTGTTTGTTATAACAAAGCATTTCTAGTGTGTTTGTTGATTGTATGTTGTTGATATGGTGCGCAAAGGTGCACGCGTTCGATATAATAAAGTGTTGTTCTCTGCCATGACACTAATTGTGGTTGTTTGTTATAACAAAGCATTTCTAGTGTGTTTGTTGATTGTATGTTGTTGATATGGTGCGCAAAGGTGCACGCGTTCGATATAATAAAGTGTTGTTCTCTGCCATGACACTAATTGTGGTTGTTTGTTATAACAAAACGTTTCTAGTGTGTTTGTTGATTGTATGTAATTTGTAGTAACTATAATTTTGGTTTAAATCTGAATTTTATTAATAAACAGATATGACTTAAAATGTAGCTTTAAATTACTTTTTTAACTTTTCGATTCTGTTAGAAACTAGTTTTAAAAACGTAAAATTTGACGTTAATGAATTTTCAAAAATGAAATACCGTATAAATGAAGCAGGGGGTCTACCGAAAACAGGAAAACATGGCAAGGGGTCTACGAGACAAAAAAGTTTGGGAACCACTGGTATAGACTCTTGATACTGTATCTCTACTTTAAAAAAAAATTGTTATTTACAATTTAGTAATTTTATCCACATTTATCATACAAACATAATTTCTACTATTAATGATAATACTTGATGTTTCTATGTTGTGCTTCCTACGATCAGTTATCTTTTTTTTTTCAAGTTGAAATTTTATTTACATGTTTGTTTTTTATTGGACATGTTCTTTTTTTAATGTGAATGTGGTGAAAAATCTTGCTCACTTCATTTCTATCATAAATATTTTTGTTTAGCTTGGAACATAGATAGCTTGAACCATTAAAAAATTTCATAAGAATCAAGAATCCTTCAGATAGTACATTTCTAATATATTTGTGATGTCAAAACAATCAAAAAATTGAAATTTAATGTATCTACAGACAACCTTGTGATGTTGCCTGTGTTCATTCTCGTTGTCCTAAAAAGTGTGGGGAACTGTGTGTACCATGTGTGGAGACATGCTCATCTGGCTGTGTCCATCAAGAATGTGATGAAGACTGCTTCAAGCCATGTCCTCATCCTCCTTGTGATTCTCCTTGCCTTAAGACATTACCATGTAAACATAAGTGTCCTGGTCTGTGTGGAGAGAAATGTCCCAGACTATGCGTAATCTGTAATAAACAGGTAATTGTCTTTTTTATGAATTTTTAACCATCTTTGTTTAGTTTATGTATACTATGAAAAACAAAATCATGTTATAAGTGCATCTGTGATCTCCTTCAGCTGTGAAATGACTATGGATCATCTCATTTCTATGAGATTAGCTTTGTCCAGAACAATGTTCTTCACTCAGCAATTCTCTACTCTTCATGCAACTGATGTCTCCAAAAGAATGGCAGGTGCTGAAAAAGTTTGAGATCAGCCACATAGCAGGTTCTGCCAGGGTGTATCCCACTGTGATGAAAGATCTATTAGGATCACCAGTTCTGTGATTTTTCCTTAGGGTTAACTCCCAAAACTTTTCCCATGTTTGGGTATTGTCCTAATGTAGCAGAGATTTAAATTCAGAGTTTTCCTTCTCCTAGGTCAATAGGCTTCTCTTGCTTGAAGCTTACTGGTTAAGCCACCAGTTGCTCACCTTTGTCCTATTTCTTGTTAGTGATAACAGTCAGCTGGACCCAATATTGAGCCATGTGAAGATCAGACCAAGACCAGGTCTTGACTATTAGCCAGGTCAGAGGCTATTTGAAACGCCATTGAATGCATTTTATCAGTAGTGATGTGCTTATATCTATTCATACTTCTGGCAAAAATAACCTATGAATCTGTATGTAAATTGATGTAAAGTTTATCAATTTCTTTAGGCCAGAGATTAATGAGGGCTTCATGTTGCATCAAAGTGATCAACTAATTTTATCAAAAATATTTTATGAACATTTTAATTCTTCAAGGGGATTTTAATTTAAAACCTTAAGAATGGCTTTACTGCTGAACCATCCCCTTCCATTTAATTTATACTTTGATCTATATTGGCACAGAAAAACGATTGTTATGGTCAAACCTTATTACATAGATTAAAAAAAAATAAATCTCATGTTTAATATTATCAAATGTTGGTCAACTAATCTACCTCTACAATCAGGAACTCATAGATACAAGCCTATATGGCTATGATGGTGATTCATCAACTACTTTCATTGAGCTAGATTGTGGCCATGTACAAGAAGTGGATTTTATGGATCAATGGATGGTAACCTCTACAACATCCTCTGGCGATCAGCAAGCTATTGGCCTAAAAGCTTGTCCAGTGTGCAAAACGCCCATTAGAAAATGCAATCGTTACAATGCTCAGATAAAGGCAAGTTAGGAGAGAAATCTTCTGCAGTTTTTTTTGTTCCATTCATAAAAGCAATCTTAAAAATATAGCTTAAAAGCAATACTTACCTATAAATCAAGTGTTGTTTTTTTTTAAACCTTACAAAACACCTCATTTGAAAAATGCTAGTACTTGAATTAAAAGTAAAGAAAAAAAAATATATTTAATATACATAAATGTGCATCTGTAAGTTAAATGTATAGCTTGTTTTACTTATAGAAGTAATAATGTTTTTCTTGTTTCTGGCTATTTTTAGAAAATGCTCATCCTTATTGAGAAAGTTAAACGTAAATGTATTGGTGAAAAACTGAGAGACATGAAAGAGCAGTTGGAACGTGAAGTAGCAAAATCACGAGGAGAAGAAAAGCAGATCATTGAAACCTTCCTTGAAGAAGGTAGACTCTTAAAAAGTCTTTTTTTTTTTTGTACCTTAAATAGCCATCCTTTTTTTAACAATTTTTTTTTTACTTATCTGATGTACAGTAAGTTTTATTCATATATTTTGTCAATTTTGTTTCAGGATATGAAGTGGCTTCAGAGACAATCATAGAGGCAGAAATAAATCAAATAATCATTTTCAAACAGATTTCCGCATTACAAAGAGAAGCAATGGAATGTAAGGGACGATGGCAAAATAAAGCTCAAAGTTTTGACCAAATCTACCAGGACTTGCAATGTTTCGAAGACTGGATCTTGTCAAGAAGAGCTGTATTTTCTGAACAGAATAAGGAAGATTCTGAATTAGAAATAAACCGCCTTAATTTGTTAATTAATCTTCACAAAATTGATCAGAATGCCAAAATCAGAGGCATACAGCTTAATGATTCTGAAAGACAATTGCAAAATTGTATTAGGTATAGAATATTTGTTGCTTTTGTCAAGTATTAGTAGTGTATGTCACAGAATGGTAAAGAACATCCAACTAGACAAATGTTAGTTATAAGAGTAACAATAAAACTAAAATGAATAAAAACTACTTATTTTATTCATGGTAAACCAGTTACACAGGCTAAAAACTCAAAATACCAAGGTGTAATGCTAAATGAAAAATCATTTTGGAAAATTTTTAGTGATTTAGCAATTTTAAACAGCAATAATTTGTCTTTTTTTTTTTTACAGTCTCTTTACTTTAGAATTGCTATTTATAGAATGTTTTAGATATAACATGCTTTTTCAGAAACATTTAAATACATATGTTTAAACGTTTAATTTATACAGAGTGTTGTCAATGCACGGAAGGGCAGATAAGAGAAAAATAAAGACAAGCCAAGATCTATGTACTGAGCTTAAAAAGCAAATACCTGACACACAATTGGCTCTTACAAATGAAGAAAGACTGGCCATTATTCGTGCTGTCAATGTTAGTGCTGGGGCCTGGTATCATTGCCCCAACGGTAAAGATTTTTTTTCTAATTGTATTTCAGTTTTAATTGTATGTACTGTTAAGCTCTTCCACAGTGTCTAGTACTTGAAATACAACCAAACTCCACTAGAGGTAACATCGAACTCAATGTTGGAACAGAAAAAAAGACGAAAGGCCAATAATCAATAAAAGTAGTCGACGCTAGTGTTGAAACAACAAATACTTTAATACTCAAAATTGAACAGTCGAATGTCCTCTATTTTAGCCGTCTATATAATTCTTCTTATTCCTACTGTGATAAGAAAAGTGTCTTGTTTTAAAGCGTCTCCCAGAGTGTTCTTATTTTTTAACAAACTTTACGTCATTGTCGCTAAGTAAAACTTTACCCTATTCCCGAAACAAATAACTAATTCCTAATCGTGTCATAACAGTATATAAGAATGTTATAACAGTATCTAATGGTGGATCATTCTTGAGAGTAAGATAACTTTCATGCTAGAATGGCTTATAAACACATTTGAAAGAAATGTTAAGTCTATCTTTTGACAAAATCCAAAGTTTACAGGTTCTCACAATCTATATGACTTAGACCCAGTTGCACATCAATATGAGAATAAGACCACAAGAAAGATAGTTTTGGTGAATAGCAATGTAGACAGTATAGAGGTAATACTTAATTAGTCAACTGCGAAACTGAGGTATCTTTAAGTGGCACCCTTGTAAATGCTTGAAGTGTAGTGTAAGTGAACAATATTTGACATATTTCCTGTGAAAACAAAACTTTAAGTACGTTGAGGACAACATAAAAAAAAATCCAAAATTAAATATTTTGTAGATTACGGAATTAAAGCATATAACTTTTGAAATTCAATTCATTTATCAATTACTAAGACTTCTCTTTTCAACTTTTCTTTAAGGTCATATTTATGCTATTGGAGATTGTGGTCAAGCAATGGAAGAATCTAGATGTCCAGATTGTAAAGAGAAAATTGGAGGCACCAATCACACATTGCTTCCAACCAATGCTTGGGCTCAGCATATGGACAATGCTCAACAGCCTATATGGCGCAATGTAGAACACGACCGTCAATTGGCAGAGAGACTTCAAAGGCAACAATTTATTTAGTTTTACTTGAAAAGCGTTTACTCTTTTATATATTGTCATTCAAATTATAGTATGTTATTGTATAATGACTTGATAATGTCAGTATAAATTTTTCTTTGAATTCATTTTTCATTTACATTGATGTATTAACTGGAACTAGGCATTAAACTATCATTGCCCTCCTAGAGATAATTGTCAAAATGTTGTTATTTTGTTAAAGATATATTTGAGTGTGGTTGTTTTTTAACCTTTTTGTGATGCAAATATGTGACTATGTTCAAGAAGTAGTTGGCATGATTAAATTAAGTTATCAACCTCAAGCATCATTAAAAACAACTTTGGACTGATATGCCTCATAATGCACAACATATAGAAAGCTAGATTTACCCTATATGGTTTACAATTGAAACTAAAAGGAAGTAAGATTGTTCAAGATTTGCTACTTTGGCAGCATAATTACTTTCTTTTTTTTTAACATATTCCATTTTTTATAATCTACAACTACAGGAATATTATGATTTGATGTAATGCAGTTAATTTTTTTTTATTCTTTGAAATGCAATTCATAATAAGGCTTGTCTTCACGTCCAAAATACAATTAGTTTTTGATTAACTATCAAACAAACAAAATATGAAAGACCTATTGAACCCAGCATATGAAAACTAATTGAACAGATTTTTTTTTTGTCTTTCTTAATTTCTTGTTCCATCATTGACTGTGAAACTTAATTCTCTTTCTTTTTAAAAGAACACGAAATACATTACTGTATCAGTGAAAATGTATATTGTTTGAAACCCTACTCATTTGGTGTTTATACTCTGCAATATAAACACTATGTCTACTAAATTAAAAACACATTACAAGTAACTGTGCTATGAAATAAAACTTGTATGGCATGCTCAAAGACAAAAGCATTCAAAAGTGATTAAATTATAAACTGGTTGGTTGTGTACATAAAAACATATCAGGATATTGTTCACATATTTTAATTTTATAAATAAAATTGTTCTCATTTTGCAAAATGCTTGCAATTTGGCCATTTTTTTTCTCATTATTTGAAGTACATTTGAGTAATAATTATGGTGTGAAACTTTGTGTGCAAATCACAACAATCACTTTTAACCAGATTTTGTAAAAATCGTATTTTACTTATTTATATATATATATATATATATATTTATATGTATTATATTATGCAAAATTTTTTTAATAAATGGTTTGAATGATATTGAATATGTATATCCACTAGATTGATGTAAATTTCTCAATAATTTATACAATGTAAAAACAGAATATTTTTACTTCTTAATGATTGAAAATATTCAGGTGAAGTAATTGTATATGTAACTGTTGTGTAGAGCATTTGGATTTTACACTTAACATCACAGTCATGTGAATTTTACAACTTAACAGTCATGTGGATTTTACAAGTGAACATCATGGTCATGTGGATCAGGGTTGTTACCTGAAAGTTCAAAAAGTTGTCAATCTACCCATTCTTACATAAGCTTTAAGAAGTAATTTACATATTTAAGTTTAAAAAAAAAAAAAAAAAAGTTCCCCTTTCAGACCTTGTGGTCTATAGCTGTCTATAGGGCAGATGATGTAAAGGTCATCATCAACCGCCTTTACTTTTCCCCAAATAATGTCAGGTACTCTTTAAAGCTAGGTGGACTCAGAGGTGCCCAAAGATTACAAAATTAAAAATACCAGTCTTCACCAGGATTTGAACCCCCAGCTACCGGAACTCCACATATTTAAGATATGTATTATTGAAATTGTTTTAAAGGCACATATCTTGTTCCAAATTCTAGGAAAAATTTGTACAAATACTCCTTCCCTAGTGCTATTAGAGCATGGAATGGGTTGCCTGAATCAGCCAAGAAACCCCCCAACTTGGCTTAGTCTAAGTCATTAACATGCATGACTAGATTGACTTAGGACGTAATCATCTTTTTTAAAGTAATGTCTGTATTTTATTAGATTACATTTGTTGCAAGAACTTACAGCTGGTGACATAAAGGTTGCTAACAAAATTTTTCTAATTGTACCATACCTAAATGAATTTTTTTTTTCTAAAAAGAAAAATGAATAAAGAAAAAGTCTGTATCACTGAAATAGTCCTTAGTTAATAAGCCCAATCTTAATGCTGAGCTTTATTATCAATATGTTTCCATATGGCATCATTCTTCGAATTTTAATTAAATTTCTTTTAGTTTTAAGAATATTATAGCTGAGCGATAAATAATTTGGCATCTGAATTGAAGGGGGATGTGTTTGTATCCCAGTGAAGACTAAGGTTTTGAACTTAAGGATACTGAGGACAACCCAGATTTTATACAATTACAATGGATACCTGACATTTATTAGTAAAAGTGAATGCAGTTGGTCATTTTGCTAGCCCCATGACACCCTTGTTAACCTTTGGCCATAGAAACAGATGAGCTCTACATCATTGGCTCTTAGACTGAAAAGGGAGCTTAATAATATATTTCTACTTTTCAAAATATTTATATTGTTTTAAACCAATACATTTTTGTCTTTCATTTTTTAAGTTTGAGAATTAATTAAAAATTAATGTATTTCTTCTTTTTTGTTCTCATTATTACATTGGAGGGTTCAGGTGACTAGATCAGTATTTGTGAGGAACTGTGGAGTGGTTTCCAATTCAAACAGCTCTCCAGATAGTTTTTCTTCTATAGAGAGGCCATTGGGCTAGTGTCTTTTCTGGCCTCATGATTATAGTACAGTTCTATAGGACATGGTTGGTATTCTAAATTGCTGTATGATCTACACAGAAAACTAGCTTGTGGTTTTCTTCACCTTCTCATTTTAGCGCATAACCACACAAACATTTTGCTTGTGGTAATTTATCTTGATCTATACAATGATCAATTACTTAAAACCTATGCGATAGATAATGTATGTTGATAGTTAGCCAACTGTCACATTTGGTAGTCAACAATTGCCAAATTCCTTTTAACAAATATCCCTTGACAATTATCCTAGTCAATTTCCCTTATTAATGATCTTGCACATTCCCCTTCAGCGAGTCATGTACTAATCGTGTATCTTATTTATTAATTGTTTGTTTAATAATAATTTACATTATTGTAATGATAAATTATATTTTCTACTATCTTTAATAGTAAATCTATATGGAGTCATATCTAGAAGGTGCATTGCAATATAAGGGTTAATGAATTTGTCAATGATTAGAATGTTCCTAGATTTGCTTTTATTTTCCCTTTGTTTGTCATGCCATTTGTCTGCCTTTATTAAACATACACTTTTAATTTGTAGAACATGGCATTTTCAATCCAAATCAAGCAAATATTTTTCTTGTCTCTACTTTATCTATAAAATGTTCATACAGAGCTCGATTGCCAATTGGAAGTAGTGATGGGCAAAAGTTAACTAAAAAGTCACTAACTTTTAGTTTAACTAAAAAAAATTAGTTAAGGTCAAAGTTTAATTAAAAAGAAAAAGTTTAGTTAAAATCATAGTTTAATTTTTTTTTTTAAGTTACAAACTAAAAAGTTTAATTACAAATTTTACAAACTTTTTTAACATACATACCAATAAATATTTAGATCTATGTAATTTGAAGAATATATATAATGAATAATAGAGAGGAGAATAAACTAGAGGGTGCACAGGTCACTAGAAAGCCTTTTGACCTTTACCCTATAATGGTCGCTATTCCCGCCAATTCAAGGTATTTGAAAGGCGAGAAAAATAAACGTGTTCATTATATTTGTAGCAAGTTTCGCTGCTTGATAAATCCTGATAATTCCTTGCTTCTATTATCTATAGATCTACATTTTGCTGTTTTATTAAACACCAGTGTGTTCCTGTATAGCTGCAGAGAAAGAATTTTGCTTTACTATAGATCTAAAAGAAATGTCGACTCTTTTTATTTTAAAACTTTTTACTAGATAGATCTCAAGTCAAATGAAAGAAATTAAGCCATTATGTTTATTAAAAGTAAAAAAAAAGAGCATTTACTTTGTTTATGTATATAACTTATAAGTATACTCAATAAAGAATGAACAATATATCAATAAATAAGGCAGTATTGAATAAAACAATTGTTGTTACACAAAGGAAACTACTTTGTAACAAATCTCTAAGTAACTATGAAATTTAAATTATAACTTCCCAGCACAGTATACATTATATACGCAATAGTTATTAGTTTTCTAATCAATTGTACTAAAAAGTGGAGAAAACATTTAACTTTCATGTGGGGTAACTCTCAGTGAGTAACTTGGAATACAATGTTTGTTTCACTATGTTATGTTAAAACTTTTTTTCTCTTTATACATTTTTAATTTTCTGCATGTAGGAGAGATTTTGTATTGTTTTGGTTGTAAAAACAAAGTCCAAGATGTTTTTTTTTTAAAAAAAAAAAGACAAAATGTTTTACATGTTTCGGATGTTCCTTCAGAGTTGAAGATAGTTTACTTCCTAGTCCAAACCTCCAGCAGGACGACAGGGGATGGGAGCGGGCAGGATTTGAACCCTCGACCATCAAAATTGTGCTGGTGGCTCCACTTTTTAGTTTAAATTATTGGGACCCAAAATGTTGAATACAATTTTAGTGCATTTTTTCATCTTTAATAAAATTAAAAGTGACATAGTGTTTAGGTTGGTGATTTCTCAATATTTAGAATTAAATCTAGAATTATTAAGTTAAATCACATAGTATATCAATTTTTTTTTTAATTTGTAAAATAAATTTTGTTTTTACATACTCAATTTAAGCTTATTAAAAGAAATATTTTCTGAAATAATTTATTTTATTTGTAACACTTTTGTAGCCAATTCATTTTCCTTTAAAATCAAATCCAAATATAGAATAAAATAAAAAGTTAGTTCTAGTAACACTACCCCCCTGCAAGTTTTTGTTTGTCCCTGAAATCTCCATTTTTTCCATCAAATTAAAATGCGCTGAAAGAGTTAATTTATGTGATTTATAAAAGCTCTATTGCCAAAAAAAATGCTAATGTTTGTATACTTTAAAAGAAGGTGTAGAGGTTATTTTATATTGTATGCCTCCTCAACACTCCCATCAGAGCATTTTATTGATTCAAACCATACAAGTACTTTTTTTTTTTACTACTTTGCTATTGAAAACAGAAACATTTAGAATATAATGATGATTGCATCAAGCCAGAGAATATAACTGTTAACTTATAAATATTTTGTATATTTACACCACAAAACATAGCACCATAATAAGATCAGTAAGAGTTTATGCACTAATATATGTACAAACTTACACATGCTAATTAGATGAGAACTATTAAAGCACTATCAATTCACTTCACAATGAATGTACTTGATCATTCTTAACTTATAATACTATAAGCAGGGATGAGTAAATGTATCACAAATATACAGGCATATAATATATAAGTTTGTGCAGCAAAAACATTCCATTACTAAAGCACTAAGATAAAAGTCAAAACAAGTTTTTTCTCTTTTACAGAAAAATAACATGAACTGTAACAAGATGTGCTACAATCATAAAAAAATGTAACATGAAGACTAGAAATTGAAAACTAGTTTTCTGAGTTATTCTGGTACAGACTTACAAGAATTGTAAGATAATATGATGCAAATTGAATGCAAAAAAATATATAGTTTCCATTTTTCTAACATAGTACCTATCATTAGCCAGATTGAGATACTAAGGCAAAGGTCTAATTTGTTTAAAATTTGGATGAACAAACAAAATGGCAACCAAAGTAAAACTAAACACAATGGTGACCAAAGTAAAACTATGAGAAAGAAGAAAAATGAATAATGTACTCTGAAATTTGATAATAATGAAATCATTTCTTAAATACCTTTGATGACTGGTAAGAGTATGGACAAATTTCAAAGATCATAACTCATAGCACTATTGCTTGCATCATGCAGCTGGTAATAATATAAAAGCTTTTGACATTTCTAAAAAGTAGGTTGAGAACTGCCTTCATTATGCAAACAAAATGTTACAGTTGAATGAATAATACCCATTGTAAGAAATAAGTCATTAGTTAATGTTATCCCCCCCCCCCCCCCCCCCCTCGGTCATACTCTAACAGCATGAAATAATTTTTTCTATAGACCATTCACAACTGGCCACTATTTTTTGATCCGACTGATCTTCTTGGACTTGTCCACACTTTTAGGAGGAGGGTCTGCCCTGGCTGCAATGTGACGACCATAAAGACTAGAAAAAATAAACAACATCAAAAATTATCCAAATAATTGCTTCTTACAAATAACAACTCCAAATTTAAAAAAAACAACAACAATGTCTAAATATTAAATACTATGGAAAAATATGTATTTATATAGTGCAGTGCATTTGAAAATCATTTTATATAATTCTTTAATGATCGACCTAATAAATACAAGTTAGACCTATATAAGCTACCTCTAGTTCTTAGCAAAAAATTATGTATTTTTGTGCATATAACCCATGGGTAATACAAGTTTTTACGAATTAATATGGCAGCTGTTAAGGTTATACGAAGGTAAGAGCTTACAAAATTTTTTTTTACTTATAAACATACCCAACAGAAACTATGGACATATTGGTGGGTCTTTATACCTCCTATAGTTTGCTGTGTGCTTGTGATATGTAGATTGGAAAGCTTTATGAACTTCTCAAGAAAGCAAATAGTACCGATATACCAGTAATGAATTGTGACAAGTAAGCCACTAAACTAATTTGCAGATACCAGTAATGTCAAAACATACAGACTACAATACATGCAGTACTCCGCAATCAATCCCCAGTCTCACCAATGTCACTGTCCTCGCTATAGTTAGTGAAGTCATCAAAACTTGTATCATTTTCACTGTCTTCTTCCAATAAATGAAGCTTGTTGTCAGCAGCAGTTGGTCATGAATCGACTTTTCATATGCAGGGTATATACAGGTGAGGGTAGAACTTATTTTGCAATTTGTGCAGGATATACGTGTGTGTTGGTTATATGTGTGAAAATACAGTACAGTATACATTTTTTTATATAGTTTGATGTTTAGAGTTACAATTTGCTTTAGAAGAGAGTTCAGAAAAAACAAATACAACTTACAATTTGTAAGTGTCTGACCTAATGTAATCAAACACATGTGAGATGCCAACTTGAAATTGATCAGCTATTGGTGTTACCCAAGGGTTACCATCTGCCTTAAATACCTGTTTTGTTCCTACTAAATCAAGATTACCTAGTCAAGGAAGAAAGTAGAAAAGAAGGCCATAAGTATTATAATAAAAAAAAAATTTTTTTTGACATTACTGCAAAATGGAAATAAAAAAAAAAATTAATCTCAACAAATTTCAACTAGCTAGATCCTTACAGGGTCAACCTTGAAAAACTTGCCATACTTAGGTCAGAAATCAAGTATATGCTTGAAAATGACCTCATTGAACCAAGTTCCAGTAGCTGGAGCTCCCCATGTGTCTTGATACCTAAACAGGACAAGACTTATCGTTTTTGTACAGACTACCGTAAGGTAAATGCTGTAACAAAGACCGATTCGTTTCCTATCCCTAGGATAGACGATCTCATAGATCGTATTGGTGAAGCTAAGTACATCACCAAAATAGACCTACTTTCAGGTTATTGGCAGGTTCCCCTGACTGATAGGGCAAAGGAAATCTCCGCCTTTGTCACCCCTGATGGTCTGTACCAATACAAAGTGATGCCATTTGGCATGAAGAATGCTCCTGCCACTTTCCAGAGAATGATAAATGCCCTGCTTGCTGACATGGAGAATTGCCACGCATACATAGACGATGTAGTAATTTTTAGCCAAGATTTTTCTAGCCATTGTAAACAACTGCAGTGTCTTTTTACTAAACTTTTACATGCAAAAATTACTGTAAACCTGAGTAAGAGTGATTTTTGCCAGGCTTCCATCCAATACTTAGGCCATATTGTAGGACAAGGCCAGGTGAAACCTGTAATGGCCAAAGTAGAAGCTATCCAAGCTTTCCCTATCCCTGCTGAACGGAAACAACTCCGAAGATTTTTGGGAATGTCTGGATATTATAGAAAATTTTGCGAAAATTTTTCTGTCATTGCCAGTCCTTTAACAAACCTCCTGAGAAAGAACGTCCGATTTACTTGGACGGATGAATGTCAGAAAGCCTTTAACCAAATTAAGCAGATATTATCTAGCTCCCCCATTTTGATGGCTCCTGACTTCGGAAAACCTTTTAGGTTAGCTATTGACGCCAGTGACACAGGTGTTGGGTCAGTCCTTTACCAAGAAGATAATTTCCAAGTAGAGCACCCTATTTGTTTCTTTTCCAAGAAATTTAATAGACATCAAAGAAATTATTCTACTGTGGAAAAAGAATGTCTTGGGTTGATTCTTTCTATACAACACTTTGATTTTTATATCAGTGGGTCCAGATGGCCACTGGTTGTATTTACTGACCACAATCCCCTTACATTTATCCACAAAATGTCTGGCAAGAACCAACGACTTCTCAGGTGGAGTTTATTTTTACAAGAGTACAACCTAGATCTTAAACACATAAAAGGCAGCGAAAATGTTATCGCCGATGCCTTATCTAGATTGTAAAAAGTATTTTGATGTATATTTTTTTTATATATATCATGATAAATACATTCTGTAATGTAAATATCATTTTTGTAATTATTCTAAAAAGATTTCCATTTCGTGGAAATGTAAACTTTTTATTTTTAGGAGGGAGGTGTTACGTATCTAGGCATTGTTACCTAGATACTATTTTTTTTTCTTGACCTGTAGGTTGTCTGCCCCTTGTGTAATAAGTTTTTTTTAATTTTATTTTTCACGGTGAGTCAAGCCACACAGACAGTGACCGGTCCTTGACCTATGTGTGTACCTCTGGTTGAAAGGAGGGTGGTTTTTTTTTTCTTCTGTCTCTTTGAAGAGCGTTCTAGATCTGGGTGTTGATGACTTATTCTGTTCTAGAAATTACTAGATTTGTCTTGATATCGACGCGCGGTATATTATATAAAGACCGCCCGTGTAACGTTGGCGGACAGACATACGGAGACAGCCGTGAGACAGAATAGCGGAGACATTGCGTGACCCGTGCGTGGTATACCAATTGATCGTGTAAGTTAAGATTTTTCTTTTTTCAAGGCCTTGCTTGTATTTGTAATTATATTTTCAAACTCTGGTATTGTAATACTTTTACATGCCATTTTTGTAAAAGGGTTTTGGTCAACCCTTCGTAATACGTGACAAAAGAAGTTTGGGGGCTCGTCACGTATTACAAATTGAATTCTACTTTTAAATGGCTTGCCTAGGGGAACGTGACAATAGAAAAAGGTAGTTGTGTCACTTATCTTAAGTCTGAATTTAATCAAAGACTTACAATGAATAACAAACAAAAAATGACACAAGAAATCGGAAGGTAAAATATCAACTTAATGTTTAATATAATATAACTCAAATAGTACTTTTAAATGAATCATATAAAGTAAAACAAAAAACAAACATTTACTCAATACAAAATGGAAGGGTTGACCAAAACCCTTTTACAAAAATGGCATGTAAAAGTATTACAATACCAGAGTTTGAAAATATAATTACAAATACAAGCAAGGCCTTGAAAAAAGAAAAATCTTAACTTACACGATTAATTGGTATACCACGCACGGGTCACGCAATGTCTCCGCTATTCTGTCTCACGGCTGTCTCCGTATGTCTGTCCGCCAACGTTACACGGGCGGTCTTTATATAATATACCGCGCGTCGATATCAAGACAAATCTAGTAATTTCTAGAACAGAATAAGTCATCAACACCCAGATCTAGAACGCTCTTCAAAGAGACAGAAAAAAAAACAAAAAAAAAAACACCCTCCTTTCAACCAGAGGTACACACATAGGTCAAGGACCGGTCACTGTCTGTGTGGCTTGACTCACCGTGAAAAATAAAATAAAAAAAACTTATTACACAAGGGGCAGACAACCTACAGGTCAAGAAAAAAAAATAGTATCTAGGTAACAATGCCTAGATACGTAACACCTCCCTCCTAAAAATAAAAAGTTTACATTTCCACGAAATGGAAATCTTTTTAGAATAATTACAAAAATGATATTTACATTACAGAATGTATTTATCATAATATATATAAAAAAAAAATATACATCAAAATACTTTTTACAATCTAGATAAGGCATCGGCGATAACATTTTCGCTGCCTTTTATGTGTTTAAGATCTAGGTTGTACTCTTGTAAAAATAAACTCCACCTGAGAAGTCGTTGGTTCTTGCCAGACATTTTGTGGATAAATGTAAGGGGATTGTGGTCAGTAAATACAACCAGTGGCCATCTGGACCCACTGATATAAAAATCAAAGTGTTGTATAGAAAGAATCAACCCAAGACATTCTTTTTCCACAGTAGAATAATTTCTTTGATGTCTATTAAATTTCTTGGAAAAGAAACAAATAGGGTGCTCTACTTGGAAATTATCTTCTTGGTAAAGGACTGACCCAACACCTGTGTCACTGGCGTCAATAGCTAACCTAAAAGGTTTTCCGAAGTCAGGAGCCATCAAAATGGGGGAGCTAGATAATATCTGCTTAATTTGGTTAAAGGCTTTCTGACATTCATCCGTCCAAGTAAATCGGACGTTCTTTCTCAGGAGGTTTGTTAAAGGACTGGCAATGACAGAAAAATTTTCGCAAAATTTTCTATAATATCCAGACATTCCCAAAAATCTTCGGAGTTGTTTCCGATCAGCAGGAATAGGGAAAGCTTGGATAGCTTCTACTTTGGCCATTACAGGTTTCACCTGGCCTTGTCCTACAATATGGCCTAAGTATTGGATGGAAGCCTGGCAAAAATCACTCTTACTCAGGTTTACAGTAATTTTTGCATGTAAAAGTTTAGTTAAAAGACAATGCAGTTGTTTACAATGGCTAGAAAAATCTTGGCTAAAAATTACTACATCGTCTATGTATGCGTGGCAATTCTCCATGTCAGCAAGCAGGGCATTTATCATTCTCTGGAAAGTGGCAGGAGCATTCTTCATGCCAAATGGCATCACTTTGTATTGGTACAGACCATCAGGGGTGACAAAGGCGGAGATTTCCTTTGCCCTATCAGTCAGGGGAACCTGCCAATAACCTGAAAGTAGGTCTATTTTGGTGATGTACTTAGCGTCACCAATACGATCTATGAGATCGTCTATCCTAGGGATAGGAAACGAATCGGTCTTTGTTACAGCATTTACCTTACGGTAGTCTGTACAAAAACGATAAGTCTTGTCCTGTTTAGGTATCAAGACACATGGGGAGCTCCAGCTACTGGAACTTGGTTCAATGAGGTCATTTTCAAGCATATACTTGATTTCTGACCTAAGTATGGCAAGTTTTTCAGGGTTGACCCTGTAAGGATGCTGCTTGACTGGAGTAGCCTCGCCAACATCTACATCATGCATTATAACATTAGTCTGTTTTGGTACATCAGAAAAAATGTCATTAAATTCATTAATGAGTTTCATGATAACTGGCCTTTCTGTCGAAGACAGATGAGACAGTTTTACATCCAAATTCTGTAATACAAAAGAATTAGGTATTTTGTATTGTCCTAATTTCTCCTTTACAATATCATCATCAATAGGAGAAACATGGCTATTTGAACAACTTTTGACTGTATTTAAAACACAATTACTCTTCTCTGAGTGATCTGGCCGAGATACATAAGGCTTCAGCATGTTTATATGACATAGCTGAGTCTCTTTCCTACGGTCAGGAGTTTTGATTGTGTAATTGAGGTCACTAATTTTGGTCTCAATTTCATAGGGACCAAAATATCTGGCTTGCAAGGGTTGACCTGGTATGGGCAAAAATACAAGCACCTTATCCCCGGGAGAAAATTCTCTAACACGGGCCTTTCTATCATACCAGCGTTTCATGCTGGATTGGGTGTTTTGTAAGTTATTTTTGGCCAGAACACAAGCATCATAAAGTCTAGTTTTAAACTTACTTACATAGTCTAAAAGTCCTTCAGTGGCTGTTGGGGACAACAAAGTCTCTTTTATACATTTCAAGGGACCGCGCACCGAATGGCCAAAGACTAAGTCAAAAGGGCTGAATCCCAACGATTCCTGGACGGATTCACGGGTTGCAAACAGCAGCATGTGGATTCCTTCGTCCCAGTCTTTTTCGTGCTCAAAGCAATAGGTTCGGATCATGTTCTTGAGAGTCTGATGGAATCGCTCAAGAGTGCCTTGCGACTCGGCATGATACGCACTCGACATGCAGTGTTTGATGCCCAACTGAGTCATGACTTGCTTGAAAAGATTGGCCGTGAAATTCGTTCCTTGGTCCGATTGGATGGACTTTGGTAGACCAAATAGAGTAAAGAACTTGATTAAGGCCTTTACAATGTTTGATGCTTTTATGTTCCTTAGAGGAATAGCCTCAGGAAAACGAGTTGAAGCACACATAATGGTCAACAGGTATTGGTTGCCAGCTTTTGTCCTTGGGAGAGGACCAACACAGTCAATAAGTACTCTGCTGAAAGGTTCTTCAAAGGCTGGAATCGGCTTCAGAGGAGCAACAGGGATCTTTTGATTTGGCTTGCCAACCATCTGACAGGCATGACAGGATCGGCAGTACTGGATGACATCTTTCTTCAAACGTGGCCAGAAGAAGTGTGACATAATCTTGTGGTATGTCTTGTGGATGCCGAGATAACCTGACATCGGAGTGTCGTGAGCCAGATTCATGATGTACGCTCGGTATCTTTCTGGTAACACGATTTGATGGCATATTCTCCATTCTTCTTCGTTGGATGCGTCTGGAGGTTTCCATTTCCTGAAGAGCATATCATCTTGGATGTAGTAGCACGTTGATGCTAGCTCTGCCTCTTGTGATGTCATTGCGGTTTCTCGGAGTTTGGCGAGCTCTGGATCCTTCTTTTGGTCCTCAATCAACTGTTTTCGAGTTGATGCCGGCTTTTCAGAATTTGGGGTTGGTTCTTCTTCAAGAGAAGCAAAGAATGTGGTGCTCAAGTCCACATCATCGTGGTTACTGTTGGCCTTGATGACGTTCTCTTCTTGAGATGCTTTCAACCTCATTGCCCTTGTTACTGCACACGCTGGATATAACTCTAGGTCTTCCTCGGGTGTGGCAGATAAGTCGGGTGTTTGAGTGACGATGGGTTCGGCTATTACCTTTCCACCTGCTAAGTCATTGCCTAACAGCAACGAGATGCCTTCCAATGGTAATGTTGGTCGGACACCTACAACAACCGGTCCAGTAATGAGATTTGACTTTATGTCGATTAGATGTAGAGGCACATCTATACATCCAAGCTCTACGCCTCGTAACAGAATGCTCTTCCCAGTCGATGATGATTTTGACAAGGGCAAGATACCCTCTAAAAGTAGCGATTGTGAGGCACCTGTGTCTCTCAAAATGGTGATAGGTCGTAGACTTGTAGAATCACCGGGTAGTGATACGAATCCTTCCGAAATGAAAGGCTTAAAATCCTCTAATAAAACATCAATTTTGGTTGATGCAGACTGGACTTGGGTCGAACTCTCGCTGGAGTCATTGACATCTCTAGGAGACGCAGTGGAGAAACTCTTTCTTGAGTCAGTAGAACATCTTTTGGATGTATTTGGAGAACTCTTGATGGAGTCATTGGAACATCGGGGTGATGTCTTATGGGAACTCTTGATAGAGTCATGGGAACATCGGGATGATGTATTATGGGAACTCTGGATAGAGTCATTGGAACATCGGGGTGATGTATTATGGGAACTCTGGATAGAGTCATTGGAACATCGGGGTGATGTATTATGGAAACTCTGGATAGAGTCATTGGAACATCGGTGTGATGTACTAGGTAAACTCTTGTTTGAGTCATTGGAACATCGGCTTGATGTATTTGAAAAACTCTTGTTTGAGTCATTGGAACATCGGCTTGATGTATTTGAAAAACTCTTGTTTGAGTCATTGGAACATCGGCTTGATGTATTTGAAAAACTCTTGTTTGAGTCATTGGAACATCGTGGAGACATTTTCGGAGAGTCTTGTACAGTCAATACATTTGAAACAGGTGGTGTCGAGTTATTCTTGATATGACTTGATGATGAGGGAGTAAACCTCGATGACCACTGTACTGTGCAAGCGCTGACTTTTGAAGGAGCTTTTTCGTTTCTCTTCCTCAATTTCCAGCAATCGTCAATTTTATGGCCTTCTCGTTTGCAGTAGGAACAAGTAGCTTTACTTGTAGTAGGTTTTCTGTCATTTGTACTGCTGTTCTTGATGAAGTTGTTAGCAATGGACTCAGGCTGTTTGACTTGTTTTGGCTTGACATCCGTCGTATACTTGGCAAATTGATGTGATATTATATAATCGTCTGCCAACACTGCAGCCTTGTGCACATCTTCCTCGCCACGATCAGCTATATGCGTACGGACGTCCAGCCGCACACAACTCTTGAACTCTTCCATCAGCATTAGGTTCTTGAATTTTGCAAAGTCGGTGCCGATTTCCCTGGAAGTGAGCCATTTCTCAAAGCGTCGCTCCTTTTCCCGCAGGAATTCTACATGGGTTTGGCCATCCGATTTGCGACAATCCCTGAACTGCTTTCGGTAAGCTTCCGGAACAAGTTCATATGCCTTAAGAATTAAGGCCTTAACAACATTATAATCTTTTTGTTGTTCAATGGTCAAAGAACAAAATACCTCTGCAGCTCTACCAGTCAAAACTGTTTGCAGCAAAGTGGGCCACAAAGTTTCAGGTACATTAAAATTTTTCACAGCAAGTTCAAATTGTGGAAAATAATTGTCAATTGTGGCTTCATTAAAGCGTGGAATTATTTTCAAAAATTTTATTGCTTCAGCAGTATGACTGGCAGGGGAAGAATCTGGTCTTACATTAGCAGCTAACTCTAATTTTTTTAACTCTATTTGTAATTTCATTTCTATTTCTTTCTGCTCTCTCTGCTCTCTAGCCGCTGCAAGCTCTAATTCTTTTTGTGCGGCCTGTTGTTTAATTTCCTTCTCTTTTAAAGCTAACTGGGCTTCTATTTCCATTTGTTTTAATTTTATCTGAAGTTCTAAATCTGATTTACCCTCATCGGGTCTAAGGGTTTCTAAAAGGTCCTCAGAAAACACTTCCTCGTCTACATAATGGATTACAATGTTATCTCTGATTTCTTGTTTAAGGGCATTTGATTTTATTTTTAACCCTAACTGTTTAGAAATAAGGACCAGTTCCTTCCTAGTAAAAGCATCAAGCTCTTTCACAGAGGGATTTGCAAGAAAAACCTGAATATCCATGACTAACTAACAACTATTACAAGCAAAAAAAAAATAAATGTATACAATGTAAATATACAGTACAAAATCAGTACAACAAAAAACCTTAAGAGAGTTTGGTCAATACTATTGATACTTTACTTCCGACTCTTTGACACAAAAAAAAATTTTTTGTTAAAGTCAACTTCGCCTTTACAAAATTACTCAAGTAAGACGAAAATAGGTTCAGAAAAATATCCGGGACGAAAGCCCTCAAACTTCTTTTGTCACGTATTACAAATTGAATTCTACTTTTAAATGGCTTGCCTAGGGGAACGTGACAATAGAAAAAGGTAGTTGTGTCACTTATCTTAAGTCTGAATTTAATCAAAGACTTACAATGAATAACAAACAAAAAATGACACAAGAAATCGGAAGGTAAAATATCAACTTAATGTTTAATATAATATAACTCAAATAGTACTTTTAAATGAATCATATAAAGTAAAACAAAAAACAAACATTTACTCAATACAAAATGGAAGGGTTGACCAAAACCCTTTTACAAAAATGGCATGTAAAAGTATTACAATACCAGAGTTTGAAAATATAATTACAAATACAAGCAAGGCCTTGAAAAAAGAAAAATCTTAACTTACACGATTAATTGGTATACCACGCACGGGTCACGCAATGTCTCCGCTATTCTGTCTCACGGCTGTCTCCGTATGTCTGTCCGTCAACGTTACACGGGCGGTCTTTATATAATATACCGCGCGTCGATATCAAGACAAATCTAGTAATTTCTAGAACAGAATAAGTCATCAACACCCAGATCTAGAACGCTCTTCAAAGAGACAGAAAAAAAAAAAAAAAAAAAACCACCCTCCTTTCAACCAGAGGTACACACATAGGTCAAGGACCGGTCACTGTCTGTGTGGCTTGACTCACCGTGAAAAATAAAATTAAAAAAAACTTATTACACAAGGGGCAGACAACCTACAGGTCAAGAAAAAAAAATAGTATCTAGGTAACAATGCCTAGATACGTAACAAGTTGTACCTAAACATTTAAACAAAAAATAGATGACTAGTTGTTGAATTGTTTATTATGTTGTTTTTTTCATAAAATTAAGACAATTTTTTATTTCTGTAACCAAATTTTAATTACCCATTTCTGGTGGTAGCACAGTCAACCTGTTCCCCTGAATATGAAGTTCTCGAAGTCTGGTAAGCTCCCCCATGTCTTTGGGCAACTCTACCAGATCATTCTCTCGCAGCACAAGCTGTAAGAAAATATTAAACATTAGCAAACTACAGCCCAATAACAAATGAAAGATAATCTGTCATCAGGGGTTTGGACTCCCTCACCACATGTAAAATCATTTTTATGTTTAAAGTTTGCCATTTCTGTAGCAATTATGGCTTTACATGGTGGGTGGTAGCAAGCCCCATGCCAAATCCTCCTCTTTTTCACTTAGTAATAAGCTGTCAGATAATACTATACATATACAAACTACAGCCCAGTAGTGATCTGCAAGATAATACTGAACATTAACAAACTACAGCCAAGTGGTAAGCTGTCAGATATTAATAAACATTAACAAACTACAGCCCAGTAGTAAGTTGTAAAATAATACTAAACATTAACAAAATACAGCCTAGTGGTAAGCTGTAAGATAATACTAAACTTTAACAAAACTGACAATTTTATTTTCTTAAAATAAGCCAAGTAATAAGTCCAGTAATAACTTTGCAGTATTTCAAATTCAACTCACCACTTGAAGATTTTTCAGACGACCAATTTCTGGTGGCAAGTGTTCAAAGTCATTGTCTCCCATATACAGTGCCCTCAATGTATCTAAACAAAAATTAAAGTTTTAAGAAAAAGATTAATAAATGATCATATTTATACAAACTGAAACAAACAATTCAACAGAAAAGTGAGCTAAATAATAGTACAAAAAAATCTTAATAATAATACAATAATTCAAAATAAAAAAAAAAAGCATTGATACTATCATACCTAAGCAGAAGAAATTAGCAGGAAGACTATTTTCACTGAGATTGTTGTAGGTTACATCCAAAACCTCAAGCATTGGACAAGCACCAAATCCTCGAGGTAAAGAATTCAATCTATTCATTCTAAAAATATTTAAGATTGTATACTACATTATTCTCATAGATTCACAACAATTTTAAATCATCACACATTTTAATTAATACTTGCATGAAAAAAACTATTTTACATAGAGATGTACTAATATACCCTTACCCAACATTTAAAATTTTTAGTTTGGGCAAAGAGCTGAGTGTTGTAGGCAGCTCCTGAAGAAATAAAGAAAAGAATGAAACAAATGAAGGATTTAATATGTATTCTACATTCTTATTGCTAACTAAGGGAAACAAATACTTAGGCAAAAAAGAAATAAGAATGGGGAAAAGGGAATTGGGCCCAAAAAATTACCTCAATGATATTGTTAAACAAAACAATTATCTCAAGGTTTAGAAAATTGGCAATGTTTGGAGGCACAGCTGTTGAGAAAAATTAAAAATAAACGTAAAAAGTTAAGACAAATATAAGTATGCTTATATCTTGAAAAAAGGGATAATAATTGTTATGATTAAGCAACAACTTAACTAGATGGTAAAATGCAAAGTAAAACTTACAAGATATTTTGTTGTGAGCGAGTACAAGTTTTGTCAAATTCTTCAAGCTTGCTGTGTAAAATAAACAAGCAAAAAATTTTCAAGATAGTAAATACAATTAATTTAAAAAAAAAAAGGAAAGATAGTAAAGAACTCAGTTGTACAATAAAAAGTATGATGATGCCAATATTATTAGATCCTGGAGATGATGTAATCTATACCCTAGCTATCCAATTATAATAAAAAGAAATGAAGTTTAAAACAATCATTTGACCATTTGTAATAAACCACATTATTAATGGTAACCTGACTCATGGCATGCTATCTGCTGTTATCCTGTATAATAAATCATCATTATAAACCATTGAAAATATACTGTGCCATTCAATCAAAGGAAATGTGTATATACATAAACTGATAAAAATACAACTAGAGACTTGAAAGTAACACAATAGATCATTATCAAAATTTGAAGCAATATTATATCAATGGTTACTTCAAACAGCAAAATACAACAGATCTAATAATCAACTAGAGTCAATATCAATGTAGAGAAGACAACAACCCACAACATTCACTCTACTATTTACTAGTTACTATAGTTATAAATACTAATACTCAGCTTATACTTATAATACTATACTCTATAGAATGGTATCTGGACAATCACACATTACTTATTGATGATTTTTCAAAAGGTTTAGACAACAGTGAGCAAATAGATGCTATCTTACTAGATTTTTCCAAAGCTTTTGATAAAATTCACCACCATAGTTTGCTTAAAAAATTAAAATATTTTGGCACTGATGGTTTAATGCATCAGTGGATTAAAGATTTTCTGATAGGGAGAGAACAAACTGTTATAATAAATAGCTCTAAATCAACACCAATAACAGTAAACTCAGGCGTACTTCAAGGAACAGTCTTAGGTCGACTACTATTTTTAATTTACATAAATAAATGATTTACCCAATTGCATTAGTTCAGGAACAAAAGTCAGATTATTCGCAGATGATTGCATAATATATATAGAACAATAAAACACAAGATACAGAAATTTTACAAAGAGAATTAGATGAATTACAGAAATGGTAATCAAATTGGAGCATGTCTTTCCACCCAGAAAAATGTCAGTTATTAAGAGTAACAAAAAACTATTTAAAACAAATTAATTCCACTTATCTTATTCATATAAACAATAAGCCCTGGATGACCAAAAAAATCAAACACCTTATTACTGAAAAGAAAAGTATAAGGCTAGCAACGAAGAGTTTATAAATGCTAAAAATAAACTGAGAAAAGCAATAATTGAAGGGAAAAAAACATACAAAGAAAAAATTGAGAATTTCTTTGCCAAGAACAACTCAAAACAATGCTGGGAGGGATTAAAGAAAATAACAGGCTGTGCCCAAATTTCAGTGGCTGATGATGAGAAATTCGCCAACTAACTAAATTATTTTTATTCTCGTTTTGACAAAGAAGATTTTGTTGATCTACACCAGGGGTCTCAAACTCATATCAGCATGTGGGCCACACCATGAAAAGAGAATGTTTTTTCATTTCAATTTACAAACACTACTGTCACTGCAGTTAAATGCTAAAATAAATTTTTTATATAATTATTAATTACATTTATTGTAGTTTATACATGCACAGGCAGTTTAATTTACTAAAATAAGTTGACGTTGCCTCTGTCACTAATAAAAAGAACAGAAACTGTAGTGATGGCTCGTCACTCATGTTTCTGTCCACTCAGCTGAGAGCGTTTGACAGAGACCAGACCATCGACATTAGGCCTGAAGTCGCGTGTAGTGGCAAGCCGCAAGGTTGCTCTCAGATGCTCATCAGTCAGTCTTGATCGTAATGCTGTTTTGTTGATCTTCATTTTGGAGAAAAACTGTTCGCAAACCTAAGTACTCCCCAAATATCAAAAGAATTCTAGCAGCTGAGCTAAATAAGTTTGGAAACTTCTCTCTGGGATGAAACTGGTAGAAATCTGGAACGCCAACATCAGCATATTTTTGCTTCAGAACAGTGTCACACTGCAGGTCCATTAGTTCAATCTGGACTTCCACTGGAACGTTTTTCACGTCAACTGCGAACGGAGTGGCAACAAGGAAAAACTGTGGTTTGAGAGCAGTGAATTGCTGAAAGCGGTGTTCAAAATCTTCAAGTAGTCTGAAGAGGATGTCTACGTAGTCTTTCAGGCGCTGTAGCTCAACCGTTATGCTCTGTAGAAAAGAGAAATGAGCCAGGTTTCCATCTGCCAGCTGAGTGGCCCACAAAATCAGCTTGCATCTCAACGAATCAAACATCACGGTAATCAGCTACTTTGTGAATTGATTGCATTGAGATGTTGCGTGATGTCAGTAAGAAAAGAAAGATCCGACAAAAACATTAGGTCACTGAACTGAGGTATGTCTCTGTCTTTCATTGCCATGAGCAATGCCATTTCCCGTCTCAGTTCAAAAAATCTCTTCAGCACATTTCCACTACTCAACCATCTGACTTCCGTATGATACAGCAACTCTCCGTATTCCGTTTCTAAATCAGCTAGAAATGACACAAACTGTCTGTAGTTGAGACCCCGTGCACGTATGAAGTTCAACGTCTTCACGACAACATCCATCACGTTCTTCATTTGTAGACTTTTACCACAGAGTGCTTCTTGGTGCAGAATGCAGTGTATGGCTGCAATAGGTCCCGCCAAGCTGAGCTGATTCGTTTCTCTACCATTAATCCAACAACACCAACCTTCTCTGAACACATCGCTGGTGCACCATCCGTAGCTACTGCAACAAGTTTTTCCCATGGTAGCCCACACACCTGTCAATACAAGCTTCCAGTTCTTGAAACACGTCGCGTCCAGTCGTCGTTCCTTTCATTGCTAACAAGTCCAATTGCTCTTTAACAATGTTCAAGTTTTCGTCGACCCCACGAATGAATACGGCACAGTATGCGATGTCTGTTACACCAGTAGACTCGTCCAGTGCAATAGAATATGCTACAAAGTCTTTTGCAGCGGCACTCAGTTACTGTTGAACATTTGTCGCTGACTCTGTGATCTGCTTGCAACTGTGTTCGCAGACAAACTTATGCATTCGAAGAGTTTCTTTTTCTCTGGGTAGATAATTTCACACGCCTGTAGCATACTCTTTTACAAACTGGCCTTCAGTGAATGGTCGTGATGCCTTTGCTATCAACAAAGCTTGCTTTCACAGAATCTTGACACATGTACCCCATCCCTCACCACTTCCCTTTCTTTCTCCTGTTTCGCTAGCCACGCAGCCAAACGGTCGGAGCAGTGATATAATGGTGGTTCTAGCCGCTATCGGCCAGCTGTAAGAATCAGGCCACCGTTCACCCAGCTGAAAGCCTAAGTGGTTGGTGGGCGACAGTGACACCTCATTTACTGATTTGTGCAGTTGTAAATCATTTCACTGCTTATATATGGTCATTGTAAATTTTATCTAATTTTTTTAAAATTCGCAGACGTGGTCGCGGGCCACACAAAATAGTTTCGCGGGCATAGGCCACAAGTTTGAGACCCCTGATCTACACAAAGAACTTTTCAACACTCTGTCCAAAGGAAAACAAGAGCCCTAGGTCAATTTTGTAACTGAGGATGAAGTGACCTTGTTATTTAAAAGAGTAGACGTAACAAAAGCTTCTGGACCAGACAAAATTAGTGGCAAGCTGATCAAGCTATGTGCGGAGCAAATCTCTTCTATCTTCTGTCATATCTTTAACCAGTCATTGCAAACGTGCGTAATTCCACACATCTGGAAAACTTCAGAGATGATACCAGTGCCTAAGAAACCAAAAATAGATTGCTTAAATGATTTCCGCCCTGTAGCACTAACGCCTATTGTTATGAAATGTTTTGAAAAATATATGCTTAACTCTTAAAGATTCTTGAGTTTTCCCCCTTTTTTTATTGTTTTTTAAGGTACTTAATAAAAAATGATTTTTCTAAAATAAAAATAATACAAATATTTGCATGTTATCTATCATTTTATTCAGAATTGCATCCTTTGTCTAGTAGATGATAACAAAATTTGGTAGGTGAAAACATTTTTTCAAGAAATCAATTCTTGTGACAATTTTTTTTTCTTTTTTGCAAAAAAAAAACATATTTATGACAAAAGGCATGAATTAAAAAAAAAAGTATAAAAGCCAATGTGAATTAAAGTACTATTTTCATCAATGATAACCATTTTTACATGTCATATATCATTTTTAGGCAATTCTATAGAATAACGAGATACTGAGGTGACTTTTTATGAAACTATATAAAAACAACAAAAAAACGCCAAAAACAAAGTCCTCTTGATAAAAGAGCTAATCATATAAACCAAACATATAGATTATAAATTACAAAGAATTAAAACATTAATAAATGAAGTAATTACAGTTTGAACTTTAAAGTAGTCTTATTTCACACAAAAAAGTACATTGAATGTGAAAAAAAGGTTATTTATGATAAAGTAAAAGACAATTTCTTTCTGGACTGAAACACAAGAATGTACCACAAGAACTACACATGGACCTAGTCTTTCTTTCAATTTTGTGATGACTATAACAAAGTTTACAATTTTTTCTATCTTTTGAAGCAACCATTGCATGTAATATTGAGTGGCAGGTTTTAAGTTTCATATGTTCTACAGTAGGAACTGGGTCATAATCATCAATGTTTGCTAACTCTCTAATTAGTTCAATGGTGAAATCTAACTGACTGTAGTATGGGCTTCTATTTAATTCTTCAATATCTGGATTTTGTTTTCTCCAGTCTTGAAATAAAATATAACTATTAACTCTAGCAATATCAATGAAATGAAAAAATAAGGTTTTCCAGTACTTGTTAGTTTTGCGCAGCATGTTATATTTATTTAGTAGTTGATCACTTTTATCCACCCCTCCCATAAAAGAATTATAATCCCCCACTAGTTTAGGCTGTTTAACTTTTAATTGTTCAAAAACACCATTATTTTTTGTTCTCCTATTAACATAATTAAACTCATTTGCCGAATGCATGGTTGAAACTAATGAAACTGTTTTGTTATCCCTCCACTGCATAGCTAAAACCTGATCTTTTCTAACCCATCTCATATCCCCCCTCTTACTAACCTTTTCCCACTGCTTCACATTCTTAAGTTCTGTTGGAAACCCTTTCCTATTGCTTAGGATTGTTCCACAAGCAACAATACCTTTTTTAAAAAGATCAATAACAAGTACAAAACTGGTATAAAAATTATCAAAAAATAAACGATAGCCTTGATTTATTAGAGAGGACACTAACTTCATTACTACATCATATGCTAATCCAAAAGTAGAGCTATTCCCTTCTATCTTACCTAAATATACATCAAAGTCATAAGTGTACCCACTAAGAGAGTCTGCTAAAACCCACAATTTCATTCCCCATTTAGTTGGTTTATCCCTTATATATTGTCTAAATGCATACCTACCCTTATTTCTAACCATTCTTTCATCTATAGATATGTTTTGACTAGGCTGATATAATTTCATACATTTCCTCCTGATAAATTCAAATAAAAATCTAACCTTAGCAAGTTTATCAGTAGCCACCTCAGTATCTCTATTGCTTACTTTCAAAAAGCAAAGAATTTGTTGAAAACGAAATCTAGTCATGAACGCTCTGGCCCACAAACCATTGAACAAACTCTTTCCGTTCCAATAGAGCTTAAAGTTGGGAACCTGAACAAGTCCCATGTACATCAGAAGTCCCATGAATATGTAAAACTCTTCAACGTCTATATCCTTCCAGTTCTTGTACATACTTGGTTTTGTAGGACCAGTGGCAGCAGCATTTTCGTTGGTAAATTTACAGAGCATTTCAACTAAAGCTTCTGTAAAGAACAGTTTAAAAATTGAAAGAGGAGTAAGGTAGTTTCTCCTGTTTTGCCTTGTTACACTTTCAGGGAAATGAGCTCCAGGAGGCCTTTCGGGTCTGAATGCTGGTATGGCATGTGGTATTTGGTCCAGGTCATCATAGCTAAAACAAAATAAAATAAAAAAAATTAGAATAAGATTTAGTAAAATTAAAACATAAAGACATGCTAATCATAACTACAAGCTTTGAATCCAAATATAATTAATATACATATACAGCACTGAAATGTTTACAGATGTAGATTATAAACAAAGCGTAACCAACGTAAACAAATGAAATATGGATCTAGCAAAAGCAATGTGGTCTGAAAAGTGTTTGGCTCTAGATCTAGTAGATCTAGAAAATACTTTGATTTTAGTATAAAGTCTTATAAGCTCTTTATTTCCCTAAATTTTACATATAAATTCTAAGGTTATTTAGATGTAGACTAGATCTAAAGTTTCTAGACTCTAACGAGTCAACCCAGAACTGGATGTTTCGTAAGAAAGAAAAATATTTACCTTCCGTAGTTCCTCTGTTCATTGAAATTGGGCTGAATGTTTTCATCATCACGAAAATCTTCTTCAATCCATTCTTCATCTTCACTTGAAATGTACTCAATTTCTTCATCAGAAGATAAGTCTTGAGCCATTTCTTAGGTAAAAACGTGATGCTAGCGCACTAGTAGTGGTGAAGGCAAGTAGTAAAATGGCCGACGAGAATCACAAAATGGCTTGTTCAAAATGTGAACTTTCGGACGCAAATAAAAATAACTTTTTAAAAAAAGTTTAACTTAAAATAATATTTTTACGAAACAAAAAATATTTTTTTGTGAAAATAATAAAAAATAACGCAAAAATTTCAAGATTTATTTATTTAAATGACGTTTTAAGGCGTCGACCACGGGTGATCGAAAATCCAATATGGCGTACCATAAGAGTTAAACAATTTGTAGCAAAAGTCAATAACAGCCTAGACCCTCACCAGTTTGCATACAAAGCAGCTAGAGGAACTGAGGATGCCATTCTATTGCTTTTGGACCAGCTTTATAAGCATCTCGATATACCCAAAACATATGCACGAGTCCTCTTCGTAGATTTCTCCTCAGCTTTCAATACCATACAGCCACATCTAATGATAAACAAACTGAGTAACTTAAATGTAAGCCCTTACTTACAAGCATGGGTTCTAAACTTTTTAACCCAACGGCCCCAGTATGTTAAAGTCAACAACACCAAATATTCAACTCGAGTACTATGTACGGGTGCTCCACAAGGTTGTGTACTTTCTCCTGTACTATACACTCTTTACACTAATGACATAAGAAGCATCTATGACTCAGTTAAACTCATTTGATTCGCTGATGATACTGCCATAGTCGGTCTTATTTCAGGAGAAGAAACTCAGTATCGAAGCTAGATAGTAGAGTTTACAAACTGGTGCACCGACAACTTTCTAGAACTGAATGTCACAAAAACTAAAAAACTTATAATAGATTTTAGAAAGAAAAAAACAAACTATACGTGAACTGCAAATAAACACTACATCTATAGAACAAGTAAACGCATATAAATATCTAGGCATTATCATCAACAACAAGCTTTCATGGGAAGACCACCTTGGAACTCTGACAAAGAAAACAGCCCAGTGACTCTTTTTTCTTTACAAACTCATTAACAAAACAATAGCTTTAAACTAAACAAGAAGATCCTTGAGACATTTTACGCGTGACTATACAAAATCTGCTAACATACAGAATAAGTTGTTGGCAAGGCAATGCCTCATCTAAACAGTTGCGACGTCTAGAAAACATCATTAAAAAAGCATAAAAAATTACACTCACAACATTACCACATTTAAAGGAACTTTTTGAACAAACGTGCCTAAGAAAAATTGAAAAAGTCTTGGAAGACAACAGCCACCAGCTCCATCAGAACTACGCCAGGTCGTCGCGAAGTGGGCGACTGCTGTCAATCAAAACAAGAACGGAGCGGTACAAAAACTCGTTCGTACCTCACTCAGTCAGACTCTATCACCGCCACTCATTGATCAGGGAACATGAAATGCACCAAGATACCTGTGTGTAGTCGCTGAATGAACTCTTTATGTTGTCTGTTGTATTTATGTGTATTTTTCTGTTGTGTTGTCTTTATATGAGAAACGAGTCCTTGTGATCACAACAAATTTCCGTAAGGATCAATAACGCAGTCTTAGTCTTAGTCATGGTAAACCAGTAACACAGACTAAAAACGCAAAATACCTAGGTGTTATAATAAATGAAAAACTGTCATGGAATCCACATATTGTTGAAGCAATCAAAAAATCAAAGCATTAGGGTTTATTAAAAGAAATTTCTATAAATCAAATAAGAACATAAAACTAAAATGTTATTTAACCTTGGTTAGGCCAATAATATATTATGCATCCTCTGTTTGGGACCCCTCAACTCAAGAAAACATTAAGAAACTGGAACAGACACAAAATAGAGCAGTGAGATTCATAACAAACGAATATTCACATTTGACTAGAGTAACACCTTTAGTAAAATCACTAAATTTAGAAAGCCTTCAGGACAGAAGACTCAAAAGTAGAGTAGCAATTATACATAAACACTGAACCATAATCTTCAAATACAAAATTTAATAAAATACTCAGAAAGACACAAAGATAAAGGCACATTCATAAGAAGATTACTTCCCCTGAACACCCAAGTTAAATTCCCATCAGGTCCTCCATCTCTCAACAAATAATCAAAACTAGATCTATGTCACAGTATCATCAGTATGTGTGTATGTGTTAAATGTGTATTTAATGTAGATCTACTAGATCTATGTTATGAGTATGACCTTATAGATCTAGATCTACTTATTGAATGAAGACTTGAAGTTATTCTTTAAATTCTTACCAAAACCTGGTATTTCAAGGATGTTTACAATGCCTTTGTCAACGAGATCTAACTCGGTTCCACTGCCTTCTTTAGAATCGTCGACTAGTTTCTTTAGTTTACTAGCCATAATTTAGTGCAAATTAAGTTTTTCTTTAAATCATTAAATCTAACCCTAGATGTGAGTTTACAAATTTAATCTACGAAGCCAAGAGTCTAAATTGTTTGCCTTTTTATGGAAACCCGGAAGAGCTTATTTCGGAACAGATGAATCACAGTTTTAAAATCTTTTAATAAAAAATAATATTGATCTAGATCTATATAGGTCTGTGATCTGGATCTAAAGCTATAATGACGCTAAATATTTAGAATTTAAATTAAACTAGGACTCATAAACAATTAGATCTAGATCAATTAGTATTTAAATAAAACTAAGACTCGTAAAAAATCTATTTTAATGTGTCAACATTTAGATTCTAGATCTAGATCAAGACTTTATACATTACATTTACATTGATTACAAATTTGCGTCTTATGATTTTCTATAGTGACTAAAGAGTAGTTGTTTTTAAACTTTCTACTTTCGAATTTACACTTACCTTTCATTGCATGTTTCCGTTTATCCTTAGTCCATTCACAGACTGTTAAGGTAGAAATAGAGTTAGACTAATTAGATCTAGAGATCTATATAATATTATTTTTTTTTTATAGAAGGCACTTCTCCACAAACCTAGATCTATCTTTAGATCTAGAGCCATCATTGCAGCAGCAAGAAGGTGGTTAAGTCACATTTTTTTCTGAAATATGAGTTTGTTACAGATTTAGAAATTTAGTCAACAAGTTGAAGTTACAAGTCTAACAATTACAATTTAGACTAGTAAATTAGTTTAGTCAATTTAGACTCGAATAGTAATAGTTAATAGTAACATTACTCATTAGTATTACTAACAAGATGAATATCATGATTATGATGATCGATGATGCTCTGTGAAGTCTGTGTTACTGTTAGTGCTAGATCTAGTGTAGTAGTGTCATTGTCACTGTGCCCTTCTACTTCTGATAAGATTTCCCATGACTGACCTTTTTGCAGTTTAAGTCCTAATAAATTAACTTATTCAGTGTAGATATAGATTATAGACTCAATAAGATTGCATTAGTCATTTAGTTTAAATCTAGAAAATTATCTAGATCTATGTGCTTACAAAGATCTAGTTAGTAACAGTTTACATAGTCATGATAATAATGATCATAGACATAGGCATGATACTTGATAGTCATGATACTATATAATAAAGTATATAGAGGGGTCTACCACCATTACCGGTATAGGGATGGGAAAAATATTTTTTTTTGTTAATACATCATTAATGATTAAAGTGCTTCATTAGAACTTTCCAATGATGTATAAATTATGACTTTTTTGTCCTGTTTTTTTTTACTTAACTAAAATTAACACTTCACTAAGCCCAATGGAACTAGCAGAGCTAGGCTAGGCAAGACACCCCCACAGGTCAAAAGTTCAAAGTTCAGATTGAGTTTAGTAGATGATAGATTTACTTATTAGTTAAGAAATTTAATAGTAGATCTAGTATTAGTAGTAAATTTCTAGCCCAAAGATGGTTTTTTTAGTAGATCTATTTATTATTCTTACTAGTTTAGAGTGTAAAGACATTAAGAAATTAAGGGGTCTTGAGCAACAAGAAATGTCAAAGAGACTTATTAGTGACTTATTTAAACAAAATATGCATGAATCTGCATGGTTATGACATACGTGACCTTGCACTGAATTCTGAATGGTGTTACCAAGGGGAACACAATTTAGATCTACCTGTCAGTGTCAATTCACCTGTCAAACTACTGGATTGATTTTAGCCTTATAACATATCATAGCATAACATGTTTCATGTTACAATATTTTAGCTCAGAATAGAGTAAATAGACACATATAGAATAATCATGAGTATATATATATATATATCATATTATATAGATCTATGTATAACTTTTTTCAATAAGGTGACAGAAAAGTAAATTATGGAGAATTGCCCCAGACTGGAAACAAACATATTAGTTCATGGCTCACAAGAACCAAATATTAAGAGGCACAAAAAAAAAAGAGTATTTTTGTCATTTTTCTCAAATTGACAAAATTTTGAATCGACCACCTTCTTGATATAGGCCCTTGAATTAGATTTATTTTATCATATTATGCAGAGATGCCTACATGCCAAAATGGAAATGCATATTCCCAGACCTGGAAATGCATATTTTGAGGGGCAAATGCATATTTTCCTAAATATCAAGAAATATACCCAGGAAAGATTAAAATTAAATCATTCAAGCACATAACATACATGAATGGCAGCTATGTTAAAGTTAACAAAGCATAAAGTTATATAAGACATTTTGTACATTTGTCAAAATATTTACACTTTTAGTCTTTCTCTTAGTTTTTTCTAGAATATGTTAGAATGATAATGTTCTTGTCACTTGGTAAGGATCTTATGATCATAATGCCTCTAGTGTACTTCACATTCCATAATAGCGGCAACAGAATATTTAGCTGGATCAGTGACATCTAGTTTTATAAAAGTAATTTTGTTTATAGGCAATTTCTTTACAAGGTATCCAGCCACTGGAAATATTTTATATTACTCAGATTTTCTTCTTCCAGACCTTTTTTGCAGAGCTAGCTATAAAAGCTTGGCATCCCCTAAAGTCATTAATAACATTTTAAATATTTGTTTTTCAGGCAGATAATCCTAATTAGTCATTGAACTTGTTTCTAATATAAAAAAGCTTTGCTATTGAGTCTGCCTTAAATGCCCCTGATTTCATTCTTTGAACTTAGTCGCTAGTGACTATAACAGTAGCTACCATAGAAGATACATTCTGCAAGTTATAGAACAACAGTTTATTCCCTTTATCATGCTAAAAGAGAGATTAAGCGCAACCAATGTTTCTTCTATGAAAACCTCTGCCCTTCTCACTTTCATCTAAAAAAAAAAAATTAAATTCAAATCTAGAATAGATCTAGATCTGTAAGCAACTTCATTAACAGTTGATTTTTTTAAATGTGCATATACAGCCTACATTGATTTGCTACATCTAGCCAGTAGTCTAAATCTAAGTCTATTGCCTGACAAATCTCTGGTTCTAGATCCTGTCTAGATGAATTAGAACTAATCAATCAATTAATTCCCAATTAGTATGAAGACTTCATATAAGCTGACACATTGTGACATTGAAAGGAACTTAACTTTATTTAGATCAGTAAGACTTAGGCCTAGTAAATATTTAAATCTTCGTACGTCAGCGGGCGAGGAAAAAAAAAGCGATACTAGATCTATCTCTCGGTAGATCTAATAGGAATAGTCCTTTTCTAGGCATTGACGCACTTATCTATTTATATGATTAGCAAGAACTACTTTTTTTTTTTTTTTTTAATTAAATTTTTTTCTGCTTTAGAGGGGGAAAAGCGTATTTTCAGATGATAAACCGTACTCGCGTATTTTCAAGTCCATTTGTGTACAAAATAGGCAACTCTGCATTATGGTATCATTATTATTATTATGTTTAGAAAAGATAGGACAGATAATCATGGAGAAGTTCTTTTAACAATAAAAAACACTCTCATAGCAGATGAAATTACCTTGCCTCAAAAAATGTCCATAGAATCAACATTTTGTAAAATTAACACCACCTCAATATCCCTAATTCTTCTTCTTTTAGCTAGCTTTTTGCTGCTGAGCTGTGAGCTCTTTTGCAGACTGTGCCAAGGAAAAATAGTGTGTTGTTCTCTTCAGTTGTTCAGCACTGCCTTACAGGGTGTTGGTTAGCTTGGGCTGGAATGGTAGTAGGAAAACATCCCTAATAATAGGCAGTATCTACAGATCACCAAATTCTAGTTCAGAGTATATGCAAGAACTATGCAATCAGTTAACTATATTTAAAGGGAAAATATAAAACTGCAGTTTTTTGGATTATGGGTGACTTCAACCTATCTGATATAAATTGGAAAACATTAACCATAGATCAAAGCCAAAACCTTAAGGACATAAATGAGCTTTTCATAGAACTTTTACACAACTTAAGTTTAGATCAAAATTATTAAAAAACCAACTAGATTAAACAACACATTAGATCTCTTCTTAACCATCAGGCCTGGATTAGTAGTAGATTATGATATTATCCCTGGACTATCAGACCATGGTATCATTAAAATAGAAGCCTGTTGTTTGTCTGAGATAAACTGAAAAAGCCAACAAACTGTAACTTTTAAGGGAGAAACATGGCACGACTAGAAGCATCGAGTCCTTGGCACGCATGGCTCTCTTAGGGACATATGGAGTGATCAGTTTACTAAGGTATAAGGGCATTTCTTTGTTCTAGATGCATTGGTGACAATGGCCACCTTGTAGTTGATTCTTGCACTCACAGGATGCCAATGGATGTAAGCAAGAGAGCAGTAGCAGGGTCACATCTTGTTTTTCAAAAGACTATTTCATTAAAGTTAGCAAAGATTGATTAAAAAAAGGCTTTTAAAATTATTTTTAAATTTTTTTTTACGTTTTTTTGTTTTATGTTATCAGCGTCTCAAGGAAATGCACACATTAACAGAAGTAGAAACCTTATCTGGTCACTCAGACAGGGTTTGGTGTGTCTCCTGGAGTCCTAATGGAAGTCTTCTTGCTTCTTGTGGAGGAGATAAATCTATACGAATTTGGGGGAAGGAAGGTAATGTATGAATTGTACACATTTTAATGTTAATGAGGTACTAGTATGTTCAGAATGTAATCAGAGAATCTGCTGTTGCATCATTTTGATTCTTTTTCGTTAAGTCTATATATGTGTTTTTAAGAATGAAGAATAATTTTGTTAAATTTGTTTCTGCTGTTTATCTTTTTTTGTGAATTTGTAATTTTTCTTAATTGCTTATATTTGACAATTAGCACACTTCATCTACATTCAATGTTATATACATTTTTACCTGATTTTAATTTATTGGGTGTTGATTTATATATAATGTCATTATTCACATCATTTGCAATTCTCATATTTAGGTGAAAAATGGATCTGCAAGTCCATTTTAACTGACGGTCACACTAGAACTGTAAGGTCAGTGTCATGGTCACCTTGTGGGATGTATTTAGCAGCTGCAAGTTTTGATGCCACTACTAGTGTGTGGAGCAGGAAAGCGGGAGAGTTTGAATGTCTTGCTACCTTGGAAGGTCATGAAAATGAGGTCAAAAGTACTTCATGGGCATGCACCGGAAATCTACTGGCCACCTGCAGTCGAGACAAAAGTGTATGGATATGGGAAGGTATTAGTCTACTTTAACATTACCATTTAAAGTCCTTTAGCAAACACCTTTCTTTAATATATTGAAACAGCTAAATAAATTTTATTCTGGATTAAAATATTTCCAAAAAATGTTTCATTAAAAATGTGTTATTTGGTAATATTTCAATGAAGTGATACTTGGCCATTATGTGGTTATCACGTTAAATTGACGCATTTACTTTTCTCTTCTAGCCATCTCCATTCTAGGACTTTGAGAGTGCTGTACTCAATAAGTCTTTCATCCACGATTCAAAGGCATGATTTTTTAAAAATTTATTAAAAGACATTCTCAGTTGATCCACACCATCTTTTACAGCCCTTCATTGGTTTAAATACTACAGCCAACAGAATATTTTTATATATACTCCAGTATTTTGAAGGATATCCTCATTTCTTTTTCTGAAATCTGTGTGTGTGGAAAGCCATATCTGTTGATGTTCTTTTTACTAGTATTAGAGATTTTCATTCTAAAGGCTATTCAGATTTATTTGCTCATTACCAACTTGATAATTAATTTGATTCTTAATTGCTGCAAAATGTGGACATAGATTATGACATGGTCTTAAAAATGTTTTCTTTAATACTTTGTAAACTTGCTATTTATGGATTAGCTTTCATTATAAGAAAATCTCCTAGATATCTTTTTTAGACTTGACTGTAAAATTTATTAAGATACTTTTTGTTACAGTGACTGCTGATGAAGAATTTGAATGTGCCAGTGTAATGTCAACACATACACAGGATGTAAAAAGAGTGAAATGGCACCCTAACAAGGAAATTCTGGCGTCTTGTAGCTATGACGACACTGTCCGTCTCTACAGAGAACAAGCAGATGACTGGGAGTGTTTCACTACTCTCAAAGGGCATAGCTCAACTGTTTGGGCGATAGACTTTGATAAGACAGGGAGCAGGTTGGCTTCCTGCAGTGCTGATGCAACCGTCAAGGTATGGCAGGAATACGAGCCTGGAAACCCAGAGTGTGTTGCTACGCCTGATAATGTCTCCACTTGGAAGTGTGTCTGCACTATTGGTGGCTATCATGAAAGGGCTATCTATGACATTAGCTGGTCCCACCTGTCTGGCTTGCTAGCTACATCATCAGGGGATGACAGCCTGTGTGTTTTCAGAGAGATCCATTCTTCTGATTCTAGGAACCAGCCTCAATTTGAACTAGTAGCTAGGGTCAGGGGAGCTCACTCTCAAGATGTCAATTGCACAGAATGGAGCCCTACAGAGGAAGGACTATTAGCTTCATGTAGTGATGATGGAACTATTAAATTATGGAAACTTGAAATGGATACAAAGTAATGAAAGCTGGATAAAGTTGCTCTAAAATACTTTGATCAACTTTATTGAATAGTTAAGTACCTTACAAAGAAAAAAAAAAAAAAGATTTGTATTCATTCTATGTATATGTTTTTTTCCTTTGTGTAAAGGAACATGTCTTAATCAAGAAAGAAAAGAAATACTAATAAACTGACTTATTTTTGCACTATTGTGTGGTTGTCAAGCTGAAAGACCTATGATCAAAACCTAATGAGGCAAGGATTGCACTGTGATTTTGTGCAAGCATGACTCTGTTGGGCACCTTTGGCAAATGTTTTCAGCTTTAAAATCTTTCTTTGTCTTCCTTTCTTCTTTTATTGGATAGTATTTTTCTTGGGTCTCAAATAGCATGTGCTTGGTACTTGATAAGCCAGTTGTCAGTTTCTCTGATCCCAGAGAATAGCTTTTGTTGAGTTTATTTATTACTCATGTAGATTGTAGGTTGCCTCTAACGAATACTGCACATTTTATTATTTTTTTTTTACAATAGTTTCAAGTCATACTATATGGAAACAGTTGGTTGTCAAAATTATAGCAGTATTTATGCCTCATGAACAAAAGAGCTCCATACTCTAATCCTAAATCTTGCATGCTTTTTGTCCTTCTTTCCTAAAGAGCTTAAGGCTTGCTCATAAGATATCTGTTTATGTCAAATAATCTAGAGTAGTTGTTAGTTTGGTTTAGTTGACTGAACATGGTATTATTAGCATTAATATAGAAACATCTCCTTGTATGTTATTGATATTAGTTCAACCTTCAATGGTTTTTATTTCATTTGAAATGTACCTATATTTTAGATGTTTCGTTATGTGTATATATTATAAATTGATTTATACAATATAAAAAAGAGATTCATTGCCTAGGATTATGATGATTTTAGTCTGCAATTAAAAAAATTGTTAAAAAATGTGAAATCAAAGCTTTTTTGTGTGTGTTAACATTCTATCACTAGTCTATTATTAACTAATTAATCTGCTATAGGTTCAAAAATGTAAGATTACTTTCATAAAGTTACAATTTACTTAATGCCATGATTAGCATCAGCATAAAGATATGAACAGATATTATGGTTTATAAAAATATGATAAAGTGAATAAAAGATGCCTAAAGATCTTAATAATTAATGTGTAGTGCCTATTGGACTACAAACATTTACTTAATGTGTTGTACATATGAATGAGCATGCAAAAAAAAAATACTGGGAAATGTTTAATTTGCTGTTTTATATAGTCAGGATATGTCTAAGATCAATAATAATATTTCTTAGAAGCATTTTTCTTTTAATACCTATTAGAAAAGGAAAAAAAGTTAAGATTGTCCTCCCCTTGTTCTAATAATGGTAGTCGTAACATTGCCTTTTGAAATACTCTACTTATATTATTATTTTGTATATATCGTAATTGAAGTTTGCAATGGATTCACTGTATTCTGATTGTATCATGGTGCCTCATCTCTTGTTTTAATTGCCTATGATACATGCCAGACACAAGTATGTTAAGACCTTCTATGTATGACATTAGCAATTGTGTGTTGTCACTGAACTATAAATATAAAGTGATAAGCAGAGCATTTATACAGGGCCTGTTATTTATTTTTGAGACTAATTGAAAAGGAAATATACAATAAGGCGTAATTTTACATTTTTACGACCAACATTTCTTAACTGATTGGTAATCGAGATGGACTGGAAGTAATAATGAGCATTTAAAAAAAAAAATTAAATAATCTTGTCTGTCTATTTTAGCCATTGTGCTCTTCTCACCGGACTAGAATGCAAGTAAAATCACTTGCAAGAAAAACATTATAAAATACAAACTTATATATTCAGTGTAATCAATTAGTTTGGATCAGTCATGTAATTAAATTGGTAACAGATCTAGACTAACAATAATAAATCTGTGATTGTGTTTGTAGGGCAATCTAATGCTTTTAGCATCCTCATTGCGCTATGATGCTATCACTTGTCTGGACCAGTGGGGAAAGAGATGGGGGAACCTGTGTGAATGTTATCGTGATTGCTTTTTAAATGCATTAAATAAAAGTTGAATTTGAACTCATGGTTAAAGCCTCCTAAATGGGACTAATTCAACTTATATCACCACTTCTGTCAAGTACAATTTCTTTTCCTTGTTTGATACTAAACAATTAATTACCAATAGTTAATTAACTAATTGTTTTTTTTTAATTCTTGTGTTGTCAGGTAAAAGAAATGATTGTGCAAAATGGGTGTTTGAGAAATAACGTGTACAAACTTTTGACCAGACAGAGAGTTAGTTGACACAAGCTTTGCTCTGGCTACAGTTGCAGAGATCTGTTGACTTGAAAAGACAAAATGCTAACTAAACCTTACTCCCGGTGCACAATATATTTATTTTTAAGGTTTTGTAATGGGATGTCTAAATTGTCAACTTGATGTGAATAATAGTTTGATTACTGGTGAGCTCAGTCATTCCACAGAAATAAGTAGTCAAGGTCTTGTTAACAATGTTGAATACATTTGGTACCAGTATATAGGAATACTGCCTTCGTCGTAGAGGCTAACAATATGAAAGGTCTGCAGTCTAAATAACATAATAAGTCAAAAGAGCCACTAATAAAGTACCGGTACCAGAATGAATGCCTAATCGCCTATCGTGTTTTCATGTGCGATTTCCATCTATACACTTTTAGATATGTGACTGACGTTATGTCATTACACAATTGGTCGTTAATCTAAATGTCTAAAATAATTACAAAGCCTTCGCGACACCCTTATAAACATAATTATTAATACGTCCTTACTTTTCCTTTTTTTTTCCCTTGAATGTTTAAAGAACTGGGCCCGTTTCAAGAACTCGCAGAAACTTTTTTTGTTCTTATCACGTTTAAATAAATAGTTTCCCCACTATCTTTCTTTCTTTCTTCATATTTTCCCTCTTCATTCTTAGTCCTAGTTTGTAGCTAGTCATTAATTCGCAACCCCCAAACGACGCTTCTTGTATCTGCGTTGTGATTTGTTTCTTAGAAGAGAGTGAGAGAGAGCAATATCACCAAATAATCGGCCTAGTGCTACATTGAAGTGAGATTTGTGAGCCACTAAGAAAGATAGTGTGATGCAGACCAGGTCACTCCACCTTTGTTTACCCAATGAAACATGTAGATTTAAGCTACAGTCCAATCTTCTACATGACCATTACTTTGTTAATGTATATAGATATCTATATATATTGATTACGGGCGCAATGTTTAGAGCAGGATATAAATAAGATTATATTAAGGCTGAGTCGAGTTCATTACCCAATATATCGAGGTCAATGACAAAAATGGCTAGGTCTCATGCTGTTAAATCGGTCGCCAAAAAATATAGAAATGTCAATTTATAATTTACAATAATGAAGAGAGAGAAGAAAATAAGATTTATATTTGAACTGAAAGTGTATTTTTAAATTAACTTCAATGTCGATCGAGGCGGGGAAAAACAGCAGTGGAAGGAGAACCCTGTCTTTTTAAAGAAATACATTTAAGTTTTTCAATGATCTGTTTAGCTCAAGAATCTTTATCATAGATACGTTAGTAACATTAAGTAGACATACTACGAAATCAAACACGCGCCGCCTTGGAAAGGGGGACGGACCACCTAAAACCTTTTTCTCCACCCGAGGTAGTTATGCATTAAGCTCTGTTAGCCAACATCTCTTCCTTGAATACTATATACAAGACATTGTTGAGCGGCACTTACAGTTTAAGAACCTCTAATATAAAAGTGACACCATCTGCTAGACGCTCTCCCCCCCCCCCCCCCCCCCCCCCCCCAATACTTCGCCTGTTCGTTGTTAAGAAAGTTCTATTGCGTGTCATAAAAACGTGGTTCAGGCCGGTCATAAACGTATCAATGTGAGGTATCGGTAGTTCAAGTCCGCACTAACTAAGCCTTGCATTATAGCATTCATCATCCAATATCAATGAGTTACTGTCTTTATGTCAACGATTTTTTTTTCTTCATGAAGCTTCTTTTTTTGTTGTTGTTGTTGCTATAGTTACCTATTGCTACAGATCTCTTTTCTTGTTTAGATGTGTTGTTGAGCTTAGAAGGTGGAGAAACATAATTAGGCCTATTGATTTGATTAGCTTATGTTGTAGTCACGGCGGTACATGTGGCGAGACTGTTTCTTCTCCCTCTTCGCAGCTGGGGTATTGTTACACTGAATACAGAACCTTTCCATTTCTCATTGACCATCTGTTAAATAAACATAAATATCGTACCGCAGAAGGTTTCAGCTAGAATGTAATAATCTCAAATTCTAAAGGAACATACGAAACATGAAAAAAAAAATATGATCTACCCCCCCCCCCCCCCTGAAAAAAATCATATAGATATTTTGAAGCAAAAAAAAAAATATAAGAACACTTTAGAGGTGTTAAATCTATATTAAAAAAAAGTCAGAAAAAATTATTCACGTGAAGGTCAAAGAATTTCTAGACTCAAACTTTTGTAAATTTCTCAAAGAATCGTTGGAATTAAACGTTGGAACATCGAAGTAGTAATTGGAAATTGTTATTACCACATACCTACTTTAATTTGATTAACTAGATAATATAGTGCGTTCTAGCGTGGTGCACCGAAGTACTGTAAGTAACTACTCAGCTACTATAGTAGTGCTTCTCAAAATTTATTATTGGCACCCCCCCCCCCCCCCCCCCCCCCCCAAAAAAAAAAGAGTCGTTTGCCAGCTTTCCTGGCGCCAGGCGTATTCCTGCATTCTGAACTTCAGGACTAGAAACTGAATTCTAATATTCTATACATTTTTAGCATTTCAATAAGTTCTGTTTATTCAATTGTTTTTTTTTCTTTTATTTTTTAAATAACACTTAAAAATATATATTAGACAGTTTCTTGTTCATTATTTGATTATATATATATATATATATATATATATATATATATATATATATATATATACATACATACTTTGCGCCACAAGAGGGGCTCACATAATATACTTCGCCCACATAAAATTTAAATCTTAAGCCACCACTGAATACATATTACGTCAATATGCAAATAATGTATGTAATGAACCTGTGTATGATGTCAACATTTAATTTGCACACAATACTAATGTTCAAAGCCATGAAGGACCCCCTGTTACATTGTCATCACATACGATACCAGTGTATAGCATCATAAAGAGCTACTAAAGTGTGTCTACATACGAAACTGTCAGAGTGTAAAACTAAATATTCAGCATCGTGAATACATTCAAAGTAAGTGTGTCATCATGGTGTATAAGTGTGTCAACATTATTTTCACATACTAAACAAGTGCTTCAACAGGGTGCCTACATACAAAGTTAGTGTGTCAACATCATATATACGTACAAAGTAAGTGTGTCAACATCATATCTACATACAAAGTAAAGGTTATCTACATGCAAGATAAATGTAACAACATCATAACTACATACAAAGTAAGTGTCTAGAGGGTAATACATACAAAGTAAATGTGTCAACATCATATCACATATCAATTAAATATGTTAACATCATTTCTACATACAAAGTCAGTGTGGCTACATCATATCTACATACAAAGTAAGTGTCAACATCATATCTACATACTTAGTAGGTGTGTCAGTATCATGTCTACATGCAAAGTAAGTGCCAAGAGGGTGACTACATACGAACTAAGTGTGTCAACATCATATTTATATGCAAAGTGTGTCGACATTATTTCTACATACAAATTAAATGTGTCGATATCATATCTACATACAAAGTGTGTCAACATCATGTCTACATACCAAGTAAGTGTGTCAACATCATATCTACATACAAAGTATGTGTGTCAAGAGGTGCCTGCTAACAAAGTAAGTGTGTGAAAAGGGTGCCTAGATACAATCTATGTTTGTCAACAGGGTCCCTACATCTTTATTTTATATCCTTGCGTAGTATTGATTGTCTCCAGCACTGTATCACGTAGCTATATATGTCTTCTTTATTAATTTCACCACTCCGTTTCCAGCGTCAAGATACTTTATAATTACAATCAAGAGCTTAAATTGAGACTTGGAATTATCATTAGTATCAAATAATATCATATAGGCCAGTCGTTTTCAAGCTGTTTAGTTCCGAGAGCCCTTTATAGAATTTTCACTTTGCGGCGACCACTGACATTAAAATGATTGAAATTCCTTGATTGAAGTAACTGTGTCATAAGGTCGTAATCATCTATAACAGCGGTTCTCAACCTTTTTTTTGTTGCCGCGACCCCCTAAAACGATTCCCCACTTGACAGCGACTCCCAACCGTATTTTTTCCTTTTTCGTTCACAGCCCTAGGTCAATGAAAATTTGCTAATGTTATAAAACCGTTATCGTTATGTCTATATCTGATTTGTGATGTAGTTTCAGTGATAGAAATTGAACACGGAAAAGCTTTATGTAATTGTCATGAGTGTCAAATAAATGTCTTTTAGAATCAAATTGCTAACAAAAACTTTATTTTATGACTTACATTTATTAACTTTTAAATTGCGTATTCACCATATTCATGTGCACAGACTTGTGTGACAATTTGAAAAGTATGGACAAACGTGGGGGTGATATTAAATAAGGTAAACTACATTGTCGCATATTTGTAAATACGCTAACGTTGGTTAGATTCCCGTGAGTGCTAACTAACAGGCTGAAAAAACACTGCTTCTCACAAATATATGCCTATTGTTAGAAATGGATAAAGAAGGCGCAAGACAATGTCAAAATTGGGAAATGACTGCAAAATCGAGATCCAGAATTGTGTAACTAACAATCATTTTTAGCTGCATGACTTTTGACTTTCTGTCTCCGGAACATCTATAACTTTGACTTCTAGAAAGTGTAAACATGATGTCTTCTAGATATGGAAGTTTGGTGAAATTTCACTCGCACGATAGTACAAATGTTCTATGACAGAAATTACCACTGTAGTTGGTCTGTCAGATTCATTGCCGTTTTTCCTAAAAGAAAGCAGATAAAGTTGGCAAGATCGAAGTTTTATTTTCATCCTGTTGTCTTTGCCAAAGTTGAAGTTTCACTTGGACGAACTGATCTTTTCAGACAACCCCATAATGCATGTGATCATTGCGTTGAAAAATTTAATTATTCAAAGTGACAAAGATGTCTACCATGTCGGCTATTTTCTGTGTTTTCTTTCTAAAAAAAATCTTCTTCAAGAATAAAAAAAAACAACACATTTAGAACCTTGCCTTTCGACAACCACGTGACATCAGTGGGGAATAGCAGGACACATTGAAGCCATCAGGCTCAGTGTAATGAAGTAGCTACCAATGAAAAAAGACATATCTACCTTCAAACAGTGATGTTACAATCACCAACTTTAATTGCCATCTTTATCCTCTAGCAAAATATCCTTCTTAAAAATGTCACCCTAATTTTTTAAATTAAATTTTTGTTTCACGATGGTTTATGTTTTCAAAATGCAAGCTATCCGGATAATGTCCCTTTGTTTTGTTTTATCAAATGAAAATGTATACCACCTATGGTGCCAACTATGCTAGTTACAAAATAAAAATTAAATTTAAAAAAAAAATTCAGATAATAAATAGATAAAAAGATTTTAAAACCTACATTTCCGATGGTCTTAGGCGACCCCTGACAAATGGTCATTCGACCCCCAAAGGGGTCGCAACCCACAGGTTGAGAACCAATGATCTATAATATATTCCTAAGAGTTCTGACACATTCACTCACTCACTATTCATATATCACCAATTCTTTCACTTGCCTTAGGTCTAGAACAACTAAGCCATTTTCACATTTGAAACCGCAGCGGTTTAATGTAACAAAAACGATTTAGACCTTATATGTTTAAAAAAATAAACCGACATGTTGAAAAGTAAAAGACACAGACCTACAAAGTATAACCCTGAGGGGCAAAATAAAGCACTATTTTAACTGTTTTGTCACGAGATGTGGAAAAATATGCAGGTCGCAACTGGGTTTGCGTAGCCATATGAAATAATGCATTTATCCTTCATCTTCGGAATCGAAGACATTGTAATTATTATAAAACTCCTTTTTTTGTATGAATTTCTCCTCGCTGCGAAACTTGCTTGTAAAAAAATGATAAAAACAAACTGAAATGTAGATATAACTTCATTATTTTGTGTGCTGTAGATGAAGGTAAAAAAAAAAAAGAAAGATAATATAATTCTTGGACGAGAGAGTGTTACGACGTCAGAGTGATAACTAAAAATAAAAAATAAAAAGGGGAGCTACTATAAATCATGGGCTGATATTATTTTAAGAGGAGCGCAAAAATGGGGGCGGGGAAGTAAGGTAATACTAAAATTATATTTTGTGAGCGTTCGATGCGCTGGATGCAATAATAAAAAGGGCTCCAGCTCAAGCATCCGTGAGCCTTTCAAATGTTTTGATAAAGAGCTGAAAATCAAAGATTACACTTATCTTATCTTATCTTATCTTATAAAATACAGACGTTACTTTAAAAAAAGATGATTACGTCCTACGTGTGTTGGTAGGTGTTAACCAATGACTCAAATTCTTAAACTCAGATATTGTATGAAGGACTATTTTCTGGCTAGCGTTATAAAGCAGGCCGTGTCAATTAGCCGTAACAGATACTAAATTTTACGTTTTTATGGGGCGTTGCGTGGCAAAAATAGTAGGAAAGATGTAGTTGGTGGACAAAGCCAGTAATGTATATATCTAACATGCATGATGCATTTTTTATTTTTAGAAGCTCAACGTAGCGAAATCTTTATGTAATTATATTTTTTGTAGAATAAATTTCTAGTTATAGTTTACAAATAAATGGGACATATCTTAATGGCTTGCATTTATTTATGTTTCTATTGCATATTACATTTTAAAAAGCATGGAGACAAAGAATGGTAAAGTCGAAGCTAGGTTATAGTTAACTATATTGCTACAAACTGTTACACCATTATGTACAGAAAGCCACTATCTCTGCGAAAGTTGAATATTTCAGATAGTAGATATTTGAAATGTGCGTTTTAAACATTTGTAAGCTCATAGTAACAGTGCAGATACAACTAGAATGAACCGTGTGATTGTCATAAGAGTTGAGCCGAACTCTAGGGATGTAAGCCTGCTTGAACAAACCGTTCTGTTTGGAGGAGGTCCTAATCAATGTCTATGAAAAACATAGCTATTTCCCATGTATCTGGCACTCCGGGTAAATGCACTAGTAGAATACATGGCCGAATGCCGAGCACACCTATGTTTTACCAAGCTAACCGCATTCCCTTAGCACTACCACGGGAGTTTTGTTTTGTTATTTATTTAGTATAATCACTTTCTCAAGTGATCGCTACCACCCGAGTGCCACGCATCCGGGACTAGAATGAACCAGCTTTGTTTAAATATACTACTTCCGGTAGGGTTGTTTAAAGAGGTTAGCGAAAGAGAAATTCTTCTTTCAAATCACGATCATTTATATAACTCACGTAGAGTGCTAATATTTATATTGAAGCAATTAAAATATTTGAAAATGATTCTGATACAATTCTCTGCAAGATCTATCCTCAAATGACAATTATAGTACGAATTCTGTCAATGGAAAAACTTTATATAATGTCAAATTCTACACGCTAGAATAGTAAAAACAACATCAACAAGGTTACAAAGACTGTGTGGAAACACAAACTCAAAATCGGCCCCCGAAGTGGTCCACCAAGGCGGGTAAAAAGGCAGGTTTTAATATTTTCAGAAAGAACATCAGAATGAAATTCTATCAAAGACAAATGACAGAGAAGAATGGAGAAAGAGGGTTGACAGATCTTTTGTGGTGCCCCAGCGGTCCAGGACACCAAAGGATAGGTGAAATAGAATGTGAAGTTAGATGTGAACCTGGCCTAACTGATGTCTTATAATGAATAATAAAATGATCTAATTGTTTTGTAAAGGGTCAATCTCTTATTCAAATCCTCAAGAAAAAAACATTTCGTAAGAAAAAAAAATTAATTGTACTTTTTCGAATGTGAGAATCTACAGTTCACGCGTTAATGTGAAAAACTACTTATTAATTGTTGTTTTGAATTATGTCCAACTTATATGCATACTAAATAGATTTTTTCTCTTTAAAAAAAAAGAAAAGATTTTTTTTTGTAAATGTAGTAGTTAGTATGACAGAACTTACTTAACTAGTTATAAAATGTAATACAAATTTTTATCTAAAACCATTTGCATAAATATGTCATAAATATGGTGGATTGCTGTGTCCCCCTTCTCAAGAGCCTCCAGTGTTTGTTACTATTAATAGTGAATAGTTGTAAAAGTGGTGTATTTGTATGAAAAAACTGCTCGCAGAAGTGAGTTAAAAAATTAGATTTTTCGCTTTTAGAAAAGTAAAAAGTAGCCGTTGCATCAGAACCTTGAATGGTCTAAAATATCATAATGTCGGATTTTCACTATCTTTACTTGTTTACGAGATCTAAACGAGACGGACAGACATTCCACACAAAACTAATAGCGTCTTCTCCCATTTCGGGGGCTGCTAACAAAAACATGCTTATGAAGACCTTAGGCCTTAGACCCACAGGCTTAGAATCGTCCACATAGGCGTTTTTTTTAAATTTAAATCGATATCACGTGACTTAATTATTAATATCACCTGACATTCTCATTAGTCTCACATGACACTTTCTTACAGTCAGTATACATTTCCAACAATTTCCCTTCCTAGTTTATGATTCAAGTTTCGATCATGTCTCTCTCCCTTTCTCTCTCTCTCTCTCCCTTTTTTGTCTTCTTGACCAGTCTGTCGATTTATATTTCTTTATCTGTAGACATATTTTCTGTCTGTCGATTTATTTCTCTGTCTGTAGACCTATTTTGTATCTATTGATATACTTCTGTCTGTAGAACTTTTTCTTTGTCTGTGGACCTATTTTCCGTCTCTAGACCTATATTCTATCGGTAAACTTATTTCTCTGTCAGAAAACCTATTTCTCTTTCTTTCCTTCTAATTTTTTTTTTAAAATACTGTTATAAACCTGGTGGAGGCACAGATGGTGGTAGTGGTGTGAGTATAGCCAGCCGACGCAAATCACCCCAGGCCAGCGCTAGACGAGCGGTCAACCGTGACGAGTTACGACGGTCAGCCGAGACGAGTGTCAACATGACGGTTCGGGAAGGATCGCCGTCGCGAACAGAGCTCAGGAGCGTCACGAGGGATGTAATCATATGACGAAGCTAGAAACGTCGAGCGATGTTCCGTCCGGTTCTAAAAGGCCAGTAGGGACCCTATATAAAGAGCGGAGGTGTCGCAGTCAAGACGGTTCACGACAGGGCTCAGAACACGGTCGACTACATCACAGATCAACGGTGTGGTTCTGTATGGAGCATTACGACGGTTCAGTGCGGAGTACTGTCAAGTACAGTTGAGACGACCGGCGATCGAGTCCGACACAACGAGCCTAGTGTGTAAAGTCAGTCCTGAACTGTTGAACCCAGTGCAAGCCCGGAACGAGACGGAGAGGCCAGTGCAAGAGTTGATACGGCGGTACGGTGTTATCGGAGAGATATTTGTACAGTTTTGTGTTACGTGTTGCCAATTGTACAGTATTGGCTGTTATTTATTCAACTATTAAAGTGTTAAAACTTTGGAGCCCGGAGTTGTCAAGTTCTTTAGGTTGCTGGTGTATGGTGCAGTTTGCAGAGAGCCTGGATAGTGAGATTCGTAACAATACTTTCTTCTTTTTTTTAATTTAGACAGCCAAAAGAGAATCTAAATAGACTTCAGGGGGGGGGGGGGGGAAATGGTTTTGTCTGCGCTGGCAAAGTATAGGCCTGTAGGTAGCAGCTTTTACTGGAACTTATTTGTGTTTGTTGAATGCATTTAAAATTTAAATATTTCTATCCCATCCCCCCCTTTACACGCTTCCCCACCTTTTTTTTTTCCAGCAGATTGAATGAGTGCTCAACAAAAATAAGAAGAAGGAAGGTCCGATCAGTTGAAGGAACTCGTGCAATCATAAACGTGGTCAAGATGAAGATCTACATCAGGGGTTTTCAACCTGTGGGTCGCGACCCCCTGGGGGTCGATTGACGATTTGCCAGGGGTCGCCAGAGACCATCAAAAAAATGAATAGTTTTGTCTATTCTTCTATTGCTGTGTGTCTGAGCGGAGGGGGGGGGGGTCGCGGAAGAGTGTGGGATTGAAAAGAGGGGTCGCCGAGCTTAAAAGGTTGAGAACCGCTGATCTACATGAACAGTTTATTGTTGCAGAATTACATTGCATTAAATTCAGATTTCATTCTACTATATGTGAACGTCAATAAGTGTTTTAGATGATCCTATTCTTACCATTCACGTCAATAAGTGTTTTAGATGATCCTATTCTTACCATTCACGTCAATAAGTGCTTTAGATGATCCTATTCTTACCATTCACGTCAATAAGTGTTTTAGATGATCCTATTCTTACCATTCACGTCAATAAGTGCTTTAGATGATCCTATTCTTACCATTCACGTCAATAAGTGTTTTAGATGATCCTATTCTTACCATTCACGTCAATAGGTGTTTTAGATTATCCTATTCTTACCATTAAAATATTTAAAGAAGGTAACGGACAATGAATACGACAATGTCAGTGTCTTAAACATGAACGGATACAATTGGGACTACAAGTTATAAAGGTCGTTCATATCTGGAGGGGTTAAATCAGCTGTTCTCAACCTTTTTAGCTCGGCGACCCCCTTTTTACAATTCCCCACTAGGCGGCGACCCTCAACAGTAAAACTTTTTTCGTTCATAAACATAAAGAATCGTGCTTTTACAAATGTTATAAAATTATAATTCCAGTGTAAGTATTTGGTATGCATTGTTTCATCACGAAACAATAATATTTTGTTTTATAAATTTCGTCAATGCAAAGGTTAAGCTTGTTACTGTTACAAACGATTAAGAATTGTCAGGATTGTCTTTGCAAGAGTAAGAGTACTACCGTAGAGTAATTACTTCAGTATTTAGACTTGATTACTAACAGGCTGGGAAAACCCTGTTTAGCACAAATATATTATTGGAAATGGAAGAAGAAGCCACAACACAGACTAATTGGGAAAAAAATTCAAACACTTGATCCAGATTTGTGTGATGTCTCCGGAACATCTTCAATTTTGACTGTAAATGGAGTTCTGGCAATGTAGAAAGTATGATGAAATTGTCTCCGAAAGCATTCGCAAACGTTTTTTTTTTCACAGAAATTATCATTTTTTTAATTTGTCATATTGAATGTCATTTTCCTCATAGAAATTAGATACGGTTGGCAACATGTAAATTATAATTTACATTAATTTAAACTATCAAAAATATTTAAAGCCTACTGCAACAATATTAAAAGGGAATAATTCTGTTGTCTCTAAATAACTAAAGAAAACATTAATTTCCAATGGAATAGACAAAAAGGTCCACATTTTTTATAGCCATAGGCGACCCCGGTAAATTATCATTCGAACCCCCAAGGGGGTCGCGACTCACAGGTTGAGAACCCCTTGGTTAGATTGTGACGTATTTGAGTTCAGTGGTTTCTTACTCAGCGTACATCTCTATTGAGTTTTTTGTTTAATTTATGTGCCGAGTTGGTCCTAAGAGCAAGACCAACTCAGAGATGCCGAAACTGACACGCCTTAATGTGAGTGCAAATAGAAGTCTACTATATTTAAAACCAAATCGAAGAACTCCACAGTTGGCTTTGCAACAAGATCAACTTGTCTTCTTCAAGCTGAAGATTCAATGACGACGTGGCCCCCGTAGCATAAGGTAGGAGCACTGTCAACATAGATTTCAGCCCATGGTACAGTCGGGAAGAGAATCGATCTGTTTGGAACATCGCTGAGAAAGTACTTTGTTTAATTGAACACAGAAAGATGAAGGTTGAAAAGAGACCTTGCTGTCCAGAGTGAAGAAGGAAGCATAACCAATGTCAACCTAGTTAAAACAACACCACTCATGCATTTAAATCATCAGACTTAAGAGGACATATGCATTAATACAGAGAGGTAAATTTTAAAACATGGCGTTTTGTATACGGCAAGTTACCAGAAGATAAAATAATTAATTCTAACATCACTGCATTGCTTTACTCGATTTCTCAAGCTTGCGTGTGTGTTTATGGTAACCACAATGTGTTTTTTTTTAAAGAAAGTGTTTGTTTGAGCGGAAAATCAATAGCAAGATGTCAGACAGCATCACCGCTGACAGCTCTAAGTTAGAAAGAAAGCAGGGATAAATCACTACACCTATGACGTATGTCATGCCATACAAACACACACACAAACACGTATACACAAACACAATGAGACGCTTCACACACATGCAGCTACGGTTCCATATTTATTTAATGCATCTCTTCACTCTGAGAATTTCTTTATTTTAAAAGAAAAAAAACAACAATTTTAATAGATTAATTGCAAAGCAGAAAGAACTGACTACATGCCAATTGCCGGAGTCGGGAAGATTTGCATATATAAACAGGCTTATACTAAAATAAAATTTAGTAATAAAATAATTAAATAAATAAAATTAGATGGCAGGAGAAAAGTCTAAAGTAATGTAATAATTGAAATGATTACAATCAAAAGTAGCCATATTATTTTTTTTTGCAGGATGGTCGCGGGGTTAGCTCTGTCGTCACGATTGTTCCCAGTTTGAACCTGCCCACCTACCAACCTGCGGGAGGTATCGGTTAGGATGTAGATAATAATCTCAGTTCTGAAGGAGCGTATGACATTTATTCGTCATAGAAAACATAAACGAAAAAAAAACAAAAAACAAAATAAAAAAAACACGATACAGACTCATGATACCGGTCATTGGGAAATCAGAACATCAAAAGCGCATTTGTTTTGTGTTTTTCTATAAATGCCACTAAAAAAAAAGTCATTCTTCAAAGTTGTGCTATGCTGAGTTTCTAAAGCAGTTCTGATACCCTCAGCTAACATTCGCTGCATGTCCTACATAACTAGCAATGGCGTCACTCTTGTCAGTGTAACCTGGTGCGGTCAGCTCAGAGTGTCACCCCCTCATCAACTTTCTTTAAATATGTTTCAACTAAACACTATTGCTAGTTAGTTCTATTTGTTGAACCAAGACAGTGAGCTGGTTACCTACTTTTATTGATTATTTCTCAAATGCAAAATGAGTGTCAATTCTACTATAAAATCCCACTATTTATGGCATTTGATTAATTCTCATAGCAAATTTTACAACGAAATTTAATTAAAATTAGAATTAGACTTAACATCACCTGAACAGGTATTCTTCGTTATACTTTGAGACAGAAATGGTATAAAACTTAAACTATCATCTAGATGCCTCTAAGCATATTTGGGCATATATCTATAGATTTTTGAGTATTATCTTTTCCGATGTATCTGCTTTTGCCAAGAAATAATTTTTCCAACCTGGGTGTCACCCCCAAAAGGGTGTCCCTCAGTGCGGCCTGCACCCCTCGCACCTTAGTGACGCCACTGATCACTAGTACCCCCCAAGCATAGACATACAGTCATCAGCTAATGAAAGTCCAATAGGCATACTTAGCTTATTTTTTTTAATGCCTATCATTTGACCCATCTAATTATATTGATTACATCTCTAATTACTCATATCATCAACAAATCAATGCAATAGTACGCTTGCCTGCCCTTGGCCTACCTCTTTGAACAAAAAAATCCGAGTTTCTAAGTCATTAAATTAATTAACATGCCTTTTTTTGTCTTCCCATGATAGCGCCAGTAAATTAGCTGTTTAAAAAGCTGGAATTAATTTGAACACATAGACCTAACATTAAAGAAGTAAAAATTGTCGTTTTAGTAACAACAAATAGTTAAAATAATAACTGGAAACAATAACTAATCTTAGTTACATTGGCATTTTAAGTATACCAAGTCATACTATCTATTGTGCATTCTTTCAAAAATAAAAAAATTATAAACTTTTAAAAATAGAAAGTACAGAAATGATTTTCATCTACAACAGAAAACAACTAGGTAGCTGGTGTATCCGGTGTACAGGAAAAAGGAAGTGTTGATCACTTATGTTCATTAGTAGAGTTCGATACATAGACTTATATATTAGATCTAGACTGGAAACCGGAAACAAATTCTTATCCGCGATGGATCGATTCACAGACCTATATATATATATAGATTTTTATGTACGTAACTCTTTTTCAAGCTCTAAGGGAAGTCGCCCCAACTTCGCTTGTGCCTCTAACACATTCTTAATATTTAGTTGGTACCACTGGTCATTTAATAGAGCCTCGTTGACATCGTTTAGATTTGAAAATATTGGGGAAATCCCTAATTAAATAGTCTAATTGCCAGCCCTCAGCAGTTTCTGGTTGGATTTTAGGCTTCATGCGCATTCCTCCGTTCTGAACCTTAGAAATTCATCCTCCTGGTGTCAACAATGCACTTGTTCACATCGAATAAAATTAAAGAAAGATGTAGAATGGTTGATATTGAAGCTTTTCCTCAGCTTTAAATTTAGTCTAAAACAAAAAGGCAAGCAGCACTGGTCAAACTATAATGCAATGCACATTCGAGGTGCATATAGCGCACACACGTTTGTATCAGACATGACCGTCTAAGATCAACTTCCTTTTAAGTAAGACGTCTTGTCACGAATCTTTTTTCTTTTGTTATGCAAATGATATCAACAGAATGATGATCGATAGTAGGGAGAAATTCGATCGCTCCGATATGACAAAGTCGATCAGAATCACGTTAGCGGAGACGTTTTAAAATTTCTTTATGCTTTAAAGCAGTGTTTCCCAAACTTTTGACTAAACTGTACCCTTTTGTAGTTTTTGTAAGCTAAGTACCCCTCGAATTGCATCAATGATAACAATGAACATTACAAATGGGTATTTAAACAAAATCAGCATAGTTAATGAGGTACGCGGACCCCACTTTGGGAAACACTGCTTTAAAGTTTTGAATGGATCTTGTTGCAGACGCCTCTGGCTAGAATGTTATACATTTCAAGAGATCCTCCCTTGAAGACAAGACGAGCATACAATACACTGTTAAAACATTGATCATAATCTCATTTTTACTTAGTTAATATTGAAACATGGAATTAAGCCTACATTTATAACTGACAAAAAGAGAGCACCTAGTTGCACGCGGCTTCAGAACGAGACAGTTGGAGGTCACTCACAAAGGCCGCGGGATACACATTTGAGACCAAAAGAAAGACGGTGAAAAGAAAATGTTAATCGACCACCGGCGAAAAAGGGTTATGCTTTCCCTGGATATGGCAAAATATGTAGGTCACAGCTAGGGCTTCGTAACCACGGGAAATACTGCATTTGCAGGAATTTTCCGAATATTTTGCAATTTCAGGAAATGCCCAGGTGCTCCTGGTAAATCACCGGCGAAAAAGGGTTATGCTTTCCCTGGATATGGCAAAATATGTAGGTCACAGCTAGGGCTTCGTAACCACGGGAAATACTGCATTTGCAGGAATTTTCCGTATATTTTGCAATTTCAGGAAATGTCCAGGTGCTCCTGGTAAATCAGGCCGCGGAAAATCTTTTGTAAGTTATAAAATGGTTTAATTTAATGATTTACATCTAGGATTAGCGTGGAGCCTATGAAAGTACGGGGCCCACTGCGATGCCCAAAAGGCCGGCCCTGCAAAATAGCGGCGTATTCTACGTCTGGGTCGAGTAGTAGCAATTATTTTACCTATTTTTCCAAATCTAAAGTGTTATCATTTTATACATTCTAATCGTTGAGTTATATGATCCTTGTAAATCTAGTAGTCCTCTATTGTGGACTTTGAATAATTATAATTGGATGGAAATAAACTTCGAATTAAAAGACTTTGAATTACAGATCAACAAGGGAAATATCTCTATAGACAGATTACCTAATACGTTAGTTTTCCTGTAAGTGAAGTCCTCAAATGTGAGAATATTGCATATTTTGTTTCAGATCTATATTTTCTCTTTTGTGTAGTTGCTACCAGGGCCAGATTCAAGTGAGTGGGGGCAGGATTCTTGTTCTTCCTACATTCGCTAAATTATCTCCAAGTTCCTCGCAGAATAACATTGACCAGATCTACCTCCTTCTTTATTTTAATTCTTGACTTAATAAGACCTGCAACACTGCGATTAGAAATGAAATATATTTTTTTAAATACTTCGCTTTTCAACGGATACACACACACACAAAAAGCTCGCTATTCATGGATTTGCTTCCATGTTTTAATGAAGGGGGCTCGTGGTTCGACACCCGACTCGAGCAGAGTTATGTTTACTGAGCACGGAAAACTACTCCCAGATAACCCCTCCACACACTGGTCTACAGAGGAGATTGGACCATAGCGCTCTGAGCATGCTATAAGCATGAAAGTAGCGCTATATAAAAGCCATGATCTATTTATTTAATTTCTTATTTATTGTTAAGTTTCAAACTTTTAAGCGAATTTATTCTCTACACAAAATATAAAGGGCACTAATTCAATTATACCACCCATTTGTCAAATAAGATTTATTTCCCTTGTTTGATACCAAACAAAATAATTAATTAAAATAAATAATTAACTTATTGTTTAATTTTTAAAAATTGATTCTTGTCTTGTCAGGTACAAAAAAATAATTGTGTGAAATTTCGACTTGATCCGAGATGGGGTGTGGGAGAAATAACGTAACTTTTTGCCAGACCATGGTCAGACTAACATAGTAAAAATGAGAACAACTAGGGGACATATAAAAGAGAAGCAAAACAAATCATGATCATACATGCGGAGCAGTGAAACACTAAGCTGCTTAATTATTTGTTTTTTTTTCCAGTTAATAACATTGTTCAGTCTTGATGCCACTCTCATTTTCTAGTTTATCTTCCTTATGGTAAAATTTCCTCTTCTTTTTTGACTCTCATTAAAAAAAAAAACACGGAAAATGACGTGTATGCCTCCACCTGGGTGCAGGGAAACTGAACATGTCAGCAGATTAACTAAAATGTAACGATATACATCAACCTGGACGTAACGTCTTTTCGTTGTTTTTTTCTACTGTATTTAACTGAATTATAATGCACTATACTGTACTATTATTATCATATCGCATTGTACTGTAGGCCTACTATGATTATAATAGTGCATTATACTAAATTAAACTGAATTATAGTCATTACTAGTGCATTACTAGTGCATTATAATGTATTTAACTAAATTGTAGTACGCAACATCGAGGACTCCGGTTATTTAAACTGAATCATAGAGTATTACACAGTAAGTAGTGCATTGGATTAAAATAGTTTCCTGTGTATAAATATTGCTATACCTGATTGTTTTTTTTAAAGAAACTAATGAAATACTCATCCTGATTGTACTGACATAAATCAATGAGAGTTTAGGATGAGAGAGATTGACAGGGGGAAAAGAGAAGGGGGAGAGATAAAGAGAGAGAGAGAGATAAAGGAAGACAGAGAAAGTAGAGGGACAGAGAATGAGAGAGAGGGGTAGAAAGAGTGACGGAGAGTTGAAGGGAAAGATTAAGATAAACTGAAAATTTGCGATAAACCAGAGATGGCAAACAAACCGAACCCGAACCGAACAAAATGGAACTCGAACCTCACTTACGACCGCACCTAACTCGACTTTTAAAACTGATCGGTACGAACTGAACGAACCGTCCCTACCTTAACCGAACTGAATCAAAGATTTTGCAATATTTTTTTTTTGTAGTGACTGTTTTTATAGAATGTAACGTTAAGCTGCATTATGAAATCAAAAACATAAACTAATATGGCGGCATTCTTATTTGAGCCACTCAGAAAAGATTCCTAACTAACGCCTAGAGGATTGACGTGGATATTTACCAAGAAGGGACGAGGAATTGAGTCGGTGGTATTGGCGTTCTACAGAGTTGCTCCCAATTAAGTAATGAAATGACGAATACCTAAAGACGGGTTTTCAGTGACGGAAGAAATGTGTTTATGAAAATAAGTTGAAGCAGCAACTCCTTTTTCGCATGATAATTAGAAATCTCAATTTAAAACTAAGAGATAGATCAACAGTGTTCGAAATATTTTCTATTGCCGCCGACATGAATTTAGGAAATTTAGGCACCGGATATTTAGGCACCGCATATTTACGGATATTTAGGCACCCGGAAATTAGGTTAGTAACTAAATATTTAAACAAATTGATAATCATCAATTTTAAAAACTCACCAATCCACCTTAGGGGTTGGTGATGGAGGGAAGCAATGAGCGGAGAGTCACCTGTGATGTCTATATTATATAATGACTCTTAATCAGGAGTCATTTTTTCCACACATTCTCATGATTGTCATTTTTTTCCCATTTTGTCAACTTTTCTTTAGTTAGAATCGTTATAGTTGCTATTTTTTATAACGTCACCGACAGCCCAGAGCCTAAGGATAAAATATACGTTAACATTTTAAAATTATTTTCAAAATTAAGGTCGCTAATTAAAAAAGTGCCTAATTTTCCGGTGCCTAATGTTTTGCCTTGTCAAAAAGGGACTAATTATCCGGTGCCTAAATTTCCGGGTGCCTCAATATCCGGGTTCCTAAATTTCCAGACACCCGCCGACATATCTGATACTGCTCAACTCTTGGCACTTATTCGCGGTTCGAAAAGCAATTTTAAAATCCCAGAAGAGATAGCTGCTAGGCTGGGCGTGCATGGGTGTAACGGCCATCAAGATGTAAAATGCTGGTCACCAAAATTTAGAATGGTCTGGGGTTTGTGTACCATGTTCTTGCTACTGCTCGGTTCGTGTGTCCTTGAACTATGACTATAAGGTTGCACATTTAGTAGGCCTACGTGACAAACATAACTATTATACACAAATTTGAGTCCGATTTCAGCAGACCAAAAAAAAAAAACAACAACGTCTATTTAGTGAGAACATTATAAGATAAAATACTGCGTCTTCTTAAAGCCTTCAGTTACAAATCCCTGGTTAGATCTGGAATGGCATGTTATCCTTCATAGTAGTTAGACAAACATAATCCAACGTATTGAAATACAGTTACATCCGTATCACAGCGGGTGACAAGTCTTCTAGATTAGGTGTACGTACAAATACAATGCTAAATTACAGCGGGCAACAAAGGTAACTCTAATACATGTGTACTGCTCCGAGTACCGAAGAAAGACTAACTTAACTTGCGAACTCCCCCAGGGCGGGGCAAAGCCCCGCTGCCAGAACTATTTCCGGTATTGAAAGTCAACAAAAATGCATATTATGACGTATCTACTTGCATTATTCTGCTATCCATTATCCCGAGCTAGCAGCAAAACCAGTGACTTGGCAGAATTTAGGTCATTGGTTAATATGCATGACTAAATGCATGACGCGTATGACGTAATCAGCTTCTTTTTTTTTGAAGTAACGTCTGTATTATATAAGCTAAGATAAAATATTAAAAAGTTTTATGTCAAAAACTTAATCTGCTCTTCTTACTGACTTAGATCCTTCCGTGCACTTCTGCGCATTGGGCGGAAAGCTGCTTCCACAAAAATCTGTCACTGGCAATGTCTGAAGCCTCTTCCCACCTGCTCTGAGGACCTCCATGAAAGTGTGGCATGAAGTTGTACTAAGGTGTCCCTGTTTGCTCTTTCCTCGTATTGGCCTTCATGTCATCTCAACTCTTGGTATGCGTAACTCATTTTGTCGGAGAACATGTCCCACAAACCTCATGCGACGCTCTGTCACAACCTTACTAAGGGGTTGACTTCCAATTCGACATAGGATTTTCTTGATTTCGACCAACTATAAATGAATTCTAAAATTCGTCTCAGCCATCTTTGTTGAGCCACATTTAGTCTTTTTCAATTTCGGCAGATGACTATTCACTGCACTTTATTAATGGATCCCAGCCACTGGTAGAAATTTGTATCCTCCCTTGGCTTCGCTCTTGGAATTAGGTGACTGTAGTTTGCTGTAGATTTTATATCCAAAAGGGAAGTTTTATCGTCAAAATTATCTGTTTGGGGGGTTTTAAACTAATAAATATCTGGAGTTTTTTTTTAACAAATTCAAAACCCCATTTAGCTACGCTCATAGAATTTGGTGAGAGTAGTTTGTTTTAGAATAATATTGAAGAGAGAGGTTTTCAACATCAAAACTCTCTGAGGAGGGATATAAACTCAAAGCCATCTGGAGGGGTTTTAAAGTTTATAAAAAAAGCCATCAGGAGGAGGGGGATTTAAACTCAAAACCCCTTTGGCTACGCCCATAGCATTTTGCGTGCGTAATTTGCTTTTTTTTTTTTTATAGAAAATGTAATTTTTTTAAACTTCAAACCCCACTGAAGGAGGTTTAAGCTCAAAACCCCTTTGGCTACGCTCATAGAATTTTGAGTGTGTAATTTGTTTTCTTTTTTGAAGAGAGGGATTTATCGTAAATTTCGGAGGGGGTTTTAAACTCTAAATCTTCCTTAGTTATGCTCTTGGAATTTGGGCTTAGTCGTTTTCATTATTTTTTTGTATTGTTTTATAGAAGAGGGGCATTTAACTGCAAAACCCCCCTGGTAGTCACTCCGATCTCCTTTGTTCTTCTATATTGTGACTATAATTGCGTCACACATGTCCTGTTGGACATGACTTTTTTCCCAACAGCGGCAGAGGAGAATATAGAGTTCAGGGAGCAGGAGTGATTCGTTGACTTTAACTACTTCCACTGGGATACCATCACTCCCTGGAGATTTTCTATTTTTCATGCAGTAATTGCATTTTTGAGGTCACTAAGGCTCGGAAGTTCATCTAGGTATTCCAATACTGGAAGATCTGGTAGAGAAGCCAGGGTGACATCGTCTACTGTATTCTGGGTGGCATGGACATCGAGGTAGTGTTCTGTCCATCGTTCTAGCTGCTTGGTTTGATCTGTAATTTTTTCTCCAGATTTAGATAGAAGGGGGGCAGGCTTAGACACTGTTGGACCCAGGGCCGCTTTAATGCCATGAAACAGAGCTTTGCTATTTCCTGAGTAGAGACTGTATATATATATATATATATATATATATATATATGGGTAAAATATTCACTATTATAACTTTTTAAGCAAATTTAAATATATGTCAATACCTTAAATTTCAAAACCACCGGAGTTTCCCTGTAATAAAAGAGGATACATAAATAACCCCATGAGGGGATTCCGCTCCTCCGTGGTGACATCGTAAACGAAGAATCCATAGTTACCTAGAAATAGTTGACTCACATTTATTAAATAAGAAAGTACATTGTTCGTCAAGCCATGTCTAAGCTTGATCATTGTGACCAGTAGCTGATTTTGAGAATCTAACAATAATTTGTCTTCTAAACAGCTACTTAAACAAAAAAAGTTAAATATAGTATCAAACTGTATGCATGTTAAGCCAGTGTAACTTTTAAAGGCTTTATCTCCTTTTAGTTTAAAGAGTCATAACACAATTTCAACTGAGCAACTTCTTCCAGAAGGCTAGTGTGAGCAGGTCAGGCAGGCGCGAGTGGGAGAGACCTATTCTCTGCTCAACATTAAATTTTACCAACAGTAGGCAGATATTTGCACTACTGGGTGGGCTCAATCTGTGCATCTCGGTATGGTGACCAAGGACTAGAGTCGCCTAAGTAACCAGACATACTAACTATACTAACCTAAACTAAATGAAAACAAGATAACAAACTTTAGTGTAGAATAAATAAACAAAACGGAACTTTATTAACATACAAAAATATAAATCAATAATAAAATATATAGACTACAATGGAAACAACTAATACTAACTAAAACCCTCTGAATCTACGCCACTAAAAACTAACCAAACCAACTATCTAACACAAACTGATCAAAACAACTATCTAACTAAAAAGGAACCAAATCACTTCAAGACAACTACTATACTAGACCTAGATCTACACAAACACACTACAATAAACTAGTCTAGATCTACAATATTCTACTACTTATACTATAACCAATACATAACTACAACTAAAACAAGAATACCTTAGCCTAAGTACCCTATTATTAGCATTCCCTAAGAACAGAAACAGACTATAACTTATAACTAAGTTTGCTAATCTAAGCCACTAAGGCTACTCTACAAAACAAAATAACACTAGATTCTTGATCTACAGCAAGAGTAATAGCAGTTATAATCAGCAGTGTAATTGTAGCAGCTAAAAGCAGCAATAATAGCCTGCAATACATAAAATCATATATTCTATTACATCTAGAAAACTCAAAGCAGGACTGATGGACTCCGCTATCTTTAAATCACATGCGCAAAACATAAACTGCCAACTAGAAAATAAAACTAAATTAAAATATGTCTAGCATATTTACACACAGTGTGCCATAGATCTAGTAAAAGAAAATATCAAATAGTTACAAACTTACAGGTCGTTCCAGGTACAGAATAATAAAATAATTAGACGACAGACCACAAAGATCTTCAGCTGTCACACAGACAGATATGGTACTGACCACTGGTCAAATGTACACTCAACTGTTTTAAGACAGCATGTAGTACATCACTTTTATACTATCCCACACTAACCTATATAAATATGCGGAAGTACAATTATAAAATCTGACACTAACCTATAATATAAAATATATAAAAATAGATCTAACCTATACAATAAAAATTCATATAAAACTAGCTCAGGGAGCGCAAGCTCACACTAGCATTGCCTGGTTCCAAAGTATTTACCCTCTTTAGAAGATCTGTAATAAAGTCTTCATCAGTTTGCACAGTGACATCTCTAGTATTCTCCTCAATGGTAGTATCTTAGGGTAAAAGAGGTTGTCTAAAAGGAAACAAAATATATGTACAGTGTACAGTCAAACATGATCATCATAAAAATATTTACTATTAAGATAAAAAAAATATTAAACATAATTACTGAAGATATTTCAAAACATTGACCTCAATTCATATTTGGTCTTTTTTCAGCTTGGTGTACTTTTGGAAAAAGAAAACTTGGTCGGCACAGCACCAGGCTTTAGAAGTCTGTGATCTAAATGGAATATATCATGTATATTAGTTTTAAAACACATTTTTTTTTTTTTCAAAATAATCTACATAAAAGTTACTAGACCTATAGATCTATATACCATCTGAAAATTAGCCATATAAACCTAGAAATACACATAGGAATAGGGAGGCCTACTGATCAAATATTAACATTAGATCCGCTATTTTTATCTGGTAAATAAAACAGTCCTCCTCAAAATGCTCAGAACATATTACAGAGTGTGCACTTGCAGTGAAGTTTGTTCGTTTCAGTTTTACAACCCATTCTTTACATAGCTTTGGATTGTTCACACCCAGGTGAGCTGTTCTGCCTCATAGTGGCACCTGGGTGGAAACGGCTACTTGAGGGGGTAGCTAGGCGAAACGAATGGCAAAACATAACCCCCGTGGGGATGCCCACGGGTAGACGAGAGTCAACCCTTTGCACGGGCGGGGTTGTAAAAAAGTCCCCACAAAACTGTCACACATCCATGCGCCGTTCCTCAAAGGACAGTTACATAAATGGCGAGTCCCCCACGGTTAGCTTGGTATAGTGAAGGAAAATGACGGAGGCCCCCGGTGTCCTCGGCCTTCGGCCATGAGTCGGGCGTCTAAGGCATTGGAAACAGCAATGCTTTCATAGGCATTGACTCGGGTCGCTCTCACACAGAACTGTGTGTTCACACAGGTTTTTTTTTTTTTTTACTGTTCAGGCTGGACGACCTAACAGGTTTTTTTTCAAACTTTGAGCTCGAAGAGCCTTCGGCTCAGCTCAGACGACAATCAAACGGATTGTTCACAGGAAAACGATGAAAACTTTTTTTTTTCTCTACATTCTTTTTTATGTTCATAATTATTACAGTCAAATGCAACGCATTGCTTCCCCATCTTTCCAGTACTAATCTATAGTATAATCTATACACACAAGTGAATCGTTGATGGTTGTCACGTGACCGTACGTTTTGGTGAATGAGGTCCATTTGCGAGCCGCGTCGCGCTTATCCCCCACTCTCACGTTCTATGTGTGCCCGCACTTTCCGGTAGGCTGACAGAGTCTCTCATCTGCTAACCCGAGTACAGTGCGATGATCTATCCCCGACCATCACGTACAGGTCGGAGTTTTACAGTGGGAGTACAAAGTAAAAATATACACAATGCGTTATGTCTTTGTGCAGTGTTGTAATTTGTCAAGTGCAACCTACTAACAATCGTACACGACTTAAATAGCAAAAAAGAAACATCAACTGATTTCACGAGTGACTGAGAACTGGGTTGAAAGGAGGAACTTAACCGAATGAGATTTCATATCGTGACCAGTTTGTTTTTAAAGCGATTTAGTTTAAAAATAGACTAGATTCATTCTTCCGATACATGTACACTGTTCGCACGCTCAGCTACCAGTGAATGATTCCATTAAGCACGTTCTGGCCGCCAGGAGCATAAAACAATAGGGCCTAAACTCAGTGTACTTATCAACGACTTCACTTCTAACCATGAGGCTCTGGGTGCGAAGAAAGTTGCTAATCGGCTCCACGTTAACTCTGATCTTTTTCACATTAGGATTACAATTAGTTTTCAAAAACTCCAAAAGAGGTAAGCTACTGTTTTTAACGTTTGGCATATAATTGTGCAACCTTTTTCAGCTAGATCCAGAAGTCCGTTAGTATGCTTTCCAAACACGGTACCTATCTGTTAATGACGACTTCTATACAATTTAACAAACAAATTAGCAATTGTTTTTATTAATTAATGCGTATTAGAAGTATTCATTCTTTTTATACGCACTCATTTAAGTCTCAACAAAGACAGCAATGGAGAATAATTCATTAGTGGTAACGTGCTTGTAAATGGTCCATAGATCTTGTAACTTCCAGGAGCTTCTTATCTCAACAAGTCTACGCATTATAAATAATATAAAAGCAAAATGAAAAAATACATTAAAAAAAGCTTATGTCAAGTGTCATTGTATCACTTAGTTAGGATCAGTCTTGTAATTAAATTTGTAATAGATATAGACCAACATTCATAAATTTGCGATTAGAAATATTTTTATCAATTTTTTTGTTTGTTTAGCGCAATTTCATGCTTTTAGCTTTGACCCTATCACTTGTCTGGACCAGTTGGGAAAGGGGGGGGGGGGGAAGGGGTGTAGAAAGAAAGGTTATCTGGATAAATGTTACCGTGATCGCTTATTTAATTCTTTTTTAAAAGTTGTACAACTTTAATTAACCACTGTGCCAGCGAAGTGCTTATGAAAACAAGGTTTTATAATTCTCTATTGTTAGTTTCAAACTTTTAAGCGACGATCTAATTCTTTACACAAAGTATAATGGAGAATAATTCAACTTATACCACCATATCTTGCAAGTACAATTTCTTTCCCTAGATCGATACCAAACAAAAAAATTAATTACCAAGAGTGAAATAACTAATTGGCATTTTTCAAATTGATTCTGTAGTGTAAGGTACAAGAAATAATTGTGCAAAATTTCAACTTGATCCGATATTCGGTGCAGGATAAATAGTATGTACAAACTTTTTACCAGACAGAAATAGAAAAAGACAAACAGAGTTGATATATGCTTAGAGTTTGGACTTTTACTTTTCAGTTTTGACTCTTATTTTTTGAGTTTTGACTTGTAGTTTTCAGTTTTGACTCTTATTTTTTTTTAGTTTTGACTTGTAATTTTCAGTTTTGACTCGTATTTTTTGAGTTTTGACTTGTAGTTTTCAGTTTTGACTCGTATTTTTTGAGTTTTGACTTGTAGTTTTCAGTTTTGACTCGTATTTTTTGAGTTTTGACTTGTAGTTTTCAGTTTTGACTCGTATTTTTTGAGTTTTGACTTGTAGTTTTCAGTTTTGACTCGTATTTTTAATATTTTTTTGAGTTTTCGACTTCCTTCAGAGTTGAAAATAATTTACGGTGGCTGAGCGGTAAAACGCTTGGGTTCTGAACCGGGGTCTCGGGATCGAATCCTGGGGAAGACTTGGATTTAAAATTTTTGGATCCTCTGAGTCAACCAAGCTTTAATGGGTACCTGAGAAAAGTAAAGGCTGTTGGTTGTGCTGGCTTCATGACACCCTTCTTAACGGTGGGTCACTTAAGCAGATGACCTTTACATCAACTGCCGTATAGATAGCAAGGTCTGTAAGGGGAACTTAGTCCAAACATCCCGCAGGACGACGGGGGATGGCAACGGGCAGTGTATGAACCCGGGATCATCGAGGTGGGGGTCGAAAAGAAAATGACGCATACGTTATATTACGAATTAAAATATCTGAGAAGAAGGCACACCAAAAAAAAAAAAAATAGTGAGGGGGTACAGAGGAGGAAAGCGACACAAGAAGGAGAGGAGTTGCACAACTGTACACAAATAAGTGCATTGTGGGTAAACAAAAAAAATGTTTTGTAAGGAGAAGGCGGGGGGGGGGGGGGAGATAAGGTAAAACCAAACAGGATGCAGTGGAGAAGGAAGATATTTTCTTAAAGAAGACAATATTGTCATAGAGGTTCAGAAAGAGGCACATGGAGAGAGATAGATAGAAAAGAGATAGAGAGAGAGAGAGAGAGAGAGAGAGAGAGAGACTCAACTCTACACCTACCGGCGTCATGTGTTAACTAGCAGCAGAGTAAATCTACACTTTTTGCTGTCTATCGTAAGAAGGGAAAGTGATTTATCAAGACTCACTCTGTCTGGTACAAAACTTGTACACATTATATCTCGGGTCAAGTTAAAACTTTGGCAAAATCTTTCATTGTTGAAGACAATATCTTAATGAAAAAAAGCAAACAAATTAGTTTATTAATTATTAGTAATTACTTAATTAACTAATTTTGAGTTTATATAGAAAAAAGATCTACATTTTGTAATATTGAAAGATATGACAGTAGGCCAAATTGTGCTGTTTTTTTCCATATATAATTTTTTTAAAAAGTATTTTAAAATATATTTCGCTTGTTTTTCTGCTGCACTGGCTTAATAAAAACGTTGCATTTAAAGTCTGGGAATGTAGATCTAATTTCTTCCTTCGAGCAATGACAAGACATTACTGACTGCATCGATATGATAAACAATATATAATCTTAATAATATAATGTTAGGTTAGTAGTGAGGGATTTTAAATAAATCTTATATAATACAGACGTTACTTCAAAAAAGAAGATGATTACGTCCTACGCGTCATGCATTTAGTCATGCATATTAACCAATGACTTAAATTCTGCCAAGTCACTGGTTTTTCTGGCTAGCTCAGGCAACCCATTCCATGCTCTAATAGCACTAGGGAAGAAGGAGTATTTGTACAAATTTGTCCTAGCATAGGGGACGAGGAATGTGCCTTTATTTTTGTGTCTTTCAGAGTAAATAAAAGGCAAGTTGAATGTGTTCCTTTCAGACCTTGCGATCAGGGCCGGCCCTAACCATTGCGATGCCCTATGCGAAACGGATTGCGCGGGGCCCATAAATCAGGTACTAGAGCGTTGGTGTTGTTTATTAAGTGTAGAGTCCAAAGCTTAACACTAAATATATAATTCTATCAAAAAAAAAACAGATCAGATTGTCGTCTGCTATCAATGAAGTATTTTGATTTCGCCATAACATTTATGGACGCATTAGCACCGCGCTGCAACAACGGAATGAGAGTTTTGAAAAATATGGGGTGCAACTTGGGAAGAAACTCACAAGCTCCTACTGAAATGACAATTAATAAGAAACATCTCGACATTTGTTTAATTAGAGGGCATGTTTACTAACTGATGTTATGTTGGGACTCTATAACATGGCAGGTATGAAAACATTAACAAACTTTATGTGGAAACTTAACTCATTTGATCAACATTTGTTGGTTGAAAGACTTAGAATTAACACTGCAACGTCTGGTTCCAATCTTACAGCATTTTAAATCGCATTCTTATTCAACCAAAGTAAAAAAAAATGTTGAAATAGCGGCACTAGCCAGAGTCGAAGTAAAAAAAATGTTGAAATAGCGTCAGTAGCCAGAGTCAACACATACACAGAGTGTAAACACAGCGATTAGAGGGAAGACTTCTATTTGACTAATTGGTACATTCAAGAGGAGAAAAAAATGACTTATGAACTGTGACCTACTCAAAGTACAGTTTAGAAAGTAGAAAATAAAAAGTAAAAAAAAAACAGAAAAAAAAAATTAAACATTATTTTTGTTAAATATGTTACTTCTAGCACTTACTTATTGACAGTTCACAGTTATATGGTGTGTATGTGAGTGTGTTCATGACTGCATTGGTTGATGTATTCTGATGTTAGACATTCGCAGACTTTTTTTTAAAGGATGAGGGAGCAATGAAAAAAGTCAGTTGTCAATAACGAATGAAGAAAGTCAGTTGTCAATAACGAATGGTCTCGGTTGAGATAGGTGGACCAGTATGAATCAATGACTCAGCGACTTGTTTTGATAGTAGTTTTTGATGTCAGTTATAAAGTCTCTTGTTCTTTTGGTGTTTTCACCGTTTCTTAAACAGAGCCCCGGCGTCTGAATCTCATTGGGCATAATATACAGGTCGCAACTAGGTTTGCGTAGTCTTTTGAAACACTGCACTTATCCTTAATCATTGGAATCCAAAGCACGCCATTTGATCTACAATGAAAAAACGAAGGCTACACGTCCTCCATAAAAAAATAAGTTGATTTCGAGTTAAAACTGTGCAAGCGTTATTCAAGACTGTTGTTTCCTTTAGGTTATACGCCAAATTGCCTTAGCTGACATAGAAGAGTGCACCTGGTTGCATGCGGCTTCAGAACGAGACAGCTGGAGGTCACGCACAAAGGCCGCGGGATACACATTTGAGACCAAAAGATAATCCGCCGCCGAGGACAGACGCAGACGACGAAATGAAAATTTTAATCGACCACCGGCGGACAATGATTATTCTTGCCATGAATGTTGCAAGATAGGTAGCCATGGTAAATGCTGCATTCCTTATTAATCTTCGGACTCAAAGAAAAGCCATATTATTATATGCCTGCAACAGTTTCGTTGGATTAGCTGTTTGGAGCTGTGACCAAGCAACAACAGGTATCAACACACAGCTATAAATAGTTTCTTTCCAAACGTCTTAATAACATGTTTCCACCTTTAAAAACAGGATTAAGGATCCTCGTATTTAAGGCCTTGTCCTTTCGATAACAGGTTGCAGCAAGTACTTTTAAAACGACAACTTTTAACTATATCAGAACAGAAAAAACAACCTCAGACACAATGAAATTACCCAGCTTGCGAGTTTTAGTAATTAGTATTATACGAGAATAACAAAAGCCCAATGAGATTATCATTTATCATTTCATTATAAACAATGTTTCCCAAAACCGTGTTGCTATTGTTGCACGATGCCTGAATAGGTGTTCCACGAACTACTGAAATAATGAACTAGTAGGCCACCACGGGAATTAATCTCTTTAAAAAAAAATAATAGTGTTTCTCTAAATAATCAGAATGTGCGAAGTGTTCCGTTAAGGAAAAGTACGAGCTCTATACCTGTTCATTTTTTTTTTCAATTACAAAACCATGTCAAAAGATTAAGTAATATTGCTCTTTTGATTATTATACATTTACGGTAGTTGTCAAGCCAAAGAGAGTCTAAAAATCTCTTTATCAGTTAAAGGTTATTAGTTTGTTATAAAGTCAAAAGCAACACCTATTGAATTTTTAAATTTTGTCGTACGTTGGACAATCAAAACAGAATCATGTCTTAAATATTAATTGCAAATAGTCGGATCCGATACGGGCTACCTCTGAGTTTGTGTGATAACACAAATTCTCTTAGTAATCTTTTTTTAAAATTTATTTATTATTTGAATGTATGCTATGTTAAAACAAGTTTCCTCAGTCAGAAAGGAAAGCTAAATTGACTTAGTGGACTTTTAAATCTTTGATTAACATTAGCGACTAGACTAATACGTTTATACGTTTGACCAAAAAAAAAAAAAAAAAGAGAAGGAAAGTCTTTAAATTATAGACAGGTACGACACTCAAAGGGTCGACAATCTTTAAATTCCACGTTATCCAAGAAAACGGCGAATCCGATGGATGCCGCCTCTGTGTTTGTGACAGCATAAACTCTTTGTAATCTTGTTTTAATCTTTATTTGTTATTTGAATGTGTGCAATGTTAAAACCAGTTGGCGAAGGAAATCTAAATTGACTTAGTGGACTTAAAATCTTTAAATATCATGAACGACTAGAGGTCTCTACAAGTATACATGTATAAACAATTAACAATAAAATAGTAAAAGGAAAGTCTGTAATATATAGACTCTTACGACACTCAAAGGTCGACAATTTTATAATTCCGTGTTATCAGCACTGTAACAAAGAAAAAAATCGTGTCAAAATTTACTCAATATTCTACTTCCTGGTTATTTTGCTAAGCTAATAAATTTGTCTTTTGTTATCAGTTCTTGTTATCAAAGGTCTGCCGGAACAAAGGACCTGATCAATAGCGTTAATTCTTCTGAGAATTATTACATTTTCTATTGACTAGCATTAATTGTTGCTGCATCCAAGGTTTACTTTACCTCCAGAGAGGTGCCTGCATAGCCTCAAGGTAGCTGCATAGCCCCTGGCTGTATAGCCTACAACAAAAGTTATACAATCTATCTAAGTAATGAATACCACCGCCTGCATGACTATATATTGTAAACAGTTTTTTTTTTAAAGTTCAAAAATCTAGATCTTTGTGGATTTCTATTTGTAAAGCTAAAAAAAAAAGAAAAAAAGTAGCCTACAACACTATCTCGAAGCAGCCCTGCGGGTCAATCTAGCGCTCACCTTGCGTAACACGCTGAGATATAGATGCTTATTAACACATCTTTGAAATCTTATCTAAAGTGTTTCTACGTGCCTGCATAATGGAGATTTTCAGATAAGGAGAAAAATTCATCAATAGTTATCTTTTTGATATATCCGGTCACAATACGGTGTATAGAATACGAAAGTATTGACATGCAAAGTATTTTAATAAACCGGTTACTTTTGGTCGTCTGAATGCTATGTATGAAACTAAATATGCAACTTTTGTTTTTTTTTCATAATCAGAAATCATTCTAAAAACAGTACTTTTAAATGTAAAAATATTGGCTGTCTGGTCTTGTGGTATGCGCTCTGGACTGTCGTTTCAACGGTCTCGACGAACCAGAGTTCAAACTTTGCTTGCCGCCATCCACCCCCCCCCCCCTCTCTCCGCCATCCTGCGGTAGGTTGGGTTAGGATGCGAGGGAATATCCGAAACATGTAAAACAAACAAATAGTAGTCATTGGTACACTTTGCGATGCGAAAGTGAGAATGATTTTGATGGAGATTCGACGAGCTCTGTAAAAACATTCTGTGCACATACATGATACACCTTTTTTTTTATAACTACAGGCAATGTAAGTCTTGTAGTATATACGAGCAGATGACTGGGCTGCTTTACGGTTGAAACTCCAACGGGGTGATTCAAAGAAGGGTGTGCTTTGTTTATAACTGTGTATTACTGGACTTTCCATTGAGGGACGTAAACAAAATATGGGGCGGTCTAAAAGTTTGTGCTTTGGATATTACACAATTGTCACACACCAGTTTTAGAACCCCTCTAACATTTAGTGACTTGTAGTCATTTAACTATTCCGTGCAGTTAGCACGAGACATTTTCTTGGTCAGTAACTGACCACGGTGTGAATACCTCAGTTGATCTTGGACTCCTGTGGAGAGAGGACCGTTACATTTTTCCCAGTGTAGTAATGTATAAGTATAAAGCAATTATTATTGTGTATGCAGTGTTTATTTCACTGGAGTAATTTAATGTGAAATAGAACGTATAATTTATTATGGCTGTAGTTGCCAATATCTTTTGTGACATATTTTATGTAATAAAAAACCATGTCGAGTCTATTAATGATTCTAAATGTTGTGGTCGGAGAGTTCAGTATGTTAGTATTCTTACGCACCAGCAAATCTAGTGAGTGTGTGAAAGTATTTAATTAAGAAGACAAGAACACTATAACAATACCAGAAGAGGTAACTACATCACACAGAGGCAGACTAATTCAGGACCGTCCAGGCCGGTACAAATATACAGGCCGTGACAACAATATAATAATAATAATAATAATAATGATGTCAATGTCGGTTTAGACGACGTAGGGCATGAGATTCGCCAATGAAAAGAAAAAATCCTCCACGGAAAATTCCCGGCTTTATTACATGGGGACAACATCGACAAGGCTGCTCCCTTAACATGGCTCAAAGCAAGTCATCTCTACCCTGAAACAGAAGGCTTTGTTACAGCAATACAGGACAGAGTAATCAGGACAAAAAATTACGAGGAGCATATCCTGAAACTCAATGTTATCGACAAATGCCGAAAATGTGGAAATGTGAGCGAGTCGATTGAACACATTATGGCAGGATGTCCAGCCCTATCAGAATCAGCCTACATAGGTCGCCATAACCAAGTTGCAAAGTTAATACACCAACACTTGGCTTTGACGCACAATTTGATCGGTAAGGACACTCCTCCTTATTATAAATACTCGCCACAAGAGGTTCTCGAGTCTACTGAACATCTGCTGTACTGGGATAGGCCTATTCTGACCGACGAAACGGCCGATTTCAATCGCCCGGATCTTTTGTTCGTTGATAAAAAAGAAAAAACCGCTACCATTATCGACATCGCCTCACCACTGTCTCATAACTTAAGAAAAACTGAGATAGAAAAACAAAGAAAATATGGGAACCTTGGCTTGGAGATTAAGCGTCTATGGAGATTGTCCAAAATAACAATATACCCCATTGTTATATCAACCGAGGGGATAAGAACAACCGACCTCACAGACACCTTCAAGACCCTTAACAATCCTAGGAACATCCTCGTTGCCTGTCAGAGGGCGGTACTGCTGCAGACCTGCCACATCACCAGAAAATTCCTCAGTGGAAACTGTTAAAGGGACTACGATGAATTTTGATTCTCTTTAGCGAAACTCGACCCTGGCAGCGCCAGAGAATGACTACTCGTTCATTTCTAACATAATAATAATAAATAATAATAATAGTCTTTATTTTCCCCTTTCAGACCTTTTGGTTTATAGGGCAGGTGATGTAAAGGACATCTGTTTCTGTAGCTAACGGTTAACGAGGATTTCATGTGGTCAACACAACGACCAGCCGCCTTTACTTTTCCCCAACTAATGTCATGTACACATTTGAGCTAGATGGACTCAGAAGCACCCTAAAGATCCCGAAATTAAAAATCCCAGTCTTCACCAGGATTCGAACAAAAGACTTCTCATTCGGGAGCCATGCGCATTACCTTTTAGAAATCGCGCCTTCTAGCTATATAACAATTATCATATGGCTATATAGTATATGATCATTATTATATGTTTCGTAAAAAAAAGTTCGAAATGATTTTTTAAAAAATATATAAAAAAGAGATAAAGAAATGTGATATTGATTTTTTGCACTGCACCTGTAGCTAACATGGCACCCGTCCCTCCCTTTTATTTGTTGCAAACACCAACTCTGATGTCGATACAACAATAAAACTAACTTGAAATACACTATAGCTCTCTCCACAGCGTCTTTTTTATTGCTATTCTAACAGGCGTGTGTGGAAGTTCGTGTTTAAAGGATTTACCAGCATCTGTCTAGACACTAGGCCAAACTTGAAACCTTTTAAAATAAGCCGTTAAGGTGGTTTGAGGCAAGTTAATAGACGAATTCTACTCTTGTTGAAACTGACTCTCATCATTTTTATCTCCCCTTTTCCCCCACTCACACACCCCTTTATCCTATCCTCTGTTTAAAATCTGACGAATCTCGGTGAAAATTGGGATTTTGAATTTCTGGATTTTTGGGCGCCTCTGAGTCGAACCACATCTAACGGGTACCAGACTTTTGATTGGGAAAGTAAAGGCGATTGGTCGTTGTGCTGGCCATATAACACTCTGCTCGTTAACCGTTGGCAAAAGAAACAGATGACCTTAACATCATCTGCCTTTTCGATCGCAAGGTCTGAAAGGGAAACTACTTTGGGAGGCGCGGTGGCTGAGCGGTAAAGCGCTTAGCTTACGAACCGGGAGTCCCGGGTTCGTATCCTGGTGAAGGCTTGGACTTTTTACTTCTTAATCTTTGTGCACCTCTGAGTCCACCCAGCTCTGACATTAGATGAGCAAAAGTAAAGGCGGTTGGTCGTTGTGCTGGCCACATGAAACCCTTGTTAACCGTAGACCACAGAAACAGATGACCTTTACATCTTCTACCCTATAGATGCTAAGGTCTGAAATGAGAACTTAACTTTAGTGTGAAAGTCTAACTCATGGTTACACCAGAATCTATTCAGCCAAGGACACCGCCCGCCCCCCACATCACCCTCACCACATCGAGAGACAATTTTTATGAGCAGTTCACGGGGGAGTGGGAGAAATGTTTTCTCTTCAACTCTCCAGCGATGTCTTCTGTTACATTCATGGACAACACTTTAAATGAAACAACGGAAGCAATGAGGGATTTGTAGAAATTGTAGCAAATCTATAAATAGTTTTTTTTGGTTATATCAGAAGTCAAGCATTGTCTTCCGAGACAGAAGGAGCCATATTTTAGAAGTAAAGTTTACGGAAGTACTGATAAGCTATTATTAGACACAGTATTGTTAGACTTTTAGTTAACAGAGAGAGACGCACCATAGTTGACGGACTTTGAGTTCGACATTTAGAGACGTCACGACTTAATGGAATATAGTCTAAAAAAAGTCAGTTGGTGTTAGGACTTCAGAGAGATAACTTCGTATTACGGACAGAGACTCGACTGTCGTCTTTTCAGTATTAAACTTCAGTTAAGTCTATGTAAGGTTTCTACTTGTTAATGTATAGGCTCTGTTCTGTTGTGGTTTAAGTGCGTCTAATACATCCGTAAAATAAACCCAGACATCTCGAGAGTAATCTGTCGAAGACAGACAGCCATCAACATTACAAGGGCAAGGCCTATCAAACTATGCATTTGAAAAAGCATAAAGATGTAATAATTTTGATGCCCTTTTTTTGGCACTAGAAAATCATATTTTTAAGTCCTTACAGTTGTATCACAAAGTAATTTTTAGTACTTGGCAAAAATGATCTTTAAATATAGCATCATGGGCTTCATTTATTCTCTACCATTTTCAAAATCTCTTTTTTTTAAAAACTTTTTCTGTTAATCTTTTTTCCATTGCTTTTGTCTTCTTTTACTGTATTTTGTTATTTAAGAGTTTTAAAGCTTTTGATTGTAAACCGGAAGTTGAACAAAATCTAAACAAAGCATTTGGCCTGTTGAAGAACTAAACAATGAAAAACTCACTATTAGAGACATTCGTCTATAGCGGATAAACTATAAATAGCTAGCTTTTTGGTGTATCCGGTGTAATGATAAACTACGGGTTTAGAAGATGTATTTTTGTGCACTTTTTAAGATAAGATAATTGTATGGGTCTAAACAAATAGAGATTAAGTTTGACTACAATTGTCCACCATAACATAACTACTATAACAATAACAATATAGATGCAAACACAAAAGTTCAAAGAAGAAACACACGGAAACAGCACTTCAAACATTAGCAATGCATAATTACATTTTCTAAGCTCTTCCGTATAAAGCTCTTTTTTTTTTTTTTTTTACAAAGCTTTTATAAACGCACACTGTCTGTTAAAATGTTTGTTCACGTCATTTCTCCGACACCCAAATGTCAGATCAAGTGGAAATTTTGCACACGTTATTTCTTTTACCATACAACACAAGAATAAAAAAAAAACCAACAATCAATCAGTTAATTAACTATTGATAAATATTTTTTTTTTGTTTGGTATCTCGAACAAGAGGAAAGAAATTATAATTCAATGAGGTGGTAGCACAAGCTGAATTATTCCCGTTTTTAGGTCGCCGCTTGAAGGTAAGCTTGAAGCCAACAATAGATAACTCTACAATCTTCAATTTTTCGTAGGCACCTAACTAGCAGAATATATATGAACCCTTTTTTTACATTTTGTCTCAGCAGATAGGTCGGAAGTTATAAATGACAATATATTGAGACAGTGGCTAGACAACAAATCCAACTTCGCCTCGCACACTTCAGTTAAAATCCAGCCAAGCCCTGCAGCTGTTAACCAGAGTACCAGTCCAGTGTTTCAAGAAACTGCAGAAAGGTAGTTTTTTTTACATCAGTATCATAACTACTATTTATTATATAAATCAACAACATAATAATAAACATCATCTTGACCTACATAAAATCCTTAGTCCAGAACACTGACTCACTGCCACATAATTACTTATTCTCCTACTTGCTGTGGACGAAAATTTAACCAGTTACTAAAGTAAAGTCTCCCCTTTTTCAGAACTTGCAATCTATAGGGCAGATGATGTTAAGGTAATCTATTTCTGTAGCCCACGGTAAACGAGGGTGTCATGTGGCCAGCAAAACGACCAACCAAACTACTTTTCCCCAATTAGGTACCCATGGGTGGACTCAGAGGCACCCAAAGATCACAAAAGTAAAAATCCAAGTATTCACCAGGATTCGGGACCTCCGGTTTGGAAGCCAAGCGTTTTACCGCTCAGCCACCGCGACACCAACCAGTTACTACTTAACTTAATTAAGACTAGAACAACTAAGACTTTATCACGATCACAATCATGGCGGTTTAATTGACTAAAAACATTTTTTACCCAAGTTTAGACTTACTATGTATTTTGAAACATACATATTAAACATAAATAAATAGCAGCTCCAGAGCTCGAACCAGTTGTCGTTTCCAGGTGCAGTTCCTTATTTTCGTCCATTTAATTCACTACTTTCTCACATTTAAAAACTTGGTCCCTGGTGCTACTGTTTATTTATGTTTAATATGTATGTTTCATCATTTGTTTCAGTACCTAGCTTCACTTTTATATTTATGTATTTTGAAGCCGAAATTTAAATGTCTAAAGTACAAAATTATATTTCCTTCCGCTTTAAGAATCTAATAACACTATTTTGTGTGCATACATTTCTTTTAGTCCAGTTTTTCGTTTATTTATGTTTATGTCTACACAGATCTAGATGTAGATCTAAATCTAATTTTCTAGATTTATGTGAATATGAGGGATAATCCTTAAAAATCTAATGTGTTTTTACAAGTAACACGAAACAACTGTATGAAAGCGCGCGCGCGCGCGCGCGTGTGTGTGTGTGCGCGCGCGCGCTGAAAAGGACTCCATTTGAAATGTAAAGATTGTTGTTAATAATAATGTGTAGCACAATGGACCTCATTCACCAATCGTAAACAAACAACATTTAGTCACGTGATTTTATTGATAAAACAACGGAAAAAACTGTCACGTGGCAACCATCATTAAACATGAGATCGTAAATTATATAGAAGAGATAAAGCACCGCGTGGCTAAATGTTTATTTACGATTGGTGAATGAGGTCCATTTTAAAACGACTAGATCCAGATCTACAAGTAGGCCTCTTTTCAAAATCAAAAATATAAAAAAAAATTGTCACAGTGAATGAAAGTGTGTATTCAAAGTGTGAATGGTTGAGTGTGTATATGTGTGTGTTGTTTTGGGATGGGGGTTGTAAAATACAATTGGTGGAGATGGGCTATTCTAAATAAGGTGCGTCTCTAGATCTAGAATCTAGATCTATGACTCACAAAATAAAAAAAAAATGTAATGAGTTGATAAAGTTGCGATTAAAGCTGCTTCTTCTTTAAACTATTTGTCGGGAATGGCAAAGCTTCAATTAATTATTTATCAATTTTTTTCTATAAACTTTACGGGTAAAAAAATGTGTGTTGCGGGTGTGTTATTCTAAGCTAGGATGCAACCAGCGATTCAAAGAAGTGTATGCTTTGTTTAAAACTCTGCTTTACTGGCCTTTCGTATGAGGAATACAATAAAGCGGGGCGGCCTAACAGTTCGGGGTTGAGAATGAGGGCTTTCTATTGAAGGATGCCCCAAAAAAAATAAAAAAAAAATATAATAATGCAATGCTATTGTAATGCTAGTTGTTTCACTGAATACACAAGGGTCAAAAAAGGGTTTTACTGGGGAGAAGTGTTTCATTGAAAAGTAGCTTGTTTTTTGTATGTGTGGGAGAGGTGTTATAATAATGCTGGCTGACGAAAAGGCTACAACTGATGGGTCCTAGAAGTGTTTGTGCATACTCAATATTAGGGGGTTTCAACCGTAGCGCAGCACGGGTTTCTGTTCCTGCAATATATATGTTACCAGAAAGTGCAAAATCTGGCATGGCTGGAGTTTTTAGGCAAAGTACGTAATAATTTTCCAATTCCTACTTTGCCTAAGCATTCTATCAAATATAATAACAATTTCATAACTTTTATATAATATACAAATAAAAAATATTATAACTGGTGTAAATTAACAATATTATAACTGATATTTTATAAATAAATAAACAATATCATAACTGATATCTAATATATCGATCAACACCATCATTACTGACATCTTATATATCAAACAAAAAAGTGTGTCTTGCACAAGTTAAATAGCAAACAAAACCAAATATTTAAAAATACTTTAAAAAAAACAACAACAGCTTTTCTAAGGGAAAGAACTTCATATTTACAGAAATTTACAGAAATGTATCAATACTGTAAGATTTTGTTTCTTTTCGCTACCAAAGAACATTAATTAATTACCACTTTTTAACTAATAAGTTGGTTATTATTTTATTTTTTATTCATGTTCTGTTATGAACAATGAAACATTGTGCAAGATTTCTACTTGATCGAAAATGGAAAATAACATGTACAAAATGTGTACCATTCAGACATTTTGAGTTACTTAGGCTTTATATATAAAAAAATAAAGAATAGACGACTATTAGCCACATGTGGATCTGTCCCGTTTAGATGTCGTAAACTAAAAAAGATTTTGAAAATCCTATATCATGATATTTTATGCCATTCAAAGTTCTGATGCAACGACTACTTTTTTCTTTTCTGAAAGCTAAAAATTAAATTTTTAAAATCAACTATGCTAGCAATTTTCCCATAAAAATACACACACCCTTTTTACAACTATTCACTAGTAATAGTAACAAACACAAAAGGGACAAAAACTACCTATGACACCTAGAACACATTTATGCAAACAGTTATTAGATATTTTGTCAAAAATTTATTTTTTTTACAAATTTATTGCTAAGTTAAGTAAGTTCTGTCATACTTTTTAGTACATTAACAAAAAAAATCTATTTAATAAGTATACTAGCGGAACATAATGTAAAACAACATTTAATAAGTAGTTTTTCCATATTATCGCGTGTAAGACAGGACAAAGTCACGCGATTGACATAATTTCTTTTTCCATTCTTCTCTGTCATTTACCCTTGCTAGGCCCAGGTGTGATACTCCGGCAATACATTGGCTTGTGTTAGGTGCCCACATTAACACCATCAGGACAAAGAAAAGAAGCAATTAGGATTAGCGTGGACTTGAAAAGAGTTTAGTACTAATGGTATTGTTTACCAAAAAACCTAAGTCTAAGAATAGACCGTTTGGTCTAGATATCGACCTAAGTTGAATGTAAGGCTGGAGCCAAAAATAAATGTTCAATGTTTGGTATATTTTGTTCAAAAACCCTCCTTTTTCACACACTTACAAACACACGCACACACACACACAAAGAATATGAAATGTGACCACAAACATAGCAACTATATTTGCATATCATGATCGTCCCAAGACTGTGTTGTATAGTGGAGCTCTCCTACTTCCCTGCTTCTTTTTCTTACAAAGCTTATATCAATTCTGTCTGTCTGTCTGGTAAAAGTTTGCACACGTTATTTCTCCAACACCCATTATCGAATCATGGTAAAAACTTTGAACAATTATTCATTGTCATAGACAAGACACGAATCCATAACAAAAATTAAGCTATTCAATTAAGCTCGTCAATTAATTACCGATTCTTATATATTTTGTTTGATATCAAATAAGGGAAATTAATCCTTTAGTATTCACAGATATGGCTAAATAATAAAATATGTAAGGTTTGATTACCTTAGATAATTGTACACTTTATTTCTCCCACACCCATTCTTGGACCAAGATTCAATTTAAACAATTATTTATTGTAACTCACAAAACAAAAATCATTTTTTTAAATAATCAAGTAGTCAATTAATTATTGATAATTAATTATTTCGCTCGATATCGAATAAGGGAAATAACTTCTACATCATTGAGATATATTGTTGTAAATGCGGAGTTTTTCCACAAGATTATCCTTATTATTTTTTTAAATGATTTTTTAAAATATTTTGCTTGTTTCTTAATTGTTAGTGTCATTCGTTGTGGCCCGCATTATCCCTTGCAGCTGTCCTCTCTGGGGCGGCACTTCTGTTTTTCCATATTCCTTTAGTTGCTAGTGCTTTGTTTTTCCTACCCAGTACCTAAAATGACTACATTAAATTAAGATGCATTAGAATGGAAATGACATGAATATCCTATACTCTTAAGCGAGTTATTCTTGTATGTAAATATGTTTAAAAAAAACTCCAGAGATTTTTTTTTTATTACCCCCCCCCCCCCCCCCCAATAGATGGTTTTGACGATAAAATTTCCCCAAATTTCAAGAGCATAGCCAAGAGAGGATAGGGTTAGGGTAAGAGTGGTAACGTTAGAGATTTCTACCAGTCGCGGGGCTCCATTAATAAAGTGCAGTGAATAGCAAGGAAGTCATTTGCCGAAATTGAAAAAAGACTAAATGTCGATCAACAAAGATGGCTTAGACGGATGTTAAGAGTCAGTTATAGAGATCGGGTGCAAACAAGGAAATCCTATGCCGAACTGGAAGTCGACCACTTAGTGAGGTTTGAGGGACATGTTCTCTGACAAAATGAATTACGCATACCAAAAGTTGCAATGACATGGAGGCCATTACGAGTAAAGCGGAAACAGTGAAATCCTAGTACAACATTGCGCCACACTGTCACCAGGTGGGAAGAGGCTTCAGACATTGCCAGTTTCAAATCCTTGTGGAGACAGCTTGCTGCCCAATGCGCCAAGAGGCGAGGGAGGATCTAAGTCCTAAGAAAGTAAGAATAGCAGATTAAGTTTTTTAACTAAAATTTAAATATAAATTTAAGTATAGTGCACTGTAGATACCTCAGAATATGCATATTTTTGTTTTGTTTTAAATACCGTAAATAGTGCCTGGCGGCGGGGTGTTTACAGCTTATCCACTCACTCCAGAAAAAACCTTTTCTAGGATACAATAAACGTCTTCTGAAAGAATGAAGGGTCAGAAGAAAGAATAATTTATGCACGCACATATACACACTCACAAACGCACACACATATGTAATACCCCCCCCCCCCCCCGAAAAAACATCCTGGCTACGCACATAGTCTCACCAAGTTTACTTTCTATTTTATCGCCACTTATTGTTGATTTAACTCTAGCTTTCATGCAATGGTGACACACTGATTTCCCCTTTACAACCTAGCAGTAGCTACATTTAGGCTAACTATTTATCTTTGGCTATAGGAAGCTGCATAAGTAAACATTTCAGCCATAGGCAGCCAAGCCCAAGGAAGTGGTAAGGCAGTCAGAATGGGGTAATTAGATAAGAAAAGAATTTCAATGAAAAGTATTTACTAGCTGCTAAAAACTGGCTACTTAGAGATCACACCGTTTATTTCTTGTCTCACAACTTTTTAAATTTGAATCTTATATTTATTGAAATTGAATTATTTTCTGTTACACGCACCAGAATAGCGTACATTCATTGTACTTATGTCTAAGTATCTAAGTAGAGAAAAGACTACACCGGGCGTATCAATTGTGAATAGTAAACAATGCGAAATGTATCAGAGCCTCCCCTTTGTCATGTCGATATTATAGATGTGAAAGAAGATGTATATTCCAATTCAAAAAGTTAAATTGAAGTGTATTGGAATCAAGAAAGGTTTAAGAATTACTCCCTCCTTTTTTTTTCATACCTTATTATCGTTCTCTGTCAAGGCGGGGGTTGCTTTGCCCCCGCCCCTTTCAAATTCCATCCTCGTTCTCTCTCAGTTTATTGAAAGATCGATGACCGATGACTGGGGGCTCGATTGAGTCACAGGAAACACGACATTCGATTGGAAAGGGCTGTACCACTCAACTTCCATGCGTAACGAACATCGTTATCGCTTACACTGGTGGGTCTGGGTGTGCAGTGGCGTTACTTAAGGGGAGCTGGGAAGGGAGAGTCGTGCATTTATAAGCGCCTATGAGCTTCAGTAGTGCATGTATTTGTAAGTTCTAATGTGCTTCAGTAATGCGTGTATTTGTAAGCACTAATGAACTGCAGCCATTGAGCAATGAGTATAACAGAAGGTTTAGAAGCTTATCGACCGCATCAGAATATTCTGTATCCTGTTGGTCATATCTTGCATGCGTAAGGGCAGACGAGCATTTAAATAGAGGAAGCACAAGTACGCGGTCGAGGACAAAATCAGTCACGCAAAACAAATTCTGTTGGAATATTGATACAACTGAATGCCCCAACGTGACCGCCAGTTAGCTGCGACCCCGCCAAATAAATCTAGATGAAGCAGTTTCAAAGGAAAAATCCCACTAGCCATGGTTCTACTCTGACGTATGCTGAGGCTAATTCACGAGAGGACAAAGGAATGTCCCTCGGGCGGTGATAGCGACATAATAGTAAAATATATCTATGAGTTGAAAATAAATCTGAAATTCTAAATAGAAGCAAGGAGAATTAACTTAGAACAAGAAAACGTATGAATTCAAAGTGACGATGATATATATTGGAGATTTTCATACATGGCTGAAGAGCTATAAATAGCAAGCTTTTTGGTGTATCCGGTGTACTAAAGAAAGGAAGTGTTTATATGCTTTGGTTTTAAAAGGTTTAATAATTATATGTGACAATATTTTAGCACTACAGAATCAAGCTTTGCAAGCTCCTCTGTTTGTAACTTTTATTTAGTTGGCAATTTTGAGGTTCAATTTAACGTTTTTTATGTCCTTGACTTTTTCAAGTGGATAGTTTGGTACTTCTAATGTTTCATTATTTTTTTTTCAATAAAGCAGACATCTTTGTGCGTAGCTAATAGAGCGACCCACGCATTTCTAACGAAATCTGTGAATGTAGGTCTATGCTGAGGAAAAAGGACAACTTTGCGAGTTAAAGCATAATTGGTTTCCATCGAAAAAATATTTTGTTTTAATTAATGGAGCTTAGAGATAACAGCTATACCTGTACTTCTGTACTTTCACATGTAAGATCCATAGCCTTTAGCTACTAACAAAACAATTGTCGGCCTTTAGATCTATTAATAGCTTCTAATAATTGGCACTTTTCTTGGTGGAAAGACATGCTGCAATTTTGATTCCTATTTCTCTAACTCAGTGTTTCTAAAGCTGTGATCCGCCGGACCCTAGTGTTCCGCGAGGCCTGACTCGATGTTCCACGAACTACTGGAATAATTAACCAGTAGGTCACCAGTGAATTCATTTCACTAAAAAAATCAGCAAAATGTTCCGTTAACTACTCAGAATGTGCGAAGTGTTCCTTTAAGGGAAAACGTTTGGGAATCACTGCTCTAACTAATCCCAATTGGATTATATCTAATTTGAGCCTGGTAGACAATGCCCAGTTATTGGTACTGTCAAGCCAATTTATGTATGTCTGTCTTCAATGTTTGTACTTCATTAGAAATGCATGTAGAGCTAAATGTCAATAAACATGATGACATCATGATGTGGAGTCGCTATTGAACCCTCCCCCCCCCCCCACCCAACCCAGGTTCAGGGTGTCGGTAAACATACAGCCTTGCTATACTCATAACGCGAGTACAGGACTTAGGAAACATTTTTTTCCTCAATAGCAGGAAACTAAAGAATGTGGAGTTCAAGTTTCTACTCTTTAACACAAGGAGATTGAAAACGGCGTGTCAAACAGGTTTGTATTTATCTTACACACAGGTATCAGTTGAATGAATGGATGCAGTTTCCTTAGTTCTAGGTGGCTGTGACCTGTACATCTTTAGCAGGGGACTAGATCTAGGTAAGAAAGCTGCTCTCACAGACTGCTGTGCCACTCTTCTTTGGAATGATTTTTAAAAAATGGCGTTAACCGAGATCTTGGATGCAGAAAAATTGCTAGGGAGTGAAAAATTTGACCGATAGAAGGCATTTGTGCAATGTAATAAACTATGTAGGTATTGGATTGTCGATGATGACAAATGAGATGTTGAGATGCTAGTATCGAGGAGAAGTGAATAATTGAATGAATGAAAGGGCATAGCAATGGCCATACCATTGTGCTTAACCAAAACAATGATAGTTATCAGCCCTTTTTTACAAAGCTTATATCGACTCACTCTGTCAGTCTGGTAAAAAGTTTGTACACGTTATTTCTCCCACACCCAATCTCGGATCAAGCGGAAATTGTGCCCACTTTTTTCTTTTATCCGACAAAACAATAATCAATAGGCGTTAGTTTAAAAAAGTTCTTAATGTAGACATTACAGTTCGCAGCCTCTTGTAACATGGTTTGACTTAGTTACGGATGACTTTCATGTTGGTGTACATAATAAGTCAATCAGGACACAGCCGGCCTTAGGTATAGGCAAACTAGACAGCCGACTAAGGCCTCCTATTGGGCGGGGCCTCGCACAAGACTAAAAACATTTCTAAACCTGTATCGAATCTAATATAGAGCACTAGGGCTCTATGTCTACTTGCCTAGCTTTAAGTCTTTACTACGACTCAATGTTTATTTGCGAATGTTTTAATCTACTTGTTGGATTAATTATGTTAGGAGACACTTGTTGTTGTTTTTTTTATTAACTGCGTAATTGTTTTCAGTGTTTTTTAAAATTTATTTTGATATTTTATTTGGGGGCCACAAAATGCACTTTTCCTAGGGCATCCAATTATCTAAGACCGGCACTGATCAGGAGATCAACTTATGTGTCATGTAAAATAAAAATGGATTGCATACGAAAAATGTCTTTTCCCGAGCCTGTTTTATGTAATTTTTCTGTGCCTTTATCAAATGTTTTTATACTTTGCAGGAAATTTGTGTTTGTCTATGAAGACGAGAAATCTATAGGCAACGATGGTTGGTCAGTGCCAAGGATGCCAGGTTTATTTGCCTACTTGCCGCATTTGACCGCAAACAAAAGTTTACTTCTACCAGAGTTCAAAATATCCAAAGGCAGAAAAAATGGCAAGTATTCTAGTTTTGGCTGACATTGAGTTTTCAACACTTAAACACTCAAATTAGTTGTTTACTGAAACGTCATGGACGCGCGGTGGCCAATTGTATAGCGTTGGGCTTCCGAACCGGAGGGCCCCGCGTTCGAATCCTGAGATTTTTAAATTTTTGAATCTTTAGGGTGCCTCTGAGTAAAGTATAGGCGGTTTGTCGTTAATTGTGGGCCACAGAAACAGATGATCTTTATATCATCAGCCCCATAGATGGCAAAGTCTGAAGGGGAAACTTTACTGAAATGTCACTGTACTCTCCAGTTTAAAATCCCTTCCTTGCTGGTTTGATACACCGAGAGGTCATAAGCCAGCTAATTTGTAATATACGTAAATAGAAAATAAAAAGAGAATTGGCCTAGGAAAAGAAACAAAAAGGATGAGTAAAAAAAAAATAGTAGTTTTAGAAAATCTTTCATCTATCTATCTATCTATATATTGTATCCTCCTAACCTTAACCCTTACCTGGATACATCATTAACATCTATTTAAGTTTGCCACATTTGATGATCAAAGAAGAACCTCTTTGTATTTCTCAATCACCGCTTTCTTTCTTTCTTTAATGAGTCAGTATACGCCTTATTCATCTTTCATCTGACTTACTCTTCTTCATAACTCTGATAATTGGCACAGCTTCTCAATGCTCACGAGCCATACATCAAGTGTGTAATATAAACACAGACACTTTCATTTTGTCTAGGCTAATGAACCAGGGCTATTGAGTTTCTTTGGATGCTTTTCCCAGGTGTTCTTTTTCCATTACCAATCATTGAGCCGTATCCTTTCTAATATAGATAGTCCAAAGATATATTGCATATTTATGTGGGTTGATTTTTACTATTAACTGATATAATAGCTTACCCGCCCTGCTTTGTCTACAAATAGGTCTACTTATGTCCTTGAATCTTGTGCTGATGGAGAATTTCAACACAGAATATGTGCAGCTACGAGTTTTACTCATAAGAAAATAAAACGATTGCATTTTGTTTTTTTGCTATATGTCTTTAATGATTCGTTTTAACTTGATTAACTTGATTGAATTCATTGACTTGATTGAATTCATTGACTTGATTGAATTCATTGACTTGATTGAATTCATTGACTTGATTGAATTCATTGACTTGATTGAATTCATTGACTTGATTGAATTCATTGACTTGATTGAATTCATTGACTTGATTGAATTCATTGACTTGATTGAATTCATTGACGATTGAATTCATTGACTTGATTGACTTGATTGAATTCATTGACTTGATTGAATTCATTGACTTGATTAACTTGATTTACTTCATTGACTTGATTGAATTCATTGACTTGATTAACTTGATTTACTTCATTGACTTGATTGAATTCATTGACTTGATTAACTTGATTTACTTCATTGACTTGATTGAATTCATTGACTTGATTAACTTGATTTACTTCATTGACTTGATTGAATTCATTGACTTGATTAACTTGATTTACTTCATTGACTTGATTAACTTGATTTACTTCATTGACTTGATTTACTTCATTAACTTGATTGAATTCATTGACTTCATTGACTTGATTAACTTGATTTACTTCATTGACTGGATTAACTTCATTGACTGGATTAACTTCATTGACTGGATTAACTTGATTAATTTGGCTTTCAAATTTTCAGACTTTCTTCAGGAATGAAGATTATGACTTCTTACTTATCCCAAACCTCCTGCTAGACAAAAATGGAAGGATGAGGAAAGAGTTGGAACCCGAACCACCGTCTCCAAGACGACAGTCCAGAGCGCATACCAAAGACTAGGCAGCTATGTGGTTTTATTTATTTTTAAAAAAACAGCGAATGGTCAACAGACATATGACTAAAGAACATTTACGTTTGATATTGTAAACTTCTATAACAACTTGTAATGTTTGAATACATCTGAACAGTGACGTTTGTGATTGGTATCCCAAGCATTAGAAGGCCTGTTGATGTGTATCTGATCAATACGTTACAGTCTCTCATCCAAGGCATGAACGAGACAGAGAAAACGGAAACAGTTCTGATCGTCTGTATAACAGAGGTATGCACTTTTGGTATAACTGAGGTATGCACTTTTGGTATAACTGAGGTATGCACTTTTGAAAGTATTTACGTAGGGACATTCTGAGTTTATCATGGTCCCATGTTGTCAGCACAATGGCCACTTGTCCATTGCCATTAAAAGTAGATCTATAATCAATATACTTTGTGTAGTCAACATTGCTTACAGTTATGTCATTATAATGTTGGTGACATTTTACATAAATACATACATAATTTGGAAAAAGAAAAAAGTTAGTGTAGTGTTTTGTTAGGGCAGCAACTCCAAGCAAACAATTCCACAGAGCATTAACAACAAACTTCTTTGTTTATTTGTGATAGCAAACCATGAAGAAGAAAAACAAGAATCCAATGTATATGTTACGATCATCAATAGTGCTAGATGTTACAATTAAACTTGATGTCAAGATGTCACGTTGAAGCACAATCAATGATGGTAATTGTCGAGGATCTTGAAATCGTCTTTTAATACGATGATCGTATAAAAGTAGCTAGATCTAGTTGATAATACGATCATTCAGAATGTTGACAGTTGATAAGAGGATCATCTAGAAGTTGCCAATCGCTAAGTCGATCTAAGTATGTTACTATATTCAATGAAGAACTTCTCTTCGTCTAAAACAAATGCTTTACTTCAAAACTTGGAAAAGCTATTCACAAATAATTACAATGTTTAAATGTACTTGGATAGAATATACTTGGATAAGTATAATTCTGCTAAATAAATGATCTACACAATAATGTAAAATATACATCTGAATCCTAACACGTTCCGTACGACACTAACTAAAAATCTAGAATCCTTTCCCGGGTATAGCGTTGTCACATGTCTAACATCCCCTCGTTGCAATGCCAACCAATAAATGCAGCTCAATGTACAATAATTAATATTTCAAAACCAATCACATTTATTTCCAAACATGATCCTGCTGCGTGATGGAAAATTTCCCCGAGGTAGCTAAAATTCTGCCGACAAGCTAAATATAGATACAGTGTACGTGACAGTATACATTGACTTTCCCAGTAAAGTGTTTGCATTTAGTTTATTCTGGGGTTTACTAAGAAAGTCTTCTTTTTATAAAAACCAAACATGCTCTACTTTTGCTCTATTTATATAAAAACACACGAAGCTTAAAGTTATAAATAACATATTTATTCAACATTTTTTTAAAATAAAGTTTTTATTTAACAATGCTTACTGTTCACACATGGATCATTCTTAAATGAAATAAAAACAGTGTTCTTTTTGTTTTGTCTAAACAGCCATGGAACATATCGTACGAGAAAAAGATTATTTTAGACATAATACAGAAGTAAGATTTCTTTCAAATGTTTCTTTTATGCTATTTTAATTTATACGGGTAGCATATTGCCAACATTCTATCTTTAGAGAACTTTAGACGGTTAATATTGTTGATGTGTGTTTTATTTAGGTTGCACCAATCGGTGTTTGGGAGTAACATCCCTTGTAACTGTTGTTGTCAACCAAGATGGCGTTAGATTAAACAGCTGATTTCATGTCTTATAATTTATATCCAGAGTCTTGTTATTATTCGTTCATGTTAATCAACATGGTGGCAGCGGTAACAAGAATTATATTTAGATTTATATCAGTGATATAAAACTAGTTAAATTAAAAAAAAAAAAAAGATCTAAAGTGTAGATCTAGAATCTAGTAGATTCCAGAGTCTCAGTCTAGAGAGCAGATATAGAGACTAAGAGAGGCTCGGGGTTATTCAGTTACGGTAGATATACTATAGTAAAGTTTTAATTGAAGATGGCAGAAGGTCTACTTAAACCACCAACAATGTTAAATGTGACTGAAAGTAATGTCAGTGAAAACTTTCGTCAATGGAGAAGACGAGTGGAACTGTTTCTGTTAGCAATAGGAGCTGAAGAAAAACCTAAAATCAGACAAAAAGCAATAATACGACATTGTGCTGGACCTCAGGCCCAAGAGATTTGTGAGCAGTTGCAGTAGGATGAGAATGAAGACGTGAACGACCCGCAAATATTACTAAAGAAATTACACGACTATTGCAACCCCAGAAAAAATGAAGTTCTGGAAAGTTTCAGATTTTGGAACATAGAAAAGGTGTCATCCTGTGATGTGTTCATTACGCAGCTTAGAGCTCAAGCCGAAAAATGTAATTTCAAGGAAAAGGATAGAATGATTAGAGACAAAATCGTATTCTCCATGGAGAAAAGACTGCAGGAGAGATTATTGAATCACGATGATCTTACATTGAAGAAGTGTTTAGATATATGTCAAACATATGAGCAAACTGCAAAAGGATTGGCAGAGATAAATAAGGAAACTGTTGTGAAGATAGATAAGATAGAACAAAAGAAAACTGACAACAGAAACAACCTAATAGATTGCTGGTTTTGTGGAGGCAGACATGCAGTGAACAGAACATCATGTCCGGCTTGGGGAAAAATTTGCAATAAATGCAAAGGTAAAAATCATTTTGCAGTGAAGTGTAAAACTAAGAATAAAATACATATGCATAACGCTACGGATGAATTTGACCAAGAGGAACACTTAAACTCAATAAATGTGTTAAACATCAATAGGGACAGAATGACAGCTCTATTCATGATAAATGGTCAACAAATAAGATTTCAACTGGACACAGGAGCTGATGTTAACATTATATGTAAGAAATATGTAAAAAAGACCCAAATTAAGAAAACTGTTCAAACATTAACATTGTGGAATAATTCCAAATTAAAAACAGAGGGCACTGCTAACTTAATAATAACGAATCCTAAAAACAAAAAGAACTATTAGGTAACATTCACAGTTGTAGAGAACCACTATCAATGCTTATTAGGCCGTAAAACATGCCAAAGTTTAAGTCTGATCACATTAAATGAAGATAGATTCATATCACAAGTAAACACTATGGATTGTCATCTGGGAGATTTAGGTGAAACGTCATTAACTGTCAATGAGAACATAGCTCCGGTGGTATCACCTTGTCGTAATATACAATTTGCATTTCAAAAGAAAGTGGAAGCAGAAATAGAGACATTAGTAAAAAGGAAAATATTAATTCCTGTAAATGAACCAACAGATTGGGTCAGCCAGATGGCTGTGGTTCAAAAGCCAAATGGGGATTTAAGGATCTGCATTGACCCAAGACATCTTAACACTGCTTTAAAAAGAGAACATTATAAGTTACCAACTTTGGAAGCTGTAATGCCACAGTTCCTAAATGCTAAAATATTTTCTAATTTAGATGTAAAGGAGGCGTACTGGCATGTACGTCGAGATGAAAAGTCTAGTCTACTAACAACCATGATCACACCTTATGGGCGGTACAGATGGTCAAGACTTCCTTTTGGACTAAGTGTAAGTGGAGAAATATTCCAGAAGAAGTTAACAGAAGCATTGTTGGGATTAGAAGGATGCATTAATGTGGCTGATGATATCGTGATTGTGGGATGTGGGCAGTCTAAAGAAGAAGCAGAAAAGGATCACTCGGACAAACTGAAGAGATTAAGAGAGAGATGCAAAGAGAAGTGCATTAAATTAAATGAAACAAAAACAGTAGAGAAACAAGACCAGATAAGTTTCATGGGACACTGCATTAGTGTGCAAGGCATAAAGCCTGACATAAAGAAGATCAAAGCTATTCTGGAAATGAAGAAACCAGAAAATAGCCAGGAAGCAAGAAAATTATGTGGAATGGTGCAGTATTTGTCAAAATTTTTTAACAATATAGCCGAAGTGTCTCAACCATTAAGAGAACTAACAAAGAAAGATTGCAATTTTAGATGGTCTGAAAAATGTGAAGAGGCATTCAACAAGATAAAAACAATGATTACAAATACTCCAGTCCTTACCTTCTACAACCCTGACAAGAAACTTGAAATACAAGTGGACAGTAGTCAACATGGACTTGGAACTGTACTAATGCAAGAAGGACAACCATTAGAATTTGCCTCTAGAGCATTGACACCAACTGAAAAACGGTGGGCTCAGATTGAAAAAGAACTACTTGCCGTTGTTTTTGGGCTAGAAAGATTTAATCAATATACATTTGGAAGAAATGTCATAATAATAAATGATCATAAGCCGCTTGCAAACATCTTAAAGAAGTCTCTAAACCAGGCTCCAAGAAGATTACAAAACTTGATGTTGAGGAGCAATCCTTATGATTTCTCATTTCAGTGGGTAGAAGGAAACAGTTTACACATTGCTGACACATTATCACGACTGTGCAATCAAGAGGAGAAGCAAGATGAAGTTTTTAACATATGCCAGACACAAATTGTGGATATACCGGATCCGTTATTAGAAAGAAGAAAACAATAAACAGACTTAGATGACACATTAAGTAAATTATCAAAGCAAATTATGAATGGATGACCTCAAAGAAAACAAGATTTAGACAACAGGATAAAACCATATTTTGATTTTGCTGATACTTTAGGACTTAGTAATGGAGTAATTTTGAAAGGAGAAAGGGTAGTCATACCTTTCAGTATGCGTCAAGAAATGAAGATTAGTAATGGAGTAATTTTGAAAGGAGAAAGGGTAGTCATACCTTTCAGTATGCGTCAAGAAATGAAGAATAACCTGCATACAGCATACATTGCATATGATGGAATGATGAGGAGGGCCCGACAAACGACGTTCTGGCCAGGCATGGCTGATGAAATAAAGCAGATGGCAGAGACATGCACTGCTTGTCAAGAAAGAAAACCTATGAACCAGAGAGAAACACTTATACAACATGATGAAGGAAATGTTCCATGGGAAAAAGTTGGAGCTGACCTGATGGAAGTGGATGGAAGACAGTATCTAATTACTGTTGACTATTACTCTAATTTTATCGAGTATGATTATCTTTCAACAACAACATCTCAAGATGTGATTAGATAATTGAAAGGACAATTTGCTCGTTTTGGTGCTCCAAAAATGTTAATAACAGATGGTGGTCCACAATTTAGTTCAAATGAGTTTTTGAAATTCACAAGGCGATGGGACATCAATCACATCAGATCAGATCCTGGTTATCCGAGAACAAATGGGAAGGCGGAAGCTGCTGTAAAGATAATGAAGAGTTTAATACTGAAAACTAAACACAATGGTGATGATCCATATGAAGCATTACTGGAACTCAGAAATACACTGTGGCAATGTACCGGATTTAGCCCAGCTGAAATGTGTCTCAAAAGAAGTCCTCGGACATTGATTCCCAGCACTTCAAAGTGTTTAAAGGAACATGTTGTAGCTGAGAAGAAAGAAATTTACAAACAACAAGTTAAAAGACAATATGATAAGCAAGCTCGGGATTTACCAAAACTCCATCCAGGGCAAACTATTTATTACCAAAACCCAGGTCAAACAGGATGGTATCCTGGAATGATCAGGCGACAACTATCTCCAAGATCTTATAAGATCAAGGGAGATAATGGAGGACTATACATACGCAACAGATTTCATATTAGGCCGAGGAAAACTATTTTGAAAGACACTGACACTGATGTCTATGATGGGAATGTCTTGGATGATGATGATGATAATGAAAGGCCAGATTTCTCTGATAACTGTTCTCAGCATGCATCACAGTCTGAAGTAGTTTCTCATGTACCAGACAATAATTGTGATAGAAATAAGCCAGCAAGAATTAGCACTCGAGAAACAAATAGACCTGTGTGGCATATGGATTATGATATGTACTAAGAATTTTTATGACAATATTAATATTCATGTTGAAATATTTATTCTATATGTGACACACTCTCAATTGAAATTGATTGTTATTTTTAGTTGTTATAATATTCATAAAATAAGATGAGTTATTAATGTTTGTTAATTTAATTACAAATATTTCTGTTATGTTTTGTTAGCTATAGAAAGGGAAGGATGTTGATGTGTGTTTTATATAGGTTGCACCAATCGGTGTTTGGGAGTAACATCCCTTGTAACTGTTGTTGTCAACCAAGATGGCGTTAGATTAAACAGCTGATTTCATGTCTTATAATTTATATCCAGAGTCTTGTTATTATTCGTTCATGTTAATCAACAAATATCATTAAAAAATAAAAAGCATGGTTAGCATTTAGTAAGTGGAATATATGGGAAATTGAGTTCTCTGATGACGAAATGAGATATTTGCTATGGATAGGTGTATCATTTTAATTTGGCTTTCAAACAAAGAAACTACAAACTGAAACTCAATTTACTTATGTTTAAATTTAGGTTTAATAGTTAAAATATATTTAATTAGACTGTTAGGCCAGAGAATGCCGACCACGTCCTCTAAAACTGCCCAAAACAACCCAATAGAAAGAAAACTATATGGAGAGCTCCCTGATTTGGAAACCACTGCGCAGTTCATCTCATGTATTGGTCTAGTCATCTGAACACTCCAACATAACAATGAGAATGAAGAAGAAGAAGAAGACTGTTACGTCTGATGAATCTCTTTTCATTGCAAGTTCTTTATGTTAAATGACAATAAACATCTGCAGGACATCAGTTGCATATTAAAAAAGCTTTCTTACTCTATCCGATAACCAAATGACTATCTTCCACTGTTAATTCTGTTTCTATTCCAAGATAGTCATATCAGCCCAACACTTTCCCAAACTAAGTCTGCTCAATACTGTACAATTCTTGATATGGCCCTCTTAGGCCGTAATTAAATATGGCTATTCCACTTATGCATGTATAGGCCACAATTAAATTGACAAAAGTTTTAAAACTTTCTAAGAAGAAAGTGTACTTGAAAACTTGTACACTGTAAATTGTAGACATAGTGCATGGACTTGATTTAGATTTCATCGTTCTCTATTTAGATTTCCCAAAGAGCTAGATTCAGGACTTTTGGAAGTTATAGCTCCACAAGCTGGGTACTACCCAGATCTAAGCCTACTAAAAGCAGGTCTGGGGGATTCACATGAAAGAGTGAAGTAAGTCATTCATTCAACTGGATTGTAGATTGAGACAAATCTAGTAGTTTTTATTATTATTATTTTTTTTACAAAGCTTTTATCAACTTATTCTGTTTGTCTGTCTGGTAAAACGTTTACCCGGTTACGCTATTCTGCTTCAATGTGGCACTCAGGTGGAGACGATCACTAGAGGAAGTGGTTAGGCTAAATGCATGGGCGTAGCCGGGGGGGGGGGGTCCTTGGGGGTTCAAACCCCCCCCCCCCTCCAAATGAAATCCCCCCTGCAGGGGGGGGGGGGGTCGGAATTTAGTGACTGATTTTTTGCTCTGATTTTGTTTATTTTAGGTGAGTTTAAAACCCCTTACAAGGGTTTTTTGAGTTTGATACCCCTGCCAAGGGGGTTTGAGTTTAAAACCCACTTCTAGGAGGGGTTCGAGTTTAAAATCCCCTACTGGGGGGTTTGAGTTTAAAATCCCCCATACCAGGGTTTTTCGCATTTAAATTCCCCTCTTCTATAAAACAAAACAAAAAAAAATGCAAACGACAATCCCCCAAATTTCACGAGCATAGTTAAGGAAGATTTTGATTTTTAAACTCCTTCCAAAATTATGATAAACCCCTTTTCAATATGAAAAAAGAAAATTACTCACTAAAATTATATGAGCTTAGCCAAAGGGGTTTTGAGTTAACCTTCACCCACTCTTCAGTAGATTTTGAAGCTAAAAAATATAAAATAAAAATTCCCCCTCACCCGAAAAAAAAATCCTGGCTACGCCCATGGCTAAATGAATAGCAAAACAAAACTCCTGTGGGAGAGTCCCAGGGAATGCGAGAGCTTTCCCATTGCACGGTGCGGAGTTGAAAGAGAGCTTCCACGTTATTGTCGATAATCCATGCGCCGTTCCTCGAGGGACCGTTACATTAAAGGCGAGTCCTGCACGGTTAGCCTGATACAATTTAGGAAAATGGCATTCTAGTTCATGCGCCCGGATATATCGGAAATAGCAATGTTTTACATAAACATCGACTTGGATTTCTTCCAGACAGAACGGTTCGGTCATATTGAAAGACCACAAGATCTGAAAGGGAACTTTATTTTACTCACATTCAACATCTAGCAATCTAAAACATTATTCAGAATCAAACGTAATTTTATCAATATCCATAAACACTAAGTAAATGTTTGTCTAAGAGTGGCTTCTTTAATCCACATAGCGTTGATCTCTCTAGCTTTTCCCCCCAAATAGATGGAGATCCAAACAGAATCTGGACTATGCGTACTTAATGTTATACTCCTGGAAGAGAGGTTCTTACTATTTACAAGTAAGTAATCTCTGAATCAGTGTTGTGATAATTTCTTTATTAATCTTGTCATACTCCCGTATTTAATGTTGTGATAACAGTTAATGTTGTTATTACTTAGTTAACGTTGTGATAATCTCTTACTAAATGTTGTCATAATCTCTTACTTAATGTTGTCATAATCTCTTACTTAATGTTGTGATAATTTCTTACTAAATGTTGTCATAATCTCTTACTAAATGTTGTCATAATCTCTTACTAAATGTTGTGATAATCTCTTACTTAATGTTGTGATAATCTTTTACTTAATGTTGTGATAATCTCTAATTTAATGTTGTGATAATCTCTTACTAAATGTTGCGATAATCTCTTACTAAATGTGATAATCTTTGGGTTCATGCTGCAATAAATTTACTTATAATCTCTGAGTAAATCTAACACCTATTGTTATGAAATGTTTTGAAAAATATATGCTTAAACTACTTGTAGCAAAAGTCAATAACAGCCTAGACCCTCACCAATTTGCATACAAAGCAGCTAGAGGAACTGAGGATGCCATTCTATTGCTTTTGGACCAGCTTTATAAGCATCTTGATATACCCAAAACATATGGACGAGTCCTCTTCGTAGATTTCTCCTCGGCTTTTAATACCATACAGCCACATCTAATGATAAACAAACTCAGTAACTTAAATGTAAGCCCTTACGTACAAGCATGGGTTCTAAACTTTTTAACCCAACGACCCCAGTATGTTAAAGTCAACAACACCAAATATTCAACTCGAGTACTATGTACGGGTGCTCCACAAGGTTGTGTACTTTCTCCTGTACTATACACTCTTTACACTAATGACATAAGAAGCATCTATGACTCAGTTAAACTCATTTGATTCGCTGATGATACTGCCATAGTCGGTCTTATTTCAGGAGAAGAAACTCAGTATCGAAGCTAGATAGTAGAGTTTACAAACTGGTGCACCGACAACTTTCTAGAACTGAATGTCACAAAAACTAAAGAACTTATAATAGATTTTAGAAAGAAGAAAAAAACAAACTATACGTGAACTGCAAATAAACACTACCTCTATAGAACAAGTAAACGCATATAAATATCTAGGCGTTATCATCAACAACAAGCTTTCATGGGAAGACCACCTTGGAATTCTGACAAAGAAAACAGCCCAGCGATTTTTTTTTTCTATACAAACTCAATAGCTTTAAACTTAACAAGAAGATCCTTGAGACTTTTTACGGCGCGACTATACAAAATCTGCTAACATACGGAATAACTTGTTGGCAAGGCAACGCCTCATCTCAACTGTTACGTCTAGAAAACATATTAAAAAAGCATCGAAAATGACACTCACAACATTGCCACATTTAAAGGAACTTTTTGAACAAAAGTGCCTAAGAAAAATCGAAAAAATCATGGAAGACAACGGCCACCCGCTCCATCAGAACTACGTCAGGTCTTCGCAAAGTGGGCGACTGCTGTCAATCAAAACAAGAACGGAGCGGTACAAAAACTCGTTCATACCTCATTCGGTCAGACTCTATCACCGCCACTCATTGATCAGGGAACATGAAATGCACCAAGATACTTGTGTGTAGTCGCTGAATGAACTCTTTATGTTGTCTGTTGTATTTATGTGTATTTTTCTGTTGTGTTGTCTTTATATGAGAAAAGAGTCTTTGTAATCACAACAAATTTCCGTAAGGATCAATAAAGCAGTCAGTCTTAATCTTAATGGAATACAATAGACATTTAGTAAGATTTGTTTAAATATAGGATTTATAATGTTTATTTTCTCATGGAAATCTCCTTTTTTTTACAAAACTTATGTCAAATCACTCTGTCTTTCTGTCTGTCTGCCTGGTAAAAAAATATGTTCTACCACACAATCTTGGATCAAGTTGAAACTTCACACAATTATTCATTGGCTTGGACAAAACATGAAGACAATAGTAGATGTCATACTGTTTGTTTGATTATACAGAGGATGTTTGTGTACTGGAGTAAGCCAAAAGTGTCGAGCATACAGAATAAAAATAGTATTAAACTAAAAAGTTAATGAATACATACAAATCTTGTTTAAAACTATATTTAATCTCATTAATGAATGAGCTCTTTTTAGCCTACCAACTGTGCTACCAACAGTGCCTCTCTACACTTTTCTTTTGTGTGTTTGAGGCCAATAAGAACGCCACGAAAATGACAATGCCATAGAACTTTGAAATCATTCCGTTTACAAACATCGGGGTTTGATAAGAATATAAGAAACGTATAAACTAGCTTTAAGGTCTGGTCTAACATTCTAATCATGTTTGATATTTACTCTTCCCTCCACTAGTTGGAAGATGACATTCAGGCTTCACCTGGCTTTATTGGGGGAATGAAAAGTGCCATACTTGGAAATTACGGAGACTGGTTTCTATTGCAATTTTCAACGTTAGGATTTATAGGTAACATCTGGCAAGTTTTTTTTTAGTTTCTTTTGCACACACACACACACAGAGAGACACATACACACAGATATATACAATTTGCCATCATTTGGGGGGCGGGGGGCTTGACCTTTTTAGGGGCCCCTGCATTTTGACATTCGACATCATGACATGAGATAATGGCGTAGTATTTAATAATTAATTTTAAAAAATATATTCAAACACTCATTAGGGGGTTCCACTAAAGTTGGGACCCGTGGATTTTAAATTCTCCCCATCCCCCACCATAACTACGCCACTGTATGTATGTGTGTGTGTCTCACACTCTACAAATAGAAATTTTACCTACAAAAACATAAATTGAGGAAGAACTAACTCTAAACGTTCAATTCTCTTTGACTATCTCCCAATAGGTCGATTGTTCAAGTCCCAAGATGTTCCGAAAGTCATGGAATTTTTATTTATGTTTTATGCCAGCAAGCCTTGCGATTGGTTGTTAGAAGACTTTCTCAGAGTTCGAATGTGTGGCCATGGTGATATATGGGTAAGTAACTGTTATTTCTACGTAACAACTATAACACATACACACACACACATATACATACATATACATGCATACATACATATATATGATACATACAGATGTAGTCTGTTAATTGATAGGGGAAATTTTTAGAGGACATATATCTTTGATTAATTCTATCAACTGCTTTAATTTCACATTTAACTCTAGTCTTTGTTTTTATTATGACGATATTGCTTCTATACTTTAAAACCTAAATACACACAGAATCTTGCCTCATATACACCAAATCCCTTATTATAACTCTGATGGTCAGTGCTTACATGACTTACTATAAACAGGTAGTATACATTTTTAAATCAACTCCTAATTTGTATTCAAACAATATGTAAATGTAAATAAAAATTCATATTTATTTTTCATTATTATTAACAATAATAAATAATATAGATAAAAAGTGGCGAAATAGAAAATTGATTAATAGCATCAATAGTCATTAAATACATACATACATTTTAACAATAGAAAGATTGTTTTACCTTTACATGGAAGTTGGCCATATGCTAAAATGGACATTACCGATACTCAGTAATAAGAAAAATACAATATATTTGTTATTTCCCATGTGTTCATTAGATGGCACCAAATTGTAATGGTAAATCAAAATTTAAAAAAGAGATCTTTCTAAAATAATGTGCTGTTACGCAGCACAAGTATAGGTGCAACATTTCAGAACGATGTGAGAATGAAAAGTTGTCAAACTAAATTATTCCTATTTTTGACTATGACAAAAGCTAGTCACTTAGTGTTAGGAATTGGAAGACTGTGGTAAGATCTAGTCACTTAGTGTTAGGAAGTGGAAGACTGTGGTAAGATCTAGTCACTTAGTGTTGGAAGTGGAAGACTGTGGTAAGATCTAGTCACTTAGTGTTAGGAAGTGGAAGACTGTGGTAAGATCTAGTCACTTAGTGTTAGGAAGTGGAAGACTGTGGTAAGAACCAGGAGCAGACTGGCTTTATGGGCAAACGGGCAAATGCCCGGTGGGCCGGCACCAAATGGGCAGGTCTGGTAGCGACCAAAGAATTTTTAAAAAATGCTGACAACTTTTAATTAACTTTTTACAATTATTTTGTTTGAAATTCAACAAGAATATAAAAAAAACTTGACACTATACACCGTACGTATTATCATTTGTAAAACGTTAGACCGTAATTTTTATAATGTACGAGCAGCATGGACCTCAACACTGCTTTGATGTCTGCAAGGCAGTTCTAGGCTGTGTTTGGCCTAATCATTTTGCTGGTCGGCATGGACGTTTGATGGCACTCCCATTGGTTTTGCTCCTTTCCTCCCCCTTTTGATGGTTCCATTGACAATGTTAATGAAAAAGAGGGATGAGAGAGTTTAAGTTAGAAAACATTGATTTAATGCATTGATTTATAGGGGCGACTATTAGCTCTTTAACAATACTGAATAGAAATTAACTTGAACACACACAGCCGCAAAAATGCAAACCACACAACTTATTCACAGCTCTATTCGGATATAGAGTTCTTCTTTCAGCGATTTGTTACAATATAGTAAGCTTTTTTTTTTGTTTATTTTTAATAACAGATCTAAAAATACTACAATTTAGCTTACACACAATAAAAATTATTGTTGGATGTTTTTAAAAAAGCAAATCTAGATCTACATCTACAGTATACATATTCATTATTTTTTCTATTATAATTAATGGCAAACTTGTGCTTAGTATGAAGTCATTAATGACGGAAATTCTTATAATAATTGTCTTGTTTTTTATAGCTCTGTCACATCCAATATTTAATGAAAGGAGATTTATATTTATATTTTAAATAATGGGTCATGGTATATTCATATACGATTCTCATTTCTGAGAATGTACAAGGACGAACCAAGTGCTTTTTACATTACATAAGTGCCTCTCTAACCATTCAGCGTTCTTTAATCTTTTAATGGAATGGGTTGCCTGAGTCAGACAGGAAAACCAACGACTTAGCATAGTTTATATCACAGAAAAACATGCATGACTAGATTGACACATGAAAAGCTTCGGACGTAATTATCGTATAAAATATAAAAATACCAAAAAGTTTCCAAAACATTAAATAATTTATTCATTTCAAAGTCATTAATGCTGCTATTGAATTTTTTTTATAGTTTTCAGACCACATACACGTATAAATAAAATACATTGCGAAATCTTACGCAGGCATACATCCAGTTTTTGATGCGCTATCAAACTTTATTTATTTTGAAGAGAATTAGGCTTACACATATAATATGATGCATGGGCGTAGCCTGGGGGGGGGGGGGGGCGGAATCAAACCATCAATTGCTTCAGACCTCATTGTCTTAAAGGGAATCTTTACTAAGGAGGATGTTGCAACTAAGGAGGATGGTGAGCTTCATTAATTAAGTGCAAGTATAGCAGATTTGATTTTTGAATATTCTAGGGTACAAAAACACGTTCGAAAGAATGAAAGGTCAGAATGTAATGAAGATTAATTACATACACACACTCACACACACAAACACTCATGAAAAGATCCTGGCTACAACATCGACATGCTATTTGTGGGCAGATTTATATGTTAATGTCCGGGCCGATTTTGATACCCAGTCTGCCGCTGGTAAGATCTAGTCACTTAGTGTTAGGAAATGAAAGTGTGATAAGATCTAGTCACGTAGTGTTAGGAAATGAAAGTGTGATAAGATCTAGTCACTAAGTGTTAGAGTCTGCGGGACTGCAGTAAGATCTTGTCGTTTTAAACAAAGCAAAAGTAGGCAATTAATTTAAAAATGGTGACGGAAGTTTTTTTTGTTTTTTTTAAACTATTGTTTTTAAAAAATGTTAACAGTTTTTTTCTACTATCTCCCATTTGCTTAATTTTTAAAAATGTCACTGACCTACAAATAATTGCTGCTTATAATATTTCTCCAGGCCTATTGCATCCATAAGATCCGGAGTGTTGCACGTCTAATTACACCCACTCTCTTTCAACATGAAGGCTTTCATTCTTCTTTTTCTGGCAATGTCAATAAATTAAAGGTTCATATTTTTTGTTTATTGTGTTTTTTTTAAAACCTTTACTTACATCACAGGTGTAAATGTGATATATATTTGGGTTATTTTGATATGTCATTTCATAGAGTCTATTTTAGAGAATTTGTACTTTCAATATACATTTTTATGGTAGTAATTAAAGGAAAATTAACTATAAGACTTGCATTATGTTTTCTAAGAAGAATTCTTTTTCATTGCGTTAAAAGCAATCATGTCATCTCTAATTAGAGAATAATGTAGGCTCATACATCAAATATCTAAGCTGGATGCCACGCTGTCTTGGGTCTTAACACTACACAAAAACATAGTGAAATATTTTGAAAAGTATTTACTAAAACTTAAGTTTTTAAAAACATAACCTATATAAACTAACATACAGTGTCTTATCTGTCCCTTGAATTTCATCATAGGAGTTCTGTGACTGTTCATGCAAACAAATCTCTCCATTTTTCCAGGCCAGCAGCTGTTCTTAGCAGGACATCAAGAGGTCCATCCTTTTACGTTGTCCAGCTAGCTTTTCATTGGACGACCCTTTCTTCGTGCTCCCTCCACTGTACTTTAAAGAATGACTTCTGATAGTGAGTCATGTCTTACAATATGACCTTATAATAAACAAGATATAAATTATGTTGAAACTGCAATGCCGTTTTATTCTGATTTTTTCTTGTTTATAACTCCTGGGACTAGCAGCGTTTACATGAGCCATTTTATTTCTATTATAGTTATGGTCATCATTTAAAATGCCAATTTTTTATTGAAGCTGGTCATTTTATATTTTTACAGGATAAATCTTTTGGGACAGGTGCTACAAAAATATTTTTTAACCCTCCACTGTCTGGTATCATCAATAACCTGCAGACATATTCCAAGTATGATATCTATGCTTTGTACAATGGTGATGACATCTTCTGGGGAGGCAATCCTAAAGCTGGAGATGTCATTGATTTCATATTTGACCATCCTGTTCCTTTAGCAAGGTAAAAATCCCAAAATTCAAAATCCCACTCTTCACCAAGATTCAAAACCAGGACCCCAGTTTCAGAAGCCAAACTCTTAACCACTCAGCCACTGTGAAATTAAAAGTAGCCAGCATTACACTTCGTCTTGTTTCTATTTCCACAATCTACTAAGCAATGTCAAGGACACTAAGTTGAACTTCAATTTTTCTAGCCACCTAAAAGCTACAAATGGAGTTTGATTTTGCCGTGCTAAAAAATACTCAAAAATAGTCATATAGCATAAAAAACTACGTAGCTTATCAACACTTCCTGTATTTGCTACACCGGATACACCAAATAGCAACGTATTGTTTTTCTGCCATTAATAAAAATCACTAATAGAACTGGTGTGTCTTTTCAAAGCCTTCTGTTCAGAGCCTCATAGCTGCAACGATCATTTTATGGTGTCGTAAGATAAAACATCTTTCTGCCTATTCTACTATGTTTATTTCTAAACGTATTTATTATTATACTATTATTACTTTATTTATTATATGCCAATAAAAAAGGTTTATATGTGCTTAACAAATCTAAAAGTTATAAAAGAAACAAGAGATAAACAAATACATCGGCTAATGACTAACAGGAGGCGTGGCGGCTGAGCGGTAAAGCGCTTGGCTTCCCTGGGTTCGAATCCTGCTGAAGACTGGGATTTTTAATTTCGGGATCTATGGGCGCCTCTGAGTCCACCCAGCTCTAATGGGTACCTGACATTAGTTGGGGAAAAGTAAAGGCGGTTGGTCTAAAGTTTTTAAAACTATACATTTTTTAAAGCAATGAATATTTTTTGCGCACTTTTGGTAAACTTAGAAGTTATTTTAATTCTTCAGTTGGCAACAGTGATCTTTCATTATGTCATCCTTGACATTGTTCTTATCTTATATATTACAGGCGTTACTTCAACAAAGAAGATAATTTCGTCCTATTTACTTCACAATCTCTCCCAATCTTCCTCTTTTCCTATCTAACGCTTTTTTATTAAGAATACTTTTAATCGTCGCAGGGGCGTACCTAGTGATTTGGGGACTTGTCCTCTTGAGGGGACCGGCATTTTGACATTCGACGACATGACATGAGGTTATGTGTTCTTAATACATTTATGTCTAAATTCAAAATTAACAAAAAATAATCATTAAGACTATTTTAATGAATAATGCCCCTGTTTATAAATGAGATAATGCACAAGTAACAAATCTCAATTCATATTGCCTCTTGACGTGCTTTCTGTGCAGCAAAGGCATCTATAACATCATCTAGATCAGTGCTGTCTTGTATTTTTAACTCCAAGTGAATAGCCAGACAGTGGAGTAATAGTTAGTATTTAATGTAAAATAAAATTAGGACATTCATTTGGGGGTTCCCACAGGGGGGACTTTCGCATTAGGACCCCCTAACCCTAACCCTACGCCACTGTATCGTCACCACATTTCTTCATATCTTGTGCTGTTAGTTTTGTACCACAGTTTATTGCTTTAAAGAATGTATACCGGATCTAAAAATCGAAACGTACACAAAACGTACATTACCGGTTTTTACTATGAAAATATCCTAAGTACATCTTAAGTAGCCAGAGTACAATAAGTACATTTCTAAGTAAAACACTAGAACTTCTCTAGAAGTCCATGTCCTGACCTATAATGTATATGTAAAAGATTCTTCTGATCCGTGGCGCCGGTAGGTGAGTGCGAGGAGTGCGGACCTCACCAATGACAACACTGTGTCTCAAACAGTTTGAAACGTATTCGTTGTCTTATGTTTAAACAAAAAAAGAACAGTATCCTATTTTATTGGAAACGTGTGTTTTTTCCCCGTCTTTGTTTTTTTAAAGAAGTGACAACATTAGATTATTGTACCGGATAATAACAATCCTAGCGACACCTGTGTCATGGGCTGAAACAAATACTATACAATGAACTTCTTACTTTCAGAATACATATTGAAAGTGGAAACAATGAACATCCAGGGGATATAATTAGAGAAGCGTCCTTGGAAATCTTGCCGGATGAGTTTGTAGATGGCGGCAATTTGACAAGAAAAACAACACCATTTAGTGAAAAAGAAAAAGCTGCGAATATCAAGAGATATGACTTTCTTCCTCAATTAAAGAAGCTCAATGACACCTATCATGTTCTTGGTACATTCAATTCAGATGGTGCATTCATCATGGATGTTCCTCCAAAGTATGGGAGAATTTTAATTCTTAGAATAGTTTTCCACTCCAATTCACAGACATGGGTTCTCATTAAAAAGGTAAGCTTTGGTAATAAATTAGAGAATATAATTTTTATTTCAAATATTTAAAAATATCTTATCTTATAAATTACAGACGTTTCTTCTAAAAAGACGATAATGTTGTCCTACGCGTATCCTTATGTTAATCTAGTCCAGCATGTTAATTAAAGACTTAAACTCTGCTAAGTCATTGGCATTGGTTTTCCTAGCTGTTTTATGCAACTCTTTCCATGCTCTTATCAGTCCAATGGAAGAAGGAAGACTGTGTGCGATTTCGTACTAGCATATGGGATAAAGAATTTGGCTTTAACCTTTTAATATTGCTAACTAAAAATTAAAATAAAAAGTAAAATACCTCCCACGTTTAGAGTGTACACCATAAGGGATGTAGTGGCAAGTAGATAGGTGGGACATGTTATATTCAGTAGATTAGGCTCTACCATTGTCAATAATGTCTACACTTTTTGTTTCTTTTTCCCAAACCCACCATGAATGGGACAGATGAACAAAGTGGCTTTATTGAAGTGTATAATGGAAACAATACAACCTATCTGTAATAGAGATTCTTTAGGCTTCATCAAAATGCAACTGTACCAGACCGAATAAACAAAAATTTTAACCCATGAAAACAAAACTGTTATTTTTTCTAGATATTTGGGTCATTATGGTAGATTCATTCAAAATGTGGAAGATCTTTAAGCCCCACCCTGTATAATAATTCTAAATACAAAAACTCTCTTTACATAAAAATGTTATTGCTTTTCTACATGTATTGAAATGCATATTTCTGTTTATTTTCAGATGAAGTTACATGTAAGATGAAATGAGTTTGTTTAAAATTCAGCTTGTTGTTCACTAGAATTCCGCCTTCCTGACTGTTACACTTTGAAAGCTTGTTTTCCCATGAAGCCTTTTTTCTTCTTCGTATTAAACAATGTTTATTGTGATATGTCCACATTTCCAGTTGAGCATATTTGTTCATTGTCTAGTCAGCTCATAATGGTCTGATGTTACCAGAAAAAAAAGAGGTAATGGGAAGTTCGCATTTAATTCCTAGATGTATTAAAGTGTGAAGAGTTAATCTGTGTAGAATGTCCACTGGTACACAGTTAACATGACCTTCATATCACACACACACACAAATAGACTACTGTGTTCCATGTTTGCTTGTTGGTGGTTTGAATGCGTTTTAAGTGCCCAAAACATTTTATGTATCAATGCCTAGGGCCCTAGGCCATGTTTTTATAATCTATTGATGTTTAAATTTTATAAGTTAAATTAAGCCTGAAGTTAAGATATTCGAATTTTTTTTTTGTCTGTGTAATAATGTTATTTCATTGCTATTTCATTTAGCATTAAGCGAACGTTTTTGGTCCTGATGTATGTTTTATCGGATTTCGATCGATCGAAAACACTTAAAAGAGAATTGCATTTAGTGAAAGAAAGGACAGGATGTTCAATTGTTTACTTACATTGAGTTTGCTAGGAACACGTCTTAGAAAATGGTGTATGCATATATACATAACCGTGTTTTGAAACTTTATCTTTGTAGTGGATGAGTAAATAAACTGAGTGTGATTTTATTACTACTCTAGCTGCCAGTATTAATGCTGGTATTAAACAATTGCTTTGGTCTGGGTTGGGGGGATTCAAACGGAAATCTTAGTGGTCTTGCTCTAAACAACTGACACCATCAGAAGGAAAATATCTGTCTCCTTTTCATGTGAAAATAAGAGTTTATGACAGATTTACATTTCATTTTCCACATTCCCACTCTTGGCCCTATGTACACGTAATGGCATGAATTGATGCTAGGATACACCTGAGATAGTACGGTAGGCTATCTGTAAAAAGTTCAAGAGCTTAAGATTAATTCAACTTGGATAATTTAATTAGCTTGTCATATTTTCTTTTTTAAAAAAAATTGGATCAAATACTTCTAATAAAAATCTATTTTATTTTTAAAAAATGAAACAGATGTTAGACATTAACCAAGCATCATACTGTTATCTTTTTTAGCGGCCCCGTAAGGGGAAAAAGACGCTATTAGGTTTGTGCAAAATGTCCGTCTGTCACACTCAGATCTCGAAAACTAGAAGTGATATGAAAAATATTATTTCATCATTAAATGCGGCTTGAAAAGCTTAGGTGCAACAGCTACATTTGGTTTCCTTAATAAAAATACACCAATTCTAAAACAATTACGTAAATGTAATGGAGGCAATGTTACAATATGCTAACAAAGATGGACTACTGTTGTGTATTTTTAGTATCACTAACTCAAATATATTTAAAAATGTACAGGAAAAGTTTACAACAAATATAAATAATAGTTAAAGATGTTTTTTCTGGTCAACTAGCTGATAAAATTAAAAGAAAACATTTATGTTTGTTTATAAAGGCTAATAATGCACTTTGTATGTAAATATCACATACATGTTTTTAAATGGACTTTTTATGCAGCGACTTTCGTGCAGTAGCGTAACGTCGCAACATGTCACAGTGTAAAACCAATTCCTTAAACTTTTTATAAAAATCAGATTTTATTTATTTTTTGTTAGTGAAAATAGAAGATTATTTTTGTGCGTTTTGTCTGTTGGTCGGTCTGTCCATCACGATTAGATTAACAAATAACACTAGAGGCTATTGTAAATCTGATTTAACCATTAATTTTTCATTCAGAAATATTGCAATCGTTTTAAGTATCTATAATAGATTGTTCCGGATGTTTTGTGAAAAACAAATCAATGCCAATGAATATTTGTTTGCTCTTCTTATATTAGATTTTATTTCCATGCTTAAACGTTGCAAGAAACACATGATTTTTAATATATTTTTCCGGTTTTTTAATGTAAATAGCATATAAATGCTAAATAAAAATATCTATACTGATTTATATTTCATTAACTATAAAGTTGTTCCGGATATTGTTTTATAAAAAATAAATTATGTCAAATGATTGTTTGAAATCGTATAATTGACTAATATTACACTTATATTCTTTGACTCTACGTCATTATAGCTTATTTATCAATTGTTCTGAATTTTTAACTTAAAACAAATTTATGTCAAAATTTTATTTTTTTCAAAATATTGACAATCGGTTATTTAGGATTTTAAAATAAGAAAATAATTTACTAGAAACGATTATTGAAAATCACTTTTTAGACTTATTTTACAGTTAATTTTCTTGCCGAAACATAATAACAGTTGTTTAATCGGTAAAGAATGTTTCGGATTTTGTTTCGAAAAAGAAATCGACCTACATTACCTTAATTTTCTTACAAATCATCGCCAAAAATGATCCAAATTTTATTTGAAAAATCTAATAACACTAATAAATGTTTGAAATCCCTCTTCTAATAAACGAAACAAATAATTTTCTCATTTACGAAAATAGGTTGTTCCAGATTTTTTATGAAAAATAGTTTAACTCTATTTATGTAAAATTGAATTTCTCTCTTACACTACATTTAACTTTCTTGCTAAAACGTTAGAAAATCTAATTATCTTTAATATTATGCTCCGATTTTTAAAGGAAAACAACTTCCTAACACAAATTTATGGTTTGAAAAAATCTCCATAAGTCTATGGTACATCTAATTTTCATAACAGACCATCCCACAAATTTAATTAACGGTATTTGATTATTAATCTGGAATTCTTATTTTCTCTCACTATAAATATATAAACATCCGGAACAATCTATTATAGAAACTTAAACCTAATACGATGTTCGGAAGGGAAATTAAATTTAAATCAGATTTTCAATAGCTTTTAGTCTTTTTTTTTTCTCGCTATTAACATGACTGACAGACAAAAAATAAAAAAAAACGTCTTTAATACTTTTATATATATATATATATATATATATATATATATATATATATATATATATATATATATATATATATATATATATATATATATATATATATATATATATATATATATATATATATAAGTCTAACTAGCCCATCAAATGAAATGCTTAAAAAACAAACTCGGTGCACCAATGTATATGCTCCCTCCAGAAGCTGCTCGTATAGAAGACATTTTTTAGTCTAACTAGGACATGTGACGTAGTGGATTTTTTTCGTTTGACGTCATATGGAATAAATTCTTTAAATGAAATGCTAAAACAACTCGGTATAGTGATGTTTATTAAACATCGTAATGTGCCTCACATTTTAAAAAGACAATAGCTAGATTTAGATGTAATCTAGATTTTTTACACTAGATCAAGATTTTTTTTTCTTACACTAGAGCTAGATTTTTAAAACTAGATTTAGATTTAAGTTCTAATTAAAGTAATTATACAATCTAGATCTAGAATTTCTTGGTCTAGTTTAGAATGTTTGTTGTTTTACATGTTTTGGATGTTCCTTCAGAGTTGTAGTCCAAACCTCCCAAAGGACGACGGGGGATGGGAGCGGGCAGGGTTTGAACCTGTGACCATCGATGAATCCAAACGACAGTCCAGCGCGCAAACCGCACTACCAGACAGCCATGATTTAGACTAGATCAAGATCTATAATTTTAATTTCTAGGCTTAAAGTGTAGATTTTTTTTCTAAAGTCTAGATTGTCAATATGTCAATATTGCAATGTTATAAAATACTAAAACTAATCTACTATTTTAATATTTCATATTGCAATTAGTCTATTAATTGATTATCTAGTGGTTTTTTAATATAAATCTTATCTAAATTACATCTAGATTATCCCAAATATATATTTTAGATCTAGATCTAGTAGATATAGATATTGAGAGTGCTAAATTATTAGTTTTATTTAGGTAGATCTACATCCTCATTCTAGTTCCATTTAAATGAAAATGCTCGATACCAAAAGATTATTTAAAATCGCTCTTCTGACATATTGTACATATCCAGTAGTTGTCATTCCATAATGTGTAGGTATATTATCAATAGTAGGCTATTAGTTTGTAACCAGTTTGTCATTAGATTAAGAGCAATGCCTGGTCGTGCGGTTAGCGCGCAGAACTGATTATCTCTACTGTCTCGGTTTCATACCCTGCTCGATGCCATCCTCTGTCGACCAGCGAATATGCGGATGCGACAGGGATCCGTCTCCCACGGGGCCGCCTCTGAGTTTGTGTGGCAACACAAACTCTCTTTGTAATCTTGTTTATGTTTTAGTTCAATGATAATTTAGATTATATGTTCACAAACAAATAAACTGCGATGTGAAATTGATTTCCGGACATACAGTTTTGGTCTGGCCAGCTGGCACACATGTTGTTTGATGTTAGACCAGGTAGTTATCCATCCAATCTTATTTACATATACTTGAAGTAATAAGAAATGTAAATGCAACATTCCGAAGCTAGAATCTTATCTTATACAATACAGACGTTACTCCAATATGTATGAATAATGCTATTGGGGAAAGGGTTTTCTTTATTGTCTAACGAGTCTAATAATCACATTCCATTGTATCCCATTCAATATCTTTACGTCTATAAAAGGCAGCATTCTGTCTTGTTGAGCCCCCTGCCCCCCCCCCCCCCCCCCCCCGCAAAAAAAAAGTTCTATGTTAAAGTTATATTCTTTAGATAGTGTAATATATTAGTATGATGATTTAATAAAACTAAATAATACATTCTATGTCAAGTGAACATTGTAATATTTATTGTTATAAGTTTTTTTAGTTTTCTTTTGTTCTGATTCTTTGATCATGTGTGACACGGGGAAAAAATGTGCTCTATGCTATTGAATTTTTGTGTTTGCCAAATATTGTCTAAGGATGTTAAGCCTGTTACTAAGGCTCAGTTTAATGATATTTGATCGACATCAAAATAAAATTAATGTCATCTTTGTGAATGTTTTCGAAACTGCAATTTTTCTGGTTGAGTTAAGAAACAGGCACATACAAACATTAACTATTATTAGATTTAAAAAAAAAAAAGGAAGATGAAGATTGGTGTCCCTATGGCTCTTCCACAAACAGAGTCTGATATAGAATTTCATTTCACCTATGGTTACCAGACACCTGCAAGCCAAGAGAAGAAAAAAAAAACTTAACAAACTAGGCGTAACAATTTATTTGATGAAATATGATGGCGCGCTGGACTGTCGTTCAGATTTATCGATGGTCCCGGGGTCAGCGTCGTCGCAGGCTCTGCCAGGGTGTAGCTCTGAGTGCTGCACACTGCCTAATGGTCGCCGGCTCCTGATTTTTTCCTCAGGGTTGACCACCCAAAGCCATGATTGGGTATAGCTGCAAGGCAGCAGAGGTTTGAATTAAGAGTTGTCCTCCTTCTATGTGGGTAGCCAGCCATGGCTAACGAGCCTCTTCTGCCCGTAGGCTGTAATCACAACAGTATTAAACAACACATTTCTCAGACAAATTGACTTACTAGGGAGGTTCTTCATTAAAGGTAAAGTTCCCTTTTCAGACCTTGCGATCTATAGGGCAGATGATGTCATCTGTTTCCTTGGCCAACGGTTAACGAACGATATGTCATATTACCAGCACAACGACCAACTCAGGAGTTCCCTAGAAAATCCACGAAATTTAAAATCCCAGTCTTTACCGAGATTTGAACTCAGTTTCCCATGTTCGTAAGCCAAGCACTTAACCACTCAGCCATCACGCCCCCTGGTTCTTCGAAGCCAAACATTCTCTTGTATTCTCTAGCATTCTTAAATGTTAAATTATGTTCGATGACGTCTGGTCCAAGCATTCTCTTGTATTCTCTAGCATTCTTAGATGTTAAATGATATTCGATGACGTCTAAAACTCACTATCCATCATATTAAAAATCAAATCAAAAAAGATCAAATTCGGTAAAAAAAAAAAAGTAAAGGTGTTGTGTTGTAACAATCAAGACCTATGTACTTAGTTTTATTATTCATAGTAAGATTATCTTCATGGTAAGGGGAGACCCTTTGTAATAGGCCTGTTTTGATCAGAAGACGTCAATAGAACGATGATTCGACATTCTGGGGAGAAGTCAACCGTTTTAACACGAGCAAACATAACAGAAAGTTTCATTTTAAAAATACATTTTGAATACTGTTTGAATATTATATTCTCTCACTAGATTGCAAATACAACCGATTTTTTTTTTGTCTCTAGAAGAAAAATACCTTAGCTTCCAACTCTCAACCCGTCAGCTAAATGTGCACTATAGATTGAGAAAAGTTGATTTAGATTAATGGATATTAAGGGTCTTAGCTCGTTCATTCCGGTATATTTTACGCAATGTAAGCATAAATAGTGGGCTATATACACACATGTATTTACACTATAGAAAAATCTGTGATTGTGAAAGGAATGAAGAAAAGCTACTAGGAAATATTTGGGTTCAATTATCATCACATTTGTTCCACGTAGACTTAAAAATTTCTTATGAATTCTAAGCTTGGCATCCACTGTCATAAGTAAACTTTGCAAAATCATCAACTTTTAAGTAAAATTCAACTGCATTCTTCATTAGTGATGTCTATGTGTATACACGGTTGTGAAAGTTGGACACTGAGCTCTGAATTTGAAATAAAAACTCAAGCCTTTGAGAGTAAATGTTACAGAAATCTGTTGGGTATCAGATACCAAGAAAACAAATAAGTTTGCACTTTCACAAGTCGAACATCAAGGCTCCCAGAAAGAATAAACTCCTTAATACTAGAATTACATTTTAAAACTTGCGGTTTTAAAAAGTTTTAAAAGTCTTGTCTTTAGCGGAAATGAGAGGGTGGGGTATAAGTTAAGTATAAGCCAATTTGGTATTTATTTTTTGTCTTTTTTTGTTTGTGTTTGTTTGAAGCTGACGGAGGCCTCCTGTCCCAAACGTCATTTGTTTTTTTTACTTGGTCCAGCAAGGTTACATATATGTATGTTCATTATATTTTCTGTTAAGTCTAATTAGTCATAGCAAATTTTGACTAACTTAAGGTGAAGTCCTATATGCAATGTAAAATCAGATAACCATTAACATTATAAGCAGTAGCCTAAATACTTGTAGAAAGAAAGCAAAATATTTTTATTTTAAAATATGAAAAGTCTGAATTTCTTGTAATCATTCTGACAGGTCTATCAATCACGTAAGAAGTACATAGAGACGTTATTTACATAGAACCAAAAAATGTCGCGGTTTTAAGACGTAACAGTGAAGTTCATGTTCTCAAAAAAAAAAAAAAAAAACACCCAAAAATCCAATTCATCAAATCTTTCTTTCTAAACAATGACACAAACACGTTTCGAAAATGTTCGTTTAAAAAGAAGGACAAAAACTCATTTTACTCCAAATGCTAGAACACATTCGTGTAAGAGCTCCTCCTTACCTATTGCCATTAGAGAATGGAATTGGTTGCCTGAGTCAGCCAGGAAAACCAACGACTTAGCGGAGTTCAAGTCATTGATTAACAATGCATGACTAGATTGAAAAATTAAATGCATAGGACGTAATTATCTTCTTTTTTTTTTTTTTTTGAAGTAACGTCTGAAATATATAAGATAAAATAAGACTGTAAACAGAAAAGAGTATAGGGGCCTAAGATGTCTCTCTTTCTCTCTCATACACACGTAAAAAATTGACAAAACTTAGCTCTAACACAATCTGCTGTCATTGTTGAGATCACGGAGGACTAACACCAAACAACACCATCGTTGCCCCTTTAATCAGGCCTTGACCATCATCCAAAGTTTGGAAGAAGACAAAAAAATGAAATACATGTTTAATAAGCACTTCTGAGTCTATTAGCACATAAGACTTCCTGGTGTTCTTTCCAAACAGAAAAAAAATGTACAGAATGAAAGCGTGTTGCCTTCGGGTAAAAATCGAGCATAGTGGTAAACTTCTTAAGGTCTAAAAAACATTAAATAGATGTTGTTTTGGTTGTTCTACATGCTTCTGAAGCCAAACGTCTCGCAGGACGACGGGGGAATGGCGGCCGGCAGCGTTAGAGTCTAATGTAGGCCTACCATCGAGACGATAGTCCAGAACTGTGGCGTAGCATCCATAGCACGAATGGGTTCAATGAACCCGGGCCCACGACCATTAGGGACCCATAGCCTGTGGCGCACCAACCATGGCCAATGGGGTTAATTGCGCTTCAGCCCATCATTCGCGACAAGTTGGGGCCCACATGAGCCCTTGAAAATATTAATTGCACTTTTGTAAAAGCCCATTTAAACAATAGAATCTAACAAGCTCCATCGAAATTTCTCTAACGTCATGCCAGACTTTATTGTTGCTTCAACGCTTTAATTGAACAATACTAGAGTCAGTGTACCAGTAAGCCTACTAGAGTCTGTGTACCAGTACTAGAGTAAGTGTACCAGTACTAGAGTCTGTGTACCAGTACTATACTAGAGTCCTTGTACCAGTACCAAAGTATTATATGTACTAGCGACGTGGAAGTAAAGGACTTAATCAGGTTTATTGTAATGATGGCTATATCACTAATCAATGTTGTTGGTGACAACTGTCAGGTCATCCCATTCTTTGTTGTTTTTTTCTTCTGGTGTTAATAAAACCGTGTTATACAGGAATGTAAAAGGGGTGGGCGCATCTAGTTATGAAACTATTGATGTGTTGAACAGAAGAAAAAAAAAGTAGAGGGCGACAATAAGAAGTACGTCTTTAAAGATATAGGCTTGATTGCCAAGAAGTAAAATTTTGAGACAGTTTCTATTTATACAACTTTCTCAAAACTAACTCAGTAATTTTTTATTTTATTCTTATAACTACTTCCATTCTAAATCTAGACCTAACAAATAAATACTAAGCAAGCAAAGGAAACATCAAATTTTGTTTCATAAGGTATCATAAAACATATTTATTTTCTTTTATCTACCGCAATGAATGGCAAATATGATTTGTGGATGAGGTTTAAATTAAGGAACTAGAAGACAGATATTAAAAGATTAAGGAATAGTGTCTTAACTGAGCAATACTTAGTAGATCTATTTGGTTGAAACTTGGTGCATAGTTCTTAAAGAAAGCACTATTAGCCTATATTTAGTATATTTTACACCAGAACTCAGACCAGGTTTTATTTTAAATTGATATGAATATTAAAGCACCACAGATTCAAAACGAGATACTTGTCCTCGTTGTGCAATATTAATGCAGTTATAGTGAAAATACAAGTACTAAAGTAGATCCAATTCGCGTCAGTTTTTATATATTATCAGCAGAGCGGTCATCGTCGAAGTTGCGAATGAACACAAAATTATTGAAGAAGTTCTATGACAAAAAGGGGGACGAGGCCTACAATACAACCAAAGACCAGGCGCCCATCTGAAGTTCATAAAATGTTTTGGTGTAATACTTCGACAGCTTAATAAACTGGTCAAGGATGAACCTGGAAAAAGTATTGAATGGGGTCATAAATGGAAGATTACCGCAATTTGAGAAATATTTGGAGCTGAAGTATTGTATTGCGTAGTTCGATCAAGGGGAGACCATTCTTAATTTGTTTATAAAAAAAAATAGATCTGTGTAGTTACAAGTAGACTAGATCTAGACTATTTTAAACTATCTTATCTTATATAATACAGACGTTAGGACGTAATCATCTTCTTTTTTGAAGTAACGTCTGTATTATATAAGATAAGACTTAAATTCTGCCAAGTCACTGGTTTTTCTGGCTAGCTCAGGCAACCCTTTCCATGCTCTAATAGTTAATACTTATTAATAGCACTAGCCTAGGGAAGGACAAATTACTATTTGTACGAATTTGTCCTAGCATATGGGACGAGGAATGTGCCCTTATTTTTATGTCTTTCAGAGTATTTTATTAAATTTTGTTTTTGTATTTGAAGATTATGGTTCAGTGTTTTATGTATAATTGCTACTTTACTTTTGAGTCTTCTGTCCTGAAGGCTTTCTAAATTTAGTGATTTTACTAATGGTGTTACTCTAGTCAAATGTGAATATTCGTTTGTTATGAATCTCACTGCTCTATTTTGTGTTTGTTCCAGTTTCTTAATGTGTTCTTGAGTTGAGGGTCCCAAATGGTGGATGCATATTCTATTATTCGCCTAACCAAGGTTAAATAACATTTTAGTTTTATGTTCTTATTTGATTTATAGAAATTTCTTTTAATAAACCCTAATGCTTTGTTGGATTTTTTTTTATAGTTTCATCAATATGTGGATTCCATGACAGTTTTTCATTTATTATAACACCTAGGTATTTTGCGTTTTTAGTCTGTGTTACTGGTTTGCCATGAATAAGATAAGTGGAATTAATTTGTTTTAGTTTTTTTGTTACTCTTTAACAACTGACATTTTTCTGGGTGGAAAGACATGCTCCAATTTGATTCCCATTTCTGTAATTCATCTAATTCTCTTTGTAAAATATCTGTGTCTTGTGTTGTTTTTATTGTTCTATATATTATGCAATCGTCTGCAAATAATCTGACTTTTGTTCCTGAAGTAATGCAATTTGTTAAATTATTTATGTAAATTAAAAATAGTAGTGGACCCAAGACTCTTCCTTGAGGTACACCTGAGTTTACTGTTATTGATGTTGATTTAGAGGAATTTATTATTACAGTTTGTTCTCTCCCTATCAGAAAATCTTTAATCCACTTATGCAGTGGACCATTAATGCCGAAATATTTTAATTTTTTAAGCAAACTATGGTGGTGAACTTTGTCAAAAGCCTTGGAAAAATCTAGTAAGATAGCATCTATTTGTTCACTATTATCTAAACCTTTTGAAAAATCATCAATTAGTCCTATTAGTTGTGTTTCACATGATCTATATTTCCTAAAGCCATGTTGGTATGGGGTGAGGACATTATGTTTGTCTAAGTGGTTTATGATGTTGCTACATATTATGTGTTATAGGATTTTATATGTGATGCTGGTAAGTCTGTAGTTTCCTGGATCAGATTTTTCTCCTTTTTTAAATAGGGGGGTGACATTAGCTTCTTTTCAGTCCTTTCGTACTCTACCCTGGTTAAGCGATGCCTGAAAGAGTATTTTGAACACTGGGGCTAGCTTATTGCTTAGTTCTTTAAGTAATCTAGCTGGAATACCATCAGGTCCAGATGCTTCATTTGGTTTGGTGTTGGCTTATAGTTTTTGAATTCCATTTTCTTGTACTACTAAATCTTCTATGTTGTCTACTTGGTTCAAATTAAGAAATATGTCTTTGTTTCCTGGGGCTGAGAATGCTGATGCAAAGTATTTGTTTAGGATGTTTGCTTTAGTTTCATTATCATTATGTTATGTTCATCTTTTAATGGCGCTATTCCTGTTGTTTCCAATTTCTTAGACTTAATGTATGACCATAGGTTTTTGTTGTTATCTTTAGATATTACATTGTTTATGTATTCACTCTGCAGCTGTCTGCTTACTTTTTGGGTTAAGTGTTTAATTTTTATATACTTTTTGTAAACTCTTTCTGCCTTAGTTTCTTTAAATTTTCTATATAGATTTTCCTTCTGTTTACAAAGCTTCTTTAGTCTATTATTAAACCAGCATTTATTTATTTTGTTTGATGTGCATTTAGTTGGTAAATGATTTTCTATAATGCTTTTAAGATGGTTTTTAATGAAATTCCAGAGGTCATCGACTGGTTGGTTGATGTCTTTTTCTAATAAGAATGTTTGTTGAAAGTTTAATGCAGCTTGGTGTAGTTGTGTTAGGTTACATTTATTCCAGAGTAAGATTTTTCTTTTGGGTTTTGTATTGGCTACTGCTTTTATCTGGCTATATTTTTATGATCTCATGGTCTGATAGACCAGGGATAATATCATAATCAACTACTAATCCAGGCCTGTTGGTTAAGAAGAGATCTAATGTATTGTTTAATATCTAGTTGGCTTTTTAATGATTTGATCTAAACTTAGGTTGTGTAAAGTTTCTATGAAAAGCTCATTTATGTCCTTAAGGTTTTGGTGTTTATCTATGGTTAGTGTTTTCCAATTTATATCAGGTAGGTTGAAATCACCCATCATCCAAAAAACTTCATTTTTATTTATCTTTAAGTGTAGAAATCTGATTACATAGTTCCTGCATGTATTCTAAACTAGAATTTGGTGGTCTGTAAATGCTGCCTATTATTAGGGATGTTGAGGTGGTATTTAATTTTACAAAATGTAGATTCTATATTTTTTGAGTTAGGTAAGGTAATTTCTTCTGCTATAAGAGTGTTTTTTATTGCTAAAAGAACTCCTCCATGATTATCAGCCCTATCTTTTCTAAAAATTTCATAATTATTATTAATAATTTCTGCATTATAAATTTCAGGATGTAGCCAAGTTTCTGTTCCTGCAATTATGTCTGGTTTCTCACATTCTAATAAAATTTATAAGTCTGCTGTTTTGTTCCTAATGCTTTGAAAATTTATTACTAAGGTTTTAAGGTATTTTGGTATTACTTCTTTAGTAGGTTTGTTTAGTGAAGCTGTTGTATTAATTTTAGTAGATTTAGGTTTAACAGGAGTATATCTGGCTAGTGGTTGGTGAGTTTGTTTTGGGATGGTGTTTAGGATGTTGTATGGGTTAGAAGTGTCCGCATCAAAGGAATCAAACAGTCCTGATGTAAACTGAGGTAACCCACACGGTACACAGTGCCATGATGCATCTTTGTTGCCTAAGGCATAATACACAGGTGTATTCATATGGAGACATGATGCATGGTACCATTCATCGCAGGTGTCACATTGAATGGCTTTCTGTTTCATGGTGCATACTTTTTTGCCGATGTTGCATCTATCTTTAGATCTAGGCCCTGGATTTGACTCTACATCTCCTGCTATTAATATTAACAGTGATAGGTATTTATTTCTACTGTGTCTGATTGAGAACTTCCATTTGTGATGGGTAATCTTCTTTAATGTTATGGATGTGTATATTAGTTTATTTTTGAAGCTGCATTGATCTAAAGTGTGATGATTGATTATGACTGTTTTTTCCTTTTTAAGTTTAGTGTAGACTGAGGTAGATCTAGTTCTGTGTTCAGCTAGTGTGTATTTAGTAATTATTAGGATAAATAGCCAGAGCAATTTCATGATGACTGTTGTTGATTTTAGTTTTTAAAGGTCAAGTCTAAATCTAGTTTAAGGTTAAAAATGCCTAAGATGGCCTAAGTTTAGTCTAAGTCTAAAGTGAAAGCTAATTTACAATGACAATCAAATAGTTTATTCAAAATATAGACCTAGACTAGATCCAGATCTAATTCTAGATCTAGATTTAATTCTAGATCAATATATTTATGTGTTAAACTAACTATATAGAATATTACTATTAGTTATTATTAGTAGTATTAGTAGATGATTAGTAGATCTTAAGCCTTAATTAAAGTCTAAGTTTAAGACTGACTAGATCTAAAATCTAAGGATATAATAATAAATATAGACTAAATAATATTAACTATAATTATAAGGATTAGTGAGACAAAATAGTCCTAAACTAAGAGTTGTTAATTTGAATTAATTAGTGGAAATAATGCTCAATTAAGTTAAATATATAATTTAAAGATATTAGTTGAATAGATTTTTTAAGGAATTTTGTTTGCTTTTAATACGACAAAACGAAAATTTAACTCATCTATGATAACTGTAAACTAAAACTATAACTAGCAGAATTGTTTTTTTAACAGAAAGTTAATTATTGCTTATCCTTAACATAGAATATTCATCAGAATTCATCTGCAAAAAGGCGATAAAATAATAGTTCTATGATAAATCATAATAAATGGCATGTCATAGTCATGGTGACGCCAGTGAGTTGAGTGGCCAGTGACGGTTGGCATCGAATGATCATATGATTATGATGGATTCATTTCAGTCACTAGACTGTAAAAAAAAGTATATAGAAGTTGTTTAACACGAATAATGACGTTTTAAAAACCATAAGAAGATTCATACATACTGGCTGTATTAAATAATATGACAAGGAATTTATTAGTAAGCAATTTTGTTTTGTTTCATTCATATAGACTAAATCTAATGTTTCTGAATGCTTCATGTTAAAGAAAGATAACTCTTGTTTTGCTGTAATTTTATTAAGATCAATATAATTTAGTTCCCTTTCTGGAATTATAAATATAAGGAGAAATAAAAAATAGAACAAAAATCTATTAAATTTATTTAGATTTTAAAACATTTTAATCATTACGACTTTATAAAGGTCTAATTTGTTGAGCGTCAACAAAAAAAAGCAAAAGAAAAAAATTTTAAATTTACATTTTTATAACATTTTATTTAATTATTAAAAAGAATCACTAACAATACCAATAAAGATCCAATAACAATGTGTATTATTTCACTACACCTACAAACAAATTATTTACAAATGTGACTAACTGGATGTCAAGTTGATTTAAAAAATAAATAAATTTTTGAACACAAAACAATTACAAATTATTCATTGAATTCTTTTAACTAGAAATTTTCATTTTGTGTATAATAATTATTCTTATATGTTTTAATTACTTACTGCATGCTGTAATTCAATACTTATTTACAAAATCTTTTTTTTTTCCAAAGAACTGCAACATGTCCCAAACTTTTGGAAGTGTTGGCTGCTTAAAGTTCTCATGCCGTTTTATTCTGAGTACTAATATTAACATTGGTGGAAAACTAGCTGCTAAACACTACACAATAAGGAGCAACAATTTCTTTTTTGACACAGTGGTGTGTGATAAGGGTTATAGTGCTTATAAAGCAATTCATGTGGGGCACAGCCTCAATCAGAAGAGGTTGTTTTTCTATAGCACACTTTGTATGAAGGAAGCCATTTTGTCTGGTGAGACAGATAGATATAATGGTGTTTGGGTGGATATGACCCAGAACTCTCTCTCTGAAGATGACTTGACTAAAGTTTTACTGGGTAAGCCACTTATTTTGTGAAGCCATAAGCAATTTATATGTAAATTTAGATATTTTGATGTTGAACATGAAGTCAACAATACAAACTCAAGCTTTCTCACTGGGATTTTATAAAATCCTTTATTTCATAAATTACAGTCATTTCTTCATAATTATGTCCTATGCATATCCATGAGTTAAATAAGCCATGCATGTTAATAAGAGACTTAAACTCTTCTAAGTCATGTGTCTTGATTCAGGCAACCCTTTCCATGAACTAGAGACAAAGCATATATATGGAACAAGGAATATGCCTTTTATCTTTGTGTCTTTATTGTGTTTTTGTATTTTTGACTAATGGTTTTAGTGTTTTATGTATTATTGCTACTTTACTTTATAGTCATCTGTTCTGAAGTGTCTCATGATTTTACTAATGATCTTATTTTAGTCCGATGCGAATATTTGTTTGTTATATGTCTCATGGCTCTATTTTGTGTCTGTTAAAGTCTCATTAGTTTCTTTTCATATGGACATTTCGGGAAATTATAAATTTTCAAGAACATATTGATAAAAATATTTTAGGCACAACTGGCTAAAATTTAAACAAAAATATTTTCAAAACAATTCTCACATTAGAGAAAGTCTATATTTATGAAAGTTTCTAAAAATATTATTCATATCTTTGATTAAATTTAATATTGTAATATGGTGTGCACCAGCGCATGTTTTGATCACTGAACATGGACAGGATGATAAGCAGCGTAGGTTTTCTGTGTGGATTGTCTGGTGGAGAAGTTGAAGTTGCCTTATGAGACTGTGTAAGAGTCATTCCAGCAAAAGGGAAGATATTCCTGTTGATTAGTGAAGGCAACCATTCTTGAGACTACAGTAAGGTTATTGGAAAGTAAAGACACAGGGGGCAACAGTGAACCCTGCAGGCAAGAATTAGAATATCTGAAAATTAAGATTGACATTAATGTTCATTTTGATTACCTCAGAACTTTTGTCATATAAAGTAAACATCATTTATATTTTACCTTGATTCATCATTGAGTTGCCTCCCTTACAATTTTATAAAACAAAAATAATATAATTTCTTAAGCTGTTCAAGCTTTGTTATTGTTAATACAGCCCACACAAATGTTGAATTATTTGAAGTTTTTAAAATACCATGGAATTGACAAAGATTGTTTATTCATATTTCTTGAATTGCAATTTATATTGAAAATATTAATTAGAAAGATATTTAAAAAAGAAATAAATAGTGTGTATACTATTTTTTATGATACGGTAGCATCACTTGAAGCATGGAAAAAGGACAAAATCAAAGCTGTTTGGCTGCTGGTGCCCCTATCCAGAGGGACTGTATTTAGTGTCAGCTCTAAGTTTGGCTTCCAGTTTCACCATGCTGAAGGGGAGAAAGCACTGCTTTATCTCTGGATGAACACACAACAAGAAAGTAGAATTCCCATCTTTGCAACTCATCAAGTTGGTGTCTCAGGTGAGAGCATCTTATGCATTTGGAGCTCTTTCCCAGATATATACATACTTTAATTATGAAATATAAAATAGTTACACTGACTTTTTTTTTAGATATTGGACCTTGTTTTAAGAGATGTAAATATTCAACTTTGTATGATCCTATTGAAGTCTTGCATTTTTTTTGTATTTATCATGTTAATTGTTGAAAGTCTAGTTCTGGCTAAACAGGAGTTATACATTATATACATTTTGGAGTTATTTTCAATATTCTCTTTGGAAACAAAATTCTAAGCTACATTTCTTTGACCAAATTAGGTATGGCTGTCAGAGATGATACCAAAGAAGTGTTAGTTGTAAAAGATAAAAATAGACCAGTAAGTCATACAAGTTTACTTTGCTAACTATAGATTTTTCAATTAGCTTTTGAAGATTGATTTATTAAATGAACGTTTTGAAAAATCAAAAAGGATATTTTTATAATAAAAATAGTTATCAGACTATTGAATGTACATTTTAAAAAAAGGTTTGACATTATCGGTGAACTGGGATGAAATGTACACATTAAAATGAGAAGACTCATTTAACATGTTGCCTGCATCTTATAATTCATTAGGAAATTCATTAAATTGATCATTAATAATGAAGGCAACTTTCAACTAGTCAAAATAGTACAAATGTTCATAATTTTATTTTTGTAGTTTCAACTTTGGAAATTTCCAGGCGGTTTGTCAGATCTTGGTGAAGATATTGGTGAGTATTGTTACATCTGTTTTTACTCATCTTATTCTTTTTTTTTTTACTCACTCTTTCATTCTCTCTCTCTATTTCCTATTTATTATCTGTATTCAATTTTCTTTCTTGGTGGATAGATCCTTTTTCTTTTGGCGGTTACAGCTTCCCTTGCTTACTAATTGTGATCCATTCTCCACCCTCTCATAATAAACATATAAAAAGTTACAGATGTCTTAATGCAAAAACTACAGTCTTGTTGAAAGTATGTAATGGCAGAAACCTTGTATAAAATCCAACTTTCTAAAGTAAACTTTTTATGTAATGTTTGAGTGAAACTTGAAGTATGAAGGTCTCTCTTATTGGCTATAGTTATAATGTTTTCATTTGTTTTATGCACAAATGTATGACAACTTTCCACAAATAACAAAAATATTATTGTTGATTATTAATAGAAAAATTATTATTGAAAAAAAAAAGAATGTTTTATAAAAATTTGGACATTCCTTAAAAAATTCAAACCATTGGGACCATCCTGATGACAATCTAAAGCACATATCACATGACCAGGCCAACACAAAAAGTCACTTTCTCTTTCATAGCTAACATCGAAAGCCTAATTTGTGTTGATGTGCCAAAACCCCAAAATATCTAAAATGAAACTTATTTATTAGTCACCAGGTTCAATGACTTAAAATTCTTTATTACACATTTAGGAATTGTGGGTTAAGGAGGAGTGACATTCTTTTAATTCCTGTTCTCACTTTTCTATAGTTTAATAAGCTTCATATTGATTATAGTTGTAGTTTTCATGTTTGACTTGTAATGGTAATGTATTCACCAACATTTTTATTTCATTCCACCAGCTGCTACTGCAGAAAGAGAAGTGTTTGAGGAAACAGGGGTTAAGACAGGTAAGCTTTTCTCTCTGAAACCTCAGACCCATTTAGAAACAAAATAGTTTGACTGAACTGATGGGTGGAGCTAAAGCTATCAATGTAACATTTTTTATGAAAGCTATTTGTACGAGAAACGTAGTGGACAGGGATGGGTGAATTTGTGGGGCATACTTCAAAGAAATTGAAGGAAAGGTAGACAACTTATAAATTAAAAAGTCTACCTCAGAGATAATTTAAAAGAAAGAAGTAAAATATAAAAAATCCATTAAAAAAATAACATCAAAGCTTATCTAATGGGGAAGAACTATGTTCCTTAAAACTATATCCATCAATAATGTACAAGCTATTTCCCTTATTCAATATCAAACAAAATAATTCATTGCCAATAATTAATTGACTAATTGAGTATTTTTGTCTATTGATTCATGTTTAGTTAGATAGCGTACAATTAATAATTGTTTAAAGCATCAACTTGATTGGAGAATATGTGAGGGAGAAATAGCAATTAGTTAAGGAGACTGAACCCAACGAATTGAGTCATTAGTAGTATTAGTATTTGTTTCCCTTGTAATGTTGCAATTAACCAAAATGAATTGGCTGTAATTAATTGTCTAATTGATTACTTTAAAAAAAAATTTATTCATGTCTTGTCTGTATCAATGAATAAATGTGTGTTTCAGCTTGATCAGAGAATGGGAGTGGGAGAAATAACATATTCACACTTTTACCATACAGAGTGAGTTGCTAAAAGCTTTGTTAAAAAAAAAATGAAAGCATTGACTGAGTTGGTAATTCGATAGAAGTTTTTTTTTTTTTGTTTTATTACAAATAACAAACTTTTGTCTAGCTCATCTTTCATGTTGTATCACTCAGTGCCCTCTGGCTCAATCACTTTTGTGGACATGTGGGGCATCAGGGAGAAAAATTTCTGCTCTACCTTTAGGCATTCAGTAAACATAACTTAGTACCTGTCGGGGTTTAAACTCGAGACTTTTACCTTTTTACCTGTACCTATCCCTTAGTCTGTTGGACCGTTGGGGCACCAGGCAAGATTTGTCGACCGTCTTTCTCCATTCCTCCCTTTTTTTTGCCTTGTTTAGAACCTCTCTCAATGGCAGGCACGTCCATTCTTTAATGTTGTCCTCCCATCGCTTTTCTGTCTGCCTCTTCTTTTTTGCCTGTCACTGTTCCCTGAAGGAAGGTCTTTGCGAGCCAGTAGATCTTACAATAGTTAGCAGGTCGTCATGGGCTCTGATCGCTGCAGTAACCCTGTCTCTGATTTCTTGGTTTGTGATGCGGTCTTTGAATGTGATGCCTAGGATCCTTCTGTAGCATCTCAATTCCATTGCTAGGATCCTCCTCTCTAGCTCTGCATTCAACGTCCACGACTCGCAAGCATATAAAAATGTGATAATAATAATAAGCTCATTGATAAAAAAAGAAAAAGCCGCTACCTTTATTGGCATTGCCGTACCACTATCTCATAAATTAAGAAAAACTGAGTTGGAAAAACAACAAAAATAAATGAACCTATGCTTGGAGATTAAGCGTTTATGGAAGTTATCTAAAACAACAATATACCCTAATGTTATATCAACCAAAGGGATAATAACAACTGACCTCACAGATACTTTCAAGGCCCTTGGCATTCCTAGGAAGATTCTTGTTGCCTGTCAGAGGGCGGTACTGCTGCAGACCTGCCACATCACCAGAAAATTCCTCGGTGGAAACTGATAAAGGGAATAGGATGAATTTTGTTTCCCTTTAACTAAACTTGACCCTGGCTTCGCCAGAGAATGAATACTCGTTCTTTTCTAACATAATAATAATAATCTTTATCATCCATAAGGAAATTTGTCTTACAATTTGTGCATTACACCAAACAAAACATTATAAGTATAAAAATTCAAAATGTACATTCACATCAGACTCACTCATAATTTACATGTGAAAAGTTTATATCCGATTGTTTCTATTTAATGACTTGATTGCCAAGGGAACAAAAGAGTGTTTGTGTCTGTTTATCTTTGCTATCAGTGTCTTGTAACCCTTTTGTGATGGTAAAATCACAAACGTTTTAATGCTTAGATAGGTAGTCATTCAGCCACACATCCCACACATTGTGAATTGAAAGAAGAAAATGTCCATGAGTAAGCATGATCGTGTAACTCAAAATAATTACGTGTGACGACTAAGGAACCAACTAAATCATTAGCCAAATTTGAAAAGCATCAAAAAACAAACTATGCACACTTGGACAAAGGGGGAGCTTGCAATGAATATCAAAGAAGAAAATTACTTGTTGAGAAGAATAGATAAAAATCTAAGTTAAATCAACTAAACCTTGCTAATAAACAACTCTGTCAAACATAAAATAAAAACTTGTAAGAATGGTTCAAATGTCACTGCCGCTGTTCCAATGTGTGTTTAAGAAACTATAATTGTTGCCTTGAACTGCTAATTATGAATGCGATATTTTTGGTATCTTTTATAAACATGAAATCAAGTTCGTGTGTCATTAAAATTAATCCCTCAGAGTATGATTTTAAAAAATGTTAATTCCATTCTCATCTCATCTCTGCCTGAGGTCCCTTCCTCTAGGCATCTCTCCAACTGTCCCCACGTCTCGCCCATCTGCTTGTCACCTGCTTCCAAAACGCGGCATTAACCTAGAACCCCCAAGGAAAGAGGAGGGAGAGAGAGGAAAAAATTCCATTGAAATCAGTGTATAAATGTTATCATTTTGCTATTATATGCAAGTGAATTAAACAAAAAATATTTCAATCTTTTACGTTGAGTCTGAAAGTTACATGAGTATAGGGGGGATTTTTAGATCACACTCTTCAATTCTTTTCTTTAAGGGGTGGGGATTAAGCTAGAGTGTCACGGCAAAAGAAATAGAAATCAAACCACGGTTTTCTTTTGAGACAAAATTTTGTATTTGAAAAAGAGAGTAAGAGAGAACCAGATTCAAACCCGAAAATTTAAAGCCCCTTGGCCACCCCTCCCGATACAGCTCAGTGTGTGAGTCATACCTTTGAGTCATGTCGAGACAGACATTATCAGGCTAGAAAGGACGTTTCGGAAACAGGACCGTAGATCTCCCATGTCTGGATTATGATGTTAGCTTTAAGGCTTTCCCCCGCCCCCCGCCAAATTATCGCCAGACTTGTACGTGTTAGCGACTGTCGAGCAGAGATTTATTTAGAAATCCCCCCCTGAAACCACAATCCTCCCCCCCTGAGGAAATTATTTTATTCCCCCCCCCCCCCCCAGAGGGGGATGAGAGTAACACTAAGTTGCTTTAAAAGAAGAAATAAAGGAAATAAAATTGTATGTTGTATAATAATTATTTCGGTTTTCCACCGTCCGGTTTTTGACATCCCTACTTTTGGTATCCCGGGAAAATCGTTAATTATAGATGAAAGGGAAAATAATAAAAGTGTAAACATGAAGCGGCAATTATCGATGTTCAGCTTTGCCAAACAAATTCGAATAAATGAGAATGGAGCAAAATCAACATTTGAGTTTCCCGGGTTTACGGTACACAACACTGCACCTGATGGGAACTGCATGTTTTCGGCCATCGCGCATCAATTATCGTTCAATCCTGGCAACACTCGTGAATCAGGCTCAGCAACTGACATTAGACGATCATTGGTCAGTTATTTACAAGACCATCGGGAAATTCTTCTGGACAAAACTATTGAAGGTATGATTATAAATTTATGAAACTTTAGTTAATTCGTGGGCACCGCCTAACTAATCTTCCACGCCTTTCATGTGAGCGATAATAGGTCAGCATTACTGGACTTTGCCCTTGCATGGGTGAGGGTTTCGCCTAAAACCCTGCACGGCCTGACTGCCTAAAACGCGGCAATATGGCGAAAACTATTGGTTAGCCGCCAGAATATGAGAGACTTAGTCAGTTTCATAATCTAGTTCTACTGTGTTAGTTGTTAGACACATGCGCATGGCCAAAATTTGATACCATGCTAAATTTTGCTAATGCAACCCACTTCAATGTATCGGTACGCATGGGAATTCACTTTATGCAGCCATCCGTGCACCTTTCGACGACAACTTGCCAACCCAGACTGGGATAGCATGGAGAGTACCGGAGGCTAATTGTTATCATGTCAAGCCTAGCCTATTTAATTCATTGTATGACTCATATTCCTAAGTTATAACTGTATAATTTTACATATTTTTAGGTTTTTCTTCTGTTGACAAATATCTTGAGGCAATGGAAAAGAATGGAACATGGGGAGATGACATAATATTATCAACTGCCTCGATTTTTTTCAACCGTCCAATAACGGTTGTTTATGGAGATAAGAAACAAGTTACTTATAATGATGCATATGAACGCACAACTTTCGTAATTGACAATGATGAAAACAGCAGAAAGAATTCAATGTATTTAGGTCTGTTTAGTTGTTCCAGTGGAGATAAGACTTTTATGCCAAACCATTAGGCCAGAAACTTAGCCCTTCCACTTTTCCTAATATAGGTTGGTCACCTACTTATAGTGCCCTTCATAATAAGAAGATATAAGAAATATTCATTTGCTGATTAACTTATCTAAATAGAATAATTAACGTTATTTCTTTTAGCAGCTTATACTGAGCATAATCATTTGAAATAGAGTATAAATATATGTTACTACCACTATTGTGTTTGAAGTGTTTACATTTGTTCAAACTAGCTAATGATAAAGCTTTGGCATGTGCGATTTTTACCAGTTATATACCTCATATTCAAACACACGTCCACAACTCCATACGATTTTATTCCGGTCAATAATTGTCATACAGGCTGTTATTTGTGTAAATTAAATTAAAAATGCTTCAGAAATTTCATTTTGACACTGGTATTTTGCTTCAGCTTCTGGGGGACATCGTCCAGACCCCCTACCGGGGCTTTGCCCCTGGACCCCTTTTTGGGAATCCCCCCTGGGTTATGCCAACTCCCCCCCCCCCTGAACCGAATTCCTGGATAAAACCCTGCTGTCGAGTTCTAGATTTCATGCTAGTCTCGTGAGTGCGCCCTGCGTCTGAGTACCATCGTTATTGGTGTCCACTTAATGGGAAGTGTAGACAATCAAACCTCCTGCCCTAACCGCCTCATTCAATGTCTTGAAATGATTACTCAGTCCCTATGTGAGCAGTCCTTTCTTTATGGTACCACTCCCTCTATCTTACACTCTCTTTTTCTCTTTAATTCTTAATCGTTTTTGCATCTTCTTTTTAGTCTCTTTCTCTCTCACACTCTTTTCTCTCTGTCACTCACTTTTTACTTTATCTTTCACACACTCTTTCGCTCATTCTCTTTTTATTACTATTTATTTCTTTTTCTTTCTCTTGTATCACACCGTTCCTCTTCTTTTCTTTCTTCCTTTTGCTTTCATTCTCTTTCTCTTTCATTCTCTCTTTTTCTTTCTTTCGCTCTCCCCCAATCTCTTTCCTTCTCTTTATTTCTCACTCCATCTCTTTCTCTTTTGTTCTCCACCCATCCCACTAACGATGACTCCCAACCAGATATGGTGTGCATAACGTGAGCCAATATTTGTCCCGCAGTCCGGTAAGGTCTCCCGAACCCCCCCCCTCCCCACACATACACCACTCCTCTCTGTCCAGTCTTAGGGACAGCGCAAGAGCCATTCCGTTTTGTCCCTCTGCGGTATCGGTAACACGCAACTTTGCAAGAACTCACGTTTCATATCGCGTGGGCAAACACTGTTGCATTCTGGGAAGTGGTCCTACATTTCGGGAGCCCGAGTAGGAACTGGAGCTGAATGAATTATTGGTTCGGGTGTACTTGAGGATAATACCAGTCTCGGGGTTGACTTACAAGTTAGGAGAGTAGTAAATAATTGGGGAGGGGGGGGGTTAGTCATAGTTATTTTTTTTTATTTTTTTCTTTCTTTCATTTTTTTTTTTTTTTTGCATTTGGCAGACTTGGCTAATATTTAATGTCTTCATTAACAGGAAATACCATACATTGGATCTAACCCTTGGTATTGTCTGGCTATGTTAATATTAAATAATTTTGCCACCTTTTTAATTAATTCCTATTTGATTAACTACTCTTTGATTGTGAGGATTCTTGATACAATGTTATTGTCTGTTCTGATCTTATGTTGTTACCGGGCATATGATTCAACCATTATTTTAACTTGTTGATTTTGTGAGAGCTTGTACCGCATGAGGGTGGTGAGGAGGCTGAGTGGTAGAGTGCTTGACTTCCCATCTGAGAGGTCTCGGGTTCGAATCTCAGTGGAGACTTGTTGGGGGGGGGGGGTAAATTTCTGGATTCTAGGACGCCCTCGAGTCTACCCAACTCTAATGGATACCTGACAATAGTTGGGGAAAAAGTAAAGGCGATTGGTCGTTGCGCTGGTCACATGACACACTTGTTAACCTTCGGCCGGAGAAACAGATGACCTTTACATCATCTGCCGTATAGATGGCAAGGTATGAAAGGGCTACATGACTACTTTTACACTGCAGGCAATTCACAGCATTAATCTCACAGAAAAAAAATGTGTTAGTCTCTCCGTGATGAATTGCTCCAACCTCGAGGTGCTAAGTAATGGCTGACGGTTCGAACATGCTTAATTCACAGCGAAATAATTGAAATTGGGCCAACAGGCACTCTGTCACGCCCTCCTTTGGAATTGTACACAAAGTGTCATAATCTTTTTTTTAAAAATATTTATTGTATACGCAATAAATGCAGTTCTTTCTTTGAGAGAGACAGACATTAGGTATGCTTGAATACCTGTCTCAGTTCGGATCACAATAGGCGCTAAGCTGTGCATTATGGGTAATTTTTATTAATACGGAGCAGTGATTTATTTTTGAAAACAATGTTACGTGTTATTTATTATTTGAAGCACATTCAAGGAGTCGAACATACTGGAACTGTTTCACGTTTTTACCTAAAGGGTTTATATTTTTCCCTCCAATGTTGTGGATCAATCTTCAGTGGAAATCTACTATTTGATTTGTATTGGTGTCCTTTAAGTAATGATAAACTACTCCCTTAGCAGATTGCATTAATGACTCATCACTGACTCCTCAGTAGCAGGATACTGCTACACTTTGTAGCTCAATGATTCTTAAAATTTTTTCATTGACCTGGTACACGAAACTGACATACATGCGAGCAAATAAAATTCTATTTAGTTAATAATGACTATTTTTTAATAATACGCTTTAAGTAATCCTAATACGAAATCTATTGTCAGTGTGTGTGTGAAGCAATGTATGAGGTTTGTAAACCAATATATGAGGTTTGTAAACCAATGTATGATGTTTGTAAACCAATGTATTATGGCATCCGAAGGGTTTGTTTCAGATCATTTCAAACATACACAAGGTTACAAAAGACAGTTTCTGTGGAAACACAAACTCAAAATCGGCCCCCGAACTGGTCCACCCAGGCAGGCTTCAATATTTTCAGAAAGAACATCTAAATGAAATTATATCAAAGACAAATGAGAGATAAGATTGGAGAAAGAAGTTTAACAGATCTTGTGTAGTGCCCCAACGGTCCCGCAGATCAAAGGATAAGTGAAAGTGAATATTAAGTTAGATGTGAACCTGGCCTAACTAGTTCCCCTTTCAGACCTTGTGGTCTATAGGGCAGATGATGTAAAGTTCATCTGTTTTTGTGGCCTACGGTTAACGAGGGTGTCATGTAGCCAGCACAACGACCAACCGCCTTTACTTTTCCCCAACTAATGTCAGGTACCCATTAGAGCTAAGTGGACTCAAAGGCGGTTAAGAAGAGATCTAATGTATTGTTTAATCTAGTTGGTTTTTAAATAATTTGATCTAAACTTAGGCTGTGTAAAGTTTCTATGAAAAGCTCATTTATGTCCTTAAGGTTTTGATGTTTATCTATGGTTAGTGTTTTCCAATTTATATCGGGTAGGTCACACATAATCCAAAAAGCTGCATTTTTATTTGTCTCTTTAAGTGTAGTAAACTGATTACATAGTTCTTACATGTACTCTAAACTAGAATTTGGAGGTCTGTAAATTGTGCCTATTATTAGGGATGTTGAGGTGGTTTTGATTTTACAAAATGTTGATTCTATATTTTTTGAGTTAGGTAACGTAATTTCTTCAGCTTCGTTGTTCTACGGGGGAATAAACTTATCATCAGAGAGGAAGGGCCGTGGTTGTATAGTGGACCATAAATGTAGAGACAGCCGTCAGACGCAAGTGACCCTTAGCAAGTTGGTTGACGCCCTTGATTGAATCAATATTCGTCGTCGGGCTGTCTGGAAATGGCCGTTACTACGGGAAGCAGTTTTCTTCAGATTCTCTCATTATTGGAATGAACATTGGTGTGCTTGAGCTTTGGCAAGTCTTATATTACCTGCTTCCCCGTTTCTTTAGTGACATAGAAGTTCTATTTAGTTGAATTATGGGATATTTGGCCTCGTTAGATTGAGTTGAGATCTTTCGGAAGCCTCAATTGACTTAGCTAGTGATTATTTATAACTTTTTACTGCGATAATTTTATTTTATTTACTTTATTGTCCTCTACATCATGGCTTAAAACTACAAAAGAATTATTTTTTTTATTTTGGGATCCTGAATCCAAGGAGAAACAATCTTTTTAAATTGTTTAACTCTATAAGGCGATTAAAAAAATCAAACAAAGCATTAGGGTTTATTAAAAGAAATTCTATAAATCAAATAAGAACATAAAATTAAAATATTTTTTTAACCTTAGTTAGGCCAATAATAGAATATGCATCCTCTGTTTGGGATCCCTCAACTCAAGAAAGTATTAAGAAACTGGAACAGACACAAGATAGAGCAGTGGGATTTATAACAAACGAATATTTACATTTGACTAGAGTAACACCTTTAGTAAAATCACTAAATTTAGAAAGCCTTCAGGACAGAAGACTCAAAAGTAAAGTAGCAATTATACATAAAACACTGAACCACAATCTTGCAATACAAAAACAAAATTTAATAAAATACTCAGAAAGACACAAAGATAAAGGCACATTCCTCGTTCCATATGCTAGGACAAATTTGTACAAAAGCTCCTACTTCCTTAGTGCTATTAGAACATGGAATGGGTTGCCTGAGCTAGCCAGGAAAACCAATGACTTGGCAGAATTTAAGTCATTGGATAACATGCATCTTCTTTTTTGAAGTCTATATTATATAAGATAAGATTATTATTACTATGATTGGTTCACTTTGCCTTGTAGTCGAACAATGGCGCTTTCCATAGAAGTAACTTCTTAAAATCGTACTTTTTTTTAGTTAATGAGAAAATATACTATCAAGTCCAGCGATTCTTTCATCCCCAATTGGCAAACCTTCATTCCCCGCTAAGTTGTGTTCACTTCCGTTCACGATCCATGTTCTACCGCCCCCAGTTGCTGAAGAGATTCCTAGTCCTCAGGAGCTTGATCTTTGTTATGTGGATCCTGCCAGGTGGAAACCTTTCGAGTGTCTTGGTGTCATAAAAAAAAAACATTAAATTTGTCACTGTCAAAGTTCTTACAATTTATTTTTACAGCGCTAGGAAAATAAACACCCCAAGTGTACGTTGGTTTTTATAGATAATGTCAAAAAATAGCTTTGTAAGATCGCTTGTTGAAACTTTAGTTCTATTGTTGCCATCCATACTATTTCTATTTTTTTCACTATTCTATCCAGTGCAATCACGGTACACGTATCGATTTCATTTATATTTGACAGTTCAATGTGTTCTCTTTCAATACAGTCTCTTACAGTCTCCTTCTGGGTTCTAGAGACATGTGGCTGGGTGCACGTCTTGAAATTCACGAAACTGGAGGCGAAGATTATAGAGGGTCGCACTAAATGCAAATGTTGCTGGTTCGATTTAATCTTATTAGATCCGATTCGCTCCGATCGGTATCCCATTCGATCCAATCTGATTCTGGACAGATCCAATCCAATCTGATCATATACAACACGATCCGATTTGAATATAAAGTAGGAATGTATTTTAATTTGGTCACGTCACACGTTACAATCACTGCTATGTAGCAGCATCCCACATGTCGTAGGCTCAACTATTCCACGGTCTCTCGTGATAGATCTATAGGCCTATGGATCTAGACCTGTATCGAGACGCTTATTTTATCTTATATAATACAGACATCACTTCAAAAAAGAAAATGAGCACATCCTACGCGTAATGCATTTAGTCATGCATATTAACCAATGATCTAAATTTGCTAAGTCACTGGTTTTCCCGGATAGCTCAGGCAACCCATTCCATGCTCTAATAGCACTAGGGAAGAAGGAGCATTGGTACAGATGAAATGTATAGTTGAGCCCTCCGTGATTATTCCGTCTGCTTGTCGTCTGCTCGTCGTCTGCTCGTGCTACATCGTCTGCTCGTGCTACATCGTCTGCTGTAACGTTCAAATATTTGTGCACGTTATTTTTATTTTATTTCTACTTTTGTTCTAGTGAATGTCTAACCAGTCTGCCATTTCTTGTTATTATTATTTAACATGTAACGTTTTGAGACTGACATAAAATGTGCTGTTCAACTTCTTTGACTTCCAGAGTACCAGTCAGTGCTGGCCTTCCGTCAACAGCACAAACCTCCAGGTGCATTTGGCAGGTCGGACTTGTACGTGATATGCAGGTGATTACATTAGACCACAGTTTGCTGGTGTTGGGATGTTGAAGTGTATTTATACACATGCAATAATGATAAGCTCGCTAAACTAAACAAAGATGTTGGTGGTAATTATGAAACATTTTTTTTTTTTTTGGATCCTGGTTTGGCCCAAAGGTATTCAGTAAAAAGTAAAGTTACCCTTTCAGACCTTGTCGTCTATAGGGCAGATGATGTAAAGGTCATTTGTTTCTGTGGCCTACGGTTAACGAGGGTGTCATGTGGCCAGCACAACTACCAACCATCTTTACTTTTCCCCAACTAATGTCCGGTATCCATTAGAGCTGGGTGGACTCAAAGATGGAGAAATTAAAAACCCAGTCTTCACCAGAATTCAAACCCAGAACCCCCGTTTCGGAAGCCAAGCGCTTTACCGCCTCCCCAAAGCTATATAGGTAGTTACATATTTGTGATGGATTGTTAAATCAAGTTTTGTTTTATTATATACTGCTTATAAGATAGTTGCAAAATAAGAGTATTTAACTTTTTAAACTTCCTTTTAATTTTACTCAACAATTTGTTTTTTTTCAACGGTAAGTGTTAAATAGAAAAAGAGTCACTTAAGTTTTTTTTTGTTCTTTTTGTATAGGGATGGGGCTGAAGTGGAAATGGGAAAACTCAGAATATCAGTGGTCAATAGTTTTATGTATGAGTTAATTAGTCAATCCTCTTTTTAAAAGAAGTTGCCATCTTCAAATTCAGTAGTAAGGTCTCTGGCGGAAAAGAATGAGCTCCAAAAGATAGTTGCCTGTAATTATAAAATATGCCACTACACATGATATTTTGGGCAACTGTGGTTGAAAATTCAGATTTAAAAAAGGCTGGGCAAATTGACATTGACCGTTCTCTAATGTAGAGAAATAGCTAGAAATATAAGAATTATAGAGTATATATATTTATCTTCCTTTTTGGGGAGAGATGCACTTCTGATTGAACCCATAGCTAAAAAGTTTAGAAATTACAGAGTGCATGACTTTCGTTTTGGGCCTCATGAGGTCCTATAGCGCAATAATACAGGATTACCAAAAACATAATACTTCTGAAGTAGGTTTAAACTCGCTATTCCATCTTTGCTTAGAAAATACATTTTTTTCTTTCTTTTTTTCAGGTTAAAGCCCCTAACATATGAGCTTAACCCTTGCCAAGAGGAGATTGAGTCCTGCAGGTGGATGTCATTAGAAGAGCTCAAGTCAGAAGTGCAGGCCACCTCTCTCACTCACATAATGGCTGAGCTTGTCTTGCATGGACTGAAACATGGATTCCAACAAGTGGACATCACTTCCTACCAGATGGCATCTATTTATAAAGGACTCAAGTTCCATATATTTCACAGGCCTTTTGTAGCTAAATAAAAATTTGATGTTGAAATGTAGGTGATATACAATATAATATAGACCACAGTAGATATTATGCTAGTGATATTCCATTTTGTGCTTTTGAAAAAACTTTCATGTGATGTTTTTTTTTAAATATATATATATTTAAATCTATGGAGAAATGTTATATAATGTAATTTTGTAATTTTTATTTGTTTAAATCTTTTAATAATTTAGAGAAAATTGTAATCTTCTTCTTTAGAATATTTTTACAGCTTAGATGAATGTTCATTTGTTCATATATTATTCAAGAATTATAGATGAATATTTCAAGTTTTGACAATCATTGTTTCAAGAGAGAGCTTTAAAATCCATCCATGTTATGTTTTACTTATGCTTTTGTAGGTAATACTGTCAAAACAAAAGAGCTGTTCTGATTCAGTGGGTAGATTTTAAATCTGGTGTTTAGATTGAGTGTTGGTAAATACTTTATTGTGTCTTTCAAATGAGTTTTGTATGCAGTATTCAGAGATTAATATTCAAAGTTTATTTAGTGTTTACCTTCTCTTCTTTACATGTATCTGTACTGTACACAATTTTCATATGTTGATGTGACAAACCAAAGTCTATATACATCTCTGAAGACCTGCTTTATATGGTCATGTTCATGTCTAATGATATGAATAGCAACTGTATAACTTTGCCTTTATTTTTTAGGTTATATATTCTGTCTGCATTTTATGTGGCAAAATATGTAGATGACAGATAGAAAAGCATAACCATTTGAAATAATGCACTCATTCTTAATCCTTGTACTCGAAGACAAGATTTAAGTAAATATTTTGGCTAGCAATTTTCTTTAGACTGATGTTCTCACATTGGACAAAATGGCTTCAAGGTATTTCAAAGAGTTGACCTTTTTGAGTTTGTGTTCTTATAACAGTGGGACTGTTGGTTATAATCTTTGTTTTTATAATCTTGATCTCCAGACTAAATGTGGCTACTTGATCTTTTAACCTTTTATTTCATTTGCTTTGCTAAACTGTTGACATCATTGGTGAAACATAAAATAAAAGAAATTGTGTTAATATCAGTTGATCAAATTAGGTCGCCAGTCACATGATCATTTCTAAGTAGTTGTGCAAAAAGTACTGGATAAAGTAAGCAGCTTCTCTTATCCTGTCATTCTTAAACTAGTCATTAATGGACCTCATTCACCAATCGTAAATAAACAAAATTAGCCACATGGCTCTCTCTCTTCTATACAAAATACGCAATCCATAAAGGCTGTCACGTGATACGTTTTTTTCATTGTTTTATCAATATTATCATGTGGCTAAATGTTGTTTGTTTACAATTGGTGAATGAGGCCATTGTGCTGTTTAAAATGAAAGCTAAGTTGCCCTGACATATATAAGTGTAAGGAAAAGTTGCAAGAAATTCAACACTATCATTGTGCTTTTGTACTAGACTATATCTTTGACAATGTAGACTAACTCTGACACAGCACATAGTTTACACTCAATCTAATTAAGACATGGAAAAGATCTTCTGGATGTTTTTGCTATTGAATTATTTAATACTTGTAGCCACAACTTTTAAATTGTTTTCTTTCTTTCTATACTGTCTGTACTTTGGATTGGATTTTATCATTTTTAAAGTATGTTCAGGCCTTGCTAGGATTTCAATCAGACCTTGTTAGGATGTCAATCAGACCTTATAAGGATTACCGGGCTTAATGTTTTGTAATTTTGACATAGTTGTTAGTTGTTTTTCATGGAAAGGGTAATTTCTACTGAGCAAGTTCTTTTGTTTTTCTGCCAGATCATGTTACAGGTAAAAGTATTAACAACTTTGATAATCAGAATATCATCCACTTGATTCATTTTATACAAAACTTTCAACTTGATTTTCATCAAAATTACAACAAAAAAAAATTAATAACAATATAATAGTTCCATATAAAGAATAAAAACAAAAACTTTTTTTTTCATTTAGATTATTAAGAAGATTTTCTACACATTTTGTTCTAATGTCTGTTTATTTATTACTAGAGTCATTTTTTTAAAAATTAATACACCTGAATATATATTAATTTTTCTTCAAAGAATTTCTCCACAGTGAATAAAATCTGACTATAAAAAAGCAACACGTTTTGTTGTAAGTGCTACGTAACTTTTTTAAAACAACGTTTTTAAAGAAATAAATTACCTCCCCAAAAATATATAAATTAATAAATGGAATTAATATGTTGCAGAACATAGATCTCCATTTTTGAAATAATTTTTTTTTTTACATGCTTCGGATGTTCTTTCTGTCATCTTAAGATGATTACATCCTAGCTGAAACCTCCCGCAGGATTATGGGGGATGGCAGAGCTTGCCACATGACCAGGAAGTCATCATGCATTTACTTAATCACTGTAAGAAATTTTTTTTGAAGATAATAAATGATTATCATATAATATGGTACTTAGTTTAGGAATACATTTCGAATTCAGCACACAGTTTTCACGGAATAATTCTTACAAGAACTTAATACCCCACAATTCGATATAAATAGTTGGGCTCGTGTAGGATGGTGGTAGTTGGTAGACGAAAGTTTCAGTGGCATTACTCGCAAATAAAGGTCTATAGAACCACTTTGTATACGCGCCTAAAGCCCCAATTTTCATGGCCCTTAACTCTGCCTTTTTATACTAGTTCCGTTAAGTTTTTAAATTGTCTTCTCTTTCTTCCCGTTGTTTTCATCCTTCACAATTTAAAAAGTTTCGAATTATTATTTAATATTAATGAGACTAATGAGGTTTTTAATGAGCCGCTCTATTCACGTTCCCTCATGTCTCATTTTCGGAGAAGGATGAAGACGTTTATGAACAGAACATCATTAAAAAAAAAACGTTACCGGTATATGTTTATGTGACGATTCGCTGGTGTCTAGACGTCCGTGTGGTGTATGTCTATCGAGCCCCCAATTTTCTTGAATCCTTCAGCACTATGTTCTACGTCCAAGGGGAAGAAGGGGAGGGAAGGTGTACCTTGTAACGTAGCGCTTAAAAACAACATGCGCCCCGTTTTAAAACGCTCATTGTAATAAACACGTGTGTGAGGTCGAGGGGTCAAGGTAGTCACAAATTAAGCCCGGGTTTTGGTCCAGGTTTGTCAAAACTGCGATTCTCCGATGGACATTCTTAGGTCACTATTGGTGTTAGGGGCAGTAAATGAAAACTAATAAAATGTATTTTCTGAATATTTTCAATACTCTAAATATAAAAATGTTAAACTAAACAATGTCCATACCATTTAAAGACAACAGCTTACAGCAGTCAATGCTAGTAGGTAAGCGAGATTGGAAACGGTAACATTGCGGAGAAACATACAAAATATATACTTTTTTTTCTAAATAACAAACCTGTAAATGTTATAAAATATGCAAAATATCATCTCTAGTTCTTATTAGATCCGCAGCCTTTTCCATTCTGCAAATAATAGTACATAGTTTTTAAACAAAAAACAAAACAGCTTGCATATTTAATTTTAAAACAAAATGGTTCGCATTTCGTAGTTAAGAGTAGCCGTTAAAGCAGAACTTTGCTAGCTGCCAAATAAGAACTTTGCTTTTAAATGTCTTTTCTAGTTTTTGATATCTAAAAGTAATAGACGGACGGAGAAATGAACGAACAGACTGCACAAAACTAATAGCGGCTCCCCTTAACTCTTTTTCTCCTAACTAACTAAATTTTCATAACAGATACCAACGTTGATTCCACCAGAATGTGGTAAATAATTACAGAGAGAAAGAGTTCAGGGACAGCTAAAACTTGTCGCTCGACAAATGCATTTCCAATAGACATTTATGTTCGGGCGTTCCTTCAGAACTAAAGATGACGGGATGGAAGTACGCAGGGATTGAACACAGGACCACCGTGGTGATAGTACGAAGTACATGCTATACTACAAGGAATCCATTCAACCTTGACCAGTAGTTCAATCATTTTACGATTCATTTATGAATCTATGATAATAAAAGACAATATCTAATGCCAATAATGTTGTTTAGGTCTGGTACGGAATATGCAAATATAGTGTCTAACGATTTAATTTATTCCAATACTTGCTGAATACACAATCTCAATGCTTTTTGAGATATGGAGGGGGCCCTGTTCAGATATTATATGTCAGTGCTACATATTCCATGGCTGCTCTAAGCTGAAGGTTGGGATGCCTAGATGTAAAACCGAACCCATTCGTAGTGGGTGGAAACAAAAAACATTAAATGTAGCGATTTTCTTTTTCTCGATTCTTTCCCTTGGTTAAGTAAATTCCTTTTGTCTCGGATCTGGCTTGGGGAATCCCCACCTAGAATCAAATGACTAGCATCGAAAATCAAATGGCTAGCATCGAAAATCAAATGGCTAGCATCGATATTTAGAACAAAATGTCATTTTATGCTAGCTATATTTACACAATAGAAGAAACACAGTCTATTTTAAGTGACTTTATGTCCGAAGTATTAACATTGCGATACTCTCTTTATGGTTCAACATTTTGTTTTCTTTTGCGATATAAGCTAATTTAGATTGATATGTGCTACTCCAGTTATACATGTATTTAAATGTTCACATTTTGGCTTATATGGCGAAGGAAGTGACTTCATCTGTCAACGTTTCTATTTGCTTGCATACAACTATTTTATGTTGTTGTTTTCACATGGTATTATCAAAATGTAATGTACTTTATAAAAGCTACCCATATTGAGCAGGTTATTAAAAATCAAAGTTTTGGATTTTATTGAAAGAATATGTTCACAAATTAAACAGGAACATAAAATCAAAATTTAAGTTTGGTTCCATGGTTAGACCAATGTTAGAATTATGCGTTTTCAGCCAGAGCCATATTATGAGATGAAAACAGAAACTAGGACAGATGCCAAAAAAAGATCTACAACAAACGAATATTGGGATTTGATAAAGTAACACAAACACCAATAGTAAAATCACTAAATTTAGAGACACCTCAGGACAGAAGACTAAAAACCAAAGTAGCAATAATACCTAAAACATTAAACACTAATTACAAATGCAAAAACAAAACCTAATAAAAATACTTAAAAGGACATAAAGATAAAGGCACATTTCTTATTCCATATGCTAGGAAAATCTATGCAAGTGCATGGAACTGGTCTTCTTATAGATTACAGACGTTACTTCAAAAAAGAAGATAATTACGTCCTATGCATTTCATGTGTCAATCATGTATGTTAATCAATGACTTAAACTCTGCTAAGTAATATGTTTTCCGACTGTTTCAGGCAACCCAGTCCATTCACTAGTGAAACTAGGGAAGAATGAGCACTTGTACGAATTTGTTCTAACGTATGGAATAAGAAATGTGCATCTACCTTTGTGTTTAATGTGATGCCTGAATCATTCAGGGCAACTAATGACTTAGCATTATCTTTTTTTTTCAAAGAAATTGTTATCATTTTTGTGTTGTTTTTCCCCACTCTAAATGTAAAATATTAAAATTCAATAAGTGAAGGTAATCCAACACATAGCATGGTTCTCATATAATTCTACTAGTTTTAGGAAATACTTGTGGGCAACTGCAGTGTTCAAGACTTTAGTATCAAAAATATAAATACATAAATGTCCTTGCCTTTTGATAGGACTAACGATGTGTAGGCCTACTTTAATTCTTAAGAATGTTTTTCTAGGTAGTTAGTAGTTCCTAACAAGTCATAAAAAAAAGTCTTTGAATAAATAAACAGATGTTCTCTTTTTTCTTTAACCTTTTCATCGTACGAGCAGTTGAAAAGACATCAGTTCGAGGCTTGCAAACATCACGTCAGAATTCTTAAAGGCATTTCTTGAATCTCCTTGATAATTTTGACCAGGAGTAGATAACTCAAACTTTTACTCTAATGTAAAAGCGAGTTCTATGACATCCCCTCGACAACAAAAAAGGGTCTCTACTTGTGATAATTTCTTCACTTCTCTAATACAAGTATAACTCTGACAACTGAGAGGCTAAAGGCATGAGAAGAAAAAGGGCGGGCCTGTAGTGCAATAAATAAATACATTGCTTCTAAACTGAATAAAATCTGAATGTAAAGTGGCTCTTAAAAAAAGCATAAAAAAATACCAATAATCATGACAGTGAAACAATCCGAAACATCCTGAATTGGGAACAGATATAGTAGGACATTGTGAAACGACTAGTGATTACATCTTGTAAGTCAGTGGTGCCAACCCCTTTTGGACTGGGAGACCTGAAAATATACGACACCTGTCACAGACAGTATCAACGCAACAAAATCGCCGAGACCCAATGGAACTGGGCCTATGTGGCCTTATCAGGCACTGCGTGAGGAAGTTTCGGGATCCCCTACATCACATCGCCACGGAAATGTTATGGCCCGCGGTTCACAGTTTAGGCACCACAGACTATCACAGCTGTAAACGAAGATCTCTTAATATATATATATATATATACATAATTAAAAAATTCTGAAGTGCGTACTAAAGCTTTTGACAATTTTTTCGACAAATGCGAAGAAAAGTTGCGCTTGATCCTATTGATAGCCTACTTATATTTATAACTGGGTGACTGTCATCATGCCAGGTCTACAGCGAATTGTTTGTGGTCTATAATTAGATGTAGCACTCGTCAGCTCCTACATCCGACAGTCCAGAGATTGATATGAATACAATGTCTAAATTAGACAAACCCTAGTCAAAATATATTCTCTGCACATGTTGAGTGATTTCACCAGCTGACTTGATTATAGTTTCACGTCTGCTTACCACCTCAAAACCTGACACGTTAGCAGATTTTATTTTCTTCAGTAGGTCCTACTATTTTTTTATTTAGGTATTTATACAAAAATATTTGTGCAGGTCATAAAAAAAGTCAAAGTGGGGGAATAGAGGAAACTAGAAGCTAAGAATTTAGGCTGAAACTTTTTTTTTATTCGATTTTATTTGCGTGTGTCTGTGCGTTGTGCGTGTGTCTGTGCGTGTGTCTATGCTCTAGATTTGATGCTAACGAGAAAGACATGAAGATCTACTACGTCACGTCAACTCTCAAGAGACCTCGGATATTAGTTCAATCAATCTCTTAGCTTCACCAGATGTTCCGGTATCTGGAACTAGCCGTCATATCAACTAGAAAACAGTTGACTTAACGAAGTTAAACATAGACAGCAATCTAGTTGAACCGGTAAAACATTATCATCTGTTTGATTGATAGAGATTAAACACAATGTAAATCGGTGTGGTTTAATGTGATTTAACTGATTATAAATAGTGTTGACTTGACTAGGTTTAGTTTTGTTTCGTTAAGTTTAAAAATGCGTAGGACATAACTATCTTCTTTTTTTTTTTGAAGTAACATCTGTAATTTATAAGATAAGAAGATAAGATTATAATTTTGTCCAAACTGACTTCTTTTTGCAGCAATATATGTTAGGGCCTCTGTTAGGCTTACTATCTCTTATAAGTAAAAATCTTCAGCGAGTCTCGCAGACGATACCAAAGGAATCATGAGAAATGACAAGCGTCGGATCAGAAAGTAAATGGCTGTCCTCACAAGCGTCGGATCAGAAAGTAAATGGCTGTCCTCACAAGCGTCGGATCAGAAAGTAAATGGCTGTCCTCACAAGCGTCGGATCAGAAAGTAAATGGCTGTCCTCACAAGCGTCAACTACAACAGCATGCTTAGTTTGTAACGAAATATTCCGTGCTCAAATACCTCACCAGAGAAGCGCGGAGGCAAAGAAATGCAGAGCTAATCTCTCAGATCCCTGGATGTAGAACCCATCTATCAGGCTAATCTCTCAGATCCCTGGATGTAGAATCCATCTCTCAGGCTAATCTCTCAGATCCCTGGATGTAGAACCCATCTCTCAGGCTAATATCTCAAGCCTTTGAATACCAAGACTATTTCTCACTCCACTGGATGCTGAGCCGATTCCATAGGTCATTGGATGCAAAGACAATGTTCTGGTCTATGGATGCAGAGCCCATTTCTCATGTCCCTGGATATAGAGCCTTTGGATGCCAAGCCAATCCCTCAGTCCACTAGATGCAGACCCAATCTATCAGGCACAAAGAGGCAAAGCCCAATCCTCAATCGCTAAGATGATGAGTCAATACCTCAAGCCCCTGAAATGCAGGCCCAATCTATCAGGCACAAAGATGCAAAGCCCAATCCTCAATCGCTTAAATGATGAGTCAATACCTCAAGCCCCTGCAAGCAGAGCCAATCCATCAAGCCATTGGATGCAAAGCTAATCCCTCAAGCTGCTGGATGCTAAGCCCATTCTTTAGTTCTCTGGATAACAGCAATTTTCATTGACTAGCTAAGATAAAAAAAAATGAATATTCTGCTTGACTTTCGAAGATTTGGAAGAAGTTAGTATATGATGGGATTCAGGCCCTAAGCAAGCCTTGCTCTTAAGACTTAAGACATTGAATGAGAACACAAATCTGTCTGACGTTACCAAAGTATTTAATTTGGTGTACACATTAGCACTTCAATAAAAGCAGACAATTTGATATGAATAAAATTAGATTTGTGCGCTTCAAAAAACAACTGTTTCTGCTTTATGTTTTAAATGTAAAACTTAACAACAAACAGAGATACAATTTGGCATGTGACTGTTTTCAACTCTATTGGTGTCCAACCTATGTCGGCATCGGTTCCTAAATATCCAACACAATCATCACGGGCCGCCTTCCAAGGAAAAAAAATCATGGACAGCATGGCGTCATGAGCAGGATGATACACTGATCTAGCCCATGTGTCTGTAGGGGAAAAAAAGGTCTATTTTTTTAAACAAAAAAAATCTGTCCATGTCACGTATCTGGTGGAGGCCAAACTATTTCTTGTCCTTACTATGTTTAACAACTAGACCTCTAGATTGAAGTCAATGAATGCACCAAAGTTCCCTCAGACCCTCCCCTTTCCATTCAGCTCCTTATTTAAAAAAACAACAACATAGGTGCATATTTTCCGTTGAAATAAAAGTATCATGTTTCGTTGAGATTTAATTACTAATAAATTGACATTCTGATTTAACATTTATAGATTAATTTTTTTCCATTGTTATGAGCTTCTCTGAAAACTGCTACGTATTTTAGTTTGGCTGAGGCGAAGCGTCTGTAATTTGTAATGTAGACACCATTTTTAAATTACAATTTACCCTTATCAAGATGGTATGATAGTCAATGAAAGTTTAAATACGGACGTACATACAACAAGATGGCTTTCTTCCCCCCCCCCTCTTTTTACCTCCTTATTTACAAAGTTTAATAACTCTTTAAGTAATCTAGGTACAGGGCCGGCCTTAAGCATATGCTAGCCTAGGGCTTCCGGTTGGTGGGGGGCTTGCACACGACTTAAAAAAACTTTTTTCAGAGAAGAAATAGCAAAACTTGTGCTCAATGTTATTGCTGGAGTACACTAGCCTGAGTGGTTGAAATAAGCGTATAATGTATTTTTATTTTACTATTTCATTGGATCGAGCAAATTCAATTCGCCTAGGGCTGCCAGTTATCTAAGGCCGGCCCTGCTAAGTACTTCGTAGATCTAGTACCGTGAACATCAAATTATGTCCTGCGGGCCACATCCGACCCGTGACGTTGTCACGTTGACACCTTGATGGCTGCCTGGTCGTGCGGTTTGCGCGCTGGACTGTCGTTCGGACTTATCGATGGTCCCAGGTTCAAACCCTGCCCGCTTCCATCCCCCGCCAATTTGCGGGAGGTTTCTACTAGGAAGTAAATTATCTTCAACTCTGAAGGAACATCCGAAACATGTAAAACATTGTAAAAAAAAATTGTTTACAAACTACAGAATAATGAAAAAGCAGACCTGTAGTCGATTCGATAATGTTTTTTTTTTTCCAGATATGCATCCAGTGACACGCATGACGGAAGTTTAGAGCCCAGCATTGACTGATCTGTTATGTAACATTAAAATAAAGTGTTTTCATTTAAATATAGATAATAATTTTTAAAAAATCACATTATGACCATAGCCAACAGCAGCACCTGCAAAGCTCAAAACTGTCTGTCGACACTAACATCTGACTGATGCGCTGCTTGGTCATGACCATATTCTTGTATGTAAATCTTGGACGTTAGCTGCAGAACTAAAGAGGAGGGTCCTGTTAATCCTATCAATGGAACTGAGATGATTTTGAAATAGAAGGATCTTAGGTATAACCTACAAAACCGAATAACAAATGAGAAGATCCGAAACAGTATCACAATGGCGATTGAGCCCAAACGAAGACCTGCTGAGCACTTTCAAAAAAACAAAATTAAAATTTTATAGCCATATAACAAAGTCTCAATACTTGCAAAGACGTTCCTTCAGGGTACAATACCAGGAAAAAGAAGAGGCAAACAAAGAAAATGACTGGAAAACAACGTCCAAAAAATGTCGGGCTGTCATTGAAAGAGATTCTGTTCAATCAAAGGATAGAATGGAAAGGAGAGAGGTGGTCTACAGATCGTGTGTGGTGCCCCAATGTTTCAACAGACTAAGGGATAGGTGAAAGTGGTGGGGTAGAACTTGTTGTTTAATACAAGAGCTTTGACCTGCCAGTCAACTGTCACATGTTATGACATGTGTTCGGCTGCCTAAATTTTACCATCGAGTGTTGATATTATAATTAAAAAAAGAAATGAAGCAATACATTAATTGTACTGTTTTACCCTCTGCTTTCTTCGTATGGACCTAAAGCTTTGTGTTAACAATAAATCAAGAAAATACTTTATTTTTATCAACTCACTCTGTCTGTATATCTGTCTGCCTGATGCAAATTGTGTACACGTTTTTTTCTCCCACTAACTATAGATATTTCTATTTTCATAAGCACTTCGCTGGCACAGTGGCTTGAGGAGGCTTGCCATCGAATTCGAATTCAAGTCGAACAAGTTTTTTTTTTTATGAAATACATTTTAAAAAGCTATCACGCGCACACACACCCTTCTTCCCCTAGTTTACTGGACATTATCATGATGTTACTCGTGTGATGCCTTTTAACCTGCTTACCAAGTGACCCATGGGTGTAGTATTTGATGTGGCTACAAAATACAGCTATCAAAAAAAAATATTTTCATTCATTTATTTTCTATATCCTTGACAGTCGATGGTTTTCATACAATCCATACGTTTATGTATTAGTAATCTTTAGATTACTTTATGAAGTCTTTAATTTGTTAGTAATATTTAGATTACTTTAATACGTTTTGGACATTCCTTCAGAGATGAACATTACCTCCTACACTAAATCTTCTGTCGGACGGCAGGGAGAGGAAGTGGTTCGAACTAACGAGATCGGGATGACAGTTTGAAGCGCAGACCGCGGCAGACCATACAAGTGTGTACCCATCCAATAGGTCTATTCTTTTTAGTTCTATTATAACGAAGACAGAAGTATAATAAAGCCTAGTCATATTGTTGAAGATTAAACAAAGAAAAAAAAGGATGCCTAAATTAATAGTAATTATAAATTACGCAGGTATTCATCAAACGATAACCGTTTCAAAAGGAAGAAAACCAATTTTTAATTACAGCCACACTTGACTAGTATAATTAAGCTATTCTCGTATCGAATACCTAGGTATAATTATCTCTCTTACTCCTCTGACTAATGCTACCAAAGGTCTTGCTATGTCGCCACGTGTTTAGTCTTTCTTCAGACGGATGTATTTTACAGTATCGAAAATCGATAATCAATTTAGACGGCAGTAAATAATTACAATCAGTTCTCATTTATCAATGCTGTATTTGTCTCTGTTGGGTGCTAGTGTTGGGTTACACCCAGTGGCGTGGTTGCCGGCAGAGTAGCCCGGAGAATAAGGCGGGTGCGGACCCCTTCACCCCCCACCCTCTGCGTACCGTGTACACTGGTAGATTGTTGTTTGTCTCTTGTGCACCTGGTCGTCCTTTTGTTACCCTGGTAACATCGTCTGCACACTCCTACCTGGCATAGTTGGCATGCAACAAAAATCAGTGTGGTGGCTTCATTTATAAACCGAAAAGTCCTAAACTTTATCTTGTCAATCGTATGATATATGATATGAGCAGTGCTACACAGCTCTATGAGACTCCTTAGAACTAAGTAAAGTAACTATAATAAAGTACAGAGATCGGCATTTAAAGTACTGTACTGTATTTTTGGAATTGGGGTGGATGGGTGGGTAGGTGGTATATGTGGCCTTAAGTGCTAGTACCCAAGTCCCATATAGCGTTTAATATATATTATTGTTATTAAAAGTATGTACTTTTAAAAAAATACCGTCTTTTTAGATTTTATAACTTAATGAATGTTAGATTAAAAAATAATGGAACATTTGTATCCCTCCCCATTCCTCACCCTTCCCCCGAGAAAGAAATTCTGGTTAAGCGAATGTATAGATCTACTAGACTATAATATTCCATTAAGCCAATCCAGAGTTTTTTTCAGTGTGGCAAACGAGCTAGTTATTCTTTTCCCAACGATATGCAGCAACTGTCAAATTTCCAGGAAAATATTTAGAGCCGATTTCCAAAATCGCGTCCACCTACACAGGTTTTAGGTTTTGAAGTTTCCACGAAGTTACGAATCGAATAGAGGAATTGTAAAAAGACAAAAGTAATCGGTTCTTAGTCAACCAAGCAGCAGTCTTTGTGAATGTATCACTGTGCACTGAATAAAGCCCCGCAAACCGAAAGAAACGTGGCACAACTCTGTGCAAGACCAATCCTTTTAGAAGGCCTCAACGCTGACCTGAGACGTTGCAACCTGTGGGTAGGGAGTGGAGACCAATAGCTCGATGCCACATCGCAGAGATCTGTGACGTGGGACGATTGGTATCGCTCTGAGGGACATATGAAGTGATCAGAGTTCACTAATGTACAGTACAGTAAAGGGACCTTTCTTTGTTGAAGGTAGTCAGCAAGATCAATTCATATTCTATTTTTTTTAATGCTTTATGCACCCTTTTTTTACTCAAAGGCAGCATTTTGAAACGCTGCATTTGAAACTTTGCAATTTTCAAAGCTACCAGTATGACCCACATTATCCAACCAGTTCGACATAGTATTGTCATGTGACCGCTACAGTGACTGTTTCACAATAACTCGAGACGCTGACCCCCGCTTTGGTGCGCTGGCCAAAGTCAGGATCCATCAACAAACCAGAGCGCAAAAAAAAACTATGAGTTTCACAGCCCTGTGCTAGCAGAGGTCCCACCCCAACTCTCTTGTGTTTTGACATAGTCTAGCATGGGCGCTAGGTTACATGCTTGCCAACCCACAGCCTCTGTCCTGCCGCCCTTTCCCAACCCCCCTTTCCCTTTTTCTCTCTTGCCCACTTTTGGTGTCGCCATCACCGGCTACTCTCAATCTATTGGTCATACGTCCCGCTGCCTCCCCTTCCATCACCCTGCCCCCTCTTTTTAGACCGGTCCTGTTGACTTAAGAATTGATCAACAACCGCTAATGCTTCCAAGATTGGCGGAGCCCGTGAGCTTCAGGAATGTTTCTTTCTATGAGTTTTTAAAGACGTCAACTTTCCCACCACTTGGCTGTTTGGGTTAGGGACTCTTGTATTTGTTTGTTAAAACATGGGGTCCTTATGTCTGACCAGATTTGGAACTTTTTTTTTTCCTAGTCCTTTCTACTTTTTCTTTCTATGGTTCTTTTTTTTTTTTTTTTTTTTACAATATTTTTGTGTGTTTTTTGTTTCAGTTCATTAAATAATTCCGTTTTAACGATTAAAAATAACCAAAACGTCCGGTAATTAGCGAAGTCGGATATACTATGATATAGTCATTTAGATAAATGAAATGTTAAAAGCATGATATTATGTCAATATTGGAAATTTTCACGATAAACTAAACAATGTCAATTTATTAGAAAAAAATTTAATGAGCTACAAACAGAAGAGCTTAAACAAATTAAATTCTCCAGTGCTAAAAAGTGAAAAAAAAATTTATGCCTTTAAATATGCATGTCTTATCTAGACTTACTTTATTCTATACATTTGATACACCAGAAAGCTAGATATTGTTTTGCCTTTAGCCTTTACACCATAAATGGAAATCTCTAATATATCTACAAATATGACGGGCGCAGACTAGGTTTACAATTGATAAATCTGATGCACAGTTTCTCAGAATCCGTGTACATTTAGAAAAAAAAAACTCTAGACTAAATACCCTTTATATTGTTCTACTTATTTGGTTGATCTCATGTGTGACGGAAATTTGGCAGATGTCATTATAACAAAGGTGAAACTATTGTTTGGTCTGGAAAGGGGATTTCACCAGAACAATTCTAGCGCTGTTTTATCATTTATTAGCCTCGTTCTATAAAAAACATGAACAGGAATGTAGTAGATCTTATGTTCTATTAGCCAACCTACCTGTTCGGATGTTTCTTTCGTGTTTATCTTTACTAAGAACAACTGAAAAGTGTAACCATGTTTCTGTTACGTTCATAATGTCATTTTTTTTTTACTTTCGTTAAATTTCCGAATATTATTTTACACAAAAGCAGACAAACACACACACACACATCATTTTAAAAATATTAGCTACATTGTTTATTGCTCTTACCGTTGATCTCCTCTGCAAACAGGCTGCGATGTGGTAGTTCAATTTGTAAAGTAAGTAACAACAATACGTGCAAAATGCAAGGACAATTAATAGCATAATAATTCAATCTTGGAAATGATATAAAAAATTTTTTTTAGCATTTTGGTGTTTACAAATCTTTTTAAAATATTTTTAGAAGAACGCTAAAGAATTGTTAGCCGGCAATCATGCAGATGCTAGAGTCCAGTATTAATAAAAGCAGTTAAAAAGTGTCACATATAATGACATTTCCTATCAACCACTAGGTCAAGGGTCTAGTCCAAAAGTAACGAAGGCAATATTGAGGGATGAACACATGTCTAGCTGCAAGCGCCGGGCAGTTTTTATTCTTCCATACAAACATCTACAGGATATTTTTTGTGTAGGGTAAGCTGTCAATTGTAAAAAAAACATATTTGATATCCTATAGTCTCCCCTGACAATGCTATAGTCTCCCTTGTTTCTATCACGGAAGTGGCACATTTCTTCACGCAGAGACCAACTAGTGTCACTTCTCGCTCAATAGTAATTATCCAAGTGCTTGCTGGAGACGGCGGCGCTACTGTTCAATCAACTTTCTGGGACTAATTTGTTGGACTCCCACTGGTCATATTAGGAGAATCCTGGTGTCTAAATGCGCGTAAGAGAAAAAGAGAGGGGGGGGGGGGGGTAGTACAGTTTGTTTATCAAGTATACATTAAATAGAAAGGTGTTCTGTCAAGCGCCTACACCCCTTCCGAGATTAATTCATTAATCTGCTGAGTGGGGGGTCGGGGGGGGGGGGGGAATTAATGCAGTGTAACAGTGGTGGAATAGCGAAACATTTATCGCCAACCCTTCTAATTTGTACACCACAGATTTAAGGCATGCGATGGAGATATTTCTAGATTTAACCCAATATTTAAGCTGTTTTATAATGAACAAATTCTGACTTCTTTTTATGTTCAGCTCCAACCAAAAATAAAAATAAAAAAAATATCTAACTATAAAACTGGATAGACAAAAAGTATTAAAGTTTTTATTTGGTAAGAAACCACAAACTCAAATTGTAAAATGTTTGTTTGTTAAATGTTTGACATGTTTCGGGTGTTCATTCAGAGTTGACGATAGTTTACTTCCTAGTCCAAACCTCCCGCAGGACGACGGGGGATGGGAGCGGGCAGGATTTGAACCCTCGACCATCGATAAATCCGAACGACAGTCCAGCGCACAAACCGCACGACCAGGCAGCCATGATTTAGACTAGATCAAGATCTATAATTTTAATTTCTAGGCTTAAATCTGCAATGTTAAGTCATAGTTAATGATCTTTTTTTAGGATGGTAGTGGAGGGGTGGAGGGTATCTGATCTCCACTAATTCCTTGGCACCTTTTGCGACATATTGTGTCTATTTTTTTTTTCGACACCATACATTTTGTCTTAATAGAAAAAAAAGTGGAAACATGTCATACATAATTTCTTAAAAGCTGGAATGTATCTAGAGTATATCTAGAAACTTTGAATTTCATGTCTTTTTGTTCAGCGCGTGCTTCAAAAAGAAACCGGTCAACTAAGTTTGTATATTTTTTATAATTCATATGAATATTTGTTGGAAAATATTTCGTGAAAGAATATTAACATCTGGCTCTATCTTAACAATTGGTTATCACCATTAGTTCAGAAGAAAGTGCTCGGCTATTTTCTGTCAAGACGTCAATATAGAGAAATACAATGAAACTCCTCCCCTTGCACTATAACTTCCTGTTCTTGTGCTATGAGTTCTGTCGGATAAATAGTCCCTGGTTCCGCAAGCCGCCTTCCCTGCCGTCCTTCTGGTGGTTTGGGCTAGGATGCAATAGCCTTTAAAATTTTAGGGATCACCCGAAACATGTAAAACGAACAAACGATCGTTAGAGTTATTTCAGTATTTAATTATTTAGTTACATTAACTTATTCCTTGTCTATTGTAAGAAGGCCTACTTAAAAGCCAAATTCATCATAAATTGCCGAATTTATAGAAACAGTTTTAATGTGTGATCATTTTTATTTGCTGCCGTTTTTGTATGTTAATGCTATTTTTAAAGGCCTTATCTAAAGGTACAACTTTTATTACAAAGCTTATATCAACTCATTCTGTCTGTCTGTCTGTCTGGTAAAAAGTTTGAACATGTTTTTTTCTCCCATTTCCCATTCTCGAATCAAGTTAAACTTTGCACAATTATTCATTGTACCTCATCACTCCTTTGAGTTCCTCATGGAACATAGGGCCTCGACAAAAACACGCCACTCTCCACGGTCTCTTTGCTAGCTTTTTGATGGTGTCCCAGCTCTTCCCGGTCTTCTCTGCTTCTTCAAGTAGACTGCGTCGCCATGTTCTTTTTGGTCTTCCTCTGCGTCTTGGTCCCTGGGGGTTTGTAAATGTTTGACATGTTTCAGGTGTTCCTTCAGAGTTGAAGATAGTTTACTTCCTAGTCCAAACCTCCCGCAGGACGACGGGGGATGGGAACGGGCAGGATTTGAACCCTCGACCATCGATAAATCCGAACGACAGTCCAGCAGAGGAAAAACTCCACTTCCTCTCTAAGATCTGCACTTCTATATTTTTCTGTCCACTCATCTCCCACAGTTTGGTGTTTTCTACTTTGTCATACCAGTGTATTTTTAGGATATTTCTCAGGCATCTGTTGATGAAGGTCTGTATTTTTTTAGTTGTGGCTTCAGTTGTTCTCCATGTTTCAGAACCATACAGTAGGACAGCCTTGACATTAGAATTAAAGATTCTTAGTTTAGTCTTGTTTGAGATGTAAGGAGATTTCCAGGTTGGTTTTAGCTGTGTAAATGTCTGACGCGCTAGATTTATACGGCGTTTAATGTCTTCATCTATTCCACCTGATATACTGACTACACTCCAAAGGTATATAAAATTTCTTCTTGGTCTATTGTCTGAGAATCCAATACTATGTCTCCAATTTGTTTATTGTTTACTTTAAGTACTTTAGTTTTTTGGTGGTTTATTTTGAGGCCTACTCTTTTTCCTACTTCGCTTAAAGCTGTGACCTTTTCTTGCATATCCTGTAGTCTGTGTGATATCAGGGCTATGTCATCAGCGAATTCCAGATCTTCCAGCTATTGTGTGAGAGTCCATTGGATTCTTTTCCCTGCGTTAGAGTAGGCTTCTTTTGTGACCCAATCCAATATTAGAAGGAACAGGAGTGGTGAAAGAAGAGATCTCTGTTTGACTCCTGTTGTGACTGGAAATTCCTCTGACAGCTTGCCACAGTGGGTTACTTGGCAGGTAAACCATCATAAAGGTTCTTGATTATGGTTATTATTTTATTTGGGATCCCATAATGTCTCATTACAGTCCAGATAGATTCTCTGTCGACACTATCAAAAGCTTTTTCAAAGTCGACAAAAGTTGTATAGAGAGGAGATTGCCATTCGACACATTGTTCTACAATTATCCTGAGAGTAGCTATTTGGTCAGTACAAGATCTCCCTTTTCTGAATCCGGCCTGTTCTTCCCTTAGGTGTTCATCACATGCTCCCTTTATTCTGTTTAGTAGGATTCTGCTGAAAATCTTGCTTGGTACTGACAGCAAAGTGATGCCTCGCCATTTCTCACATCGTGATAGATCTCCATTCTTTGGTATTTTTATTAGCAAGCCCTTTTCCACTCACCCGGAGGTGTTTCTGTTAACCAAATTTTGTTGAATAGTTTGAGCATTTGGTCAACTATTTCACTTCCTCCTTCTTTTAGGACTTCGGGTGGTATGTTGTCAATGCCAGCCGCTTTACCTGTCTTCATTTGTTTGAGTGTATTCCTTATTTCTTCTTTTGTTACTTCTTCCATGTTTATGTCTAGTGTTGGTCCTACATTTAGATCTGGTGGATTTCGTGGTTTAGGTCTATTGAGCACTTCTTGAAAATATTCTTTCCATCTTTCAAGTTGTTCATTTATTGAAGAAAGTAGTTTTACGTATTTGTCTCGGACTGGAACATTGCAATTAGCCTTTTTGGTACTGAGAAGTTTAGTGGTTTTGTATAGTTTGTATCTCCTTTATCTGCTGCTTCTTCTGCCTGTTCTGTGAGATTATTATAAAATGATCGTTTGTCTTGTCTAAGCATTTTGGTGACTTTTTTGTGAAACTGCTTGGTAGTCTTGTTTTGATTGTTGCTTGTGGTTTCTTGTTTTTGCTAGGTTAACTGCCTGTTTAGCGCATTTCCTTTCTTCGATTAATTTCCATGTCCAATCACTAATCCACTGTTTTTCTTCTTAGGGTTAAGGCCTAGTACTTCATTGCTTGTTTCAGTCAGTAATACTTTCTTTGAAATTTTGCCAAGATTTATCAACGCTTTGTTCGGCCTCATCTAGTTGTAGCACAGCAAATCTATTTTGAAGGGATAGTTGGAATTCCTTTTTAATCTGGGTGTTGTGGAGCTTGTCTAGGTCAAATCTTTTCCTTTTGTTCCTTTCTGTTTTATTGCTGGCCAGCCTCATTTTTAGTTTGGCAACAACTAGGTGGTGGTCTGAGCCAATATCTGCATCTAGTAATGTGCTTCTCCAGTTCCGCCGTATGGTAACGTGGTCGATTTGATTCTCTGTTTTATTGTCTGGTGAAACCCATGTCACTTTGTGGAATTTTTTGTAGGGGAAAATGCTGCCTCCTATCACTAATTCATTAAATGTGCAGAAGTCTGCAAACATTTCTCCATTTTCATTTATGGTGCCAAATCCATGGGTGCCCATACTTTTTTCTCTCTCTCTCTGTTCATTGTACCTGACAAGACATAAATAAATCCAAAATATTAAACAATCAGTTAATTAATTGTTGGTGATAAATTATTTAGTTTGATATCGAAATAAGGGAAGTAAATGCTACTTAATGAGAGATATGGATGTACATATGGATTTAACGTTTTACGTTTTGACACGTTTTTTTTCTCTCATTTCCCATTCTTGAATCAAGTGGAAATTTTGCATAATTAGGCATAGTCAATGACAATATAATAATCAATCAAAACATTAACCAGTTAGTTAATAATTAAGTACTAATAATTAATTTTTTTTTATATAGCCGAAAAGGAGCTCCAATATTTGACACGTAAACAATATCAAATTAGTATCAATTTTATTTATTTTAATTCGATTCTTTCCATAAATTTGCTAATCGCGATTAAGCTCAAATCAATCAAAGGTGAGGTTTCATCACCCTTCAGTAGCTTTGTACAGAAGTGAATATAAAACTAATCCATTCAATTGATCAGGTTCAGGCAACGCTTGCAGTAAGTCCGGAATTGTTTGATCTTTATTTAGCTGCTATTTTAAGCTACATTCAGGGCGGCGGCTAGACACAACAATTTAATCTACTGATTTCTTTATTCAGCACATGCACACCAAAATAAAAAATAATAATAACAACGCGGTCGCTGACAGGACTAAAAATAAACAGCTGCTATTCCAGAACTATTGTAATTAAACATATCAATTGTCAGCTGTGAAGAGACAGCAGCTTAATGAAGAACCCATATGGTAAGAGAAAATGCGTGGGGTAAACATTCGATATTGTTAGATGGAAACTACCTTTATATTTTAAGTCGTGATATTTGATACACTTTAAGAATTAAAATGCCAATGCCAATGACATTTGCATTGTCGCTAATCTATGACAAGCAGGCAATGATTGGCAGCTCAATGCCTAGTTGACAGAAAACCTTTTTCGTAATTCCAAGAGATTCGTTACCAGATCTCTACCTGGACATGATCACGACAATTTCTGACCAAAGAATTTCTTGTTTTTTCAGTACTCAATGCCAAAGTTTTCTGTCTAAAGAGTTTGTTTGGAGCTTAGATCAAAATGCATTCTTTAACAGAGTGTGAATTGTTTTAAGAATGAATATCGTGATTGTTGCATTTGTAGATTAGAATAAATCCATTACTTCCAGAGAGATAGGTGTTTTGGGTACGAGTAGTTTGAATTAAGAAGTGTATTCTTCACTTTACTCTTGACTAGATTTAGAAGACCACATTGAAATATTGAAATATTGTTCCACTTTTTTGGTTATACTTTAGAATATTTATGTAAATAGAAAAACCAGCATAATAAATGAATAAACAAAATAATTAAACAACTGAACCATGGTGTGAGCAAAGTTACTTTTTTAAAAGTTTTTGTTGCTAACTTGTTTTATTTTTCATTTCCTCACTTGATCTAAAAACTTATCTGGTGTTGTAGGAGTGAAGCCAGCAGTCTATAAGGTGTGTAGATGCTGTTTTTTTTTTTTCGCTAATTAGCGGGTACATTTAACAGTGATGTAAGTTGTTCAAGGTTTCCACACTAAAATCTAAATAAAATTGTCACAGAACCAAACATTTTCAGAGATTGCGAAAAACTATCAAGCGTGAAAAAATGGTTTGTCTATTTGGGAAGTACCATATCAGTAAACGTCAATCTAAATGACGAGGTAGACTTCCGGTTGCACCTGCCAGTGCCGCCTTTGGCAGTCTTTAAGAACAGGTTTGGTCATGGAGAGGATTCTGCACATTCAACAAAAATTGAGTCTCTTCAATGCTATAGTCCTTCCTTCACTCATAGGCTTCAGAGTCCTTGATCTTATATTCATGCCACACCAACAAGCTTCTATCTACGATGTCTTAGAAAAATGTGAATGGGTTTGACTGTTGAGATCTTATGGTTGTCAGATGACCAGTATCTTCTCAGCAAAAGACCCAAATTACTTTGGGTGGGACAAATCGTCCTTATGCCTGAAAATCGCCTCCCGAAACGACTTTTTTTTATGGGGAGCTGTGTGCAGAAAAACGATACAGGACATCCTGAAGAGCTCCCTCAAGGAGTGTGGGATTGACATTCACGGATGTGAGACGCTAGCTCTCTATCGCTCCTCATGGCGTGAAGTCGTGAGTGTCGGAGTTTCAAGATATGAGGCAAGGAAATCAGCCATCAGCAAAGAACGCAGATCTAAAAAAAAAAAAATAGATGAAGAAAGAAGCAGATATATCTGCAGCTGACCAAACAGACCCATGCCAAGTACGTGTCCAGCTTTTTATAGCGAGGAATGCAGTCCATAGTCCTCTTCGAGTTCATAAGAAATAAGAAATGTGTTCATTTTCGATTCATTGTAGGAGCTACATAAGTTGCCCCAAGTTACCAAACTAAACTAATTAAGAATCGCACCCCACAGAAAGATGTTATTCAAGAAATTATAAAAATAAAATCATAATAGAAATATGTTTTAAAAGACAAAATAATTATCATTATCTGGATACTTTTTTTTTTCCAGGTTTTTTAATTCACTTTGAACTGATCACGTAGAAAAGGTCAGGAAATCTTGAGACAGACGGCGAAATGAAAGACTTTTGTAAGTCTGTCATCCGTGTGGTGCACTATTGGGATTTATATATGTACGTTTAAATAGAGGCAAATCTGTAAATAACAATTGTTTTGGTTTTCCGGTGTTCGGAATTCGAAAGTATTGATAGGCTATTCTTACAATATGACATCATTATATTTTTTTTTTATATGTATAATGGAATTAAAAATTAGACTATGAAAAAGGTGAAGATAGCTGTGAATAACATTTGGTTTAAAAATCTCCAATAATCCCTCGTCTTTTCCTACATGCACGTCAGAAAGGTAAATAATTGTCTCCCCTAAATAACGACTACTTGGAAGGTTGTTGCTATATGACGTTTTACGGACTAAGACGTCTACGTCAAAAGAGTTTTCAGCTCAGCATTAATTCTTTTATTCTTCCGAGTTTTATAGTCCCCAACAAAAATTGGCTTCGAAAGCTTATAAGTTATAAGTTTCTTTGAAAACAACAAAGAGGATGATATGACACCCCACTCAGTGCCGTATATAAGTAATTAAAGGCTTAGGGCTGGATCTCTGTGGCGGACCCAACCCTCTCAAAGCTTAAAAAAACATGCAATTAATAATATTAATAAATTAAATCTCAAACACGGGAAAGGCTTCGGGAGACAACCCTGAGAAAAATCAAGAGCTGGTGACCCTTAGGTAGACTGTGGCACACCGTGCTTCAGCCTGGCAGATCCGTTTGATTGTCGTCTGACCTGAGCCGAAGGCTCTTCGAGCTCAAAGTTTGAAAAAAAAAACCTGTTAAGTCGTCCAGCTTGAACAGTAAAAAAAAAAAAACCTGTGTGAACACACAGTTCTGTTTGAGAGCGACCCGAGTCAATGCCTATGTAAAGCATTGCTGTTTCCAATGCCTTTGGCCCCGACTCATGGCCGAAGGCCGAGGACACCGGGAGCCTCCGTCATTTTCCTTCACTATACCAAGCTAAACGTGGGGGACTCGCCATTTATGTAACTGTCCTTTGAGGAACGGCGCATGGATGTGTGACAGTTTTGTGGGGACTTTTTTACAACCCCGCCTGTGCAAGGGGTTGACTCTCGTCTACCCGTGGGCATCCCCACGGGGGTTATGTTTTGCCATTCGTTTCGCCTAGCTACCCCCTCAAGTAGCTGTTTCCACCCAGGTGCCACGATGAGGCAGATCCTGCGGCGCTACTGATCCCAAACTGTATTGGATATTCCGTTCCTTTGGTCACATCAGCTGCTCGGAGAGGGGGGAACTGCTATGTGGGCGACACCGTTCCGACCATAAACAATGCCCAGGCTTTCATCTCACTTAAGGAAGTGTGCTCTGAGATGAACCATAGTCGTTCTACGACTGAGGAAGGCCAGTGAGATGAAATCTCAAAGCAACAAAATGTTTGTAGAGAAAGAAATAAAATACTTGTAAATGTAATCACACTCACCTTATTTTCCTTTATTTAAAAAGTATAAGTAAAGTTCCCCTTTCAGACCTTGCGATCTACAGGGCAGATGATGTTAAGGTCATCTGTTTCTGTAGTCCACGGTTAACGAGGTTGTCATGTAGCCAGCACAACGATCAACCGCCTTTACTTTTCCCCAACTATGGTCAGGTATCCCACTAGAGCTGGCGGGACTCAGAGGCGCCCAAGGATCCCGAAATTAAAAAATCTCAGTCTCACTTTCTTATATTTAATATGCCTATTTTGTTACTAATTCTTTTTTATTTGTGAAATGTGGAGGACTCCTTTGAGGGTGAGTCTATGGGAAGCTGCGTAGTCTTGAACTGTCGTTAATCTGTTATTCAAGTCGTTAATGTTAATTGGAGATTTAATTTCAACAATCTCATTGGTTATCATGAATTATTCAAACAGCCTGTAGAATCGAATGACGCTAAATTTAGTGATTTTCTTGTATTGTATTGCTGCCTAAAATACGCACATTTAAAAAAAAATTAAATATGAGACCGTATGACGCAAGAGACCAAGGTGGGTGGGATTATTCCAGTGGATTTATGAAACTTAAAACATCTTGTCTGCTGGGACCCAGGAGTCCTAGAACAGGTGGACTACACCTCTCAGCAATTAAACATTTATGATGGCTACGTCATAAAACATAAGGGGGAAAAAAACGAAAGATGGGCGTTGAAATCCCAGTCAACAGCCAACTTCAGTGATGAGGGTGGGAAAGATTGAAGGAGATTTTTTATCTCAGAGGTTCTCAAGTACCAGTGGGTGTGAGATAGTGAATTGCGAAATATAAAACTCTATAGCTATCACGTCCTAGCATGTCCAAAAAAATCGCAGTTTACGTTCATAATAAATTATCTAACAGCAGTGAAAAATAGCAGTATTAGTATTTTTAATGAAGTTTAATAAAAACCTAAACGTTGTTTCAAACAGTCGAATGTATCTTTCCTGTCAGTGGCTTCTCTGTGTATGTCTCTCACAAAGTCGTCTGCTGACCACATTGCTCCGTAGAAGACGATGAGCAAAATTGTCCTGAACATTTTTTAAAAATAAACTCTTGAATCAATAATGAGAAATTCCCGAACGCGATAGTCCATTCAAAATCGATTTACTTATTGTCTCTAGATCTAAGTCTAGTTCTCAAGCCAAATTTATATTTTATTTTACGTTTTACTTTGAAAAGTTATAATGGTCAAACTAAGAGTTTTCTCCATGTGGCCAAAAAAGCTATTAATTCTTTTCTCAGCAAGATACCTCAACTGTAAAATTTCTAGGAAAATCGTCAAAATCACAGGTTTGATAGCCAGTTTGAGTCAAATATTACTTTAATTTTTAAAGATTAATTTATTATATATGTATAATTTATTTTATTTACTATAATTTATAATAAAAATTATTATATTAATGGTCTTTTTAAAAGTGTAATCTCAAAATGTTTTTCTTGTTTAAAATCAGTTGAACAATCTGCTATTTTATGAGAAAGAGAGAAACCCTGCAAATCTTATCTTATAAATTACTGACGTTTCTTCAAATTAGAAGATAATTCCGACCTACGCGTATCCATGCGTTAATCTAATCGAGCATATTTGTTAATTAGAGACTTAGACTCTCCTAAGTCATTGGCTGAAAGAGGGAACCTATTAAATATCCCTATTCTTCACCGATTTGAACCTAGCATCCCAAGCAAAGCGCTTAACCACTCAGCCACCTATTCCATGCTCTAATGAAATTAGGGAAGAAGTATTAGAATTTGTCCGAGCTTTTGGAATAAGAAATGTGCCTTTATATATGTGTCTTTCTGAATTTTTTATACGCTAAAAAGACATGCACTTTTTAAAAAGGTTTTATACCTAACAGTTAAAAGAAAAAGAGACAAAACAATTAGCCAAAACATTTTTAAAATTCTAATTAAAAAAACGACTATAATATAACAGAAATACTAGAACATGACAGGGGACAATCAGCATTTAAATAAGGAATCTAGACTTTACCCACGCGAGGCAAAGCAGTTCATTAATCTACTGTTACAATTTAATTTTGGAAATGCGGAACCTAATCTGCTATATTGAATATCAATTTTTTGTTTAGCCGACAATTATAAAGTACATATTTATTTGATTGTGTGTGTGTTTGTGTGTGTGTGCGAACGTTCAAAACACCACCCAAGATAATACATCACGTGTTTCTAGTTCCTGCTGGATGTCTCCACCCACTGATAACGCCACTACAGAGGTCAATTAAACAGTTTAACCGCAAGACAAGTTGGTCCAGGTTGTCTCGGCATTCCAGTACCACCTCATCGTGGTTGTCGGGTGAACACTCCGCTCTCAGGGAGTGGCCAAGAGTACTGGTTGCTTGCCGCTGATGAATGAGCAGCCGGCAAGTGTAAAAGGAAACAAAGGGGTTATGTCCAGCCCCCCCCCCCTGCGGGGCCCCGGGGCAACGGTGAGTAAGAGACCTGACGGGGTCTCCGAAAAGCGGATAGCGCTGGACACCAACTCGAGGGTTGGTCGGGTTCTCCTGGAACTCGGCTGATTCGCGGGTCTCTCTTTGGGCAAAGACTGGGCTGACTGGCGAGGCCTTAGCGGGCTGCGTCGGGAGGACTGGTTGGCGCCCACGAGCTAGGCTCTAACTAGCCCGTCTCCTGTGAGGTAGTAGAGGAACGCGCTTCCCAATAAGCAGTTTCGATACTGGGGATATCGAGCAATCCTCACACAACCACTCCTCTCGTAAGCGAGCTCTTGCCATACGGAGGTGATGACCAATGGTGCGGACTTCCCGCACCCTAAGATCCCGGACCCTCTTGCAGGCCCTGTGTACACTACTTTCTAATCCGCAATAACTAAGGCCGCCAACGGTCTTCGACTTCTATGCAAACATGAATATTACACAACAAACCAGAAAACCCGGGTACGACCCGGCAGACCCAAACAGGCTCCGTCGCGCGGGTAGTGGGCGGCAGGCCCGACAACGAAAAATCCTCTACTACTCGCCCCGTGGTTCCGATCCGGCGGAACCTGTCGAACCACGATAAATTAGCGAAGGTTCCCCATCTCAGGAAAAAGCCCTCTTCCCAGGCTACACTGCATTCGTTCTTCCCTCGGAAGAACGGTAGCCAAGGTGTGGCTAGCCCACCACACCAACCTGGTGAATATGTCGCCCACCAGGCCAAACCAACTATTACCACCAAAAAGGCCCAACCGACTATGACCAATGAAGTGAGGACCATCGGCCCTCCAAAAAACCAACCATTACAACGGTCTGTCGCTCCCAGTCCTAAACTCTTAGGGAGCGATAAACTTAGCCAGATAAAAGTACTTCAGCTCAATATCTGTGGATTAATACCCAAGATATTAGAGCTTACAAAATTCCTCCACGAGAGGGCAATAGACATCGCGCTCTTGCAGGAGACTTTGGTAGGTAAGAAACGAAGTAGCCACATCAGTGGCTACACGGCTTATAAATGTAAATGCGATGAGTGCCGTGGAATTATCACATATGTAAGAAACGGAATGACAGTTTCACAAAATCCTGGCCCTCAAAGCGGGCGTACCGACGCCATCTCGCTTGATATATTCAAAGCTGGTAGAAAACTTACGGTCATTAACTGCTATAACCCGCCAAAACACGAACTTGCGATTAACCTCGGCAATATGACCGGGTGTGGAAGCAAGGCCTCTATCTTAAGCTTAGAGCCATGGGCGTACACGGGCGGACCTATAACTGGATAAAACAGTTCCTAACTGAGAGGAAAACACGAACGCAGTTCCAGTACTCTCTAAGTGGGGAAAACACCCCAATCAGAGGGTTACCCCAGGGATCCGCCCTCTCATGTATCCTTTTCATGGCCTATCTTAACGATTTGCCCAGCTCACTCCGATGTCGCAAACTGCTATATGCTGACGATATTGTCCTCTGGTCAACCGGAAAGAAAGCTGACCAACTTCAGGCAGCATTACAAGCCGATCTCCATACCATCTCCTCGTATTGTTCAAAATGGCAGATACGAATCAACGTTGCCAAAACGACCTGGTGCCTGTTCAGCCTGGGAATCGACATTCTTGGGGCCCCATTCGAGCTCCAACTCGGTGGGCTGCGACTCCAACGTGAAAACACGCCAAAATATCTAGGAGTCACCCTAGATAGAAAGCTCTCAATGCACTTGCACATCCAGGACGTTGAAAGAAAGGCCTCGGAGTTAGGGAGTAAGGGTTACTCAGAAAGCTAGCCAGTACCAAGTGGGGCGCCCGAGCTGACATGCTCCGCACACTGTACACGGGGGCTGTCAGGTCCCAAATTGTGTACAGCCTGCCCGAGCTGCGGGAAGACGTATCAAGTGGTTCACTATGTTTGTATGGAAGCTATGAGGCACTACGCCAAACAGCAGAGTTCCTTACCAGGGCACTACGGGAGTCCTAGGTCTCCCTGCCTTGTCACCAATTGGAGTTCATCTCTCAGGTCCAGGTTGTAACCGGGTGACAATATATCTATCTATCTATCTATCTATCTATCTATCTATCTATCTATCTATCTATCTATCTATCTATCTATCTATCTATCTATCTATCTATCTATTCTATTCTAATCTAATCTAATCTAATCTATTCTAATCTATTCTAATCTAATCTATTCTAATCTAATCTAATCTAATCTAATCTAATCTATCTATCTATCTATCTATCTATCTAATCTATCTAATCTATCTAATCTATCTAATCTATCTAATCTATCTATCTATCTATCTATCTATCTATCTATCTATCTATCTATCTATCTATCTATCTATCTAATCTATCTATCTATCTATTTATCTAATCTATCTATCTATCTATCTATCTATCTATCTATCTAATCTAATCTAATCTAATCTATCTAATCTAATCTAATCTATCTATCTATCTATCTATCTATCTATCTATCTATCTATCTATATATTGTCATTATAAAGCATAGAACTCTTGGACGTGAAATAACTGTAAAGGGACAATAAAAAGATGGAGTCTGTCCCTAGAGGATAATTAGATCTACATAATTTACTGCAGATAATTATTGACTGTTTCTCATTATACGAAATATACAACCAATTTCATCGGAAGCACTTGTCCGTGTACTGCCAAAGAACACAGTACTGACTATACCGAAAAAAATTCGATTGATAACTGTGCCTTTAGATCTAGATCTAGTTTTCACAATTTCCAATCAAGAAAACAATACAATTTAAATAAAGAAATACAAGAACAATTATGTGTTGCTTATTCATTCAATGGAGCGCGGTGGCTGAGTGGTTAAGCGCTTTGCTTAGGATGCCCTAACCCTAACCCAAACTGACAGACAGATTGAGAGAGAGAAAAATAGTTTGACAGAAAGACTAGATAGATAGATAGATAGATAGAAAGCATATCCTTAGTCTGACCTAACTCCATACTTCAGAACTAATCAACTGGAAATAAGTTTATAAACCTAGCACGCCTTCCGCCGAGGTCATCCCCAGGTCCTCTATTATTTCTTCAAGACATCTAATAACTATGGATCAAGCGGAAACTCGGTATCGATCATTCAATGATCTTATTTAGTTACAATGTCCCACCTTATCTGAACAAAAGATAGACTAGCTCCATTATACACCTCTACATCTATGGCTCCGTGACGCCAGGAGCCACCACGAGCGGTAATGACTGTTCTCTTCAGCTCCTTCGACTCGACAATTTTCTCTCTGCCGGTACAGGAATGCTGTTATACCCGCTTGACTAGACCTTCGTAAAGGAGACAGGGAGAAAAGAAGGGGGGAGGAGGGAGGTTAATAAAGATAATAATATTCTAATAACCCACGTCTCATTAACCCGATTTCTATTGATTGGATTCTAAGTTGTATTTGATTATGTTAAGAGGGATGTGTTCTGGTAGATTTGAAAGCCTCCTTGTAAAAATCAAAACATGCTATCTACCTTTAAGTTGCAATGTTGCAAGTTTATGACAAAGAATACAGACATCATTTACTAATACTAAGATGCGTGGTCGAGAGGCTAAGTACGCTTGTATTTGATTATGTTAAGAGGGATGTGTTCTGGTAGATTTGAAAGCCTCCTTGTAAAAATCAAAACATGCTATCTACCTTTAAGTTGCAATGTTGCAAGTTTATGACAAAGAATACAGACATCATTTACTAATACTAAGATGCGTGGTCGAGAGGCTAAGTACGCTTGAACTTGGCTTGGCTACCTATGAAGAGGGCTCGAGGTTGGACACCCGACTCGAGAAGAGTTGTGTTTAATGATCCACAAATCCACAAATGAGATTGGACCATAGCGCCCTCAGCATGCTATATAAAAGCTATAATTTAATTTAAATTTTATTTAAAAGACCTACAAAGTTGATCAGTGCTTCTAAATGTTTAGAATGCTTTTTGTTTACCGCATCTTTCATGCTCAGTGCGCTATGGTGCAATATCTTTTGTGGACATGTCGTGGGTTGAGGTGGTATCTTGGAGAAGGTTTCCCTTCCGCCATTAGGCACTCATCAAAGACAATTCAGCTCGAGTCGAGATTTGAACTCAAGCCCCTTTGATAGCTAAACTTTCTTTGTTCCGAAAATCGTTTACTTTGGAAGAGTGCTTCGGTTGAAACATGTTTGTATTGAAGTGCATAAAACAAACAAGAAATGTCTTCTTCTTTTTTTTAATTTTTTTTTTTTTGTTAATTAATGAAACCAAATTTGTACTTGAAAAAAATATCACAAATATAGATAAGAAATTGTAAGGATCTATACCAGCGTATGCAATATGTTTCGGGTGTTCATTCAAAGTTAAATATAGTCAACCTCCTACTCCAAACCTCCTGCAGGACATCGTGGGATGGCGGCGATGAACACGGGACCATCGAGATGATCGAACGACATTCCAGCGCGAATATCGCACGACCAGGCAGCCATTGTAATGTATCTTGTTACTGAGGAGCATCTTGTATATCTTGACACGTGAATGATCTGAAGATGCTTGCGTGTGGATGTACGGGAGTTTTTAGATGCAAGACATTGAGCTCAATATTAACTCGACAGCAACCAAGACACATACACGATTCAAAGTAAAATAACGGACTAAATGTAAGGGTGAACAAGAGAAATTTCAGTAAGTCAATCTAGTAACCAGGCAATAAGCCCACTAAAAGATGAAGAACTTCGTATCACTTTTACAACAGAACTGGAACAGCCTAGTCTCTATCGCTAATTAAGATGTTGACTCAGCGAAGGCTTTAATCTGTTTTGAACAGTTTTCTGTAACGAATTCATCTACATTCTTTTTAGAAAAGGGCGTCACTATTACTGTCAATTTCAAAGTCGCTATTTCTAGTATATTACACTATAACCAAGCGGGAAGTGCTGCGTCGGCGACATCGTTCTGATGCCCAGAACCTGGTTAGTTTTACAAGATGAACTATACTCGTTCTGCGAGAGAAGAAGGCCAACAGCAACAGTGCTACTAAAATATATTCATTACAGTGATGAAGGGTTTTAGCTGACTTCCTAAATGTCGACAAATCCTCTTTGGGCAAGATACCAGTCTTGCCATTAAAAGAAATGTAAAGTCTAGACTGGTGCTAGACGATAGACAGGAATGTTTTTTAAAAGAAAAATACTGTGCAGTGTGTTATCCTAAACAGAGCTTCTGAGTCGCTTTAAACATCTTGTTACATCCAGAACTATGAGTCACATATCTATACGACGTGGCAACGAGTGATCTAAACTGCCCACAGGTTGTGACGTTGCTGGTCAGTGTTAAGGCCCTCTATAATGAATGTCTCGCCTCTACAACCAATACGATAGCCAAAGTAGTAACAATTCGAATAAAAAGGAAGTGTGGAAAAAATGAAACATGGATGTAATGATTTCTTTGGAAGTAAGTGTGTTCATTTTTTAAAGTGACTAGTAGTGTATTGTGTTTGGACAAAGTAGTTGACCTTTACTGATGGTAACTGGTTAAGTGAACGAACAGCTAATAAAGTGAAGTGTGCAGTGGCGTAGCCAGGGTGGAGGGGGGAGAATTTTAAAATCCCCCCGGCCGCCACTACAGGGGGCCCCCAAAAGAGTGTTTTTTACATTTAAAATTAAATGTTACGAGAAATGCAGGGCCCCCAGAAAGGTCAAGCCCCCGGGGCCCCCAAAGGATGGAAAATTCTTAGCCACGCCCCTGAAAGTGTGTAAAGTATGACTGTGTAGAAAAAGGTCAGCGAAAAAAGGAGAGCTAATGGAGACAACATTTACTAAATAAAATAATAATAATAAGGCTTGTCTTCGAGTCAGCAGATAAATTAGGAATGCAGTATTTACCGTAGCTAAAAAAAAAATGAGAATGTCCAGATAATATAGTTAATTGTTGATAGTTATTGTTAAGTCTTTCCTAGTGTGTATAAGATATCTAATACAATTTCATTGTCACTTGTAAACTCTGTTTTTATACGAAAACGTTAATGAATCATTTTTTGTGTGTCCTAGACAATACCTTATTGTCAGACAAATAAATTTGAGTACGTAAACAAGTTGTTGCTAGCTCTCGGCACAACGGGATCAATTCATTCATAACTTTTCTACGTCTGTCAAAGGGAACACCGGCTTCTTTTTTCATCATGTGTGTGTGTGTGCGTGTGTTTGTATTCGCCACCTACAAGAAGTCGAACCACCTTAGAACACTCCTTAAACCCCCTCCACCCACATACACATAGCTTTTTTTCCCCGAGACATTTGAAACAATCCTTCAATGAAATAAAAAGAATTATGGAAATCAAAAGCTAATACGTCCTAGGTTTCGTACTGCGGTGAACAAATCAAAGGCCGAGAGCAATGCACTAAATTAACCTGAAGCACACTGACAAAAAAAAGACTACCAAGTCTAGTCAGACGGCACGCGGCTTACCTTTAGAAAAAAAAAAGTAAAATAAAATAAAAATACCAGGCAGAAGAACACTTTCTGATTCTGTTTTACAGGTCACGTGACCAGGATCGTCGTAAGGGCCACGTGCCTGGAAGTGTAGTGCCGTTGACTGCGGCGAAAAAAAAATGTCTCGTAGGATAAATAGCGCGAGGATATGGCAGACGATTAAATCAAAACATGTCCGATTCTGTTGCTAGTATGTTCATCTTTTTTTTTTCTTGTCGGCCCATGTAGATATATACTTTGTCACTGAAAACATTTTGGTAAGAAGAGTCAGTGTCATTTCAACTTTCATTTCATCCACCAAAAATAATGGTTTAGATGTAACTAGATCTTGATCTACTTGCTCACTGATTACAGACACTGATTAGACCGGAAAAGGGGTGGGGGTGGGGTGGACATTCTTGTGGGATAGAACTATACTGCTGAGATCATTTCACTTGGCAACCAGGCCTTGCCTGCTTCTGGTACCTTGGTTACACTTGACGCATTGTCTATTTCTGAAACATTAACCGCACCAGATACGTCTAACTCTTTTGGCTCCATTCAACTCTTTGACTACGTTTGACACCTCTTAAATACGTCAGGCACACTGCCTGTGTCTGATACCATAACTGCGTCTGAAACCTTGACTACGTCAGGTACTTTCATGTACCTGACACCCTGATTACAACTACGTTAGGCACATTACCTGCGTCTGACACCCTGACTGCGTCTGACGCCTTGACTACATTGGACACCTTGGCCACGTCTGTCGTGCAGCCATATCTTCTTGGGATGCTTGTCTTTTTCTCAGTCGACACTCTGAACACTCTAGTCTAGGCCACAAGTAAAGCTACAGACTGCATGAAGCTAATTTCCACTAATAATATTAATATTTAATAAGGCACTAATTAGAATGATTGGGTATTTTATAGGAGATTTTCTTTCATAAAAGCAAAATATCTAAATAAATAGCAATCTTTTAATATTGGTAAGCTAAGTATGTTATTAAACCATGTAATCATGTTGTGCACTTTTCAACAATGCATCTGTAGAATCAAATTTCTAAGGTCTTTTGCTTGTAACACAAAGTAATCTTTTACTTACAGAAGGTCGACTTCCACAAAACATTCTGTATGGTGATCTAATAGAAGGCAAGAGAGCAGCTGGTCGTCCACTTTTACAGTATAAGGATGTATGCAAACGCGACATGGAGCTCTTTAAAATCGACACTAAAAGCTGGTAAATAATTGGCACTCTCCACATGGAGAGCGAGCATAATGGAAGGGTCGGGATAGCAGATGCCGCACACGACAGTAGTAGAAAGAAGGGTGAAAATGCAACGTCGCCTAGCGCTTATAGATGCCCAACCTGTGACCGCAGCTGTGTACCAAGGATTGGCCTATTTAGTCTCACAAGAGGTTGCTAATTGAAAAGATCATCTCTAGAGATGTAAACTGACACAGAACACAAAGTAATCTTTTAATATATAGTTGGCAACAGTGATCTTTCAACTGGGCGACCTTGACATTGTTTATTGTATCGACTTCAAAATATCTCCAAATCTTCCTCTTTTGATTTGATTTATTTATTTAGGTTTTTAGGCAGAGGCGGCCCTAGCAGTGCGCGGGGCCCTGGTCGAATGTCTTATGCGGGGCCCCCTGAACTAGCGTATACTGTAGACAATATATATATCGTACCACGTCACGCTAATGGGATCGTCCGTCTCTAACGCTGTGGGCCTTATTTTTGTTGCACAGCATACTGCCATACTTAAGTACTGGCCTTTTAACTACAAAAAAAAAAAAAACTTCCAAAAAAGGGCAACTTGACAGACTGCAACAACTGGAGGGGCATTACTCTCCTCCTGTCCCGGGCAAAGTTTTCAGCACTGTTTTATTGAGACGGCTTCAACAGTCTGTAGATGAAAGGCTCAGAGAAGAACAAGCAGGTTTCCGAAGAGGCAGATCAAGTACAGAGCAGATTTTCGTTCTACGAAATATCATAGAACAAAGTCTTGAGTACCAACAACGGCTAACGATCAGTTTCGTGGACTTCAAAAAAGCGTTTGATAGTGTCCACCGAGAATCACTATGGAAAATAGTTAGAGAATACGGTATCCCAGAAAAATTCGTCCAGATCCTACGACACCTTTACAGTCAATCTAGTTGCTGCATTAAAACAGAAGAGGGAACAACAGAGTTTTTTTTACAATCGAGACAGGTGTGAAACAGGGGTGCATCTTATCTCCCTTCCTTTTCCTCCTAGCCATCGACTACATAATGAGGAGAGCAATGAACCAGACTGCCTTTGGTATTCCATGGCATGAACAGCTCCGATTGACGGACTTGGAGTTTGCTGATGATGTTGCACTACTCGGGGCTACAAATACATGCATTCAAGAAATGACGGAGAGCCTAGACAGAGAGGCACCAAAAATTGACCTCCGCATAAACTTGGATAAGACTAAAATTATGCGAGTGGGATATAAGGCAAAGGGTGTCCCCGTCAGACTTGGCGAGTCAAAGCTTGAAGAGCTGGACAAGTTCACGTACCTTGGCAGCATCATAACAAATGATGGAGATGCTTACCATGATGTAGAGTGCCGAATAGGAATGGCAGGGAGCATTTTCCAAAGGCTGCAGCCTATTTGGACTAGCCAAGCCATTGGACTCGAGACAAAAATACACCTTCTCAACACAATCGTCATTCTAACTGCTACATATGCATGTGAGACGTGGAAGTCATCTGTCAAAATTGAGAAAAGACTAAATGTGGCTCAACAGAGATGGCTGAGACGGATTTTGGGAGTCAGTTACACAGATCGGGTCTCAAACAAGGAAATCCTATGCCGAACTGGGAGTCGAACACTTGGTGAGGTTGTGACTGAGCGTCGCATGAGGTTTGCGGGACATGTTCTACGTCAAAATGAATTACAACCAAGAGTTGCGAACACATGGAAGCCAAAACAAGGAAAGCGCAAACAGGGACGTCCTCGTATTACTTGCCAGCACACCTTCATGGAGGACCTCAGAACAGTGGACACCAGGTGGGAGGAGGCTTCAGACATTGCCAGAGACAGATCTTTATGGAGACAGCTTGCCGCCAATGCGCGGAACGGCGCGAGAGGACCTAAGTCTAAGTCTTTTAACTACACAAGCGTCTCCACCTTAACTTCTGGATCTGATACATCCCCAAACCGCTACGTAAAAGACATCTGCTCTTTATGTATATAAGATAAGGAATAGTTTGAAAGATTAAATTAATGTGGATCAAAACCTTACAAATAAAAAAAAAAAAATAGATACATTGTAGACCCGTATTTTTGTTAGATTCTTAACTGTAACAGTTCCTGTGACGATCAGAGCAATCCCCCAGCTGTACTTCTTAGTTCTTAAGATGATGTTTAAGATTCAAAATATTTTAATCTATTTTCTATATTTATATCACCTTTTACAGTCTTTCTTCTGTGCTTATATATATAGGGGGAGAGAGAAAGAAATGAAAGGGGGGGATCCTTCGTGATCGAAAATGGCTTATCTATAACCTAAGTAAAATTAATCAGATTATAGTGACTTTTTACTTCAAAAACAAATTAAGCTTACCGGTCCTAACCTACTTAATAGAATGATGAAATGTAGTTCCTGGAGAGAACCGGAACATGTAAGGGCAGATAACGTGTCTCTTTCAACATGCTTTCAACACTATCACAATAGACTCCAGCAAAGGGAAGTCACTTAGCTGTTCAGGTTATTCATTGTGTCCCTTTATATTTCTAAACTTCAACATGAACTAAATGGAATCTTTAGTTTCAGTGTTCAATTAATTGATCTCTGTATTTTCTTTGTCTCCGTGGAACGTTCAGTCTGGAAAAGTTCCAGCAATTTGTAAGATCCAAGTCTGTATGCAAACAAATCCGTGTTACAAAAAGACATGTATTGTTGACAGTGAACATTCAAAACATTTGCCGAATTTTCGGTCCAAAAGTTTCTTCACGTGAATAGCTAGATCTACAGGTTGGGGATCAATTAGACTTTTTTTTTCAAAACCTTTGATTCAGAGTTTGTTCATGACTCCTATAGAGCCTCGGTGAATACGTGATTGTGAACGCCAACTTAATGAAGCATAACTGTACGGAACACCAAACTGGCAACATTTTTAAAATGTGCGGGTGGACATGAAGAAAGACAAGTAGGTGACTTGACAATGAGAAGATGACAATGGCTGAAGAATTTCTTTCGTTTTACTGAAAAGCACAAGAGTTGACAAGGTTACAAAGACAGTTCGTGTGGAAACACAAACTTAAAATCAGCCCCCGAAGTGGTCTACCTGGAGTCTTCACCAGGATTCGAACACGGGACTTCTGGTTCCAAGTGCTTTACCACTCAGCCAAAGCATCTCCATATATTCATTTAGCGTACACTTATATTTTTAAAAATAATTATTATTAACCTTATCCATAAATTCAAAATTAATAACATGTTACATGTAATAAAGAGAATCTAAAAAAAAAAAAGATTTATTCTTCTTACAAAATTAGATAAATTGGCAACACGAAAAAAATTATTGACCTGTTTTAGTAAGGAAGTGAGCTAGCTAGAAATGACTTGATAGACTGGAGTACTGGAGTAGAACTTGGACCAGACATTCCCCTCGTAAAATAAAAAATTAATATCTCCATTATTCTTCATTGTCATATGTCATACAAACTATACATAGATCTAGCTATATCTAGATCTAGTTTTAGATCTAAATCTAGATTCAAGATCTAAGTCTAGTTCTAGAACTAGATCTAAGTCTAGTCTAGAATTAGACTTAAGTCTAGATATAGATCTAATTCTAGATCTAGATCTAGAACTAGATATAGGATAATCTTGATATAGAATCTAAAATATCTAGAGTAGAACTCGTATAAATTAACACGTTTATTCTTAAAATTACTAGACCTAGACCAATGTTATGATCATGAATAGTAGGCTTTATGTTACCGGGTAATGCCATTACACCTTTAGCATTATGAACTTAGATGCCAATTTTTTTGTAAAAATGCGCGAATCTATGAATGAGGCTTGAGTTATTAATGAAGAAGTCCATAACCTTTTTAAAAAAGTTACCTCCCATGAAGTTCTTCGTTGAAAAGTGGTATAATTTTTTTGAAAATTTGCTTTCATATATAATTTTAAATATTAGATGGTTCACTTTCGGAAAAGAAAAAAGTAACCGTTGCATCAGAACTTTGAATGATCTAAATATCATGATGTTCTATTTTCATTTTCTCTTCTAGTTTCTGAAATCTAAACGGGACACACAGACAGACAGGCCAACCAAAACTAATGGAGTCTTTTCCCCGCTAAAACTGAGAAGTCGTGCTGAAAACGAATGAGTGCAAAGCTAGAGCCGGTCCAAATTAACAATGACATACACCAGTATTTCCCAAAGTGGGGTAGGCGTGCCACCAGGCGTACAGGGAAGACTTTGAAGAGGGGTACGCGTTGCACCTCATTAACTATGCTGATTTTTTAAAAATATCCAGTTATTATGCTCTGTTAATAAATTAAAGCATGGTGTGTGTGTGGGGGGGGGTACTCAGCATTGCAAAAACTATAAAAGGGGTACACATTCGTCAAAAGTTTGGGAAACACTGACATACTGGTTTCATCATTGGACTGTTTCTGCTAAGGCCAATAGATAAGCTATGGTATTAGCTATTTGAAAATATTGTCAAATAATCTAAAGGTATAAATTTTTTTTTCTGAAAAGATCAGAGCTCTTCATGATTCAAAAATTTAATTTTCTAAATTAACTCTTTCTCTCCTATTTAACGATACCTTCGTTGATGTGACCTTATTAAATTAAATTAATTTGTGTTTTTATAGAGTTAATTTGTTTATATGAAAAGAGCATACATTCTCCTATAATTCTATAACAAAATTAATGTTTTCTGATGACAAAACAAAAATTTCATTGAAGTTTAATCATAACAGGGTAGAATGTACAAATGTGGAAAATGAACAATTCTGTTAGAACCTGGAGAAATAATTACTGAGATAAAGAGTTAAACGGTTCGCTTTCAGAAAACAAAACAAAAAAGTAACCTTTGCAGAAAAATCATAATATCGGATTTTCCATACTTTTATAGATTTTGTGATAAAAACGTGGCAGACGGATGGACGGACCAAAAAAATCTAATAGAGGAATATCCCTTTTCGGGGGCTGCTAAAATGTGTTTCAATCACAAGGAAGGAAGATATGTCTACTTATAAAATGATTTCACAATGTCACAAAAATGGAATTGCTCTAAAAAAAAAAATCTGAATTAGCACACCCTAAATCAGATTTTCAAACAGTGGGAATTGCGCCTGCTTTTTTTTTTTTACGTGATAATTCTAATAGCCAGGGCATGAGCAGGTGTGTTTTTTTTAAATGTGATTATGACTATTCTAATACCCTAGGACCCTAGGTATGTCTAATTTTTTTTGGTTTTGTTTTTTGCGTGATAATTCCAATGCCCAGGGCATTTAAGTTGTTTTCACGAAATAGTTCCATGCCCTGAACATCAGAAGTTTTTTTCAGACTGGAAACCAAACACGAGACCTCTTTTCACTTAACCCCCCCCCCCAACCCAACCGGTCAGGTAATCTCCCAGATTCTAACCGCCCACTGTCCGCCCACAATGTACTGGCCATTCTTTCTTCTTTTGAAGACGCTTAATGGGTGTGATACTTTTTCTCGTAAGAAACCAAAGACAAATAGAACTGGGTTTTTGAAAGATCATAATGCGACTCAATAAACTATGGGTATATCGTACAAGTCAGTTACATCGAGAACGATTGTTATAGTAGGCCTGACTGCAGACAAGTGACGTAGAAACAAGCTGTTGATCTTTACTGACCACTCGTTTCCACGTCACAGGTCTGCAGTCAGGCCAATTATAACGATTGGTCTCGGTAACAGTAGCTTCAGCTACGTCTACGAGTGAGTAATCAGTGTTGAGACTATTTTACACATACACGACCCACTAGAGACAGATTTTATGTCTTGCTTTATATTTTATAGTGTAGGAGCTGAATGACTAGTTGATTGAAAAGTCCGTCTGATGTCTCAAAACGAAAGTGTGTATTTGTTTAAGTCTTTGAGATTAAAAAAAAAAGAAGCAAACAAACGTAGACGTTATTTGTAAGAGGTTTATGACGAAGATGGCGGTGATGAAACAGATAACGTACTGAGACTCTACAGTAGCTGGTTTCTCCACGGACTTACTGGGCTTCAGCTTAATGAGTGACAAGTGATTCCGATTCTGGAATCGATTCTTCCAGCATGATAGTTATGTTTGTCTTTTTCTTTTTGTTGTTCGAATCCAAGTGTTACATTTTCCGAATCAGATTTTTACCACGTCGGGTATTCACTGTAACACATAGATATAGCAAGAGAGAGAGAGAGAGAGAGAGAGAAAAGAGTGAAAAAGAGAGAGAGAAAGAGTGAGAGAAAAGAGAGAGAAAGAAAGAGAGAAAGAAAGAGAGAGAGAGAGAAAGAGAAAGAAAAAAGAGTGAAATAAAGAAAGAGAGAGAGAGAGAGAAAGAGAAAGAAAAAAGAGTGAAATAAAGAAAGAGAGAGATAAAGAGGAAGAGAGAAGGAGCGAAAGAGAGAATGAGAGAAAGAAAGAGAGAAAGTAAAAGAGAGAAAGTAAAAGAGAGAAAGTAAAAGAGAGAAAGACAAAGAGAGAAAGACAAAGAAAGAGAGAGAAAGAGTAACAGAGAACTATATTTTACGATCGCTTTGTATGTCAATAAGATAAAGAAAGACTGCAAAGAAAATTATCACCACTGAAGTGTGTGTATTACAAATACCACAGAAAACTATTAGTGGATTCTTTTTTCCGAACTTATTAGATAAACTAAACAATGTCAAGGACACTACATTGAACGTCACCGTTGCCAACTAAATGAAAAATAATACATCTCTAATTTTGACAATATCTCAATATGTGAATGTGTGTCAGTTGATGTCCGTATGAAATCTCATTTCTCCCCGCTAGTGACATATCCCGATATGTTGATGTCCGTATGAAATCTCATTTCTCCCCGCTAGTGACATATCCCGATATGTTGATGTCCGTATGAAATCTCATTTCTCCCCGCTAGTGACATATCCCGATATGTTGGTGTTGGTACATAGAAGTCACGTGGTGAAAGTTGAATGCTTCCCTCCAAATTCAAATTATTTTGGGCTACAAATAGAAGAGATTAGAAAATTTGATTTTGCAGTTTTAAAAAGTGCAAAAAAAATTATCATATACCTTGACAAAAAAAAACTGATTATATATTATAGTTCTTTGACTCCTTCAGTCGTAGGACGACTATGGTTCATCTCGTAGAACGACTATGGTTCATCTCGTAGAACGACTATGGCTCATCTCGTAGAACGACTATAGTTCATCTCGTAGAACGACTATGGTTCATCTCGTAGAACGACAATGGTTCATCTCGTAGAACGACTATAGTTCATCCCGTAGAACGACTACGGTTCATGTAGTAGAACGACTACGGTTCATGTCGTAGAAGGACTACGGTTCATACAGTAGAATAACTATGGTTAATCTTATAGAACGTTTATGGTTCCTCTCATAGAACGGCTATGGTTCATCTCGTAGAACGACTATGGTTCATCTCGTAGAACTACTATGGTTCATCTTGAAGGAACGATTATGGTTCATTTCATAGGACGACTATGTTTCTTCTCGTAGAACGACTATGGTTCATCTCGTAGAATGACTGTGGTTCATCTCGTAGAACGACTATGGTTCATCTCGAAGAAAGACTATGGTTCCTCTCATAGAACGACTATGGTTCATATCATCTTGAAATTCGGATTTTTAGCGACCCCTGAAAGACGCTATTAGTTTTGTGCGAAATGTCTGTCCGTCTGTCCGTCCGTCCCGTTTAGATCTCGTAAACTAGAAAAGATATTGAAAATCCGACATCACAATATTTTAGACCATTCAAAGTTCTGATGCAACGGCTACTTTTTTTCTGAAAGCGAAAAATCTAATTTTTAAAATCAGTTATGCAAGCAGTTTTTTAAAGAGAAAAAGCTAATTAGTATGCATTATAAGTTAGACCTAATTTAAAACAAATACTAATCTTGTAAACTTCAGCTCATATTGTAGACCTATTATTATGTAATATTTGAAGATTCGAATAAGAGATTGATTCTGTGGATTACTTGTGTTTCTGTGTTGTTGTTTTTTGTGATTCTGTGGATTTTTGTGTGTTACTGTTTAGAGTGGACGGCGCGAGGGTTGTGTAGTAAAGTACTGTGTAGTTTGTAGTGTAGTTATCGTCTCTTTTCTGTCTCTGTACTTGTGATAAACCCTTGTACAAATGTCAGTTAAGACATTTTTTTATTGAAAAAAAGGACCTGGATGGTGGACTTGTCCACGCCCCAGGTGCCTTGCTTCTAAAGCTGTCAGGCCAAGGGGCTGTTAAGGCCACTATGGCGAGCCTAATAGAGGGCCTGAAACTAACATCGGACGAAGTGAGTTCTCTCTATCGCTTCGAGAACCCCTTTGTCTGGTTCCTGGTCCCAACATCCGCCCGAGTGAGAACCCGTATACTAGGGAAATCATTCGGGAATGATAAGGACTTCAAGGTAGATGTCTGTACCTCAGAGGACGAAAAAATCAGGGTTACCCTTCACTGGGTAGCACCAACCATAAACAAATCAAAGATAGGAGAAATCTTTGGAGCCTTTGCAGAAGAAGGCTCCAAGATAGAGCCAATCAAGCTAGGCAACTCAGATAAGTGGGCGGCTTGGATAAAAATCCGCAAACAGATTGAACTCCTCCATTATATTCAGTTACGATACGAGGACGATCGAGGACCTACAGTGTCCTCGTGACCATCCCGGGACGTAGACAACAGTGCTGGCATTGCGGACAGGATCAGCACTGGTCAAACCAGTGTCCAAATAGGGCGAACTCCTGACGGGACCAAAACCCCACAGAAGGTGCAAAGGAGGTAGGACGGAAAATCTCCTATGCCATGGCCCTTAAAGGTGAGGGAGAGAAAAAGCAATCCAAGATTGATCAACAGCCAAAAAAAAGATGGCTTCACAATGGTTGAAAGCAGCAAAGGAGGGGGAAAAAACAAATAGAAGCTATGGGAGCTGCTCCAAGTGGTCTCCCCCCACCTAACAGCCCTGAAAACAAATCTAAGCAAAGTAAAAAAATTAAAACATCCGGAGAGGCAAGTTCAGCACCCACCACCCCAACCAAAATAACAAGAAAGAGGGCACTCTCTCTCTCTTCCTCATCAGAGGATCTAAACGAGGATCCCCGGGTAGAGGAGGAGAAAAGAGAGGAAGAACAGTTCAAGCTCGAGCTGAACTTTCCAGACTCCCCGTCAGTGCTAGTCATAGATGAGGGCGAGGACCCTAACACACATTCAAACACATAAACAACAAAGCAACTCTAAAAGATAAAATGCATACACACACAATAGAGTAACAAACACGCAAACCAATCTCACACACTCATGGCAGACATCAAAATTTTGACACTCAACATCAGAGGGCTTAACAGTAAACACACATACAATGCACACCTCACAAGAGACCAACACACAGTTAAAGCACAAGGCCAAAAAGCAGTCTCTCTTATGGGCCTCGGGAGGGTTATTTTAGTTTAGGTAGAAAGCCACGAGGGACAGCCATTTTACAAACATCCAATAGGTTTTCAATCACACACTCATATCAAGACAATAGCGGGAGGATAGTAATAATTAGGACAAGCTCACAAAAACACACATACACGTTAGTCAACATTTATGCACCCGCTCAAAAAAAAGAGAAACACGAGTTTTTTGGAATGCTAAGTGACATTCTACACACTCAGTACGCAGGAGAAAATTTGATAGTAGGGGTGATTTAAATTACATTGATTCCCAATTAGACAAGCAAAACACAAACACAGAGGGTCCTGCTCCTCATGTAACAATTAAAACGCATGACTATTGAGGGGAGTCATCAAGGCTTTCCGGTTAGTGGATGCCAATAGAGAAGTAGAGGTCACGGGCCGGGTCACCACGTTCAGGGACAAGGCACACCAAATAGAAACACGGATAGATAGAGTGTATGTGCCAAGGGCGTGCGAAACAAAAAGTGTAACACATCTCGTAGAGACGTTACAATATACAGACCACAAAGGAGTCTTAGTGGAATTGCTGAACCCAAAACTAAAAAAGAAAAAGAAAAAAAAACACCGATCTGGAAACTTAACAACGACCTCCTAAATGACCCGCTCTATTTAAAAACAATCGCAAACCTCCTCAAAAATATAATACATGACTCAAACACACCCCATTTCAAAGTCACACAAATATGGACGCTAATTAAAAGCTCCATTAAGCAGCAAAGCCAAATACTGGCCACACTTGTCAACTCAAAAAGGAAAAAAGAAGAGGAAAGACTTAAACATTGACTAACACGCGAAGAAGACGAAGCAGCCAAAACACATATACTAACACAACTAGAAGAACTATTGAACTATCAATACAAAGGAGCGGAATTGAGGTGCAAAAGTAAAAAAATAACCGAAGGGCCTAATTGATGTGCAAAAGTAAAAAAATAACCGAAGGGCCTAATTGATGTGCAAAAGTAAAAAAATAACCGAAGGGCCTAACAAATTTTTTTTATCAGCAGAACAAAACATTCAAATTGACAGAACTATTGACAACATTGTTGATAGTAAAGGAGAAACTATACACGACCTGGACAAAATAACAGACACATTTACGAAACACTTTACTAATTTGTATGACAAGGAACAGACGGACGACAACGCACAAAAAGTATTTTTACAGAACTGCAAAGAAATACCAATGACAGAATAGATAGAGACAGACGCTCCCTTTACGCTAGACGAAATGAGGGCTGCTTTAGATACAACACAAAACAACAAATACCCTGGCCCAGACGGTCCGACGTTTGAATTTTACAAAGCCTTTTTTCCCCAAATAGGAACCTACTATTAAATCTATACAGCGACATGTTAGTGACAGAACAGTTACCTAGAGATTTCAACTTAGCATACATCACACTTCTACCAAAAAAACAAGAAAACAACACCTCACCTAGCGACTTTCGACCAATCTCACTCCTGACGAAAATGATTTTTCTAAGACTGAAACCCCTCATACCACACTTAATAGAACACAGACCAATACTGTAGCAACCCAGACAAAAACATCGACGAACTTAACCATTTTTTAAGAGACATTATATATTACTGTAAAGACAAAGACTTGTAGGCAGCCCTCTTTTCTATTGACCAGGAAAAAGCCTTTGACAGAATAGACCATGACTACCTTTTCAAAATACTAGACAAGACGAAGACAGATGGAAGAATGAAGAAATAAATAAAGCTAGTTTACACTGATGCCACAAGCAAACTCATAATAAACCAAACCCTTAGTGGCAGTATCCCTATTAGAAGATCTGTTAGACAAGGGTGTCCCCTTTCTCCCTTTTTATACACCCTTTGCCTAGAACCCTTTTTAGAAACCATCAGGCTAGATAGTGGAATCACGGGGATAAGAATCCCAGGCCCAACGCCCGTAGTTAAAGTTAAAGCATACGCTGATGACACCACCCTTTTTCCCTCCTCAGAAAAAGACATAGCCGCAATCATAGATAAGTTTATTCAATTTGGGAGGGCAAGCGGGTCGAAAATCAACATAAATAAATCTTGTATTATGGGATTGGGCATGTGAGAAATTTCCTCAAACATCCCCTTTAACCTTAAAATAGAGAAGAAAATTAAAATATGCGCATCACGTTGACAAGCAACCCAACATATTACCACACACAGCAGTGGGAAAATATTTTAAAGAAAACCAAAAACACACTTAAAAGATTTCATTATGCAGCAACTACTATATTTGGTAGAGCAATACTAGTAAACAACCTGGTCATCCCGAAGATAGTTTATTTAGCAAACATCACAGAATCTCCACCAACTTTTATACCAAGCATAAACACAATCATTAGGAATTTTATAGTTAAAAGCACTATCAGAAACATTAAACACACAACACTTATACAAAACAAAGAGGATGGGGGGATAAACTTACAGGACATCAGAACCAAAATACAAGCACTTAGATAAAAATACATAGGACAAGTAGCCAATAACCCAAACAATTTTCCATTAACAATATATTACTACGGCTTAAGGTTAAATAAAATAATTCCAATAAAAAATGACACCTCACACCACTTTGTTACAAACACACATCTATTTTACAGATCCATATCAAGAATACTCCCCGGCAATGAACATATAATACACAGTAAATTAAAAGACACATATACAACACTTAAGAAACAGTTACAAGAAAGATTATTCAATAGAATCAAATGGAGTAGAGAGTTAGGTGTAATAGATCACAGAGACACTTTTATAAATCTACACAGCAAACACATTACACCCAAAGCCAGAGAAATAACATACAGACTAATCTTCGGGATAACCCCTGTAGATAGTAAGAAAATAAATGTACACACATGTGTTTTATGTCATACAGATAATGGTAACAATGAAAGCCATTTGTTTTTAAAATGTAAAATATTTGATAATGTTAGATGCACTACGAAAGACCTACTAGAGGCAAACTGTAACACCAATGTTAACCTTAACCTAGCTATTGGTTTAAATAAATTGCCTAAAATCAAAGTAAGATGATTCATAAATTTAATCTAATAATAGTGAGTGAATACAGAAGTCTTGTGTGGCACAGTAGAATTAAAGTTGTTAATAACAGTGTATCTTTAAATCCTTATAATCTAGAGTTAATATTTAGAAAAATAATTGAACATAGAATTGATAACTATACTTGTTAGATATAAATTGCAATTATTGTATAATTTATTGTCCTTGACTAAATTATCAGACCTCAGAGATAAACTCTATAGGTATTATGTCAATTAGTTTAAGTGGTTATGCGAGTGTGTGAGAGTGTGTATGTACCTGGGCCAAAGAGAGTTTGGGCTGAGAGATGCGGGATAGGAATCAAATTGAACTTTATTTATCTATGGAAAAGTACTAAAGAACTGTCTTTTAAAGGGAAGTCAACACTTGAAGAATTATTTCTCCCTCGCGGTTACGTCCTCTTTGATCACTTGATCGGAGAGCATGTCACAAGTCAACATCAACTGTGTCTGTAATACAAATCACAGAACACGGCAAGCCCGTGGAAACGTAACAAGAACACTATGACAATGTCTATATCTTAGCGGCAGCCTCATCCTAGACATACTGGGAAACAAAGGAACAAGAAAACAAGACGCAACTGAATGGAGCCTGCGAAGAGACTAGAAACAAAAATAACCAAAACCAATAATCCTAAAGAATATAGACAAGGGCAGACAATTGAAAGTCAAGACTCTTTTATGAATAATGTAATATTTTAAGACAAATTAACTTTTTTTTTTAAACCCTTCGTAATGAGAGGAAAAAGAATCTTTAATCGACACCCCTATCCTGAAGTAATTTACACATGACCCTAACAGAACCCTGAACAATTGTGAATTTGCTTGGTTAACTATCCCAAAATGACTCTAACAGATTCAAGGGCCACCTTGATGATGCTAGAGTAGCCCTCTTACATCTCAAGGAGACCTTTAAAAAATTGTCATGCGAGGGATTAACTTGTTCCCTGATCTTTTTTAAATACATAAGGCATACAGGGCAGCTGTATAAAACCCTATTATAATTACTTGCTACTACCTGGGAACATCGCATTGCTTCAAAGTCAATTTCCTGAAAGATTGTTGATGTTGCTGTGCAGCTTTGTTAATGAACTCATTTATGTTGAAGATTGTTGCTGTTAAAGCAATAATACTGAGTCTACTTATCAAGGAAGTCCTTTTTCTCTGTATTACTTCATAGAAAAGATGTGGTTCTGTTGTGTCAAATTAAATATTATTATATGTCTAAAATACTTTTTGACGAGACAGAATGGAGGCTTAGGATGAAATCCGTCACTTTTTCCTCTTCGTTCAATACATTATGTCCCCTTTAGCCCTAAAGTGACAACGACAAATGCCAAGTGCTTAAAAGGAAACATAAACTAATTGGATACAATTAAAATACAGAGTTCTTTTTGCTTCGTTTAATTTTTTTTGAAAATGTCTACAAGATAAGATAACTTCAATTCAGTTGGACTACAATTGACAACCTTAGCGTTGTCAATTTAGTAGATATTAAATGAATTGTAATTTCTTAACCACTCATGTTTTATTTTTATTTTTTTTTTAAATGACTACAAATTAGTGGATATTAAATGAATTGTAATTTCTTGACCAAGAATAAGAGATTGAGCCTTTTCAAAACAATTAGATCAATTATAAGACATCAGTTAGGCCAGGGGAGTCGCCGTGGTTGAGCGGTAAAGCGCTTGGCTTCCGAACCGGGGGCCCTGGGATCGAATCCTGGTGAAGACTGGGATTTTCAACTTTGAAATCTTTGAGAGCCTCTGAGTCCACTCAGCTCTAATGGGTAAAGGCGGTTGGTCGTTGTGCTGGCTACATGACACCCTCGTTAACCGTAGGCTACAAAAACAGATGAACTTTACATCATCTGCTAGGGGAACTAGTTAGGCCAGGTTCATATCTAAATTTACATTCACTTTCACCTATTCTTTGATCCGCGGGGCCCTTGGGGCACTACACAAGATCTGTTAACCTTCTTTCCTTTCTCCATTCTTATCTCTCATTTGTCTTTGAAATAATTTCATTTAGATGTTCTTTCTGAAAATATTGAAGAATGCCTGGGTGGACCACTTCGGGGCCGATTTTGAGTTTGTGTTTCCACACAAACTGTCTTTTTTAACCTTGTTCTTATTTAAAAAAGAAATTTTAAAAAATTTTAAAACTCTAAGCCGAAGGCACGGCGGCTGAGTGGTAAAGCGCTTGGCTTCCGATATGGTTGGTGCCGGGCTCGAATTCTGGTAAAAACTGGGATTTTTAATTTCGGGATCTTTAGGGCGCCACTGAGTCCAACCAGCTCTAATGGGTACCTTACATTAGTTGGGGAAAAGTAAAGGCGGTTGGTCGTTGTGCTGGCCACATGACACCCTCATTAACCGTGGGCCACAAAAACAGATGACCTTTACATCATCTGCCCTATAAACCGTGTTGTCTTAAAGAGGAACTTTAAACTTAAAACTACGTACACCGTTACATAAGGTCTACCCAACATAACCTCCAACTAGATAAAAACATATAGACATAGTGAAACTATGACTTGACGTAAAGAATTAGCAAGCGTTTGTTATTCAAAACTATAATTTAAAGGATCAAAATCAGAATCGAATCAACCGAATAGCTTTGTGTGGAAAGGAGTAGAGAATCGATCCTGAAATATCCGTACTCGTGCAGCTTCACATGCAATATTTTGTTCATCCTCCCTTCGGCGTTTAAGCTAAAAGAAAGAGCGCAGACTAGTTCCTCCCTCAGCTCTCACCAGGGTATGATATATACTTGGAATCAAAACAGATACCCCCTTAATGACGTGCTGTTTGTTTCAAGAAGACGTCAGCAAGTTAGAGAGAGAAAGGTACCATCTAGTTGATGGACATCCGCTTTTGATGTTAAGTTCAGAGGAAAACTGGGCGGTACGGTAAAGAGAACAGAGAGAGAGAGATAGAGAGAAGGAGCTAGAAGAAGAGGTTGATGAGGACAGGTTTGACCACATGGACAAAAGTGTGAATTGAAGAATGTACGTGTAATGGTGTACTTGGGAGTGTGTATCAGAATCACTAGGTAACCGACTTTTAAACAATGATCCGTTTAACATTAATTAAAAAACATTTTATAGATTCATTTGAACAAGTTGATCCACTTTATGTGACCCAAGTCTATTGAAACAGTGGAACACGCTATTGACGTCTTTAACGTGTCCAGCATAAGAAACCTTTAGACCCCAAAAATAAGATATGTTTTAATGTTTGTACTCTCTCTTTTTATTCCCTTTCACTCTTTCTTTCAATCTCTTTCTTTCTATTCCAAGCTCTCTTTTCTCTCCTTCTCTTTTTTCTCTCTCTCTCTTTGTCTTTTTCTATTTCATTCTCTCCCTTTTCTCTTTCATTCTCTCCCTTTTCTCTTTCATTCTCTCCCTTTTCTCTTTCATTCTCTCCCTTTTCTCTTTCATTCTCTATCTTTTTCTCTTTCATTCTCTCACTTTTCTCTTTCATTCTCTCACTTTTCTCTTTCATTCTCTATCTTTTTCTCTTTCATTCTCTCACTTTTCTCTTTCATTCTCTCACTTTTCTCTTTCATTCTCTATCTTTTTCTCTTTCATTCTCTCACTTTTCTCTTTCATTCTCTCACTTTTCTCTTTCATTCTCTATCTTTTTCTCTTTCATTCTCTCACTTTTCTCTTTCATTCTCCATCTTTTTCTCTTTCATTCTCTATCTTTTTCTCTTTCATTCTCTATCTTTTTCTCTTTCATTCTCTATCTTTTTCTCTTTCATTCTCTCACTTTTCTCTTTCATTCTCTATCTTTTTCTCTTTCATTCTCTCACTTTTCTCTTTCATTCTCCATCTTTTTCTCTTTCATTCTCTCACTTTTCTCTTTCATTCTCTATCTTTTTCTCTTTCATTCTTTCCCTTTTCTCTTTCATTCTCTCCCTTTTCTCTTTCATTCTCTCCCTTTTCTCTTTCATTCTCTCCCTTTTCTCTTTCATTCTCTATCTTTTTCTCTTTCATTCTCTATCTTTTTCTCTTTCATTCTCTATCTTTTTCTCTTTCATTCTCTATCTTTTTCTCTTTCATTCTCTATCTTTTTCTCTTTCATTCTCTATCTTTTTCTCTTTCATTCTCTATCTTTTTCTCTTTCATTCTCTCTTTTCTCTCTTGTCCTCTCCCTTTCTTTCTTTCTCTCTCTCTATCTCACATAAGTCACCACAATACACCTCCTTCCTAAGCATTAAATTTTTGTGTCATCTGTCTGTCTGTCCATTTAGCTTGATGTATTTGCTTAAGTCAAGGTGTTTATTTCCATCCAGTACACGCATTCATTTGTTCCTAATTTTATAAAAATATGCCAACTGACCCAACCAATTCCACAAATACTCCTTCCATTATTTTAGGAAAACTTGCTTTTTCAATCATCATGACGATGGTCACACTAGTTTTTGTTATAAATATAAATAATTATTTTATTTCGTGTCAAACTTTTTTTTCTGGAAATATGAAGATTAAATTACGTCTAGCACAAAGCTCTTGTCCTCACTAACTGCCCTAAACTTGTGCCATGTGAGAAACTTCACAGGATGTCAGGGCTTTTTAGACCTCAAGATTTATTGCGTATGCTCAGAGCTGTTCCTCTGTCAGAATAATACATTTCTGCAGCTCAGAATTCAGGGATTCGCTTGGTGACTGGCGACTCCGCTATGCCAAAAGGCAGGACCACCATTGGGCCCATTAAGTGAGGTCTCCTTTGGCAGTAGGAACAGGGCACACCGTGGAATGAAAAGGGATTTTAAACGCGCTGCCTGGTTGTTCAACGAAAACTTATTTTATTTATCAAAGGTATTTATCCTTTAAAATTTTGACATTTTTATGCTTTCTAAAAAGTAAAATATAGAAATAGTCGTAATAATAATGTAGTGATAGCTTTGGACGAATCTAGGTCTAATTGGATCAGTTTTGATCTTGAGTCTAGGTCGGATTGGATCAGTTTTGATCTTGAGTCTAGGTCTAATTGGATCAGTTTTGATCTTGAGTCTTGGTCGGATTGGATCAGTTTTGATCTTGAGTTTATGTCTTATTGGATCAGTTTTGATATTCAGATGTCAAGCATAGCTGTAAAGGCTTATTCACATTTCGTCGTGTCTTAACAATGCTGGTTGTATGATAGTTGACAATGCCAACTGGAATCGATAATTTTGTTATCAATTAAATATGTCGATCTATAAAAGTTATTTTGATATCTCGCATTAATTTTAAATTGAATCTTATCTTTGTAAATTGCCACACATTCTGAAATAGTAAAGTAAAATGAAAGTAGATTTCGATGTTTTAAAAACTCAATAAAAACTTTATTTTTACAAAAATATTCTTTGAAAACTTTCTTCTTAAATTTTTTTTTTATTTATGGCGGGAAAAAAAACTATGAATATCTGCCCTTATAGTGTATGATGTAATGAAAGAAGGGATGATACGTTTTGTTTTGTAAAAGGTCTATGATAAGCTTTTTGCGGTTTTAGCTCAGCAGAAACAAATTTTTAAGGCTCTTCCGTTTTTTAGTTCATTTTGTCATTTAGCTGGCAGCATTGAGTTAGCGTCCTTGGCATTGTTTAGTTTATCGAGAAAATCTTCAATGAAACGCGCTTTATTGCTTTGATCATAGCAGCTGCACGTGCATTTCAATATAATAATTTGTTATCTGTAACTCCTTTCCATGTTTGAAAATAGTGTTACCAGTAGCGTCACAAGGTGTATGCGGGTGGTGCAGGCCGCACTGGACATCAGCTGGACAGAGGCATCATAATCTTCCCCGATACTGGCTCACTGAGGAGTGTCCAGTGTCAAAGTCCGAGAAACATCGAAATTAAGACTTTAAAAAAAAAAAAGTTTTTTAAGGGCATCGAAAAGAAACTACCGCACCAGGCATTATATCCTCTAGCTATGCCACTGGTTGTTGCAATAATATTTGTCATTATCACACAAAACACAAAGTAAGAGACAAGAGAGACTGGAAGTTAAACACATTTTTCTTCTTTTTATTATTATTTTCAATCAAACTTAATTTTGAATAAAACAAGGTTATAAACAACGGAGAAAACTACTTCTTATATATTTGCCTTTATATATATATATATATATATATATATATATATATATATATATATATATATATATATATATATATATATATATATATACATATATATATCATACTTGATCATAAACCTTGGGGGGTTATCGAAACATAAAATAACTATCACTAGACATGTGTGTATTCTCTGACTCAATTTTATTTTGTTCTAGAAAGATATTCCTTGAATTCAACTATTCAGAGTATAGTATCGCACAAAAAACGTATAATAGAGATTCCAGTATTAGATAATGACGTCATGAAACTCTACTTTAAAAACTATAGCAAATCTATACAAAACAAAATACATATATTTTTGGTGTTTGTTATTTAAACATCAACATGATAAATATTAGTTCATTAGGCGGTCAGATATAGACTAGAAATTGAGATTGATTTAATCTCGTATTTTTTTAAATATAGAAATGTGTCTTCATTACAAAAAAAAATAAATAAAAAAAAACTCAGGTTAAAGTAAAAAAAAAATTTAAAAAATTACTTTCCAATAATTTTCTGAAAGACTTTTTATTTCTTTGTATTTTGTTACTATTGAAGTCTAAAAAAATATTACGAAATAAATAAACAACAAGAACCGAAACAAAACATTAATAAATTATTTTGTGACCTCAAGAGTGACTTGCGTTGGTCCTAATACATGTTCCGTGTCCTAATACATGTTACATGTCCTATCTTTGACGTCACCACCACGTTCATCTACATACATTTTGTTTTTTATATTTACAAGGAATGCGTCAAAACGCATTGTAACCACAAAGAAGCGTTGACAAACACACATTATATTTACAGAAAGATGTCATCAGTGACGCTAACAGACATAGTAAACTAGTGGGTCTATTATATGTATATTCATAGTACACAGCTATAAGCAAAGAGATGCGTATATTGAAAAAACATAGTGTTCTGTCGTCCCTAGAGGTTAACAAGTAGAAGCCTGTTCAAAATGTATGTATCATTCTTCACCACCTACCTTCACATTAACATCTAAGCTTAGGCCTATATCGACTTTTGAATTAATTTGAGTTTATATACATAAGTGAAAGTAAATAGAATCTATTTAGACCTATATTAAGGCAACATTTATAAGGGGTATTTTACGTAGAACTTTTAATATGCATAAACCTTTGCTATACTAGGAAATAAACGACTTCATGGACAAAAAAAGCATCATTAATAATTGAATGTGACTAATTTGGCAGCACTGTCAACTATTTGTCTCAACTTCTGAATTCACCTTAAGTTTAAAGAAAGCGTTTGATCACCCCGAAAAAAAAACATGTTCCTTTAATGTCATCTCAAAGTAGTTCTAATCTACAGACGAATCAAATACTAGTACTAACAAACAACCAAATACCTGTATATCGTACAAATACCTTATATAGCAGTGAGGTAACACTATTCACATAATAGCATGAATCTTAGGGGGGGGGGGATGGGATGAGGTTGGTGCGTAGTAGTTATATTCTGTACATTTTGATCATGAAGGAGTATTTACATCGATTCTGTCAAGACTTCTATAAATAAATAAACAAAACACAGGACCGGGAAAAAGGGAAGAAGAGCAAGGGGGTAGCAAATCGGAGTATCCCGGTTCAGTTTCGGAAAGGACAAACATACACGTATGACAGGCTTGAGAATGACATTTAGTGGATGACATTTATTAATGAATAGATGCTTATGACACCAGAAGACTTCTCAATTGCAATTTGAAGAAAGCCATTATGTTGTTGTCTAGTAGTCAGCCTAGACTTCATCTTCAATAGCTTCATTAAAAATATATTTAACCGTAAAAAAAGCCTATAGTTTTATAAGACTATAGACTTATTTGTGCTATAAATTACATCTATCATTGTTAGTGATTTCAACGGCATTCTTATCTGGTGTGAAAGCTCTATCCATACTTAGACCTGACCTATTCAATATATATACATATGTTCAACTTCGATTCACGCTATTTTAAATCTTTGGTACAAATTGATTCAAAGGATGCTACTCGAGCAATTGTTTTTTTCTTTCACTAAGTTCTTATCAATAAGATGCAATGTCGGAGGTGCACATCACAGCGTCAATAATGGCGTAGGTGCACATCACAGCGTCAACAATGGCGGATCAAGGAGGCCAAATGAGGATGGGCTCTACTAGTAGGCCTTTCTTCTTTAACTACGCGAGGTAAATAACGAAGGAATCACTGGTGACTCAAGGCAACGCCACTTAAAATTTGATTTTAGTTTCTTCTAAAAGAATGTCAAACCTCAGATGCTGACATGCACACTATCGCACTAGTTGATTTAATTGGCTGGCCACCAATACTCGTTAAAGTTTATTTCTGCATGTGCTAGCAAAATTACAATTATGTGCTAATGACCCGTACATGCCGGTTTCAAGCTGTGGGTTACAATACAAAATGGGTGGGGCCTCGCAATCCAACTAAGGATATGAATGAAGGTTTAAGCCTAAGATTAAAATGTGTATACGAAATAAATATTGTTTGACAAATAAATAAGCAGCAGTGTGGATTCAGCCATTCGGAAAGATTTCGGCTTGCTTTCTAGATACATAATTACTGTCTTGTTTCGGGACACCGAGGCCCTTAATTCACACACGCGTACCATAACTTTGTTTGTTGCATTAGACATTGTCATACAATTGAATGGAGATAATCAAAACTAGTGTAACGTAGTAAGGGAGATTACATTAACAAGCATCCAAAGAAAACAGTCAAAGTAGTCTTTCTTGCACGAATATACTAGTGTCATAGTTGTGCCGTTTCGTGACGTTCCCAGCCCAGACTCTGTTGAACTGTACAAAGAAAACAAATATATTGCAAATATCAGTTTAGAACTGATTTTAATGATCTGGGTTTGTGCCTGGAGTTGTTCTGACGTTAGTTAGTCATTAACACTGCAACTGGCTGTTACTGTTGTTTTGTTATTTTTTTCTTTTAAACGAGCTAGAAGAGCTCCTCCGATGTGGGGTTCCGATAAAGGGCCCCCTTTTTTAAGCTGGCTGGGCAGTCTTCGGAACGGAAATTCTGGCATACTGATGTGGAGACTCGTTATTCCGATGAAGATTTCCGCGACGATCTCAAATTGTGGAGCAGGTGCATCTGAATTTCAAATGGGATAATCATCACACGAAAGTGCCATGTACAATGAAGCGCAATTCTGACGAGAGAACCAAAAGGGTTTACAAATTTATTGTGCTTTTTCGTTACTAGACTCGTGTATATTTTTAAAACCATTTGATTCTCGAATTGCGAATTGGAAAATAGACAAAAAAAAAGTATGAGTCACTTTGAGAAGTGTCTAGCCTGGAGATGTATGAAAATGTTCTGTGTTTAGAGAGTCTTTGGATGCAGAAGCTTTGTCCTGCGCTACTACGAGCTTTTTAGAAAGATGAGGCCTCTTTCGATTTTTTCGCCTCGGAGATTTTGACCGAGGATGTTTAGTCTTTCGGTTGTGTTTGCGCCGCCTGTGTTGCATTGGCCGATGATTGCCAGTGTGGTTTATCAAATCTTCAATCGCTTTGCGAAACTTAGAAGACAGCACACTTTGTAAGTTTTTGTCATTGGAAGAAGGCGGAGACCCACTTGAAGAACTGTCCGGCTTGGGTCCGACGCTTATGTTAACGAGCTCGTTCTGAAATTTGTCCAGCAGAGGGTTGATTTTTACTGGCTTCACTCGCGCTGATTTACGGCGAGGATTACAGCGTCGTCCGTTTTTTAGCTTTTTATTGCAGGCAATGTTTTGTGATCTTCTGGCGATGTTCGGGTAAAGAGGAAGAAGTAATTTGGACAGCTCTGTTACCACTTTCTTATTCATAGGCATTTCTGAAGTCTGCCTCTCGGGGTTGTTGATCCACGTGATAACTCGCCTTGCCAGACATTTTCTCTTCCATCTCTTCACGTGGTCCAGCATGTTTTCAAGTCTTTTGCAAACGCAGTCGGAGCTATCTCCGTTTTTGCAGTGCTTTTTCTTACAAGTATCCAAATACTTCTTCCGGTCTTTAGACATCCGGTTTAGGTTCTGGTTCCAGCACCATCTTGTGGTGAGTTTCTGCAGCAGTTTCTTTCTTTGAGACGAACATTTTTTCGGGGGCTCTTTCGTCATTTTGACAGATTTGACTTCTTTAATCACGTTCTCGGATACAGGAATGTTCTGGAACTTGAAAGCCACCTGGTTCTTGTCGCTTTCTGCCCCAATAAGCGGATCACAGTCGAGACCTAAGTATTTATTGTATTTGTCGAATCTGTAGTTGACAGAAATACGATTTTCAGATAACAGCTCAGTCAGAAAGCAATCATCATGCAGGTCCTCCTGAAAATAAAAAAGATAATTTGTTAACAAGTCGTTCTTAAGAAAAGCAACTATAAATAAATAACTAAATCTAGACAACAAGTGTGAATGAATAGAAAAAACTCAAAACCCAGGAAGAATTAAAGAAGAAAGAAATAACAGTCAGTTCTTGTCTAACCAATCAGCTTCCAGAACTATAAAAGTAATCCTATTCTAGTTTCGTAGCCTTCATTACTTTAGCATATGCATTACAGATTACATATACATTACAGATTATGTTACATATACATTACAGATTAGTTATACATTACATATTACATATCCATTGCACATTAATTTATACATTAGGGCCTACAGATTGCATGTACATAACACATTACATATACATTACAGATTACTTATACATTACAAATACATTGCAGATTACATATACATTACAGGTTACATAAAACAGCACAGGTTACATATACAGTACAGATTACATATTATTACATAACATTTATCTGTGAAGAACTTCTTTTATATATGTTTGAACGAAACGAAGTCGCATTGACAGCATTATACAGCACCAGTTCGGGAAAATCTCCCTATTTGTGTATAAAACAAATTCTGTTTTTATTGCGTTATTGCACGTTTCCAACTATTTATTTAATGTTTTTTTTTTATTATGAAAACAAAAGTTTTATGACTGGATTCAATCGAGACCAATCGTCATAAAAGCTCTGGACACAGGACTGCAACGTCGCAACCTCTGGATAGTGTAAACCAATAGATCGTTTCCACGTCACATGTCTGTACGAGCTATTGGTCTCCACTCCCCACAGGTTGTGACGTCGTAGATCAGTGTTGAGGCCTTCTATGACTATCGGTCTCGGTTCAATGTATTTCGTTTTGTTTGATTTTCGTTAACAAGTATCGGACGTTTGATGAAAGAGGAAAACTCTGATGTCTAAGCCCAAGCCTTCTGCAAGAAGGCAGAGGCTGGGTAGAGGGCAGGATTCGAACTCCAGACCATCATTAGGACAGTCCAAAGTGAATACCACTTGACCAGGCAGCACTCAAGTACTTGATGACGCTGACCCAGTAATAAAATACCAGTGGAAACAAAAATAAAATTAAAATCAGAGTATTTAAAAATACTGAAACATAAATTGCTTGCTTATTTCTATTATTTGGAAATGTGCGTATCGCTGACATGTCTAGAATAGTTGATGGCTTCTATGTTTATTGGAAATGTGCGTATTGCTGACATGTCTAGAGTAGTTGATGGCTTCTATGTTGAACTTACTCGTAAATAAAGTTTGGAGCTGTTGTTGAGACACAGAAATCTCTCTTGATGCGAGTAGTGATTGATCACTAGACTGTGATTTTCAGATAGGAACTTGAAGATACCTAAGGATTAAGAAGATAAATAGGTAAATAGGGACTATAAAGATTATATATTTACACACACATACACACATATATATATATATACACCCATATATACCTTTTACGATAGGCACACACATTTTTTAACGTATGCGTCGAAAATATTTTAACTTGTAACTTTAAGAGTGTGTGTGGGTGTGTGTTTGCTTGTGTGTTTTGAGTGAATTTGCGTGTTCACCAGTGGTTATTGTTACAACAAGATGATTCCTGTGACTTCCTGCGATCCTCATTCGTCAACAAAGAAGGATCTCTGATACATTACTCTGGCTTTATCATTGACCATTTCTCAAAAATCTTTTTTTTTTTTTTTTAGAGTAGGGAATAAATTAAGTTTCTAATGTTACAAGTATAACAAGATCCACACACATATTTTTTTCCACTAGGCATACTGAAGTTCTTTTCTCAATGTTATGAAGGCGTGAAAATAGGGATCTCCAGGGATCTGAAAAAAAGCTTTGCATACTTATACCAAAATTTCTTTCACTTCCAAATATTTGTATGCAAAAAAAAAAGTATTATTTATTGTCCCTTAAAGTCCTATAGACTAGCATGCGCTCCCTAGTCATGGCTACATTCTTATATGCTTGCAAATTTTCGACACTGACTGCAGAACTACTAGAGAGGAGGATCCAAGCAATGGAATTGAGATGCTACGGAAAGATCCTAGGTATCACATTCAAAGACCGCATCACAAACGAAGAGATTAAAGACAGGATTAGTATAGTGACCCCACGATGACATGGTAACTACTGTAAAAAAAAAAACGCAATCTAAACCTCTACGGCCATATTACAAGGTCCTCATGGCTCGCAAAGATCTTCCTTCAAGGAACAATACCAGGAAAAAGAAGTAGACAGAGAAAGCGATGTGAAGACACACAAAAAATTGGACGATCCTGTCATTAAAGAGTTTCTATACAAATCAAAAGACAAAAGAGGAATGGAGAACGACAGTCAACAGATCTTGTGTGGTGCCCCAACGGACTAAGGAATAGGGGAAGGTTTAGGTGAAGGAAACTAAATATAACTTTCTATATCAAGTGACCGCCATTTTGCCTTTAAATGAAAAACAATGTCCAAAAAACAACAAAAGTAGAAGAAGAACTATGATTAAGAAAATAACATCACGTCGTGGTGTCAGCAGTGGGCATTAGATAGAAGGAGAATATTTTATTAGGTTAATGTGATATATGCTTAAAGCTAGCACACATACACACACAACATATCACATGTGTGTGTGTGTGTGTGCGTGTGGTTTTTATCAGATTATTTCTTTGCTCGTTGCATTCTCACTATTCACTGAGACATTTTTTTTCACAGATGCCAAAACGATGCTAGAGATATCATCCCAAAATAATCACTATCTTGTCGTCTATGTGTTTACATCTGTTTGTGTGTTAATTCAACAAAAACGTTATTTTATCAGCGATGACCTTGACGATGTAGCTTACATGACCTCCAGCGAGCCCCCCCCCTCCCTCCCCCACGGACCAGTGTCGCCCCATTCATAAAGCGGCGCTGGAGCATGTTTAGAGCGAGTGAGGCCACGTTCAGATCCCGATACCATTCAGGCAATGAGCATTCACTGGGCTGACCCCAATGGTGTGAGACAGAGGTCTATCTAATCTCTCCCTTGCTCACGAGGTGACCCAGTCCAGTTTGGCTTCGTAAGGGAGTCTGACCTTGGTGGGGTTTTTTTCTGTGTGGGTTGTTTTTTTTTTGGGGGGGGGGGGGGAGGATTTAGGAGGGGGGGGTGGATTTAGGAGGGGGGGGTGGATTTAGGAGTACAGGTAATTTTTTTAAAACTTTGTATTGCATTCCTTTTTTGTTATTATTTTGCTTATTATATCTTTTTTCTAATGAAGTGTGTATGTCTGTGTGTGGTGGGGTGGGGTAGGAGTAAGAATGTCTCTGTGTTTATTTTCTTTTTATTAGCTTTTGATAATTTTTTTTTGTTTATTGTGAGATAACTTGAAATCTCTGTTGAGACATTGTAGAGCAGGACTTGAACATTGGTGTGAAACTCCAATGGTAAATAAGGGGGGGGGGGGGGAGTGAGCTAACAGGTTTTTAAATGGACTATTCAGTTTCAATGTGGCTATTTAGTTGTAATCTAATCAGGTTGAAGCTTTTACTTTCATATCATCGTCCCAATGTAAAAAAAAAAAAAGGATTTTAAAAAACACACAAAAGAATAAAAACGCATATATGATGGGTGACAAACGATTTTCGGATACTTTTCAAAACGCCACACTAACTTCGCAACACTCAGCAGCACTTTCAACATTCTATTGGTAGTGTGAAATAATGCTTGGATATAATTTGTGTTGCTTTGACTGACATGAACTATTTAGGGCATCTCTTTATCAATGGTTTTAAGATATCCTCTTAAAGAATATTTTTTAAAAAAAGAAGTTTTTTAAGGGTGTCTACTTATCTACATTTATTTTTAGATCTTTTCCTTTTTTCCCCCACAACTTTTTGACTAGTTCCCATGGCTGCGGACTGTTGCCTGAGTTAGTGTAATTGTGTTAGCCCTAGAAAAGAAAAATCATTGCGACAAATAAAAGGATTCGTTTAGTCTGACCTAGTCTTAAATTTAATATTTGGCGTCATTTCCACAGACTGGCCTCAGAAGAAAAATAAATTCAAATCAAAGGTTCCTCTCAAACAGAGAACTTAAAACCCTAACCGATTAGAGAACACGAAAAGTCATTTGAAAGCCAAAGATCAAAGCCTTGATCTTGTCTCAACTAATCCGTCCTGCTTTGTATTAAAAAAAAAAAAGAAAGAAATATAGAGACGGGGTGGGAAGGTATAAAAGAGAATCCTTAAGATTCCAAATAAATCACTTCTGGCGATAGAGTGGGTATTGATACAGATCAAGGGGAAGAGGAAAGGGACACAACGGTAGGCGTTCGGGGTTGTCAGGGCGCCGACTTTAGTTATAGGCTTCTGTTAAAGTGACGGTAGCCTGCGCGGAACGTGCCCGCGGGGGTCTGTGATAATAGAACGACCGTCTGGGCCGCCCCTTTTCTTTTCACGAACCCGATAAACAATCCAGTGGAGATACGATGGGGGCGCTGTTATTTACCTGCTAGCTTGTTCTCACCGCAAAGCGGGGCGCGAATGGGTGGCAACTAATCGGCTCTTTTCCCAAAGAAACGTAAGTACCAAGTACTTCTAGAAATCTCGAATTACTAGAGTGCTTTCCCTTCCTGACCGGTGGTCATTAAAGCAGTTTAAGAAAAGTTCAAAGGACACTTTGAAATCTGAAGTTTTGATTTGGTTTGTATTTATTTAAGTTTCGTAGTCTTACGCGAACACTTTACACTATTTACAGTATTATGGGAGCAAGCTTATTTCGACACTGCGGTTAGGGTCGAGAGAAAAGAGGCAGAAGAGGCTGAGAAATGGAGAGAGAAATACAGAATTAAAGACACAAACACACACACACAGAGGAAGAGAGAGAGAGAGAAAGTGAAAGGTCTTTCATAGCAATAAGTTGTCTACATATCTTCTTTTTTATCTTTCTCACTTTCCAATAATTAAAAAAAAAAAGTATTGCTGGACTGGATATGTAAGCTTTAAACACTTAATTTATGCATTTATTGCTGGACTGGATATGTAAGCTTTTAACTCTTAATTTATGCATTTATTGCTGGACTGGATATGTAAGCTTTTAACTCTTAATTTATGCATTTATTGCTGGACTGGATATGTAAGCTTTTAACTCTTAATTTATGCATTTATTGCTGGACTGGATATGTAAGCTTTTAACTCTTAATTTATGCATTTATCGCTGGACTGGATATGTAAGCTTTTAACTCTTAATTTATGCATTTATTGCTGGACTGGATATGTAAGCTTTTAACTCTTAATTTATTCATTTATTGCTGGACTGGATATGTAAGCTTTTAACTCTTAATTTATGCATTTATCGCTGGACTGGATATGTAAGCTTTTAACTCTTAATTTATGCATTTATTGCTGAAAAGCATACGAAGTTTATTAAAAACGTATTTTATGTAGTTTATGATAGTCTGGACACGAATTTTTTTAAATTCGTACTTTAGGAAGTTATTGCTGAACATTGGACTGGATACGCGAAATTCATTAAACTCTTACTCAAAGTTTTAAAATCTCTTACTTTATGAAGTTATTGCTGGACTGGATACAAAAGTAAAATGTGGGAAAGACAACAATTTATTTTGTGTAAGCCAACGTCTGCTGAGAAGCAAAGCCGGCCCGTAAACTGTTGATGCTTGCCAGGGCTTACCGAGAGAATATCGTCATTATTTACGCTGACCGACGGATGACTTTCTGTCCATTCCAGGGCCCCCAACCCCAGCCTCTCTTCATCTCGTTTGTTTCTTAAATAGCCCCTGAACTCATTTAAACAGGTTGAAAGGTACTGGAAAAGCAAGGCGAAGTCTTAAAAAGAAAGGATTAAGCCTTAAAACAACAGCACTACCTGGCAGGTTAAAATATCTCTCATGGGATCACGATTGGGAGACCTGGTTTCCTCTCCCCCCCCCCTCTTACTTTACTTCATAAAGCAGACAAAACGAACAGGTAACTGCATTGTTTTCCGTTGTAAAACAATTTTTAAAACAATAGCCATTTCGATTAGGTCAGACGATAAGGATAGTTGGAAATCTTTGAGATTTAAAAGAAAACCTGTTTAAGTACAAAAAGTTAAACAATAGAAAACTATGAGCATGTCTGAAAAGTAGATTTGCAAATTTAAAAAAAAATGTATTTAAAAAGAAACCCTTACTCATAAATAATTAATTAGACGTTTTATATAAGGAGCTTTTGAGTGGCCCTCATTTAGCCAACAGAAAATACAAAGTGAGCAACCTTTGTTAGAAGTCCTTATTTAGCGACCCCTTTTGGAGGACGAATTCATTGGAGACTCTCTAGACCTTTTTTTAAACACAAAAATTTATTTTTTTAAACTTTTTGTTGAGCGACATAATCACATAGATCGCACGATGCAGATTCTCTATAATGAACATGAAAAACGGATCTTGTTTTGACCACTCGCTAATGCTCCTATATCTGCGACTATGACTTTACAATTGATGAACTACAGCGGGTACATTATAATGATCTATGTACAACTTCTCAATAACCTTGACTGCTCAATGGTATTATATCCTCATATATCTGAGACTATGAATTTATAATCAATAAACTGCAGCGGCTATATTACATTGAACAGTGTAAAAAAAAGAAGAGTCAAATAGTCATTTGTACAATAATTAAGTCATGAATGCTTATATAACTGCACACAACCAAAAGATGCACCATGTTACCCCGTCAGAATCAGAGACATGCACTGCACTTAATTGGAAAAATGGTATTTTAAAAAAAGTTGGAAAATGATTGAACAAGTTTACTTTTTAAAAAAAAAAGAGTCCTTCAACTTAGAATACGCATAGTGCATATTATATTCTCCAGATTTTATTAAGTGAGAAATTATACTGTACATTGTAAGCTAGCAGCGGTAATAGCTGAGTCAAGTGGTCTAACGTTAGTGTAAAAGTATCACGGCTATTAAGATGATATCCGCACCGTTTTCTTTTTCTTATATATCTAGTATGTTCGTTACGGGTAAAAACAAAATGTTCGCTATCTTAGGAATTAGAACAAAAAGTGTGAAAGAAATTTAGAATACTCTTAAATGTCGGAGATAGCGGCAGAATTTTTGTTTTAATCCTTAGCAGATACTTTCTTGGGAACACCTTTCTGAACAAAAAAACTTGCGAGAAAAATAATTTTTTTTTAACGATGTTCTAATTTAAGAAGATGTATTTCAAAGGTATTCCACAAAACTTTTTTTTTTTTTACATAATTATGATAATAATATCAGCCGAAGGTGTGGTGACTAATGACCTCACAGACGAACATTCCTAGGAAGATTTTCCTCACTAGTCAGAGGGCGGTACTTCTGCACAAGAATGCAATCAATTCGATGGTTACTTTTGGCGTGTCCGTGTAATTATGTAGAGCTCTCATCTTTCAAGGAGTCTTAGTTTGACAGGTCAAAATGACCCGCGCCACCATATAGTGCCTCGAGCCCTATTGACATTGTGTATTACTCAAAGCTGAGTTTTTTTAAAAATTCTTTCACACCCTTAGCTTATAAAATATTGATGTATTAGTAAAATATTGATGTATCTGTAAAATATTGATGTATTTGTAAAATATTGATGTATTAGTAAAATATTGATGTATTTGTAAAATATGGATGTATTTGTAAAATATGGATGTATTTGTAAAAATATAAATGAAACAGTAAAATATTGATGTATCTGTATTTGTTCATAAACTCTATAGGTTATAGATCTGAATCTATAAAATGTAAAGTAACCCTTTCAGACCTTGCAATCTAGGGGGCGAATAATGTCAAGGTCATCTGTTTCTGTGGCCCATAATTGACGAGGGTGTCATGTGGCTAGGACAACGACCAACCACCTTTACTTTTCCCCCACTCAGTTGTAACGTTGAGTGGACTCAAAAGGCCGACCTAAAAATCACGGATATGAAATCCCAGGATTTCAACTAGAGACCACTAGCTTGGTTCGGAATCCAAACGCTTTACTACTTCACCTTTCCCCAATTTAGATCTATAATGTAATGAGAAATGAGAGAACTCAAGTGATTTTTTTTATAGTGAATTAAACAAAATAGAATATGAATAGCAATTACGCCCTTCACGCGTAAACGCATACCACAAGCACAGACACCGGTTTAGGATGGACTGAGCTATAAACAGAAATGTATCTCGCGTTTTGTATACAAAATATTTTTTATTGCTAAGACCGCTGTTTCTTGCAGGGAGGTAAGACAACAGTACATCAGATGTAAATATCATGGCTATCGTCCCTTGTCAAGCGAAGTTATAAAAATTAAAAATAGGTGATAAAACTGAGGATATATTTGTCGCGTGCGAGTCAGCTCCCTTGCCTCCAATTTGTTTTTTAAACCAAGGTTTTTTAAAACTAATTTAGTTGATTTAATTCTACGCATCTACGCTTGTAACACACACACATATTTGTTACTTAATTTGCTTTAGCAATATCTCCAAAACAAATTTAAACAATCTATGCAATCCAGAGGATCTTGGGCAACAGCTTCTCCATCTCTAGGAGGTCATTAGTAAAAATGCTTGACAATGAAGGGTATGGGGCTAAGCAGGGGGGATACACCAAGCAAGAAGGAAAAGGGGGGTGGTGGGTCTCAGCCAGTAAACGTAGAAATAGACTTCTTCATAAAGCCAGAACTAGAACAGAATTAAAAACGAAGTACACAAAATATATTTAAAATAATTCTTATTTTAGCCTCTCTGAAATTTTCTAATAAAAAAATGTATGTACCATCATGGTGTTTAATTGTATTGATTATGTTTATACCCTACCGAATTGCAAATTAATGTAGATATATTCAATCCAATTACAATCAAAAAATTGATTAGCACACTTTGAATAAGTTTGAAAGGATAGAAACTATTTCAAGTGGTTTCTGCAAGCGTTATGATAAGATTTAATGCAAAACATATTTTAAATTCTATTTTTATATGAAGCTGCCAGAACGTAATCGTCCAAAAATTTGTTAAATATGTTTATAAAAGAAAGTGGAGTGGACGGGACAAGGAAAGGGAGAGAAGTGTGGGAAACATTCTATCCACTTCGCTTTTTTATATTTTTTTAAATTTTTATAGATCTATTTATAACTTTATAAAACTACTTTCTATCGGTGAAAACATTACGATCGAAACAAGCCAGCTGGGTTTTATTGGTATCTTACCTACACGTTGTGTTGCTGCGCGAGGCACAAGATTAGCGTTATTAATAGAAGATATCCACTCAATTTATGCAAGAATACCACCACCACCAAACAAATTTACATTTTACAATAATTTAAGAAAGGTGAGTAATTACTTTATAACCGTCACCACAAGCAGGCACATTAATGTCCCTATGTCGAAATACAGTTATACAGTGCAATACACACAGGCGCCTTCTCAGCTTTTTATTGAAGTCATTTTTTCCTTACTCAGTGTTTACTTTTTGAAAAAAATTGATACAAGGAAGTATCTGATTGAAAACTAGCTAGAATTTGTATTGGTCTGACAATTTTTTTTTAATTAAAAAAAAATACTCTTGTTGTCTAGTAGTGATTTGTGTGCACTCACTTGATATTTATCTCTTGCAGATCTTGTCATTTAAAAAGCCCCGTTTTCTAGAAGTTACCGAGAACCGTTTCTCAGCTAATCTTTTCGAGTGGACTAAAATTAGATTCCTCTTTATCCACGAGAACTTCGCTATTAATGTCTGGGCATGTTTGTTGAATTGTTTGTTTGTTTTTGTTTGTAGATTACGCAGGGAGCAGACGGCACTGTGCAGTATCAAGCTGTATCAAGAGACTGGGGTGGGATGGTGGTAAGTGGTGGGGATATGGGGGGAGTGGCATCGTCTGGATGACATGACAGCGTGAGAGTTCAAGTCCATGTCAAAATGACTTCGCAGTGGTGCAGTGTGAAAGTAGGAAGTCTCAGACATGCGTCAAGGAGAGTGTCGTAAAAAGAGAGGAAACAAAAACAGAGTCGGATAAATGTCGTCCAATGTCAATGGGCAGCTCTTCATTGCTGGGAAATTGTGTTTCAAGCTTTTCAAAGCCTGAATGTGCATGCCCATAGTAATAGGTAAATGAATGAAATACTCGATGAACGAAAGTAAAACTATTTCGTGATTCAGAGATTATCTAAGGTCATCATCATTCATTATGTTCACTTTTAAAAACTATGCACAATCTTTCAATATGTAAGTCTTCAGATAATACTCCCTCAATCTTCCTACACACATTACTATTACAATACAATATCTCAACAAACGATCGCTTCATACACGATCTTTCAATGCATTAGCTCTCAATTCATAAGTTTGAAAACAAAATCTGTCGATACACAATCTTAGAATAAACAATCTCTGAAAAATTAAATCATTCTCAATATTTACATCTTATAATCTCTCAAAACATATTGTCTCAAAATTACTTTCAATACACACTCTTTAAAAGACACAAGCTTTCAATTCAATCGTTTAAAATCACAATGTCTAAATGCTCAATCTGTCAATACACAATCTTTTAAAATCAGAATGTCTAAATGTAAAATCTCTAAATGCATACTCTCAAAACTCAATGAAAAAGAAAAATTTACTAGTGCTTCTAAGGAATTCTAAATTTCAAATCATCCTTCAATTCCCTACGTGTCAGTCTCGCTAGATACTATTTCATTCTCACTTGAACGGACATATATAATTACAGGGTCTTTTATAATGCATTTCAAGATTATTATTACATTAATTTTATTTCGTGAATCTCAACAGAACTTTTCAACTTTCTCCGGGTGGCTACACTTTTTTTTTTATAGTCGGTTCTCACGCAGTTACGTTTCCCTGGAGAGAGTTACCTTCCTTCTTCATTCAGGCGTCTTACGGCCCCCTGCTCTAGTGTTAATTTGATTACTTTCATTTGAAAACTTATTCACGGCCAGTCTATCGTAACGCATTCCATCTCGTAGGAATTAGCAGGGTTGTAAAAAGGGGGAGGCCAGCGCAATACATTCTTTTGTAAAACTAATGTTTTGTAGAAGATTCTTTTTAATACCATTATTATCTCCACATTAAAAAAAATGTAGTTCAGAGGTTCTTGATCTAGAGAAGGCTTTCTTATTAAATGAGACCAAAAAAAAAATAAATAAAAAGCCACGAACCTAATTTAATCAATGTATTATAGAATGATTTTGAAAGAAAACCAACAAACCATAAACAAGTGAAGCAAAATGAATAAACATTCTTTAGAGAATAATAATAATAATAGATATATCGTATAGAATATTATGTTATGTAAGAGAAAGAACTACACGTTTACAGCCATATGCTTTAAATAGTTTTAATACTGTAAGATTTATTTCCGAGAATGGGAAGCAGGAGAAATAACGTATAAAATGTTTTCCAGAGAGACCGACGGAGTGAGCTGATATAAGCTTTTCAATTAAAAAAAATATGAGAACAGCTACGATACACTGTTGAATGCGGTGGCTAAGTGGCAAAGCGCTTCGTTTCCGAGCCGAGGGGTTTTGTGTTCGAATCCTGGTGAATACATGGATTTTGAATTTCGGGATTTTTAGGCCGACCCTTAGTCCAGCCAACTCTAACGGGTACCTGACAGGGTAAAGTAAAGGTGGTCGGTCATTGTGCTGACCACATGACACCCGACTCTAATGGGTACCTGACAGGGTAAAGTATTGGTGGTCGGTCATTGTGCAGACCACATGACACCCGACTCTAATGGGTACCTTACCTGACAGGGTAAAGTATTGGTGGTCGGTCATTGTGCAGACCACATGACACCCGACTCTAATGGTTACCTGACATTAGTTAGGGTAAAGTATTGGTGGTCGGTCATTGTGCTGACCACATGACACCCGACTCTAATGGCTACCTGACATTAGTTAGGGTAAAGTAAAGGTGGTCGGTCATTGTGCTGACCACATGACACCCGCGTCAACTGTGTGCCACAGAAACAGATAAGCCTTACATCATGTGCCTTACAGATCTGAAAGGGGAACTTTACTCTTTACCTTACAATGCATTAGGCTCATATATTCGTATTTTTTCCATGGCCAAAAAATTAGTCATTAATAATAATCGATATTCACCTTTGCATCAAAAGGTCTGCAATCTTTACTTTTTTTTCGGCCGCCTCTAAAAATCATCTCACAAGTGAACGATTCTTCAGTCAGGCTGATCGACAGTTTGAATTCATTGGTTTCGGGTCTTAGACACCTTTGCTCATTTTAGAACACGAATCATCGCATCGACAGAACCATCTGTGATCAGCTGAGAACCACAGCCGTAGTTGTTAGCACACACAAAACTATGACTCGAGGGGCGCCTACTTCACAAGGAGCAATACACATAAGCACAAACGGGGGGGGGGGGGGGGGGGGGGGAGGGGCGACCTGGTGACAAACGTTTAAACCAATTTTTGAGCTACTCAAGGTTTGGAGCAGACGACAGCAGCTTAATTGACGGGTAAATGTGTTTTCCTATCCTAGCGACTTTCCTCCATTGCTTGTGTTAAAGTTCCTGAACAACTTGATAAAAAAAAAAGGGGAGGGGGAGAGTTGTTTGGACGTATCGGTGCAAACACATTGGAAGAGCAAGGAAGATGAACACCACGTTCCTCCGGAATCTTTTGAATCAACAAGGAATTTTTTTTTCTGTAAAAGTCTTTTCTGTTAAAAGATAGTATTGGGAAAAAGCTTTGTGTATGTGTGTGTTTGTGCGTTCTAACGTATGTTTTTGCGTGTGTGTGTGGGGGGGGGGGGAGACGTTGATATTTGACGATAAACAAATTTGTAATAAAGTAGCAAACTGTGGACAAAACAAGAATTCGCAAAGCTTATATATTACGGCTTTGACAGTGTGACAGTGTTTGTGAACTTGACTAACCATAGATAATAGATCTACTTCTGTAAAAAAAAAAAAAAAAAATGGGGGGGGGGGGGGGGGGGGGTTAGCACAGAGCGCTTACAGGGTGCGCCTATCATGTAACTGAAACAAAGAAATTGCTCTCAAATTTGCTTGTTACACATTAGTATCGATACTTAAACCGAGTATATTGGTTATCTCTATAAAAGAAGTCAACACATTTTAATGCTGCCCTGATTTGACTTTAACCCATAAATGCCTAACACCAAGCACTATTTTTCTATGCGTGTACAACTTGTAAAATAAAGATGGCGGGAATAGCTTAAAGCTAATCACATGTCATGATATTTGCTTCTTTTTACTTTCGCTTTCTCTAACCACTTCCCATTCTTTCCCTCTTCTTTGTTTCCTTTCGTTCTTTTAACATCGTGACTTTCAACGAAATGTCGATTTGGTACAAGCAAGGCAAAGATAATACATTTCTATTGAACTCATGGCGAAATTCGCAAAAAGGGGAAAAAAAAATAAAAAATCTCCAGACGCAAGGTATAGTAATTACAGTAATTTATCAAGATACGTCTTTGGCACTCTACGTCCTAGAAGACGTCTGAAGCATGTAAATGTATTCATGCACGAGTAACCTAGTGCCTGGGCTGTTGGGCTATGTTTGTAGGCGTCTTCCTGTGCACATGTCGACAACGCTATAGCTCTGCATGCATGATTTCGTTGTGTGTATAAAGTTTGATAGCATTATGACTAGGACAAAGAACAAATGTCAAATTTAGATTAAGTTTTTAGATGTTTTGAAAACAACAACAACTAACAACAACCCACAATTCACACTTGTCCTAGTTCGTGGCCGTTATCATTAAGCTTTAAAATTGGATATCAGATTTTCATCTATGTCGGAATAAACTAAAAGGAGTTATCTTTTTGGTGTATCCGGTGTACAGATAAACAATGTTTTTTTTTAAAACTTAAATGATTTGTTTTGCACGGCAAAACCACATTTTCTTAGCCATTTCATTTGTAGCTACATAGTTTTAGAGTTGGTAACATTGAAGTTCCATTTAGCGACCTTGACCTTGTTGAATGTATCGTGTACATCTCCACTTATTGATCTTGTAATGGTATTAGCGATATGAAAATTAATAAATTAATCTTTTTTCAAAAATAATTTCCGTGAGAGGACACTTTTCACGCACATTTCTCACAGTCTGTTGGGGATGCCTCAAGAGTCCTGCTTACCTGTTTTCTAAATTGAATCTGTTTTCTGTCTTCACCAAATTAAGACCTGCGTTTTATTGACGCTGTTCCTTCTTTTCATCTTTAGTTTGAATGTGACAGTTTTTAAAACCATAAAAACAGTTTCGTAATTTTAACTTACATTTGAAAGCGTAATAAAGTAATAAAGTAATCCCAATGCGTAAATAACTACATAACATTTTTTTTTATATAACCAGACTATATCTACTTTGAAAAAAAACAACAAAAGAAACCTCACACACTCACAAAAACAAAACAATAAAAAAAATCAAATCAGAAATCCTTAAAAATACTTGAAAGAGTTTACGTGGTTTTTTCATATATATATATATAACCATAACTCTAATTTATTGTTTTTTACATTAGCATTAGCTACAGCCTATCAGACTGTTGTCTGTGTTTCAAAAGTATACAATCTAGACATTTTTCTTTTGTTTTCCTGAATTTGGAATTAAGTCTGCTGCCAGGTAAGTCTAACACCGCAACGATAATGTCTCGCAATGGCAAGCAACTACAGGAGACAGGACCAGGCGGTATTCAAACTGCAAGAACTAGTTTGTCATTTAGATATCCGACAAGTATCAATGTCGTACTGGGCAAACCCGGTTTGGATTATCATTCGGCTTTTAGTTATGTTGTTGTTTTTTAATGGTGTCAAAGAGATGATAGCTATTTCGTATATCAAAGATTCCTTACATTTCTAAAAGTTATGTACAAATTTAAGTAGGGCTCACAAGATTACTCAAAATATGGTGAAATCAGATTTTTAATGGCTTTTCTAGTATTTTTTTTATCTAACCCTGATAGAAGGACAGACATACTACATAAAATTAATACCGGTAACGGCTTTTCTCCTTACGGTGCTTACTGTTAAGGGACAGCTATTGAGGTTGATACTAAATTTAAAATCTTCATTTGTCGTAAAAAGCCTAAACAATCCACTAATATTTGTTTTTATTAATAAGAGATTGGCTTATTTTCAACACTGGCCTTTGTGTTTAAAGCTTAATGAGATTGTTTTTTTTTTCCAAGTTCACTGACGCAATTTTAGTTTGTTCTGATATTTATCTTCAGGGTCAAGGGCTAGTGTAGATGTAATGTTGTTCACTGGTCATCTTAACCAATGAGTCTGATTTGGTTTACAGATAGGCCTATTTGTATTCTCCCCCCCCCCCCCCCAAGCCCCTCCTTTCAAACATAATGCATAATTCAAAACCAACCCATTTTCCTCCCTATTTCGACCAACACACTTTCAAATAATAGAAGCCCCCATTAAATTATATAACTTTACTTAAAACTACTCCAACCCCTTTCTTTCGACATAGTATATGTAACAATATACAAGACTCTTCCTATTAATACACTCTATATAAATAATAATCAGCCCTATGGTCCTATATAGAATGAATGTATATATATTTTAAAGTAATTAACTCGTTTGACTAGCAGTGACTAACTTACAGCACAACGTACGTATACATAAATCACGATGATATGGCCAACATAAGTATTAGTCGGAGATAAGGGAAGACAACTCCTATAGATTCTTGACGCTAGTGGCCGGGGGTAATAATAAATATTTAAAAAAAAACACCATAGTATTATTTTAGTTTCAGTCCTTGTCGATAGCAAGCAAACACTAACACACACATGAGAACTATAGAGTGGAACTATCCTAAGTAAGTGTGTGGTTACTGTCTGATCTCTGGGTGTACCACGAGTATGTTGCCTAGTTCTCAAGTACGGAGGTTATTCGACCAAACGATATTAGTAGTTCTGGAAGAGAGAGATGTACTTGGCTATCTGATACTGATTAGCACCTCACACCAAGTCCTAAATAATAGTAGACACTCTGTTTTTGTGTGTGTATGTTATGTGTTTGAACTCCTGAGAGTGTGTAAGCTTATTTATAGAACATGGGGTAAAAAGGGAGGAAATAACGATGAGTATTTGTGTACAAATAGTTGTGAAAGGGGAGATAAATGAGGCTATAGAATGGAAACCAAGAGATATTCTTTGATTGCAAGAAGGAAATATTTGACCAATGAAAGAGTAAATGATTAAAAAAAATTTATATAATGATATAACAATTAAAATACACATGTATGTATGAGAAAATTACAGTCACTAAAATACTAGTATTTTTTGTTTTTTTTTAACGGCCCCCGAGAGGGGAAAAGACGTTATCAATTATGTGTGCAACGTCTGTCCGTCTGTACAATCAATTAAATATAACTCTCATAATAATACATGGCATAGTATCCATACTACACCATGTGCCAATTAGAGGTGCATGACAGTGAAGCAAGGCGGAGCGAGTTAATAAATAATTTGTAAAAGTCTTTGCAAATTGACTAGCAACAGAATGGTTGGGGGCAAGAGGGGGCTGGAACAAGGCTATTTTTTTTTTCTCCATTTCTCTTAATAGATAAAAGTTGGAGTTCATTGAAGAGTAACTATTTGTCTTTTAGTGAAATACACAGGTCATAAGGTCAAGCTAGCGCTTTATTGTTTAAACAATTGTTCTATCTATATACATACGACTAACTAATAGTACGAACCCTTGACCCCTCAGTCTATAAATAAACAAACGCTATTTATATTTGCACGCTGTGAATAGGCTACAAAGCAGCTGTAGTTAAAATCTTCCTTCAAAATTAGCAAAAGTTTCAAACCGAAAGTAGGCCAACAGCTTTGTTTAAATAAATAAAATAAGATATAAATTGCAATTAACAAAGAAATTAACAAAATCTGAAGTTTGTGAAAAGCTCTTTTCTTGACCACCTTTGTCTCCCCCTTATTACCCACACCCACACAAAATAATAATTGGATATGAGACCCAATGTACAAGTCTTTTATTTTTTCTTTTTATTAACATATACCGAACCCGTATAATAAGTTTTTTCAAGGCAATCTCTTTTTTTCCCCTGTAAAATAATATTTTATCAAAGTATTAGGATACGATTGTGGAAAAACAGCAAAACTCGTTTTAAACACATAGTTAAAAGGAAAATCAATAACCGAAGGAGACAGATCGTCTTCAGAGGGTTAACTGTGTATATAATCTAGAAACAAGCTGTAATTAACTCCAGAGAGCCCGTACCTTTATTTATTATGCGTATCGGGGTCAACGCCATTGACAATAGGCACCGCAAGTAGAGTGTCCACAATGGAAGGCCTTGTTGGTACATACGTCTGTTAGTATAGCACGACTGGCCTTTGTGTCTTGGGTTCCAGAATGGGCCGGTACCAGACGATTATAATGCTGAGGTACATAAAGTTTATAATGAAACAGGAATTAACCCTTCTCCCCCTTCCTTTGAATGCGTGTTTTTTTTTCTCTAAATAAATATTGGAAACAATTCAATCTATAAATACTATCAAATTTAATCTAAACACACTTCATAAAATTGCCGATCTTATAATTATATTTGGTACTTAGAATTTTGAAAAAAAAAATTTGATTCGATCTACAAATAGAGACATTAGTTTAGAAAAAGAAAAAGCTAGTAACTGAATCAAAGTAAATTTGGGTCTTTAGTAGCTCTCTTCTTTATGAAAGACTAACTCATTTTATGTCTTCTTTTTTGTCTACACTTTGTTTTATTTAAAAAAAAAAGAATGTTATAATGAAAGAAGTCAGTCAATTTAAGTTACAAACTGTTAATAATCAGATCTAAGTAACTTTCTGAGCTTCTGTCTGTCTGTCTGTCTGTCTGTATCTATCTATCGATCTATCTATCTATCTATCTATCTATCTATCTATCTATCTATCTATCTATCTGTCCGTCTGTCTGTCTGTCAATTTGTCTGTCTCATTCTCTCTCCCTCTCTCTTTTTCTGCGTAAAGATGCCAGTACCTTCTATTCCATAAACATTTTATTGTTGTACTTAGAGTATTGTATCTGATCATGTTGTTTACATGTACACAAGAACTATATAAAATGTGATAGTCCATAAATCAAGAGTCAAACACTAGCAAGTAGCTAGACTTAGAATAACAAAACATTGAGACACCATAAATAGCAAGATAAAAAAAAAGATTAACAGATAAGAGAAAGAAAAAAAAAGAAACAAACTGAGTGAAAAATAAAGAAAAACAATTGAATAAGAAAACATTTAATGAAATGTTTTTACAATTTAACCAAAGCGGCATGTGGGTATTTGTGTGTGCGTGTGTAAACTCACATTGCAAATAATTTTTTTTAATCATTGTGTCCCTTATTGCCTTAAGCCATTGCCAGGGATACAAACTCTTGTGTGCTCATCGTGGCTCGTTGTGGAAAACGCCTGTTGGTGGTAGCAGAGAGGCTAGTTACATGATCACATAACTGGTGCAAAAAACAGGTACCAGATAAATTACGGTACCTTTATGTTCTGTGATTAAATTGTGCTTAATAAAGTAATCTCCGAAACTCGGGATAGAGGCTAACTGGGGCTTCAACCGAGACCAATCGTTATAGACAGCCTGAACGTTGACCTGCGATGTTACAACCTGTGGCACTCAGAATGTATGCTAATCAACTGCAACCAAATTTACTTAAGAAATAAAGAATCTAAAATGTGCATATTCGCAGTATTAAATTGCGTAGCGTCAATAGTAACACTCAGACCTACCCTCGTATGTATGTGAAAACACACACACAAACATCCAGCTACCCCCTCCCCCACCTTATAGACACGCACACCAGCTCCCAAGTTGCCCCCCCCCCCCCCCATTTGTTAGTATTACGCCAAAACTGTACACTTTTGGTTTCAATTAGATTGAGCTGGTGAATGGACAATCTTCAACACGTAGGTAGTTACACAATACAGCGAATAAGAAATGCTGACATCAGCTTATCTTTTCAATGAGATCACAGTTATTTAAAATACCCAGCTCCCCTTTTCGACAAAAAGAAAAATGAAGTCTACACAACCAATACTAGAGTGTAACTAGAGTAGCATTTTTAGGACTTTATTTTTAATTAAGCTATGTAAGTTTTGATTTAAAAATAAATCTACCTATTAAAAAAATATAATCACATAGATTCGCAGTCTACCTCACCCTGCTTCCTGCGCTCTTTCTCCCTCTCCCTCTCTCTCTCCTAGACTAGTCCACATTCCAGCATACACAGTTCCTACACCAAGCACAAAGAATACCTAAAACGAAATCAAAACACAACCCCAAAAATCAGATGAACTCAACTAAATGATGCTTTGACATAAATAAGTTGGAGGCGCGGTGGCTGAAAGGTAAATCGCATGGCTTCCGAACCGGGGTCCGGTTTAGGATTTTTCATTTCTGGATCTTCGGACACCTCTGAGTCCACCCAGCTATAATGGGTACCTGACATTAGTTGGGGAAAAGTAAAAGCGGTTGATCGTTGTGCTGGCCACATGACACCCTTGTTAACCGTGGGGCATAGAAACAGATGACCATAAATAAGTTATCTAGCTTGTTCTTTGGGTGATAGGAAACTGTACAGGCAGACAATAAAAACATTCAACAAAATCTCTAAGCATAAAGTTATAAATTTAAAAATGTTAAATGGCGTTACGCATCTACTCCCTCAGTTTAAATACCCTTTGGATTAATTCAATGCTGAGGGCTTGGTAGAGAAATGAAGGCCGAGGGGGGAAAGCATGAATGAATTATCTATCAATGTATGAATGAATGTGTAATGCAGGAATGGGGGGGTGGGGGTGGAAGCACTTTTTTTTTGGACAAAATCAAGGCATGGAATTCCCGTACAGTGTGTCAATAGATTTCAGACTACAATCGAAATAAAAATCGATATACCATGGCCCCCAAAGGTTCAAACAGTTTCTCTTCAAGATAGACATAATAGACGACCGGGTCAGCAGAAAATTAAATACAGTGGAGCAGCAGATACAAATAAAGCCGTCTGCTTTGAACTTAGCATTTATACAAGTCAGACTTCAGCATTTCTCAAACTGCGGGGCGCCCACTACCCCAGGGTGAGCGACGTATTTACAACATGTTCAATTCATTTTTTAAAGGACTAAAACACTATTAGCATAGCTATTGTAGCTCTAAATTCATATTTGAATATTAAGCAATGATGACATTTTTGAAAATGTTTCCAAATGTTCAACTAATGTAAGTAAGAGACTTCGTTTCAGTGGATTCTGTGTTCGTGCACCATTCCGTTCTTGTTGTTAATTTTAAACACCTTTTTTTTTGGTCTCTGTTGAAATCATGTTTCAAACCAAGACCACTCGTTATCGATGGCCTGAACACTGACCTGCTACGTCACAACTTGTGGTCAGTTTAGACGTGGTGACGAGCTATTGATCTAATCTGCCCACAGGTTGTGATGTTGGAGGTCAGTGCTGAGGCCTTCTATAGCGAATGGCCTTGGTCAAACGCGCAACATTACTGAAACAAAATTCTTTTAAAAGCTATATAAAAATAATTATAATAAAAGGTTATGACATTTAAAGTTTAAAAAAATAACTTTAACAGATTTAAAATCTGAAGAGAATTCCGAGTCAATGTCCAAGTCTTATCCAGAAGTCCAAAAAAAACAACTCTATTTAAAATGTGTTTAAAAACTCATCCACAACGACTGAATGTACTAAATGATAATTAACTCGTTCTCTCCATAATTCATTTTCCACGTTTTTAGAGAATTCTTCATTTTACTAATTACTATTTCACTCCCCTGTTATGATTAAGCTTCAATAGCTTTGTCGTTTGTTATCAAAAAAATGTTTTATTTGGTCTAGACTTAAGGGGAAAGCATGCTCTTTTTATGTAACACAAAGTTAAGTTTATGCAATCAAACATTAACTTAATTTAATGAGGTCAAAGCGATGATATCCTCAATCAGGAGAGAAGTTAATATATTAAAGATAGAAAACATAATTAGAAGAAAAAAATAAACTCACCTTGCTGAGGCTTCTGGTCAAAAGTTCCGTAAATTTTGTCTTTGAAGACGGTCAGATACTGCTGGTTTTGTTGTCCGACCAACAAATAGTACAGACGGTCGTGCGGCTGTCTGTTCCAGTGAGTTTTGTCCTGTCCCTCGCCTAAACTACGAGGAGGCTGGTCACTGTAAGGAATGTCGGTGCCGTTCGTGTCTGGATGCTTCTCCGTGTCGTTGCCAGGGATAGGCTTCGTGCTAGCCGAGCTGAAGAGCAGCCCGCAGAAGATGGTCAAGGCGAGGAGTTGCTTCGTGAAAGGCGAACAAGCGATGGAGGACGCTGATCGGCGCGGAGATGCTGAGGACGATGTTGCTGATAAAAGATGCTTGAAGAACGATGACAACGACGTCGTAGTGAGAGACGGAACGGCGGGTAAGTTCACTGAATTACGGTGGAGGTTTGATTGCATCTCTTCAGCCAAAACCTGAAGAGAGATATCGATTGTCTGGAATCTCTCTGCTCTTGAAGTGATTTGGTAGAACGAGAAGAAAAAAGTCCCTCTCTGAAGTGAATGCGGTCTACGTGTTGAAAGAAATACAAAAATCCGAATGTCTTTCTCTGGTTGAACAGCTGTTGCACAGGAGCGCAAAGCGACACATAGACAGGCTCTAAATGAAATTGAATACCGCGGGCGAACCCTCTAATGTCACCATGTTGGTGCACGTCAAGTCGCAGACTAGATGATGCAGGATGGTCGCACGAGCAAGGCGTGTCACTAGCTGAGACTGCAGCGTACCTTCGGGGCGAGAAACTTTGATCGAGTCCTTCTAGACATTTACTAACTTTGAAACTGTCAGTAAATCTGTTGGGAGAGAGGTCCCTCATTGAGACGGCTCGTCTGATCAGCTTGTCCAAAAATGATAGACGCTACACCGTGGCTTTTTAGCATAAACTAATGCATCAAGTTCAGCACAGCACAGAGAGTAGTGATACGTCTACAAGGCGTATAATTCGAGGTAGGTGGGCTTGAAACAAAGTAATATTGACTCAAATAAATAACAAGATACAAGCTGACTTCAAATCTTCAAAAGTCAAGCATTGATTGACGCATGTGTGCCTTTGTGGAATGTTTAAAAATAAAAACTAAAGGGAAGGAAAGGGAGGTTACTGTTAACAACGTAAGGGAAAGAAAAAAAAATTACGGAGACGTTTTGATCTCGCTAATTAACGTGCGAGAGACTTGGGGCTGAATATTTCATTAGAGAAGCACTCTTTGAATAAGCCGTGTCTCACTTGGTGCGGGTTCTCGCTTGGTGCTTTTGTATGGGTCAGGCTATTTATATAGAGTTTCAATGGAAAATTAGCCCGTCAAGATGTTTAATGACTATGATAGGAGCTCAACAATTGCATCATCTAGATTAAAATCAGGCGCGTTGTTTTTTTTTCTTCTAAAGATGAATCTGAGACAAGAGTTCCTTGGGTTCAAATACTGTTAGAAAATGGCGTTGTTGTTTTAAAGATTTCTACATTTGATACTCATAAATGTGAATGATGCAGACACGTAAAATCCAGCCGATGATCTGGACTGTCCGGTGCAATGGACTGTTGGACTTTGATCACAGATGAAGAACTCAACGAACAAGTTAGATTGGCCGGCACACGGCTGAGCTCTGGGTTCAGGACGTGCCTGTGAAGGTCAAAGGATGGGCTCCCTTGACGACCAGTGGTTGTCAGTCTGTCCCACGGAAGACTGCTAGATCTGTATGTTCGATGGAGTGAGCAGTGATGGTCACAAGAATCCATACCACTGCGACGTCAGTACTGGTCATGGTTTGGTCAATGATGGAAACTAAAAGAAAATAAATAAAAAGAAGGATGATATTAAAAAGGTCTACAGTTCACTTCTCTCTTTCCCTCTCTCTCTCTCCTTCTCCCCTCTCTTCTCCCCCCCCCCCTCTTTCTCTTCCTCTCATTCACCTCCCATTCTCTCTCATTTGCTTGAAGTTCTACATTTTCTGAAGTTCAGATCTAGTATTTTTATATTCCTTTTAAGTTGCAAAGAAAAGCTGTTAAAAATACATATTCTTGTTTGAAAACAAGCGAGCCAAATGGCAGGAATTTCCTCTATAAAATTAAGGACATGGATGTTAGGGTCTTTTCTCTTTTAGTAGAAAAAATAATAATAAAAAGCAGCCACCTAGTGTTAATGGCTCCATAGACTATATATTTATAGATAATAGACTTGTAGCTTTAACTCTTTGGTTTCAGAATTGTTCTACCTGAATGGAAGGATTCAATGAAACTCACTTGAATGTTTATGATAAGACAGTAAGTACAATTCTTTTTTTTTTAAATATAGGTATTCCAAATCTGGTGCGTTCAATGTATCTTACGACATCAGTACCGTGTAATAACACTTTAATGGAGAGACAAGTTTTGTGACTGATTTCGTTGATAATGATGTAATTTTTTTTTTTTTTTTTTTGGAGGGGGGGGGGAGTTTTTTTTAGAACATACTCCAGGAAACAAAATAACACACATACACACGAACAGACATACACACAAACGTCTAGTATTAGACAACTAGGCCACATGGCACATTAATTAATATAAAAGTATTCAGTTCATAAACTGGTACATTGACATCACACTACCCCCCCCCCCCACTCTTATTACTAATGTTTGTTAGTATCTTACAAATACCGTTTTCCGACCTAACACTGTGACCCAGAAAAGCTTTTTTTTTTACCCACCATCATTGACCCTGTCATTTGAAGCGACGCTTTGATTAATTAATAAAAGGGGCAAAGGTTAATATCGGAGGCCAGGGACCGGCGCCTAGATTTTCTCCCTCTTTACCGTCTGATACCCACCAGCTGTTAACAGGTGACATATGACGTCATTATCGGGGCTTTTCCAGACGATTTTTTAAAAAATGTTGCGGGTTTATCGTTCAGTTTGATCTTCACATGGTCTAGAAATCATGCATCTGTAGTCACTTTTATTTGGCGTAATCGAGAGAAACATGGGAGATAATCTAAGCTGGGAATTAGTTAGACTAGATACTTTAACGCAAATGTATAGCTTCTTAAAATTATTTGTATACTTATTATTATTTGTATAAAAAGGAATAAAAATACAAACAAGCATGTATATCAATGTAAGCTACAATTGTTTCTCCATTTATATAGTACAACAAAAACAAAAAATGCAAGTACCAAATAATGCAAACAATGATGACCAGTAGTATATTGCAGACCTAATCTATCTATATAATATTATATACCTGATCAATCGCGACATAATGAACTCTATTCACACATTCACAAATGAACCCAACCCAAAAAAAAAAAAAAAATGAACCCAACTCTGCTTCAATTTTTATTATCACTAAAGAAAAAATTATTTTTTTAAAAAGTTATCCAACATGGAAACAAAGCGTCTATCCACCAACCGATCTTCGTGTTGAGATGACGTCATCCACCCCAACCCTCATTTATAGAACCGCTTCATTTTGTTGCTCGTTGTAATAACCAGAGGAAAGACCGCACGAGCAAGAAACAATAAAACATTTTTTTTGTTCGGCTTTCATGTCGATCTGGCACCGTCTCAGGAACATACCGAATGATCTTCCACATTTACAAACGACACTTGTAAACTTAAAATATCCCACTCACGCGCATCCCGAACACCGCCCCCCACCTCCAGTATGGGGGTCCCAGCCTCACCATGTGAATGCACACACCTCACACCGCTCTCATCTCGAACTTCGTAGCACCGCCGTGACGTGGGTATTCTCCCCTTAATCTTTCTGTCTGTTTTTTTTTTTTTTTACTTCTTTTTCCCCTTTTCTTTCCTATGAGAGGTGAGTTTTTAATAGGTATGTCTACAGGTGTAAAACTGTGCGTCACATTTCACTCCAAGACATTGGTGCTTATTTGATAGATTTAAAAACCTCCCCCCCCCCCCCTCATTCTCCTCGTGTATAAACAATACATGCAGGAAATATTATCACAGGCGTACACTGTACCGTAATCGGTACCCATACATGTATTTCATATTTGGGGGATTTTTTGACGATAAATTGAACTTCAATGTTGCTAGCTAAATAAAGAAAAAATTGTTTTACAAACTGAGGAACTTAGAAAATAGGAACTCTTCAGTACAACCAAAAAGTGCACACAATTATAAAACGTTAAAAAAATACAGCGTATCAAGCCATCCTTTCTTTTCTACGTCGGATATACATGGCTACTTTTCCATATTGTTCCGGTAGTTACGCTAAGGTGGTCAATTTTAGTCCAACAGAATTTTCATTTGAAAGGACCAATAAAAATTATCTTATCTCTTGTCTTAAAAACAAACCAATAAATAGAATCAAAACTAACAAAATGAACAACAACAAAAATATGCCCATCACAACCTAATACAACATACATACAACATACATACAACATACATACAACATACATACAACATACATACAACATACATACAACGTACATACAACGTACATGCAACATACATACAACATACATACAACATACATACAACATACATACAATATACATACAACATACGTACAACATACGTACAACATACGTACAACATACATACAACATACATACAACATACATACAACATACATACGTTCATACCTCCAGAGAAGTCAATCAAGGAGCTAGAACCACAGACAGATTCATGTATACATCTATAGATATTTACACGCAGACATTAAATTGCAGTGATAGACAAGACATCCATTTCGACACCTTACATACTGACACATACATACAGTTGATCAACATAAACATCGTCCTCCATTGTTGTTGCTGTTACGTCGGTGGTCCACTTGTTCTTAGTGATGAGAGTAAGGCCTGCTGGCCAGTTCATCAATCTCATGCACCCAGGAGTCTAGACATGACCATCTTCAAATAAAGCCAACTTAATGAACTGGGGCTTCTTCTGAGACCAATAGAAAAAGGGGCTTAAAACTGTCATGTCTGTCTGGCGTTGCTCAGATGTCATCATTCAAATGAACTGAATGACGAGGAGGTATGTGAAAGGGTGCACTCAACCGAAATAAAAACTTTAAGAACCAAAAGTTTACATCCGAAATGAATTAGAACATTTCTCCATCAGTGTGGAGTGATATCTACTGCTCTTATGTCATCAACGCCAATCACCTCATATCCATCCGCATGTGGGGTCAATGCTAGCTGTGAAAGGAAAAAGAATTATAGAGGAATAAGTGTGGGCTGGGGGGGGGGGGATCTGAGGATGACGCCTCTGTTACAGTGCTCGTTTAAAAAAAAAAGAAAACAGAGGAGGAAAGGTGTTATTTTACACAAAGGATTTGGTTGGGCTCGCTACTTAATCAAGCTAACACGTACATTGAATTTCTTTTTTTGTTTATTGAGGAGGGGGCGGAGGACTTTATGGCGTGGATAGGAAGTGCTGGGGAACGACGTGTGGTGCACCTCGTCATGGGTGTCTTCTCAGCGCCCGACTTTGATAAGGGATTAAAGGGATACACTTAAACCACTGCATGTGCATCTATTTCATCTTCAGTGTTGTTGTAAGAGGTAAACAACGGGCGGGGTGGGGGGGATATGAGGTCCCCAGAATGTCTTCTCCAGCATTAAGAAGAGATCTCGTACCCCCCCCCCCCGTTCCCTAGTTGAAGCCCTATAAGCAAACATAAGGAATCATTTAGCCTCAAAGACCATCGCTGATACCTGTTGATACCCTTGCCTTCTATCCACCATAACAGATGAGCCCATTCAAACAAACAAAAACAACAACATGTATAATGATTTACAAACAACAACTGCGATTTCAAAACCAGCACGTCTCGCAATCCAATCACGTTTTTTTTTTTAAAGTTATTCCATTCCAATTGTTTAGTAAACACTTAAGGAGCGCATTACCAGCTCGGAAGAAAAATAGTAATCTACTATTAAAAGGAAGCGAGGAGCTCCCGAGGATTGCAATCTGCAGAAGTCTTCACGATCGTGTTATTTTGTAGTTCAGTGCGATAATTGCTTTCCCCTCCCCCCCCCCCCCCCCCAAGTTGTTTTTGTTGTTTGCGTTGCAGGGATCGTTTGATATTCGATGTATCGGTGCTAGTAGAAGAGAGACGTGTGTTTACCCAGGGGATTGAACTAAGATGTCGTCTGCAGAGATGTTGTCTGCAGAGATGTTGTCTCCCTGATACAAGGAGGATTAAATAGATGAGCTTCTGAAAACACTTTGAGCAGATAAATCATTTTTTTTGTGTACGTAAAAACGACAGGGAAGGCAGTTGGACCTACACAAAAGAAAACAAAATGATAGATCACGGACGTGTTCACTAGATTACGGACGTCTTTACTAGATCATGGACGACTTCAGTAGGTCACAACGTCTTTACTTGTCACAGTTTTTAGTGTGAGGCCAGTCAGTAGTTTTTCCCAACGATAAAGATTAATTGTCAAATTTCTATTAAATCGTTAGAGCCAATATTGCAACACAAAGGGGGGGGGGGGAAATGTAAGAGAGTAACAACAAAAAAAGTATACGATGAGGCTGTCAGATGTTAAGTTTGTCTATTTTGTAATAACAATGAAAGGGGAGGTTAGCCCGATTCTCAGCAGCCTCAACTTTCCCCATAAACATGCCGAGTTATCTTACGTGATGGGTAAATTCTGGAAACTATAAAAATCCTAAAATAAAATTCTTGACCCTTTCCAGGATGGAACTTGAAACTCGGTAACAGTTGGCTCGATACTCAAGTGCTTTACTATTCAGCCACATTAATGACGTCTAGTATGCTGTGTCGCTTTTGTGTAAATACATTGGGGATCAACCGCATCCTTGCACCAAAATAAAGTTTATTACATTGCTGTGAAGCAAGCAGCAGCATCGCTTGAGATTGCATGCACACCGCCTCGCTGCAGATAGAAAGAGACATTTATCATTCCACCGACATAAATACAGCTTCAACTACAATATCTCCCTCGACGCACACACACACTTCTCACAAATAAATGCGCACCAAAAGCACGCAACAGAAGGAATATATATTTTTTGTCAATGAACCAATAAACGGGCCAGCGCGAGGAAAGTTAAACAGGAATGCTGTGCTTATTAGCGTAATCTTCCTTAGAACGATGCCATATCTGGATAAGGCAGAATTCAAGACATGCACATATACCCCAGGAGTTTGTAAGTTTATTGTGTTAATTTAACGAAGATCCTTCTGACACCCACGCAATTGTCTGTATATACTTAATACCAAAGATGACATGATAATGCCAATCGCAGGTCAGGGTTACCTAACAGGTGAAAACATCCCCCCACCCCCAAAGTGAACTTCTATTTAAATGCCTTCCATTTTCGTACACTTTCTGCTGTTCTCAAGGCCAGGTTTTTAAGACATTGACAGTTAAAAAGTCGGTGTTCAAAGACAAGCTCATTGAAGGGAAGAACTCAACGTCTGCTAATATTCGTTTTTTCTTGATGTTTATCTGTTATATCTTAGTTATGTCACAGAATAAGACTCTCTTAGTTACGTCACAGAATAAGACTCTCTTAGTTACGTCACAGAATAAGACTCTCTTAGTTACGTCACAGAATAAGACTCTCTTAGTTACGTCACAGAATAAGACTCTCTTAGTTACGTCACAGAATAAGACTCTCTTAGTTACGTCACAGAATAAGACTCTCTTAGTTACGTCACAGAATAAGACTCTCTTAGTTACGTCACAGAATAAGACTCTCTTAGTTACGTCACAGAATAAGACTCTCTTAGTTACGTCAAAGAATGAGACTCTCTTAGTTACGTCACAGAATAAGACTCTCTTAGTTACGTCACAGAATAAGACTCTCTTAGTTACGTCACAGAATAAGACTCTCTTAGTTACGTCACAGAATAAGACTCTCTTAGTTACGTCACAGAATAAGACTCTCTTAGTTACGTCAAAGAATGAGACTCTCTTAGTTACGTCACAGAATAAGACTCTCTTAGTTACGTCACAGAATAAGACTCTCTTAGTTACGTCACAGAATAAGACTCTCTTAGTTACGTCACAGAATAAGACTCTCTTAGTTACGTCACAGAATAAGACTCTCTTAGTTGCGTCACAGAATGAGACTCTCTTAGTTAAAGTCGTGGTTAGAACAAGAAACGAATCGGAGCGGAGTAAAAAGATAAAGCCAGAGTAACAAACATTATAGAGAGAGAGATAGGGAGAGAGAAAAAAGAGAGAGACAGAGTAAAAGAGACATAAAGAGAGAGAGAAACAAAGAGAGAAAAACAGAGAGAGGAAGAGAGAGAGAGAGAAAGGAAAGAAAGAGAGAAAGAGAGAGAGAGAAACAGAGAAAGAAAGAGAGAGAGAAAAAGAGAGAGGGAAAGAAAGAAAGAAAAAGAGAGAGAGAAACAGAGAAAGAAAGAGAAAGAGAGAAAAAGAGAAAGAAAGAGAGAGAGAGAGAAAAAGAGAGAGAGAGAAAGAGATAAAGCAATTGAGAGATAGAAAGAGAAAATAAGAAGACATAAGCTAGGAAGATGAACAGAATATAGCTAAGCTAAATATACTAGAGAAAATTGGAATAAAATCTATAAAAAAAATTGAAGAAAGGTGAAAAATAGAAATCAAAAGAGACAGAAAGAGAGACAAAGAGATAGAGAAGGAGATTATTCAAGCAGTGAGACCAATATCATTGATTTTTAGTTGTCGCAAATAAGATATATAAATATATATACATATATATAAAATCTGCGTTTAACCACTAAGATTTCTGATGTCTAGATGCAAAAAAAAAATTAAAAATCTAGCCAAAAAGCCTCTTGATTCTATTTCACTCCAATGTTTTTTAACAATTCCAAAATGCGGGAAGTCAACCACGAAGTACTAGACCAGTAAGTGCATGATGGGTAAAAACCAAGAGACAATAAATGTGCTGGTCTCTTAGCTTTAAGATAACACGAAAAGAACATTCACTTTGAATTATTTATCTCTCTAATCGCACAATTTTAACGGTACTTAATATCTATGTAGGCCTATATATATAAAGTAAGGTTTTCCTATTCAGACCTTACGATCTATGGGGCAGATGATGTTAAGGTCATCTGTTTCTATGGCCAACGGTTGACGAGCAGGGTGTCGTGTGACCAGCACAACTACCAACCGCCTTACTTTCCATAACTAAAGTCAGGTACCCGTTAGAGTTGGATGGACTCAGGGACGCCCTAAAAATCTCGAAATTCAAAATCCCAGCCTTCACCGAGATTCGAACCCAGGACCTCAGGTTTAATTAATTATTATTAGAAGTAAAAGTAGTCCATCAAAACAAACCAATTGTACGCAAACGAGCAAGATACAAAAAAATGATTTTCTTCTCTTGTCTATCATCAGTGCTTAAAACTTCGGAAATTTCCGTATGACTTAATTCTACAGCTTTTCTAAAGGAGTCGGAAGTAACTCTTTTACCTCAAGCGGATAGAATTAAGGTGTGCATTATGGAAGAAAAAAAACAGTTTGGCACCGCCAGAGTGCGCTGTTATAAAAAGCTATTTATGTCTCAAGGTTGGCAAGCGTTGATGAAAAAAATAAAATAGAGGTTGGGGGAGAACAGGGATCGCCCAGGTTATCTATTGACTTGTGTAGATGCTAATGATAAGATGATGATGACAGATATGTTAACAAAAGAGCGATCTGGAAGCTAAAGAAGGGTCTCCAAACTATGTACTCAGGTGGAACCGTTCAATTACCAAATAGAACACAAATTTGATGACTCCAAGGATGAACTGATCAATATAAGCAAGTATACACAGAATAATACCAACTACAGCACTTGAAGGTACGAGTGTTTGCTAGAGTATTTCGGCTTTGTCTTAAGAGACATGTAAAAGCCACTTAAGTCTCATCAAAGTAGGCATTTTAAAATTCGATAAATGAACAGTATTGAACACAATTTTGACAAGGATTATTTCAACTCTGTCTTGGTGGATTTTTTTACTAGTTTTTCTCCCACTTTTATGTTCATAGTAAAAGAGAATACATGATGCAATCAAAAGAATTAAACAATTTTTTAAAATCACTTAGCGGTCAATGATTGATTTTTGTTTTATATATAGAAAAGGAGAATAAACCTTGCAGAATTTAAATATGACAATAATTGTGCGGTGCTTTCTTCTTACATAAGCTTAGGTGGTTGTTGTTTTTAAATTATGTTTAATAATTTGCTTTTTAATGATTTAGTTCACTGGTTCTTAACCGGTGTGAGTGTAATACTTTGGTCACGTGATGTTCCTTGCAGAATCTGACCTGCTTTAGACTATAATAAAGCACTGAGCCAGTTATACAATATTAACTATCACAGAGAGGTAGCTTATATACGACTGACCAACACTGTTGTTTAACTAAACAGAAGGCTGTTTACAGAGTTTCATTTATAGTGCAAAAAAAACTATAAATAGCTAGCATTTTGGTGTATTCGGTGTACAGAATACATGAAATGTTGATATGTTATGTTTTGGAAAGTTATTTGAACATTTTTATGCACTTTTTAGCTTTGCAGAATCACATTTTCTTTGCACCTCATTTTGAAGCTTTTTTTTTTTTAAGTTGGCAACATTAAATTTCAATTGAGAGTCATTGACATTGTGTAGTTTATCGCGAAGATCCCCATTCTCCAGTCTGAGTTTCCTTTAGTACGTGTACCTAATGGTCGACGCGTATTTCTTACTCTAATTACCAGGGTCACTGGTTCGAGCCTTGGTCGGCGCAGTCCCTTATTTTCGTAGCATTTAATTCGCTACTTTCTATCTTAGAAAATTGGTCCCTGGTGCTGATATTCATTTATGTTTAATATATGTATGTATCCAATTACCAGGCACTATATTACATCGATACGCTGGACTTTTACTTGCTAGTAACGACAATAGAAAGGTGCCCAAAATAGAATGCCAAGGTTGAATGTCACCAGATGACGCTGGCGGGCGTAACTTGCATGGTGTGGCAACAGGACAATTGAGAGAAACATTGAACATAGAGACTAGAGAGACCTTCGAAAACAATAGAGTGAGAATCGGATTAAAAATATTGAAGAACATTGGTACGACTGTGGGACATGCAACAACAGACTTATGGTACGTGAATGTTTTTTTGGTTGGTTATTGTCCCTGTGCTAAATTCGGTTTAAGTGGAGACAAGAAGTGCCAGTGCTAATTTGTTATATGACAATTTGGACTCATTAATTAATGAGCCAGATTTACGCTATAGGTCACTACTGGCGTCTAATGGTTTCATTCAGTAAAGACGTTTATTATTTAAAAAATCAGACAATATCCCTTACCCACCTCTTTCCCGAGTAGTATCAACTTGCTTGTTAACCGGTGGTCAAAGAAACAGATGACTTTGGCATCAATCTACCCTATAGACCGCAATGTATGAGTGAGGAACTGTTTTTTTTTTAAAACAGTACTTTTGTACGCCCATCTTCTCCCAAGTTAGACCAGGCCGATGACCCTGAGAGGGTCAGAGTATTTTCATTGTCCCTCATATATAATCATATATAGGGGCAGGGCCGAATTTAAAGGAGGGCAGGATGGGCTATTGCCTCAAGAATTCCTGATCCTAATTTCGTAAAAGTACTTTTTAATTTCATTTTATTATGACAAAAGAATAAAAAGGCATTAGCTTTAATTTACAAACGGAGTAAAAATAAAAATAAAATAAAAACAAGTATTTTTTTTTTTTAGGAAACAAACAATTTAAATGACACCTTAAACAATTTTTTCGACCTAAACCATACTAAACATAATTTAATTTTATGAAAGATTTACCTACACGTTCAAACATTTAAAGGCAATGTGTGGGAAACCCACAAATTACTGGCTGAATATCTTACGCAAATGTCTATATCCAAGGTCTTAATTAGGGCAAATGTGTACCCTGGACATTGTCGTTTTTAACGTATTTTTTTGTTTCAGAAATGCCCTCCGTAAAACCTTGGACATTTAGAATCTAAGAATCTTCTCCAGCACCCGACGCCACCCTAGTTAGAGTGAGCACTTACCCCGTAGTGCGACAGATATAGCGTGCCCCGGACTGAAAAAGAACAAGGTCACTCCTGAGGTTCCAGACTGAAGTGGCTACGTCACGCTCGCTATCTTTTCAAAAGGTTTTCCGCTGCCTGTTCAACCTGCAAGGTGTCGGCTTTAAGAGTCACAAGTGCTCAACTTGTGTTGTCGGGTTTGGTGGGGTGGGGGGCTGGAGAAGGCGGTGGCGGGGCGAGGGGAAGGCGGAGAGTGATGCGGCGGCACCACAGACAAGTGTCTCGGCTGAAAGATGAGAGTTGGATGAGAAAAAAAAAAAAAAAAGAGGAAGGAGTCGATGGAGTATAATGGTGCAAGTTGGTAAAAATAAAACGAGTCAGGGTGTGCGTGTGTGTGGGGGGTTGACGGGGGTCGCATGACTAATACCTAGATAAGTAAATGTGAAATTTAGCTGATAGCACAACAAATCTCTTTCATCCTACATTTATTACGTACCTTGTTAAATAAAGCTAGAGACAAATTTAAAAAACAAGCAAAATAAAAAAATACGTTAAAAAAAAAACAAAGCCTATATAAGGGGAATAATTGCACATTTACAGCTTATAGATCTCAATACTGTAAGATTTATTTCTCTTTTCTATTTCAAAAAAATGCCACTATTAAATTAATCAATAGGTGAATTATTTTTATGGATTCATATTTTGTTAAGAACAATAGATAATTGTGCAAAGTTTCAACAGGATCCGAAAATGGGACTGGAAGAAACAACATGTACAAAATGTGTACAGACGGAGTGAGTTTATATTAGTTTTGTAAAAATTGATGATTATTACTATTACTTACTTTAATAAAACAGATGGTTATTTGTTATTTCCTTTAGTCCTTCTTCATGTAACGACAATATTGTCCACAGTCTCAATAGCGGACTTATGAGGGCAGCGAAGCATCTGGGAGAGTGTCTGCCCAGTCATTAAGCGCTTAGCATGTAACAACACTGTTCACTGTTCAAGTTTCATCTAGAATTTACGATCCGTAGCTTCCATCAGAATTCCAACCACCCGAGCTTACCCTCATTTTTTTAATTGCGCTGAAAAAAAAAAGCCCTTACTGCCACCAAATCAATTCGTATTGTACGACAACAATGCAAATAAAAAAGATATTTTTTTCAAATTTTTTGTTCTGTTTTTATTGAAGGTTTGTTAAAGAACAACCTTTTATTTCAAAGCCTTTATCTATTTAATGATAACAGTAAAGAGTACCTGATTGTTTTAAATTGGATTCATTGAATGAAAGAGAATGTGGCTCGACTGTGTTTTCAAAAGGCTCTTGAGATTAGGAGGGAAAAAATATTCAAAGTGAAAAATAAAATGTATTGAGTGCAAGTTTTTAAAAAAAAATTTGTTACATTTCTCTTTCCATTAAAGTCAAGCGTGGACCTAATGAGGTGTAGCTAATCCTCAGACCCGTGTTTGAGTGGAGGCTTTTGGTAGGTTGTTACGTGAAGGTGCCAACACTTATTTTAAAGATGTTAATGAACATACCAAACCTGTTAGGGTATGAAGGACATTAGGGCACTTGCAAAATTAATCTCTGCATTTTTAGTGGTCCCCGAAATGCTTATTCATATTATTTAGTTTGCATATTATAAAGATTACTTTTCTTTAAGTTGTTAGGGGCACTGCTGTTAATTTAGCTCTTCTGATGCTCTTCAACACTAACCATTTTTCAGCATAAATCAGAATTTTAAAGTTAAACACTTCTTGGACCTCTACTCCGGCCTCCCAGCCTGTTTTCCTATAAAGTTAAACATAAACTGGTGCAGCGTGAACGCCCTCGGGTAAGAAATAAAACATTTGCGTTAATTATGAATAGACTGCAGTTAGGCTAGAAGGGCTTCAATCATTAACTTGAATAGATTTTTACATTACCACAAGCTTTTTTTTTTTGTTTCCATGGGAAGGGAGAGTACCCAGTCGGTGTGTCGCTAGATCCCACACTAGAAAGTAATTAGTAAATGCTGTTTGGTTACTGCTTGTCGTTGTCACTAACAGCTGAAATAAAAGAAAGCACTTCCCTTCCAGTAAAGACATATATTTAATTGTAATATCTAAGTTTCCAAAGCAACAACAATGCTAACATTTTTACCAGGGCTTCTCGCGCTGATATTGACAGCTTCTGTTAAGTCCAGACCTTGCTGGTGTATTTCTTGGCATTCACAGTCTTCTTGCAAAGCTACGTACGTACAGTTCTTGTCAAACGCATTGTTGCAGTAATCAAGTTTCGAGTTCCTCTCGTAGACACTGGCAGTTAGACAGAAGTCTTTAAGGTCCACAGCAACAGGCTTGATCTGTCTGGCTGGTTGAGGTACTCATATCAGGTGTATCTGTAGCTAAAGCTTCGGTCAAACTATAGGTCTCTTCTATTGTTTCTTCAGCTGTCTCATTCTGCTTTTCGTTGAAATAGTAACAGCTATCGTCTCTTTTCATTTCTTGTGGGCCACATTCGTTTGGTTTGCTATCACAGTCACAGACAGCACAACCATCACCGGCATCTTTATCGTAATTGTCTGTATCGCCACATTCTTGGTTGGACAATTGTTTGCTGTTCATCAATGGTGTAGCTCTTTCATCTGTCGACTCAATCTGATAATGTTGGGTGTTCAGCAGCTGGTTAATCATGATTCTAGTTTGATCTTTTATCGTATTTGTTTGTTCTTCTGTCTTGTTGGGCGTGGTAGCTATTTGTTCATTCTCATTCATGGCTTTGATCAAATGGTTAAATGAAGAAAATCGGGTGTTGATTTCTGATTCTATCTCCTTAATGCTCTCGTTCACCGAGTTCATTTTGTATTGCAAAGTTCTCAGGAGCTCCGTCATATTAGGTTTTATTTCAAATTGGTAAGTGTCTGGATTCTCATCTTCCTCCAACAGGGCTTGTCTGAGACGTGCTGTTAGCGTTTCCTTATTTTCGTTAAGCTGTAGACCTCTTTCTCGAAGCTCTTGTCTAAGTTCTTTCATGTCAAGTTCAATAAGAAGTTTGATGGAACACATTCTAGTCAGAAAGATCCCACTTCTGACACAAATTGTTAAGTATTTCTGAATCTTCTGGCTAAATGTATCAGTAGGCACACAAATAAAAACACTGCAAAGAACTTGACGACTCAACTTTCAGTTTCATATAACTTTAATGACTATTAACTCTAACAATTCGTTACTGTAACATGTAGCGTAGAAGACTGTACAATATCTGTCAGTTTACAGTTAGCTATACTTCGTTGCAATTCATCTCTTCACTTCGTTGCAATTCATCTCTTCTTAACTTGCATCGAGCCGTATTCCACAGAACAGACCAACGACACACTTCCCAGTGTCGCTCCAGGTCTCCCAAAGCTGAACCAAGTCGTACTCAAGTCTACCGAATCAGAGCCGCACACGTCTTACATCGACTGTAACGGCTCAAGTCCACTGTAGTTCGCTGTATAGACTTTAACGACAGTAGTCCACTCCAGTTAACTCTACCCAAGTTAACTTGCATCGAGTCGTATACATTTCTCTTCCACTAGAGCCTCATATGTCTTACATCGTCTGTATCGACTGTACCGGCTCACTCACGACTCCATACGACTGACTTTCACATTAACTCTCTGGCTTATATAGAGTCCCTAATCGCTCCTCCAAAGTTGCACAAACACTGCAACCTGGAACAACAAGTGAGGAAACGTCACTTCCTGTCTTTGTTTTTACATGTAGATTCCAGAGAACACCTGCTGCAGTGTCATCAAGCCGGGGTCACACATACTGACCTCTATCTGTCACTGTTCATTAGTAACTGCACCCTTCTTAGATCTGTTTGTCCCCTGGAACAACACGTGATGACACGTCACATCCTGGCTTTTGTTTATACGCGTAGATTCCAGAGAACACTCGCTGCTGTGTCATCTCGCCGGGGGGTCATACGTTGACCTCTACCTATCACTGTTCATTTGTAACAATATTGTTTGTAGAGTTTGAAACTGACAGACAGAAAGCCTAAACACAATAACATTATTTATCTCTCTCGTTTTCTTTGAAGCCGCCAAAAACGACATCACAGGTTTTGGGTTGGTATCGAACTTCAAATAAAAAAAAAGAATCGATTATAAAATAAAATTTCTAGAAATCCAAAATTGCCACGTGATAGAACAATCAAAATACCAGTTTTTAAAAAACACATCCCTTGAGGCAAGACACAGACCACACGATAGGGGTTCAGAACAATGGTTAGAAAATCTCACTTAAAAAAAACAAACAAACAAACAAATAGGATTTGTACCAACCAGCCCAGGTATCCCAAAGCACTGTCTGTGTTTTAAAGAGAAACCCAAGGTGGTCTACAAAGTCTGCCTTAAAGAATATAACTAGCCTAAATAAGACCGTTCATTTTTTTTTTCTCTGCTGCAGACTTAAGTGTTAGTTCAGATATACATGTTCGACAAAGCACAAGTATTCAGTTCCGGATTTACCTGGTGACTTGGCACCAGGAACACGTCGATAGACCGGTTCAGAGTTAATGAGCACTGAAGGATGACAAATACAGTCAAAAACCGATTCATATCACCTTCGTAAAGATGTCAAAATAGATGTTTGTAAGTCGGTAACTGAGGAGCACTTTGTAAAATCATTAAATTATACTTTAATACTAAGTACTTTCAATTGAGAAAAAAAACAACGTATTCCCCTTTTAGTTGCAAGACGTTGTTTATGTTTCTCTCTCTCTCTCTCTCTCTCTCTCTCTCTCTCTCTCTCTCTCTCTCTCTATATATATATATATATATATATATATATATATATATATATATATATATAGGTTAATTGCGTAATATTGCAATTGAAGATTTTGACTATAAACTAAACAATGTCAAGGACGCACACTTTGAAATTCAACGTTGCCAACTAAATAAAAGTAAAAACGGGAGAGCTTAGAAAATTTGGTACTGCAAGGCTAAAAAAGTGCACAAAATAAAAAAAAAAAAACAGAGAACTTTTAAAAAAAAATAGCTTATGTATACTTCCTTTATTCTGTACACCGGTTATATCAAAAAAGTTCGTCAAAGATGAGAACAAGCTTATTTTCTATGAACTCGAAGAAGACTTTAGAGTCCTTTGATTTTTTGAGTCCACTCAATTTAAGGCATGGGAGAAGCAATTTCAAAACAATGTTTGAGATTTCTATGTGGATTTTTGTGCAAGAAGAATTTTTGTTACTAGTGACTTACTTCTGTCTGAAGACGAGCGAAGGAGTTCTGAATCCAGGGGCGTAGCTAGGAATTTTCCATCATTTGGAGGCCAGAGGGGCTTGACCTCTTTGGGGGCCCGTGCATTTTGCGTAATATTTAATATTCAATGTAAAAAACACTCATATGGGCTCCCCTCAACCTCAAGTGGGGGACCGTTGGGATTTTCAAACTCTCCCCCCACCCTAGCTACGCCACTGTCTGAATCCTAAAGTTTTGTTTGTTTTGATTTGCGTGTTTGGCTGTTCTTTCAGAATGGAAGATTATTACATCCTAGTCCAAACATCCCGCAAGACGGCGGGGGATACAGGCGGACATGGTTCGAACCCAGTAACATCAAGACGAGATTCCAGATCGCATTTCACACGACCAGCTTTAGATGCCACGAACAGCTTCAAGATTTGAAAATAACATTTTTGTTTGGACAGTAAGGATTAAACCGTGTATACAGCTTTGTTTAAAAGAAAAGTTATTGAACTCCAAACAAGGCAAAGTAGAAATGAGTCTAAGCAAGTTTTTTGAAGGTGATGGCCGCCTTAAGGTAATAAAAATTACAATATTGGGTCAAGGGTCAACTATCGACATTTTTATGGCCACGTTAACAGACGTTAGAAGAACTACAGTCTACAAGCTTTAAAATCAGGGCTACGGTGCCGGATCTACTATGCTATGATACTGGGGAAATAATTGCGCGTGTGTGTGGAGGGGGGGGGCGAGTTTTTGATAACATCATTTTTGGGGGGGGGGGGGTTGTTTGCTGTACATGTTTCGGATGTTCCTTCAGAGTTGAAGATATTTTACTTCCTAGTCCCAATCTACTGCAGGACGACGAGGGATGGTACCGGCAGGGGACCATCGAGAAGTCCGAACGACAGTTCAGCGTGCATATTGCACAACAAAGCAGCCATCCTGGGTAGACCCTTTAGTAGAAGTGCATCGCTTTCCTCACCCTGGACATAGGTTACAATAATGTCTGATTTAGCTATTGGGTGAGCTTAGAGTTAAGTTCACTTTTTGTGTTATGCCTTTTCACGAGAACTCTAGTAATTTACTATGTCAATACGTCTGATTTTGATTTTTCAAACGTATTTCTGTGCGATCCTTTCTCTTATCTTATACATTATAGACGTATCTCCAAAAGAGAAGAGCATTATGTCTTACGTGTTAATCTAGTCTGCAACGTCAATTAGAGACATAAACTCTGCTATTTCATTGGTTTTTATGGCTGATTAAGGCAACCCATTTCATTCTCTAATGGCACTAGGGAAGATACACTTCTATAGAGGCATAGATTTGTAAGGGTATAACAACCAAGTACACATGGCGCTACCAGTATACCATACTTTCAAAGTTCGCTTTATGTTAACCAGCAATTTTTGTGGCCACAATCAAGCTTCAATTGTCTGTATCTAACTCCCAACAAATGGAATGATGGCCCGTGTGTAGAACGTTAAAATTAGTATCCAATATATATCTTAAGATAACCTTGGTTTATGTGTTCTAATTTAAACTTTGACCCACTAGACATAAATAACTGTACTCAATAAACGTTCGTTAATATAACAGTGTCGAACAAGATCATACTGTGTCGTGAATGTCATATTGATTTAGGGCCTAGTACATTCACTTCTGTATATATATATATATATATATATATATATATATATATATATATATATATATATATATATATATTATATATGAGAGAGAGAGAGAGAGAGAGAGAGAGAGTGAGAGAGAGAGAGAGACTCAGTATCAAGGGCATTATAAAAATGAACTATAGTTCAATATTTTCACTTAACGTGTACGTTCTGGGTCCCAACGAATCTTGTTTACATGCAGTCTTGGCAAAAAGAAAATTGATATACATTAGTATATTTCTGTATGCCAATATTCTCTCTTTCTTAAGTGTATTTGTATGTATGCCTTAAAATGATGGCTGTCTGGATGTGTGGTATTTGCTGTGGACTGTGGACTGTCGTGATGGTCATGATGGTCCCTAGGTTCGAGCCCTGCTGCCGCCTGCGCTACAACCCGTTATGCTGCTGGAGGTTTTTATTATGATCGAATTATCTTCTAATTTGTCATAACATCCGAAACGTTTAAAACAAAAGGCTATTCACATATTAAACTCGAATGATAGGGTAAAAGGTCTTAACAGCGTTCATTTTGTTGGACACCATTTTCATTTCTAGACTTTTAAATGCCTAAACTTGTAGCAATGTCGAATCCAGGAAGAAGGACCTTTGCTGGCTTTTTCCTCTCATTGCCTCGAAGCATGCATTTTGAACCGAATAATGAAATCTAATAGCATAGGTAAATAGGTGCATGCATGTTTCTAACTATGCTAAGTTGATTCGCGTTTACTCTTTAGGAAAACGAAGACAGTAGATATTTATAATATTAAACTAGATCGAAATAAAGGCTATGAACATAATTCTTTATTATTTGGAACAAGCAACTCTAAGTTTAACAATTTTGTCACGTTATTTAGACAAGAGTAATCATATGACTTAGCTGCAGTATTCTATTAAGTCAATAGTAAAAATGTGTTTTGTCTAATAAAAGATTTTCTTAGGCGTATTCCATACCTCAGAATAAAGCTTAATGGTAAATTAACTTTTCACAACAGAGAACTGATTGTGTAATAATGTCCCATTTAAATCTACTCAGATAGGTTACAATAGACAGCATAGTTGGTACAGTATATAGAAATAATACAGTTTGTTAATTAACGTAGGCCTATTTTTATAGAGAATAGAGACAAAATGACGAAACCTAAGCTTTGATTCTCATACCTTTATGATTTGGCGCTAGGCTGCAGGTGTAATATTCTAAACTAAGAAATTGTACTGGATCGTACGGTGTTATAGTTTTATTATTGCACAGCGCATGGGTTTACTTGTGTGCAATATTGCAAATGCAATCAGAGCTATCCATACCAAGATAAAAGTATTCATTCTACGATGATAGCTACACATATAGGCCTACATATGTAACATACACAGATATGTGCACACAGACACACACGATCAGAAGTACACACAAGACGAAATACATGATCGTCAAATAGTTCAATGAACGGTAACGTGGTGGTTTCATCTAAAGACAGCTACATATCTACACATGAACAGAGGATGAACATAACTTGGTATTAACTCAAGAGAAAAGATGGTTAAAAAGACGATACAACAATTCCTATAGACAAGACATTCACATTTCTTTGGTTTGTTCCCCTACATAGAAAGGTTTAATTTGTAATGAATGAGAAACTAAATAATTAACGCATGCAATCATTATTAATGAGATGGTCTTAATCACCAGTAAAATGTGTAAATACACAGACCTATATAAAACATAACTTTAATAAAACAAAAAAATAAAGATCTATATCAGTAAAATATGGCGTATTAACTTTCACTATCATTGATGAGATAGGCGCCACCTAGTGGAGCTAATTAATTGCCAAGACAAGGAGGATCAAACACTTATCTATGCATGTAGTATGGGCAGATCGGGTGATTGATTCGACTGACGCATGGAGGGATGCTCCTACGCTTTGAAAACAAATTAGCCCTACAGATTTGAAGGACTTTTTTTTTTTAAAAAAAAAAGGCAAATGAGGTGATGTGTGTAGAAAGAAAGGTCAAAGGTGAGTTGAGGTGGAGCATGTTAAATGACAGATTAAAAAAAAAAGAGGCAGATGGAGAATTTCAAGAGAAGAAAGACAGAAAGTGATGGGAGAAATAAAAAGGGATAACATGATAATGCTAATAGGAGAATGCAAAGAGAATTACAAAATGAGAGAAAGTGATTTGGGACTCGTTCGCTGAGTTACAAAGTGAGTTCGGATTTGGTCAACATCACATAGAAGTGAATCAATGAACATCCTTGCGGCACATTTGTAATTCTAATCAATAATGACAAGTATATCAGTTAGTATAGATAGACAGATAGATAATAGATAGATAGATAGATAGATTGGAAACAAAAAATGCCAAGAAACACACATTAGATGGTGTGCTTTTTAAAAAGCGTATAGCTCAGATATAACAATAATACTTTCAAATAAATGGAGGCGTTATTTGTCCATAAGACATAACGTTATTCTAATAACCTAGTCACCGATTCTGATAAAATTCCCCACTCCCCAACATTTTCTGAAATTGTTCAAACTAAGGGGAGATTACTCAAAACCTTGCCCTTGACAGCATTTATTCAGTTATCGGAACTAAAAAAAAAAAAAAGATGTTCTTTAATTGTCACGCGTCTTTTTTTTTCCCCTTAGAACAAAATAAAAACAATGGCAATGTAATGAAGAAAATAAATGACAACCGTAAAGAAGGAATTAAAATATGTAGAAAGTACGGTAAGAACAATGCTTATTAGGATTGAATGACATGTAGCAGTAGCATAAGGAAAATGGTACAAGGGTTGATGATGCTACACTCGGGATAACTTTATAGATTACATATATATATATACTTGTAAGTAAGTTGTGCGTGACCTTTGTAGATTAGGCCCAGTTCTGTGAACCTATCGCGGTCAATTAAAGTGTCCAGATAAAGAAGGCTTGAATTGGATGGCGAGAGGCTTGTTATCACTCTTGTCGGTGCATCGGAAACCTATGTGATAGCTACTGTCAGAGACGTTATCGCCACACAAGAAGCTCTGTCGATACCTATAGTATAGCTTAAGCAAACACGCCTAATTATATCTACATGCTCTACATCTCTCCCTCTCTACTCTCTTTAACATTGATACCTACTACAAGAAGAACAGTGTGAGTGTGTGTGTGTGAGTGTGTGACTATCTGGGCTTAGAATAAAATATCCTTACACGGAGACTTTTATTTCATTCAGAAGTATAATCGAAAAAGCAAAAGCACCGGAGACAGGCTAGAGCAGGATTAATCAAGATATATTTGTTTAAAGTTGTAGACAATAACGTCAGGCTAACTAAGAACGGTGTCCCCTTGACAGAACAACAATGTTTCTTACAATACTCTTTATGGAAGCGCCAGTGTAGGAGGCCAATTGACTGTAAAATGACACAGCTTACCTGGTTTGAACTTGGGTCTATCGCAAGTAATGTTATAAGCGCATACACCGCGGCCAGTCAGCTATTCTCGCCCTCTGATCAACACTATCAGTGCGACTTTTCTCTTCATGTAGGCTTATACGGCACACATTTACAGACACGTTACGTTGGGCATATGTTAAGCTACTGTACATTGTACTCATTTACAGCTACAAAACTGTTAAGTCTACTTATTTACAGCTACGTATATTCTAGCCTACTTATTTACACATACGGCACTTTGCAGCCTACTTATTTACATATACGGTACATTAAAGCCTACTTATTTACAGCTACGGCACTTTTAGTACTTTGTAGCCTACTAATTTAGTGCTACGGTAAACTGTAAATATTTACATCAATTGCTTCAGCTTGACGATTACAGCCTAATCATGATTGGCTCTAAAAAAAAATAGCTTTAATAAAAATTCATTCGTCACAACAAAGGTATTGGACGATCTATCCGGTGGTTTAATATAGGCTATAATACAAATTGAATTAGCATTTGGAAATTAAAAATGAATATGATGCGCAATGAAAGAAAGATAAAGGAATTGGCCGTGTTTTTTTTAAATTTTCCATAGATTGCATAAAGGTGGGCATATGTAGGCCATTATACGTACATATATCTTTGCAGGTTTATTATATGCTTTGTTAACCTTGTTAGAAACGCCACATTATATTACACAAATATATCTTTCCTGGCAGAAACCAATTTTACACACAAAAAAAATAGTTTTAAAAGAGGTTTGTGTGGGAAAAAAAAAGACGGATTGGAGAGGAGTGGGTGTGGGATGGAGGGGAAGACACGCTTAACATACATGCTCACCCAGGATAGAAGAATCGTGCCAAACCAATAAATGGTGGTGGGCTGCCAGGGTCGGTGCCTTGTTCTTCATAGGCAACCACCGACAACCACCACAGAAAAAAAAAAGTGGTAATCGGTTAAAACTTTTTTCCAGTTTTGACTACCCTCTTCGTGTGAGGGATCTCTATCCATCTATCCACACATGTATATATAATTACACCATTCCTTCGTTATTCATTCGTTTTAATGTAGGCCCTACTATAATTTGGATTCTGCACGACTCTATATAGGCCTATTTGCCTTTTTTTTTTTTATCATAATCTGGTAGGCCACCTACACATAGAACGACACATTTGTACTAACAAGCGCGTTTCATTATGTGCGTACAACTCACATTTTGTGTAGTCTCTGAGTTGTTACTTTGGGCTCCACGGTGTATGTTGATATAGGACACACACACAAGACCTATAATTCAATATGTGAAACTTTTGGTTGAATAAACTCTAGACAGTTAATTCAGACAGTGGTGTAGCTAGGGTGGGGGAAAGAGGGGGGATAATTTGATAATCTCCCCGGGCCCCCAAATGAGTATTTTTTACATTAAATATTACGCAAAATGCAAGGGCCCCCAAATGATGGCAAATTCCTTGCTACGTCCCTGAATTCAGATTTATACTAATTGGAAACATAAATGAAGATTTATATCTACGTCTTAATTCTAATTTCCCGAAGGAGAGATGATGGTGGTCAAAAGACTAATGTGACGACAGTCCGAACACATTTCACATGACCGCAATGCGAGCTAAATCACAGAGCTCTTACCGGCTATAAAAAAAACAAATATCTTTTTATATCCGGCGACCGGTGTACACAGTCGGGCCAAAAGATAGGTGTACACATAAAAAGATAATAGAAACAAACAAACAAACAAAAAACTTTTAGATTCTGGGTTCATAAAATCTATTTTTATATTAAAGCCGGTTGCATGGATTAAAACCTATCAAATGATTTACAGTTCCTTAAAAGAATCCAAATATAGGCTATCCATAACCACACATACATGAGAGTGAAATTGAGGTATCTGCCCACCACTTATGAGAAAAAAGCTAACAAAGAATAAATAAAAATAACAATCTTAGATAAGTAACGAAACTAGCAGATTTGTTACATATTTCAAAGTCTAAATTAGTCGGGAAAATATGAAAAGAAAAAAAAAACACTTTCGTAGCAGGATAACATCTAGATCTATGACTTATTAACTAATAAATAAAAATGAAATTGATCGCAAGATAAATTTATCATGATCTAGATCTATATGACTACTTCAAAAATCGTAACTTTATATAATTAATATTTCAAAAGTGATCATTCAGCGTAGAAATTAATTACAAACATATTATGCTATTAAATTTAGTAGCTTAGTTTAAACCCTATTGATATACTCACATATGTAATGCGTTAATATCTGGCATGAAAATCACAGACAAAATACTTTTAAAAACACACTTATATTAGATCTATAGATCTATGTTGTATAGATTATATTGTGCAAATCTATATGAACAATCCAATGCCTATAAATAAGCTTTTTTTTTTCTTTATTGTAGCGGTGCTTAATATTTTATTTTTATGTTTCACTGTGATTAAAAAAAAAGAACAAATGTATATTCCACAGAAGAACAATAAAATCCAAAAAGAAATAATTTGTTTCAAATGAATAGCACAATTGTTGATATGCCCTTATTATAAATCCAGTATTGGCACATTGATAGAGCAAAGATATTGCTCTGGCCCGAGTAGAAATTTTCTATGCACTGAACCAAGTTTTCCTGATACAATTTCGATAAAATTACAGCGCATGCGCAGCGGAAAAAAAAAAGCGAAGGAGAGGGGTGAGGATACAATAATAGAAACAAATATGGCGAACCCAATACAACGAAGTGTGAAGTTTGTCAAGACAATCTTTCGGAAGCAGACAGTGATATTATTTTCGGAAAGTTATCTACAAAAATTTAAACCTTCAAAAAATGTCGTGAAATTATTTTTGTTTGGTTCTGCTAGCTGTGTGTCATGCTTGGTCGCACTTCGGTTGTCGAAATCATTGACTATCTCGACTGTTTATGCAGCGAAACCATCAAGTTCAAGCAATAATGAGGTAATATTTACTAATAAGTAGATCTAGACTCCTAGACGTCTTGTCTTAGGCACTCTATAGAGTCTAGATCTAGATTCTACTTCTAGAACTAGATCTATATAATAAATTTCACATTGAAACTGTGTCTTACTAAGCCTTACTTTGCCCAACAAATGAATAAACTATTAATATTATAAAACTAAAACCTATCTAAACCCCCGACTTGCAACTGAATAATATTAAATATACACTCTAACTCTAGTCCTAGATCTAGAGACTAGATAGAGAAGAGTGTCTAGAGTCTAGACCTAGACTACTCTAGTCTAGACTCTGACTCTAGATTTAGATTCTCTAGAATATTACATTTACAAGTATATCTAAGACAAGTTGCAAGTAGATCTCACACTTGATAAAATTTGTCAATATTACTGATTTCTTCATCAAGAAAAGTAGAAATCTAGATCTATATATCTAGTCACAAGTCACTTCAATTAAAAGCAATGCATTGCCAATAACAATAACTTGAATGTCTTAAATAGCAGTTTTAAAAGTAATAAAAGCAAGAGTTAGACTAGCTAGATCAAGGTTCTAGACTCTAGTTAGAGCAGACTGATCTATGACTCTATTATTTATAGAGTCTAGATAATTCTAGATAAAGAATAAACATAATCTAGATTCTAGATCTCTAATAATATTAATAATATATATTAGAATATTTGATTTATTAGAATAGATAGAATCTAGAAATCTAGATGTAGATCTAGACTTATTCTAGACTCTATTATATCATATATATCTAGTCATTTTTAAATCTAGCTTGATAATATATCTAGATCTAAGAATCTAGGCATTGTTATTGTAGGTCTATAGGCTATATAATATTTTATCTAGATATTTATATAGACTATATATAGATGTGGTAGATGTTATGGGAAACATTAAAATAGGGGTGGGGCAAAAACTGAAAAATGCTGATAGCCTCAAAAATAATTAGAGTAATTAGACCTTGTTACCTAGTATAGAAAAAAAAACAATAGATCTAGACTAGATTGACTAGATCAACTTTTTAAAAAATGCTGTTGTCCTAATAAACTTGTAAAGCCTAAATTGTTTAAAAGTAACAATTATTTTCAGAGAAGTTTTGTGCTTTTTGTTTTATTTTGTCATCTCATTAATGCATTACAAGTGTTTATGTGTAGAAGTGAATTGATGGGAAATATTGTAAAGGTTTTCTAACCACCATTACATTGCAAGTAAGACACCTGTTGTGTGATTTTTCCTTAATATTTATATAAAGTACTTCCATATCCCTTCATCTTTAAATGGAATTTTAAAGACTACAACTTTCTTAACTGAGTACTGCCTCAAGCAATGCTAGTTAAATCTATTTAACAAAAACACACACAATAGTGAAATATCTCATTAAAATATAGTTTCATTTGTAACATTTTATTATATCTCACATGACACTCTTGTTCCTTACCATCTACAAAAATAAATTTTAAAAAAATTTTTCGAAGGCTAGTCAATCTATAGGTTCTACTGTTTCTCTTATTATTTTCCTTTATATCATAGTGATAATCACAGTTCCCTGTCTCATGAGCTTTACTAGTACTGATCACACTCATTCAGACTGAGTTGAATTTTAAAATATCATTCAAACTTATGGAAATATTGTTATTCTGGTAGGAAATGAAGTTTTAAACTTTCCTAGCAGACAGTAAGTTTGTAGTTTGTTGGTTTTGTGCCCTTTTAACGAAGGGTATATTAAAAACCTACTTCATTTTCAACTAAAAAGTAAAATTATGTCTACTATGATTACATGTAAACATATGTAACTTTCTGTTATTCCTTCAGAAATGAAGGTTATTATATCCCTAAACCTCCTGCAGGACTGCATATAATATATATATTAAATGCAGGACCATTGTTGCAACATTCCCAAACATATATGTATACTACAAGACCACCCAACACCATAAACACTTTGGAAAGCTTATAAAATTACTTTTTTTTTTGTAAGGCTATTTATAAGGGAGTGTGTGTTTCCAAGCTGATGATGAAGAAAAGGAGCATAAATTGTTAGTTTTGTGTAGTGACACAGTCTAGGGGGCTCTGTTAGAATCTGTGTTAAGAAGGAGAGACAACCTAGAGATTTGAAACAGTGAAGATGTTTTTTTTATAGTTGGTTAGATTTTTTAAAAATATCAGTTTATATTATTACTGTTAGATCTAAATCTCACCTCAAGTTGAATTTGTCTATATTGTTAATAAAAGTTTTATTGTTTTGTCTTTAAAAGGAAGTTTAAATTCAGGTTCTACAATAAAAAATATAATACATCTACATCGTTTAATTGTACTAGCAATTTGGTGCTACAAGTCAAATAGTGATCAACAACAAAGCAATATTTAAAAAAAAAAATTTCATGTAGACTATTTTGTTCCACCAATGTGTAAAAACTGGTAAATGAAAGGCTTCATAATTCATTCTATACATGCAAAGTACACTACACGTTGGATAGTTAACACTATTTTTAGCAACATCTTCCAAAGCCTATAAAACACTACCACTACCTATAGTGAAAAAAAAATAGTCTAAACACCTTTTTGTATGTAACATTCACAGCAATATAAAGGCTATAAAGTTTTATGCCTCCAAATATCTTTTCCACATGCTTTTTTTTTTTAAAATTGGTTTAAAGAAAACCTGTTAAGTATTGATTGCCAGTTTTTTTTTTCTTTAGTGTTTTTATGATTATTTTTAAATTGGGCTACAACATATTATAAATAGGCAAACTCCTAAATATTGCCAGACTGAGGGCCAAAACTAAAATCAGAGTCCCCCTTCTAAGAGATATGCTATTCGCGGATGACGCAGCGGTAGTGGCACACAGGCAAGAGGAACTTCAGTCACTAATGTCCCGCTTCTCTCAGGCCTGTAAAGAATATGGCTTGACTATTAGCAGGAAGAAAACAAATGTTATGGGACCACCTGCTACAGCACCACCCTCCATCCTCATAGACGATAACAAGCTGGACGCCGTAAACGAATTCTGCTATCTGGGATCCACAACTACAGATGACCTGTCTCTAGAAGATGAGATAAAAAAAAAGGCATAGGGAAGGCTGCCTCGACCTTCGCTAGACTCAGGCCAAGAGTTTGGGAAAACCATAAGCCACCCTCCTAAGAGATATGCTATTCGCGAATGACGCAGCGGTAGTGGCACACAATGGAAGTCTACAAGGCATGCGTTATGAGTACACTGCTGTATGGCAGTGAATCATGGACCACCTACTCAAAGCAAGAGAGAAAACTGAACTCATTCCATTTGAGATGTCTCCGTAGGATCTTGAATGTCACATGAAAAGAAAAAGTGTGCAATACTGAGATCCTTGCGCGATCAGGTATTCCCAGCATCTTTACAGCCCTCAGACAACGCTGTTTGCAAACAGCGCTGGCTTTTACATGTTCGCCGGATGGAGGACAAGCGCATCCCGAAAGTCAACTCGCGACTGGCACAAGAAAAACTGATCGCCCCCACCTCCGTTACATAGATGTAATAAAACGTGACCTCAAATCAGTGAACATCAATACTGACAATTGGGAAGACATAGCTCTAGACCACAACAGATGGAGAGAGAGAGAGACAGTGACCAAAAAAGCTATGGACAGTGAAAGTACATGGGTCTCAGCTCAGGAAGAAAAACGTAGAATCAGAAAAACGGCCAGCTCCTTTACCACCGAAGCAAAAGCCACCTTAACCTGCGCTGTGGACGGGAGTGTCTCTCCAAATAGGGCTCCACAGCCACATGAGGAAGAAGTGTGCTCTGAGATGAACCATAGTGGTTCTACAACTGAAGGAGGCCAATATATATATAAATATATATATATATAAAGATAGATAGATTATAAATAGGTCAAATATATTGATTCATTGGCTTTGTCTCTGTTTATTTATTCATGGTGGAGGAGGAGTGAATTTATGAATTATATATTTTGTAAGTTTTTAATTTAGAATGTAGATCTTTGTGACCTAGGTCAACTCTTTGGATTACTTTTACCTTCTATACATGTGTTTTCAACCCCCACAGGTGCATATCCTTACCATCAACACTATAATTCTAGCTTTTCTTTTAGAGCATTTTCATTTCCCATTGTATATTTTTAGCTCATGTTTTTAAGACTGAGACAGCTTGTAGAATTATCCTTTAGGAGGAAATCCATTACAAAAAAGGAGTCTCAACTTTGCAGAAGACCTAAAGTAAAAAAAAAAGGCCAACATATCTAATCTTGACATTTACGACTCTAATAACATTAAGTAGAAGAAATTCAGTTTTTATAATGCACCATATTTGATACATTTGAAAATAAAAGCTTTTTGTCGAGTGCAGCCTATGTGTTTGAAGTTTGTTTGTACATTCAATTAGATGTTTTTTTGTTTTTGTTTTTTTAAAGTTTTTTGTATTTAATTGGATGTTGTTAGTTTGAATTTTTTTTTATTGTATTCACTTGAATAATAATGTTATTCAGTTGAAGTATTCAATTAGATGTTATTTGTGTCTTCTATAGAAAGAAGCCAGCTCCAAAATTGAAGCCTCCTCTTACAGAGAGATGCGCTTTCGCCAATTCGCATCCATTGAGTATGATGGAAATATCTATATGACACCGCAGGACTTTCTGGAATCCCTCACAGAGGAGTCTCCTAGAGGTAAGCTTGACTTGGATGTAGCTGTACTTTAGTTACCTGCTGGAATGTACAAGTCATCTTTTAGTTGACTAGTGCTCGCTACTTTATAGAGATATATTGAATAGTGACTTAATTTTTCTTTCCAATGCTTAGGTGGTTCATTTTGCATACAGACATCTCTGCAACATCAACTTTTAGTGTTTCAGATGTTCATTGCAGCTGGGGCTTGTTGGAGTTTTTGTTTTTTTCCAATCAGTATCTCCATCATGTTCTACCAATTAGTGGCCACATTCCTTCTTAGCATCCCTTTATTCTTACTAATGTGTATTTTTTTCTTAGTCAAATATTTTGTTGTACAGCTTGAATGTCATTGCATTTTTAATGTTTCTGATCTACTTCAGCCCTCACCCACATTACCTTCCTAAAACTGCTTGACTTGTACGTGGTGGGACTAACTGTTCAGATCTTGAACTAGAGACTGAACTCTCTCTCTTGGGCGGTGTTAGTGGGGAATCAAATGTTGGGGTGTTTTAAAGAGACCAAGTTAGATTCCAAATATAATTTCCGCCGACTCCCTGGTTCCTGTAGTGTCCTTTGAGGGCTAGCGGGAGACAATAAGTTTCGCTTGGCAATGCTGTTCTCTATGGGTTCCTATCATTTGTGCCATCTAAAGAAAAATATACATAAACGGCAGCACTGGTTGCCTCCCCCAGATATCTTTTCAGTGCATACAGTGGTATGTGTAGGCATACTAGTTTATTATTAATAGTGATAGACTATTATAGATTCACAAAATGTTCGTAAATAGCGATTAGGAAATTGCAAATTGAACAAGTGTCTAGTGTGCAATCGACTTTGATCACTACTTTGACTTGTTGATTAAGTCAAGGGATTTCCGATCTTCTGTTTTAAATACATTTTCATAAGTTGATGATAAACTGTATATTTTCATTTGTCACACATTTCCTATGCTCAGCAAATGGAGACTAACGAGTGTTAAAACAAATTAATACAAGAGCGTAAGTCATTGTATTCATTGACACTAAAGACGGTAAACACATTCACCATTACAAAGCGATACTTTTATACAAATCAAAACAATATTCCGCGTACACTCTATTGGTTAACCGCGATGGCAAGATTCGATTAGCTTGTCATCTCTGAACTTTTGGTTTGCGGGTCTTTTCAGTATTAGGGCCATTTCAGTTCAGACAAGCTACATGCTTCCCTACATTCACGAAAAACATTAGGACATTTTATTTTGTTATGTAGTCATATAGTCTTTAGCCTAAAATATGTTTGTTAAATATACTACATAAGTTGTATTATTGTTACACATAATCTGTAACTTCCGCTCAGAACTCACTATCTTCACACACATTCATACACATAACAAATAGTCGTGGTCTTTTCAACTATAGGAATGCTATATAGAGACATTTGCCTCTCTAGATGATGAAGAGACCCAAGAGAAATCAAGACACCTCACTGGTATGATTGTCATTTAATATCAATAGGCCCTTTGCCTTGTGATTCGAATGGTTCAATAATTATGTAAAAAAAAAAAAAATTCTCCACTCATTTAATCAATTTAAATAGCGTGTAGATATTTCAGTCCTCAAATTCAAACACCACCACCAACATACACAGCTCTGTAAGGCCTAGAACTCTGCTGTAATTTACGGGCAGTACATGTTGGGGTGTTGTGGATGTGATTTAGGTACTGGTACTAGTGGTTTGTTTGTGACTAGTGTTTGAGATTCTCCAGTAAGCTGCGCCCCTTAAATCACATTACTTTAGGTTCGATGATGCAGCGCGGTGGGTAATGCGTTAATGACCATATGACGTAACAAATAAGTTACGTTAAAGTGCTAGCAGACGTCACAAATACCGGTCCTTTCTGGGTGCGGATTTTTTATTTTTTTGTTGTTGTAAAGTTGACTTCTGCTTTCCATTGTTGTTCGCCAGAAGTCCATGCGTTTCGTTGTGGGAGGTAAACCCTAGGGATAAAATATGTTTTGTCACGTGATAATACATGTCAGTGTTATACCTGTATACACAAGTAGCCGGAAGCGACCAATCAACATAATTTATATAGACGACATCCAATATGATTTGAATAAGAAAACGCGTAGAAATAAAGTTTGAACCAATTACAAAGCTATACTTATTTTTACATGAAAGAGATGGGTAATTTATAGTGTTGTAACATATATACAACTTTTGAAAAATTGATTTTTTAAAATGAATATTAATAAAGAAATATAGTGGTTTCTTAACTTTCGTGGGGGGATACGTTCCGAGACCGCCCGCGGAATTAAAGTGTCCACGAACAGTATCCCAAGACATCCCCGAACACATTCATCTCCTAAATAACAATTTCTCATTCTCTTAATAACCTTTACTGGTCAACTGTTTCTGACGTCACGACCTGTGACAGAGCAATGAGCTATAAGTCTACCCACAGGTTGCGATGTCACAGTTCAGGCCTACTCTAACGATTGGTCTCGGTTGAACCAGTTCATGTTCTATACAATTAGTTCGCCAGAAAGTTTGGCGATGACGTATTTGTTCCCCCCCCCCCCCCCATAGGCTACTGTAAAATTATAAAATTAAAATAAATTATAGTTTTTATATAGCATGCACGCTTATAGCATGCTCAGAGCGCTATGGTCCAATCTCATTTGTGGACCAGTGGGGGAAGGGGGTATTTGGGAGAAGGTTTTTCCGTGTTGCCTTTAAGCGCTCAGTCGAGTGTCCAACCTCCTTTCATAGGTAGCCAAGCTAAGTTCAAGCGTACTTAGCCTCTCGACTACGCTTCCCATATAAACCTTATGAAAACCAGTGTTAAAAAAACAACATAAACAAAAACAGCGGGATTATTTTTTTGCATTATTTTGAAAACCCGTGGTATAATCCTTCCGCGAAAGTCTGATCTGCGAACGTCAAGGGACAACTGTAGCTCCTATCGCACACCTTGTTCTTAAAGAACATCAATTTGGCTTCGGCATTCGGACCGCGCATCTCGAGAGAAGATACATATTTTTATTAGTCCCAAGTGACAAGCCAGGAAATCTCCGTGACTGAATCCGTCTGTGACCGTCTAAGCAACTGTTTGGTTATTGCAAGCCCGGGTTCGCTGTTCTGCCTCATCGTGGCATCCGGGTGGAAACGGCTATTTGAGGAGATAGCTAGGCAAAACGAATGGCAAAACATAACTCCCATGGGGATGCCCATGGGTAGACGAGAGTCCACCCCTTGCACGGGCGGGGTTGTAAAAAAGTCCTCACAAAAACTGTCACACATCCATGCGCCGTTCCTCAAAGGACCGTTCCATAAATGGCGGTTCCCCCACGGTTAGCTTGGTACAAAGAAGGAAGATGACGGAGGCTCCCAGTGCTCCTAGGCCTTCGGCCATGTGTCGGAGGCTGAAGACATTGGATACAGCAATGCTTTATATAGGCATTGACTAGGGTCGCTCTCAAACAGAACTGTGTTCCACAGGTTTTTTTTTTTTTTTTTACTGTTACGGCTGGACGACCTAACAGGTTTTTTCTTTTCAAACTTTGAGCTCGAAGAGCCTTCGGCTCAGCTCAGAAGACAATCAAACGGTTATTGCAAGTGTTCTGGTTCTCCTCCCTCTTTAATAGTTTCTTGCCGGCTCCAGCGGGCTTAGCAGAAATCAGTATTTTCTAGTTTGTTCATTTTTATTGCAAAATGTTTCTGAATCATTAGTTACGTTTATTAACCTTAAAAGGCGAAATCTTTTACGCAGAACAATTATAGAACAGTATGTAATTAGTGAAAGGCCAATAGTACAGTACCTACGTAAGGTACTATGTTTAGTAGCAAAAATAAGGCAAAAATAGAGGCGGACGAGCCCATTAGCGTGCTGTGGTACGGTATATATAGGCTCATGGCTCGCATATGACACTCGCCCAGGGCTCCGCGCTTTTAAGGCCACCTCTGCCTTCCGACTATTGTACTTAGCGTCATTGGATTGAACTTTTCCATTGTATTGACCAATGTTTGTGAAATAGAGGTGTATGTACGAGTTCGATACCCGAAATGAACCAATTTTTTTTTTTCAAAATTATTTGATTCTATTTGCAGTTGAATAATGGAGCTATTGTCTTTTTACTTATATTTTAAAATGTTTTTCTTGTTCTTCCTTAACTCAGCTCTTGAAATTTTTTTGTGTGGATTGGAAATGTTTGTTTCGGGCAGAAAAGAAATGCTAAACTGAACGTTTTAATGTGGAACACACACACACGCACATAATAGCCTTGCAATTCACATGAAGTGAAGCTTTGTCTCTTTCTTCATTTCTTCTAAGGTGGTTTCTGTCTTTTCTCTCTTATTTCGCCATAACATCACTGAGTTTTTTTTTTTTTTTGTTGTTTTTTTTCTCCTTGTGGAATGGAAATGCTTTAAAACTCTTGGGGGATCGGTGAAGGGGTGGATGAATGGTTTGGGAAATCTGGAAAGCAAAACTCTAGTTCCTCAGCAGAGTCATGCAAAATATTGTAAGCCGTATTTTAAGTACGATTTTTTTTTCTTATAGAAGAAGCAAATGGCCGTCCTAATCTAGGAAGAAATTATTTTTTTTTTGGGGGGGGGGGGGGGTCCAGTGTTAGCTGCACATTTCACTTTAGACCACCTGGAAAAAAAGGGAATAAGATCCTGTTCAATAATAGTGTTAACAGAAAATGAAATACCAAAAATGAATGTAAAAGTCTGTAGTTCTCTCTCTCCGTGTATATCTTTCAAGACTTTCACTCGTCCTGTCCTACGTCATACGTAGTTGGTGTAACAGGGCAAGGCTATAGAGTCATCCCTGCTTAACACTGACATCTTTGTGTGTGGTTGTGGAGGCGTACCCTGTGCAAACGGGGGGGGGGGGGAACCCTTGTATTAAGAGCAGGGTTGGGGTGGGAGGCTGGTAGACGGACGTTGTTGAACAATGACCGTCTTGGGAATTTATTGTCTGTTCTCTGGGTGTGTGTGTGTGTGGGGGGGTGTCCACATTACGATTCTGATGCATACTTGTCTCTAGTTTTAGGAATTCCACATGGGATGTGTGTTTGTGGGTGTGTTTTTGTCTGAGAAAAAAGAGGGAGTATGGGCCACCTAGCATGATTTTTTTAAGCCAATTGAATTTAGCAAAAAACCAATAGAATAGCTTAATGAACATTAAGCTTTTTTTTTCACATAGGAACTGGAAGTTTATTGGTGATTAGCATACATTAACGCAAATCCATAAATTGCAAGCTTTTTGGTGTATCCGGTGTACAGAATACGGAAGTATTAGTGAAGTATTACACAATTTTGATGTGCTCTTTATATCAGTGTAAAGTCAAAATTTTAAAGTTTTACGTTTGCGGCACAACATATCTTCTTCTATCTATCTATCTTCTATGTATATATATATAATTCTCTTCTTCCCTCAAAAGTTTAAACAAGAAGTAAAGGAAAGATCACTCTCTTATTTCTGCGGATAGTCCACGAGAAAACACAAGAGTAGTGTTCACACTACGGAAGGCTACCTGAGCGCTGGACTGTCGTTTAAATTTATTAAACCATGCCCGCTCCCACCCCCCTTTATTCTGTGAAAGGTTTGGAATAGAAAGTAGACTATCTTCAACTCTGACGGAATATTCGAAACATTGTAAAACATTTTACAAACACAAAACAGCAGCACCGGACTTAACCATTGTGACTTAGAAGTCATGGAAAGAGATTAAGTAATCAACTATGTGTATATATGTAAATAGCAGGGTCGTACTTAATCATTGTGAGGCCCTATGCGAAACTGATTTCGCGGGGCCAAGTTTGGGTAGGGAAGCGGACAATAAGTGAAATTTAAAAGAGTTTGTATTAGAAAGTAAATTCGTCTATGCATTTTATCCATTCTTAACTACGTACAGAATTACTTTACGAACCTTGCGTGTAGCAAAGTCATTGAGTATATCATAATAATTCTGTTTCCTACATAGATCACGCTCAATAGCAAGAATTACCAAATATTTCAATCTATCTTTGAGAATTGTTGACCTCAAGTAATTCTTCATTAGTTTGAGGCACGAAAAGCTTCTTTCACAACTTGACACTATTACGGCTGATGCATAATGCCGCGCGTAAGATTGGCGTTTTCCATATTGAATGACACCCCAAAATGACAGTTTTTATCTATATATTTCCGTATATTTTAAGGCCTTTTTTTTGTATATTTTGCGATTTCGGGAGATTTCCAGGAGCTCCTGGTAAATCGACAGGAGGGCGCTGGAAATCTCTTTTAAGTTATACAATGGTTTAATTTAGTAATGTATTCACCTTGAATTAGAGCGGGTCCTATGAATCTTCTCTATATATAATTCTCTTCTTCGCTCAAGATTTTGGACGAGAAGAAGAAGGAAAGGAAAGATCACTCTTTTATTTCTGCGGATAGAGTTATCCCACGAACTTTACGAGCCTTGCTTGTAGCGAAGTCTTACAGTGTATCATGAAAATTTTATTTCCTGCATAGATAACGCTCAATAGCAACAATTAACGAATGTTTCAATCTATCTACGAGAATTATTGAACTAAAGTAATTATTCATTAGTTTGAGGCGCGAGAAGCTTCTTTCACCAGATTACACAATTACGGCTAATACTTAATGCCGTTTTTATTTATCGCCCGTAGGATAGGCGTTTTCCATATTGAATGACGCCCCAAAATGACAATTTTTTGTCTATATATTTCATGAGATTTGTATGAGTTTTCAAAAGATTTTTAATAATTTCCTTAGATTTCCATGACTTTTTCATATATTTTGCTATTTCAGGAGATTTACAGGAGCTCCTGGAAATTCAAGCGGTCGCGAGAAATCTGTTATAAGTTATAAAATGGTTTAATGTAATAATTTACACATAGAATTAGTGCGGGTCCTATGAAAGTGTGGGGCCCACTGCGGTCGGATAGGTTGCTTTGGTCTATGGCCTTCCCCTCAAAATAGCGGCGTATGGTACGCCGCCGGTCGACTAGTTGTTTAAATTATTATTTAGCTGGTAACACTGATCTTTCAATGTGACCTCCCTTTTTTTTTTTTAATATCTCCCGATTTTTTTATTTTTATTTTTTAGGTTCCATGATTTTGCCATTATATTTCCTCCTATCGTTTTGTATTCTTTTTCTGTCTATTTTATTACTTAAAGAACGTTATCTGGATCTTTTTTTTTTAAAGTAAGTCCAAACGTTAACCAACAGGAGATGAATGTGATTAACTTTTAGTGGGAAACTGTCCAATGCAATAATTTACTACAAATTGAAGACGTTGATTGATGAATGAAAACACCCACGTTACAAAACGAAAATAAAATAGGCACGTTTCAACTGCACCAATGAAGCAGTTTCTCATTGCGGTTATGATTTCAAGCAAAAACAACGTTTAGTTTTCATAGTCAAATAGTTAAGGCGATCATTTCCTCTTCTTTGAGAACTTACGTTGTGTTTATAAAAAAAAACCTATATTATATACACATTTTCGGAGAGTGCGAGTCAGTGTTTAAATTAATGAAACGCATGATGTTTATGTGTATTGATCACTATGATGCTGTTATACCCAGGTTTATGTTTTACACATTAGTAAAAAAAAAAACAAAAAAAAAAACACACACACACGTCGTGAAGGAAGAATTTTCCATTGAAATGAAACTCCGAAATGAAAAGTTGAAGAAAATAAAAATCAAAGGGTTATTGTATAATAATTAATCAAGGTCTAAAGCAAATCTTCGCTTGTCAGATTAGAGTCAAAATAACGATTCAGAAAATCATGCTTCGATAAACCTAACGTCCAGAAAATCTCTTTGACCATTGGCAGTCGGATGAAAAAACACAATATTTATATGAGAATGGGGGAGGTTGGTGGAAGATAGACACTGACCACTGGCTACTGAAAAAAAATAAGATGGACGTTGACACGGCCTGGTAGCGTTAACTCTTCGCTATGAACAAGGGGTTGACACACACACAGATGACTTAACACCGTACCTAAATTATGTCCCCTGGGGGGACTTAGAAAGTATGACTTTGTGAATGGGCATCACCAAGTTATCTCACCTGTCCTTCAGGGGGGTAGAGGCCTTGCCCGCTCCCGCCCAGCTGCCCATGACTGTAACAATGAACTCGGAGAGACAGCAAATCATTCCCCATCCCCCTCTCTTTCCTCACTGGGCGCCAGAAGTTGTTCAAATTTTGTCGTTTGGTTGGCAGGGAAAGGGGAGAAAGATGGTTACCCTAAAATACTTCAAATAAATGGAAGATTCTTTCCCTGAAACTGGACGTTGGCTAGTAGTCTGTCGAGGAAGGTTCAAAGGTGGATAAGGCCCAGGACTCTTTGCTTACCTGACACTGTTGTATATCCCCTGCCATCCCCAAACATTTCACCCCCAGTTGATTACATATGAAAGACTACCCCTCGCTCTGACCGACGACAACAATGAAGGCGCCCCGTTAAAATCTTCAACTTAGGTGTTACCATCAATTTGTTGTCCCTGGGGACTAAAAGTGGCTTTATTTAACACTTCCCCCTTCCCATCGCGCAGTGTTTTATTTGGATTCGGACTTTGAGACCCCATGGCTCGTGGGGCGCACACAAGTGGAGGGATATCTAGGATGTAGAAAGTGCTGGCAGTTGAACTGTGTGCTGAGTTTGTGTACTTTCCTTATTCTCAACATGAAAAAACTAGTCACGCATTTAGAAACACGAACATGAATTACATACTTAATCATTTCTCTAACACTTGTGTTCTTTGAGTTCATGACAATGTTTGACTTAAAGATAAGCGAAACTCTTTGTGACATGTCTTCCAAACGCTAATAATATATATATATATATATATATATATATATTTACAACTCAACTTTGCAAACTATTACTCTATGACATTTGAGAAAACCAAGATTTCTTATGTGCAATGTTATATATTTATCGGAATCTTCTGTTGACTCTCTTTTTTTCCAGATCATCTGGATGCGTTTTTTTTTTCTAGATCATCTGGTTGTTGTTTTTTTCTAAGTCAGAAGGGGCGTGGTGGCTGGGTGGTAAGACTCTTGTCTTCAAAGCTCGTTGAGATAAGGTTTTTGAATTTCGGGATTTTTAGGACTCCCATGAGTTAACCCAACTCTTAATGGATACTTGACATTAGTTGGGGAAAGTAAAGGTGATTTGTCATTGTGCTGGCCACATGAAATCCTCGTTAACTGTCGGTCTGAGAAACATGATTCTCTGTAGATCGTAAGGTCTAAAATGAGTACTTTATAGAATAGGAAGATGTATTATTTCTAAATTTATCATCGAGAGGAAAACAGGGATAAATAAGTTTGAAATCAAGTTTTGATGATTATAAATATTGCTTGAAGTAGCTATACCTGTAGTTTGATGCTAGACAAAGTGATGACCACACCTGATCTCGGGGAGACATCTACCTAATGGCAATCAGAAAGCGACGTTGCTGCAGACCGCCTACTCCCCACGGGACGACAGCGAATATTTTCTTTCCTTTCAACAAATCTTTGTCCTGACAAGAGTCAAAGAATAAATATTAGTTCTTCGTTAATACTATTTTGATCTGCCTTCCAGTCTCCTAACTCACAGTTGAAGAAAACTTAATACATATTGACGTCTTACATGTTCCTTACACATAAACGCCAAGATACCTGACAAGCTGGTGATCACCAAGAAAATAAACAAAAAGAAAAAAATAAACATTTTCGTCATGGGATAATGTTAATGATTGTTCATCTTCTGAATATTCACCCGTCACACCGTTCCTTTTCTATTTGTTTGTCAGATTGCGACATTATTATTACAAAATCAGGTTTATAATTTCAGGGCCCCAAGAGATTACTTTGTCCCAAACCTCTAGTCGAGTCCAGTCCGTGGGCGGCGGTGTTTGTGCATGATTTCAATAATCACGGGAAAAACAAACACGATATGTTGTGTCTCTGCAAGCGCAGACACCTACAAGCGCTCCTGTCCACACACACTCGCGCCCAGACAGATGTTTTAAATGTGTCGAGTGACAGTGTGACAACAGGACATGCACTCTGTTCCTAATGAGCTCAGTTGACGCTGCTGATTTAATGCGCGACATTATTTGCTTTACTTGGAGTCACTTCGGACAATGGAAAGGTCAGTGACCTGCACTGGTTGTCTTCTAGTATGCGTCGCTCATCTATCATATATATATAAATATGCAAACCTTAGGCAGTTTTTAAAACACACAGTGCTACACGCTGGCAGAACATGCGACGCCGCTGACCCCATTCTGTATTGGCACTTGCCTTTCCTTCTAATATATCAGCTTTGTTGAGAAAAGGTGGGGGGGGGGGGGGGGACTCCACGCACTTAAACTTTGGAATTCTAATTTCTTTCTTTCTCATCTTTTTTTTTCTTCTTTTCTCTCTCTCTCTCTCTGTCTCTCTCTCCCTCCCTCCCCCCCCCCTCTCTCTCTTCTGTCTTTAAAAAAAACAGCAAATTTTTTTGACACTTTGGAACTTCTATCTTACATTCTCACTGTATACACATACATATGCACTTGGCTTTGAAGATTTCCTTTTTATGGACAGGTAAGTGCAGTTAACTGGCCTCTTGCTTCTTGCCTTGCATTTATATGTCAAGCAGCGAGTGAGAGAATAGTGTGAGCCAGGACTACTATGGTATTAAGTTCAGCTACACTCTCATCACGGGATCCAAGTCTTAATTGCAGGTGGCTGTGGATGCTAACTCATCGATAGACGGCACTCCCCCGATGAGTTGTTTTTGATTTTGCCTAACTTGAGAGAAAATCTGCTTTTGAATACTCAGAGGAGTGTGGCCTTAAGGCCTGAGTTGGAAATGGACGACATTTAGTCGAACAGAGTGATTTTGGCCTGCTCATGTCAATGATCACTTTCAATAAGTAATTTTTAAAAAATTATCCATCCTAAACGTAAAACTATATTCATATAGAGTCAACTAAACATTCCTATTTTGTCATTGAAAAAAATAAAAATGGCTAGTATAGAGCCCGAACCCACTACATTCTCTCTATCAACTAAGCTATGCAGCCGTACGTTTTAGTTTGCATAATTGAAAAATACTTAGCGCAGTCACTGCTGATTTGACATGACTAACGAGCGTTCTCACTGCACCTTCCTCGGTCTCGAACACTGGATTTATTAGTCTGATTTTAGTGTAATCAGGAGTTGAGCTAAGTCTTAAAATCGACTTCCCTTAAGTGCGTGAGACTGTCTGGACTTGTAGAAGTTTCTTTGCAATCTTACAGAAAGTTAAACATGGAAAAAAAAATATGACAAAACCACTTTTTTTTTCTCAAACAGTTTCTTTTTATCAAAGATAAAATAAAGACAGCAAGGATTCTTGATTGTTACACAACTGTTGATTGAAAGATGCAATACACTTTTACCAATATATAGTTATTTTCTATAGCTGCATTCTCAGCCTATGAAGAGTATTACGGAGCTTCTGTGCGTGTTGCTGATGTTGACCACGAGCAACATTATGGCAGAAAATGTGTTTGCTATGGGCTGAAGTTATTCTGATATAACCATGAGTAAGTCCTTCTCAGTGAAACCTATAAATAGGGGAGTGGAAGTGACTAGGACAAGCAGGAAACTAGTGACAGAAGGAGGTGTAGTGGCTTGTAGTTTGTGTCCAAGATAATATTTCATAATGAAGTAAGTATCTGTGTGCCAATATACTGTTAATAAAGTTTACAACAGAGCTATAAAAGTAAAGTGCCCCTTTCAGGCCATGCGATCTATAGGCAGATGATGTAAAGGTCATCTGTTTCTGTGGTTCATGGTTAACGAGGGTGTCATGTGGCCAGCACAACGAACAACCAACTATTGTCAGGTACCCATTACAGCTGGGTAGATTCAGAGGCGCCCAATTTTAAATCCCAGTCTTTATTAGAATTCGAACCCAGGACCCCTCGGTTCGGTAGCCTAGCGCCTAACCGCTCAACCACCGCGCCTCCAATACAGTTATAAAGAGGCGAAAAAAGTTTTAACTTTCATGATCTTTGTAATTTTTTTTTCTCAGCTGTATTGCTGCGAGAATTTTGTTGTTTTACAACTCTTTTGTCAAAGCGAATTAAAACTAGTCTAAAATGAAACGAGCCCCTGTTGATATGTAATCCCAAAATAAATGTAAGGAGCTGCACTTATCTGGCTACTTTATCTGCCTAGCCAAGGGAGGTTAAAGTTGAACTGCTTTTTCCTTTATTTCAGTCGCATAACATGGCGCGTGCAGGCTTCGTGGGGCTCCGCGGTATCACCCGAAATCTACCGAGAGGTCGCAAGAAGGTTAATAAGCCAACAGTCTTGTCAGAGGATTTTCTTTTCTTGGAATGAATATACATTTTTTTTCAGGGTGGGCAGTATGGAGTCAGAACCACATTTTGTAGTTGTTTTGTGGAACTGGGAAATATGGGGGGGGGGATCTTTAGAGCCACGCTGTATGTATAGTATACATGATTAGCAAAGTTTGTCAGAGAGTGATGCATTTTTAACACTGTGCACTTGTTACTCATTTAATAAAATCTAGCACGCGATGCGCTTTACCTGGATGTAGTCGTAACGGCTATTGAAATCGTTATATACTTCTAATTGTCTTATAAATTATTTATGCAAAAACATATAAACATTTTTTTTAATTGAAAGGCTATTTATCTGATTTTATTGGCATCATTACATTGCAGAAGCAAATGTCTGCCATTTGTGTAATGTATTACTGCAGGCATACTAATATGTTTCTTGCGTGGGTGTGTGCACCCTGTTTACAGAGTCGGCGACTAACTGTGGTTGGTTGAATTTTGTTTCTACTCTCTTATCTCTGTCCAGTTCTTCCCTCCTGCACTTTACGATCCAGATTTCTCACAGTCTGCACTTTTAGAAAACAATTATTTTACCGAATTTCTTAAAGTTACTGCTTGTATAAATGCACAACTTTATTATCAAGATAAGAGTCGGGAAACGTGGTGAAGCGTCGCGTCGATCTTTCACAGTCAATGCAAAACAAACAAATTATCCTCCAAACATTAACCAGTCTTGAACTTTTCTTTAAACCGACGAAAAACGCAAGTAAAAACAAAGGGAATAAATACATGAAGGATAAATAAATAGTGTTTTTTTTTTGTATGAAAGAAGTCTAAAGCTTTACTTTGAGTGCGAAGATTAAGGAGGAATGCAGTATGTCATAACATTATGATACACAAAGAAATATTTCCTAACAGTTGAAATACATAGCACGCCCTGCTGCACAGGCTCTAACACAAGATTTTGTCTCATTTTACTCTGTCAAATTAATGTTCACATGTTTTACATGCGTTTTACCTATATACTGTTCCGCGACTAGGAAATGACGTTAGTCTGTATTTTATTTGTTTCTGTTTTCTCCAGTTTTTTTCAAAACGCCTTAAAGTCTAAGTTTGGTTAACAAGGACTTGAATATTTGTTTCCTCCAGTGTTTTTGGGATCGCGTTTTTGAATTCCATGCCATGAACTGGCGGCCAATACTGCTTGTTGGTGCCCTGGTCAAGATGGTCGTCCAAAAATCGTATTTCTTTTACTATTTTAACCTAATAGTACCATGCCATTGTAGTGAGATATATGCTGTGCACATTACTGTTATATTCTTTGAAGAAATAAATTGTTTTCAGGCGGCGAGATGCAAAATATGTTACGACTTCATACACCCAACTGGTGTCCTCAGAGTATGTCCCCACAGTCTGTTTCCACAGTATGTCCCCACAGTCTGTCCTCACAGTCTGTTTCCACAGTCTGTCCTCAGAGTATGTCCCCACAGTCTGTCCTCACAGTCTGTTTCCACAGTCTGTCCTCAGAGTATGTCCCCACAGTCTGTCCTCACAGTCTGTCCATAGTCTATCCGTAGTGTTTTCAAGCATTCAAATTAATACTTTATTTTTTTCGAAATTTGTCATCAAAGTAAAACAACAAAACAAAACAACAACAATGATCAATGAAAGATCTGCGTTTAAACTAATAAAATTACAAATGTCTTTTTTTTTTCTACACTATTAACCTTCTCCAGTTTTCTTGTATGTAGATTATATTGGCCTACTCCTTTTCTATTAAATACTTAGATAAGGATCAACGATTTTTGTCAACATTGTATGCCAACGCTATATTGACTTTTTTTTATATTGATTAATAGTTATTCAAACATTATTGTTATCTATATAGAATAAAGTATAATAATTTATATGTCATGCTTTACATTTTTTGTCTAGTAACTACAATAAATACGTACTTTGTGAGTGCTGGAATTGGAGATCTACGTCTATTCGTGGTATTAGGATAAGTCTTAACCACCTTATCAATATATCTTGGTAGATGGACAACTTGTAGCAACATCAATTGGTGCAGCTTTCAATTTTTCTATTCAAATATTTTAGCACAAAAGGAACCCGTGTCACTTTTATTGATGAATGAAGACGCCCAACTATTTAGTTTATTTGTTTTCGTATAGATGAGGTCATGCCAATAAGGCATCTATTTGACTTTTGATTTGACCTCTCTGGCACACTTTATTTGGTCTCCTGTTTCTAAGGTAAATGTAACATCTGGCCAACTTTATTTGGCAACTGGGTACTAAATGTGACCTCTTGCATATTTCATGTTTGCGTCCTGAAACCAGATTCGACTTCTCTACCATACTATCTTTATACTTTAATTTATAGATTTGACCTCTGACATACTTTCTTCATACTTTCACTAATTGATTTGACCTCTGACATTTCTTTATACTTTACTTATTGATTTGACCTCTGACATACTTTCTTTATGCTTTCACTTATAGATTTGATCTCTGACATACTTTCTTTATGCTTTCACTTATAGATTTGACCTCTGACATACTTTCTTTATGCTTTCACTTATAGATTTGACCTCTGACACATAGGTTTAATACATTGATTTCTTCTCTTCTTTGGCATTGACTTAATAATTAATTTGATTCTAAAAGTGTTTATGATTTAACCTCTGGCTTCTTGACCTTTTGAATGCGTGATTTGACCCTTCACTTTATTATTTTAGCCTCCTCATTACTTTATTTGACCTCTGGCTTACTTTGATTTAATCCATCCAATCCTGGATTTGACCCCTGGATCACAAGTTGTGACTCTTGGATTACTTGATTTGACCTACGGTTTGCATAATTCGACCTTTGCCTTAGAAGATCTGATCCAAGACTTGAATATTTATGTGCGTGGATTAAAATCTTACTGCTTTGCCTTTGTATCATGTGTATGAGGAAATGTATACAATCTTTTGTACTTACATACCATTTGATCGCCCCTTTATTGACCCAGCCTGACGATCCCTTAGTGTTTTGCCGTTTAATCTCTAGCCACTGTCTCTGTAGGTTTTTATCAAGGCACAATATCGCATTGTGTGAGTTTACGTGACCTTATCAGAGCGCCTCCAACACCGCTGGGACTTAATCTTAGAATTTTGGTTTCAGTGTGTGCCTGCGTGTCGCTGGCGTTCATTGGTGTGCAAGTGTGATCGAGTCTCTAGTCTCACTCTCTAAGTCATATTTGATAACCCCCCGCTCCCCTCTCTCATTCCCACAGCAACAATTTGATCTAGAAGGAGATGATAGCAGATTTCAAGTTGTTTGTTTATAGATATATATTTTTTGTGTTAGTTCCGAAGTAGCGACAGGACATTTCGAGATGATGCCTGGAAATGGAGACACACAAACTAGTGTTTTAATTTGGTATTAAGTTCCAAAACTAAGATTAGGGAAGGGAAAATATGTCTGATGTAAATAAAATAAAGAATGCCTTTTCTCTTTCCTTCTCTCTTTCCTTTTACTCACCCCCTCCCCACTCTCTCTTTCTCAATATAGAAATTATTTTGTGTTATAAGTGGAGGAGTTAAGCAAATGTAATTCTGCAGTGCTAACAAATGCACCAGGAATATCAAAGGGGCACCTTTTCAAACACTTATATTAGCCACACTTTCTTTATCTTAAACAACAAAAAGCTCGCTATTTATAGTTTTTTTTCCCGCCATGTCTGAAAATCTCCAATTGTGATTCAAAGAAATACTATTAATTTATTACTTTTTTTGTTATAACAAGCGGAAAGTAATGAAATTATTTCGATAGATGATTTCATTCCTTCTTTGATGTCTTCCAGCCCGCATTGGACGCACTGTACTGACCAAATCGGATGTGGATAGTTTATTGAAGAACACTCCGGCCTTGTCTAAGGGGAGCGGCAAACTGTTTCGTAAGCTGCATGATAAAGGTGAGTTTTACTCATTTGTTTTAAATTTGATACAATGGTGCTAAGGGCATACAAAATATATTATTCAATGACTTCAATAATGTATAGTTTGTGAATACCTCGGTGTATGCAAAAAAAGGCGAGCTGCTTATAGATTATGACAATCTCCAATATTAGAAGATTTGATTAAATTGTTTAAAACTTCTACAGTGTCTATTTCTATTTATATCTACGCGTTTTTAATTGCCCATCTCCTCCAAACTACTAAAACCAACAACAAACAAACAAACAACTAGATAGTTAAATACTTTACTTTTGAGTCTTCTGTCCTGAAGACTTTCTAAATTTAGTGATTTTACTATAGGTGTTACTCTAGTCAAATGTGAATATTCGTTTGTTATGAATCTCACTGCTCTATTTTGTGTTTGTTCCAGTTTCTTAATGTGTTCTTGAGTTGCGGGGTCCCAAACGGTGGATGCATATTCTATTATTGGCCTAACCAAGGTTAAATAACATTTTTTTTTGTTCTTATTTGATTTATAGAAATTTCTTTTAATAAACCCTAATGCTTTGTTTGATTTTTTTTGTAGTTTCATCAATATGTGGATTCCATGACAGTTTTTCATTTATTATAACACCTAGGTATTTTGCGTTTTTAGTCTGTGTTACTGGTTTGTCATGAATAAGATAAGTGGAATTAATTTGTTTTAGTTTTTTTGTTACTCTTAACAACTGACATTTTTCTGGGTGGAAAGACATGCTCCAATTTGATTCCCATTTCTGTAATTCATCTAATTCTCTTAGTAAAATATCTGTGTCTTGTGTTGTTTTTATTGTTCTATATATTATGCAATCGTCTGCAAATAATCTGACTTTTGTTCCTGAACTAATGCAATTTGGTAAATCATTTATGTAAATTAAAAATAGTAGTGGACCCAAGACTGTTCCTTGAGGTACGCCTGAGTTTACTGTTATTGATGTTGATTTAGAGCCATTTATTTCATTGTACAAGTCTCACCTTTTTTAAATATATATATATAGTTCAGTTCTAGTTGTTTTTGTTTTGCTTAATTCGACAATGGTTTTCTCTCCTATGCAGAACAGTGTAGTGATTTTATTTTTCAAGACCGATAGATTCTTGGGGAAGAAGATGTAGAGTTCTCAAATTTACACATTTACCAGACTGGCTTGGTCAGCACATTCGACGTCCACCCTATCCCCCTTTTTTATGTTACTTCATTTGGCGGACATGGAGACTGTCTAAAATTCAGGAGTCAAACATTAAAATCCAAGCCTCCCGATGGATTCAGGCTCATATCCCTGTCAGGCGTTTTACTACTCTGCCTCTAAGCCCCATTTCTAATCTTTCTGAGCTATTCTAATGCCATGTAACGTTTTATTTTCAACTCCGTGTTTCATCTACCTGTGTGTGTATTTATAAGAATACAAAACAAAATCGATTTTTAATTCACCTCCCCTTCTTAGCTGCTTTTTTTTTTCTCTCCCCGAGGTCCTGCCATTACAACACTAAAAATGTCACCGTGTTGGTACTATGACACTATTTATCTACTTATTGGCTTCTTCCTCCACATACAACGCTAAATGATTTTGTATAGGAGGGTGAGGACGGGGTACCTATAAGTTATTTAAGGAGATCGTTCTTTACACCAACCCCGTTTTTTTCCCACCCTATAATCCTACCCCACTCCCTTTTTTATATATTCTACTATTTCAAATTCTGTCATTGTAATTGAAGTCACGCGAAGCCGTTAACTGCTTGAACATTTTGATCACTTTATCTGTCTGTGGAAGAACACTTGGAGCTGTGGAAGTGCTGTTGGGAGGTTTTCATACGCGTATGTGTGTGTTTTGACAATTTACAATGTGAGGTTCCATGTTGAAACTCTGTTGGACCTCGCTTCCCAGTCTCAGTGTTGGCGCCCTCATGCCATCGTTGTGAGAGAAGATCAGTCGAAGCTAAATATTCCATTGTTATAAAGGAAAAACTGAACTGAAACTTTCTTATGAATAATCGTAGGTCAAAACGGGTTCATTTTGAAAAAGAAACGTGTCAAATATTTCTACTAAGATAGCATTATTTCCAGTTTTATTTTGTTCCTTCATCTTTGCTTAGTGCACTTGACAGATTGAATCTATAAAGTAGAGAAGAAATACAAATCTAAGGTTTGGAGAAAAAAAAACAAGCAACTACAGGCCAGAACTTTGTCATTGTTCCAGACTAGATGATGCAGAGAAAGCGCGTTGCCTGAAATTCAGTCCTGAAAGAACCAGTTAAAACAGTGTTTCTCAAACTTTACCGATTGCGATGTTCAAAATCAGAAAAATTTCGTTCGCGCCCCCATTAGCTGCTGGGATCTGGAGGATCGCTGTAGGCTCCCTCAGTGGGACCTGGAGGGTTTTTGAGAATATAATAAAAAAGAACAGAAACTTATATACATATAATTGTAACAATTTTTCATTAATGTTAACACTATTTTTAGAATCCAAATTTATGTAATGAAATTTCACTAAAGCTATTCCGTAAAATGTAAAATGCTTTTCATGTTTCGGGTGTTCCTTCAAAATTGAAGATAATCTACTATTCTACTTGCTAGTCTAAACCTTCCGCAGGACGACAGGGATGGCAGCGGGACCATCGAGACGACCGAATGACAGTCCAGGGCACGTACCGTTCGACCAGGCAACCACACTTTTCTTTTTCTTTTCTGAAATAGGGTTTCGTAAGTAATTTTTAAATGCTTTTTGAATGCTAGAAAAGTATTTTCTGCGGATAGAATTGGAAATATATCAGGTTTTCCCTCCATCCAGCAAAGGGATCTGGGGGGAGCGCTGTAAGCTTCTCCAGCGGGATCCGGGCGGAGCCCCGGCGCCAAGCATATTCCAGCGTTCTGAGACTCAGAAATTCTTTTTCTTGGCGTCTATAACGTCTTTTCTCATAGTAATTAAAGAGAATGTAACAAAACACAAAAAAAAGACTACTATTGAAGTGTTTTCTTGCAATAAGAGCGCACTATTCATGCTAGGAAAAGTCGAAGGTCAAAGTAAGCGTAACAAATAACGAAGAAGCACTGACCAATAAAAGTATGTGAATGGCTTTCGAGCTAGGCCTACATAGCTCAGGTACGTCTGTAATACGCGTGATCGTCCTAAGACCATCTTCATCTTAAGTAACACGTCTTGTCTCGGACTCTTTTTTTTTCACACAAAATATGAAAAGTCGTCAACAAAAATGAGGTATAATAGTTAGGCCATTCTGACACAAGAAAGTCGAGAAAAATCATAATAGCGTAGACGTTTTGTAACGCCTTCTTCAAATAGCTTTTAGTTGATATCGTTGCAGACCAGAAAATGGTAGACATTTTATTAAAAGATTAATGGCGTATCTTACACTATTTTCAAGTATGAAACGGGTAATAATGTCAGTTGGCTAATGTTTAAACGTGGATTGATAACTACAATGACAATACATTTTTTTTGCCGCCCCCACCCTTGACAAGACGTCGGAGGCGCTCCCCACAGTTTTAAAAAAAGAGTTAAATGGTGATAATAAAAGAAAAAGATGATTTCTTTGGACTGGATGTGGTGTTAAGGGAATATAAGCTATTTAAGGAGATCGATTTATATGTTCTGTCAACACCTCCCCCCCCACCTCCCAAATAAACCTGTTCCCTACTAGTCTACTATGAAATGTTGTTATTGTACAGTCCAAGTATTTGTGGTTAATGTGTATGTGTCCGTGTATGTGTGAGTCTGTGTATGCGTGTGTGTATCGACTATAAAGAGTAGAAAGGCGTGAAAGCCCCTGTATCTTAAGCTCGTAGGACCGCGGTCATTCCACCTTTCCTGGGCGCGTGGGCTCGCGTGTGTCAAGTTCTGATGCACGCTTCTTTGTCCACTACATTTTCCTCGGACTGGACAGTCGGACATTAAAGTTTTGGGTCACTGGACTCGTGGGGGACAAAAGCAGGAGATGAAAGAAAGCGAAGAAAGGTTCTTAGGTCTCCACACCACCCGCCATGGGTAAACACACACACACACACATGCAAGGACCCCTCCCCCCACCCACATGGCCCCCCTCCCCATTTTATTGGCACACAATAATAACCCAGGCAGAGATGCCCTGTTCTTTATGCACCGAAGAGCCCAATAAATATCATATGTCAGGACATTTTACGTACAGAAGTAGCCAGGTAGTGACCCCGAGAAAGACAACGCATACCTTAGCTATTTTTTTAGATCTTACAACTATCTGGTCAATTGTTGTTGTTTTTTTTACTTTTCTGTTACTACCTCACTTTGGACACTGCAATTTAAACAAAAAAATATTCACTTTCAAAGTCGTTCATTGGCCAGCTTTCTATTAATACAACTTTTAACGTAATCATGTATGTTGATGTAGTATGTGTGTATAATCATGTATGCTGATGTAGTATGTGTGTATAATCATGTATGCTGATGTAGTATGTGTGTATAATCATGTATGCTGATGTAGTATGTGTGTTTGTGACTGTGTCATAATTTTTTTCTTCCTTTTATTTGTGTGCATTCTTCTATTCGTGTAAAGGTCTATTTAATTACTATTATTTTTAATTTCGGGATCTGTGGCGCCTCTGAGTCCACCCAACTCTAAGGGGTACTCGACATAAATTGGGAAAAGTAAAGGCGGTTAGTCGTTGTGCTGGCCACATAACACCCTTGTTAACCGTGGGCCACATAAACAGAATGACTTTTACACTATCTGCTCTATATATCGCAAGTTCTGAAAGGGTACTTATGGTACTGGCTATTTAAATGATCTATTTCAATGGTCTCTGATCGTTATTCGACAGGTCTAATAAATGAAATCGGTTTAATGCTAACAGCAAGTCAAACGTGATCAGTTCGATGTTTGAATTCACCTTTATTTAAAACATTGGTAAACAATGTCTTCTAATAATTTTAAGAACAAGTTTTCTTAAACCTTTGTGCCCATTTCAAAAACAAATAGTAACATATTGGAAGGAGTTTACTTTACCTTCCAAGACTAGAGAGCTAAGCCTGAGCATTTTGAACCAAGATGTGGTAGATCATTGCTAGCCATTTAGAGAAAAAAAAAAATTCTCGTGTCACACAGTGATTTCATTTCTGGGAGCGTGACTACATTTACGACATTGTGTCAGGATTTATCTGAATAGGAAAAAAAAAAAAGACGGCTGGTGGTCGTAGGGCTTCGTAGGACGGATTTCTTTAAAAAACAACATCCACGACGAAATTCCAAGTTGAGACTCTGGTGTGCCTTTAGGGAAAAGAAACTCGTTCAAGTTTAAACTTTTTCTTTTATTTTGATGAACCACATTTTTTTTTTGACAAACTTCTATTCAGATTTCACTGTCTTTTTTTCCTCCCCTTCAAAAGTACTCGAGGGTTATAATTAGCTACAAGTATTCCCAGCGTATTTAGAATGTATTATACAGTCCGCCACAGAGAAATGTCGGGTAAAAATGAAAACGGTTGTGCTCCGCGAAGCACGACTGCAGTTTTTTTTTCCAAGTCTACGTACGGTCGTGCACATGTAACATCTTTTGTTGGAGTCAAGTTTTTGTTTGCGAACGATGGCACGCACGAACTCGAACAGACCAAGAAGATTAGCAGCGAAATCTCTTGTTTTGACGCGATTTTTAACATTTCCTGCTTCTGTCTCTGTGATCTGTTTTTGCATTGCGTTTTCTGCTGTGAAAGTGATGTGATAACTTGGTTATGTCCCAGCGACTTGTTGCAACTGGCCCAGCGGCATGTCTTGAGCTCATTGAGATCTCTTCAGTACGGATGTGATGCTGATCTATTCACTGGTGGTCAACAAGGGAATGACCTAGCTGCGTATGTTAACAAATGCTTCAGTTCAAGGTTACCATTTACGTTTTTTTTTTCTCTCTGTTCAATTATCTTCCTTCGCTTATCCGCCTTCTTCTTCTTGGCGTCTGCTAAAATTATAGAAACTAAATTATTGTTTGGAATAAAATAGCGAATCATTTGAATTTTGATGAGACATTTTCAGCGTAGTCCCCATTCTCACTTCGTCTTGTTCTGTCGCCGAAAGTGTCTTACTTCGATATCTCAGCCCTTAACCGATAGGAACCAATTCCTAGCCGTACATACCTTCATATTAACACTTAGAAGCATGCACTATTTCTTACTGAAGAGTACGCCCGATGACTCTAACAGGACACACCTTTCAGTAGCTCTTTGATCAGTGCAGTGGATCAAGTGTGGCATTTATTGGTTGCCCAATAGAGCAAGAACACGAATCAATATTTTTCCGTTTAGGTACGCTGCGGCACAGTTGTTGTTTTTTTTTTAAAATTAGATCCGTTAAATTTTAATTTCGACCATGCACTTTATAAGAAGATTTGGTATACCATAGTTTTTGTAAACCCTAGCAGCAGCTTCGTAGACGCTCCAAAACGGACAACATTGCCACTCGCAGGCGTTTTATTCCTGGCATAAACTTGGAGCGCAGGCTAAAGTCGAGAGCCAAAAAAAAAAATGGCCACAATTATAAACACAGGCATTGAACGTGGGCCGGCTGGTGTTTAGGAGAAAAGATGGTAGTGTTTAAAAGTTCTTTTTTTATAACTTAATAATTCCTTCGCTTGGTGTGTCATTAGACATCGCCCCTCTCTCCCCCCCTCTATCTCTGTGTTATCAGAGATAATCTGTTGATGTTTCACGTTGGGGTAGCTCCCGTGCAGCCATCACTTCGGATAATATCCTCAGTGACCTTGTGTTCTTCGAGTGGGGACGTTGGAATGTTCACAATTAAAACATCATAAATAATGGAGGCGGTGGGGGAGGGAAGATCACGTGGTCTTCTGCTGGGGGGTTGCCTGAGACAACACATTCTAGTAGTTTTACCAGGAGAACTTGGAACTAGCCGTAGGTCATGTAAGAGAATGTAATTGGTTTATCCCGTTCTTCATCTCTTGATACTTGACCTGATAGCCTTGTATCTTGGCGCTTCCCACCACCTATTTGTTTTCTATTACATTAGTTAGTGTTTGTTATGTTTTCTGTCAGGCAGATATAATCTTAATCTTTATCGGAACACTTTCATTGTATTCGTTTTTCTTGTTGTTCTACTGTACAGTTTTCCTCGAACAGCGAACCTTTAAAATCTCTCGGCTGGAGCTCATTTTTATGTTTCTGTTTCTTTATTTTTGTTTCGGTTATGTGTAACTTTGAACTCTTCAAACAGTCATTGTTATTCAGATTTGAGTACTGTACATTGCGGATATCAAATCGAAAAGCTTGGCGCAAATGTTACCGTGACATATTTGCGAGAAGAATCCAACCGTGAAGTCATATCCAGGTAATATTACCCAAAACTAGCTACACATATCTCAGTGCGCAATACGAAGCTTGCTCCGACCTGTTTTCCTGTAGCTGGAAGCTCTAAAGATGCCATGACGGGCTTTGCGATTTTTATTTTTATTTCATTGGCGGAGACCATTCAAATCTAAATGGCTGAACAAATGTATCCTATTCCAGCAAAATATTGAAAATAGTTACAAATATTGCATGCTATGATCTCAAAGCTCAACTTGACGAAGAACTAGCTTCAGCTGCTCATGAATGATTGGTTCTTAGAGTCTGGGAACAAATCTGCACGTGCCTGGGGGTTTGGAATGTGTGATATAGAAGAACTAGGAGAAAAGTAAAGAATGAAACCAAATAATAACCAATAATTAAAACTTGTAAGTTTTCGTGATAAGATAATTCAAATATGTACACAAAGAAATACATACACTGCCTTTATATGCAATCATAAATAGATGACATGAATACAATTTCTGATAGTAGATGAGTTTTTATCCTATTTCAAAAATAGTAAATACCTATGCACATAAAATGTGTATTGTTAAAAAAAATTTTTTTTTTAAATCTGCATAAATTTTAAACAAAATGAAAACTATATTTAAATTGAATTTTACTTTCATTTTTGAGAAATGACAATGCAAAACACGTACTATGTGCTTTATTCCCTGAAGAAATATAGTTCAAATCTGAACGAGTGGAAAGACCTTTCAGAAACAATAGTTGCTTCTCCCTACGGGTTTAGAAAAAAAAAGTTGGGGGAGGGGGGTAGGCTTAAAAAAACCGTTTTGGCTTAAAAGTGTGTACAGTTTCTGACACCAAAGATGGCACTAAATATAGTCTGCTATTGTTAGTCGTTCAGTTCTAACTACTCTGGTCCGGTAGCTGTGCAGTGATGTTTACATATTTCTTGACGTGAAATGGTTGGGAAAAGGAGGGGGGGGGAGGAAGAACATCTTACGTTGTGTCAAGGACAGTTCATGCTTGAGTGATGCGGTTACGGTGGCCTTGTTGGGACTTGTCGTCGGCCCAATAGTTAGCGAGGCTTTCGACATCATCCCATTCTTACAGCGTGTGTGACCCGGTTTTGTAGATTTACAACTCCAGTCTAGTGGTAGGTAATTCGGGAAATTCCCACTGGCTCCCCCCCCCCCCCCCTTTGCATCCTTTTTCTGCATAGTGTTACTGTAGTCGCCAAGGGGCGTTGCCGTTGTCACAGAAAGTTTGCTTTACATTCCACGTGTTATTGTTTAGAACTGTAGATTGTTGTGTTCGTACTTGCGGTAGCTTGTTGAAGTATTATATCTTAATTCACTCCTTAATAAACAATATGTTCATTTTTTTTTTTACAAATTCGTAAATTCGACCCATTGCTGCATTGATAGGTTTACGCAGTGCTTTTTTTTTTTTTTTTTTTTTTTGTAAAAAGGTGCCGGTACTCAGTGATGGATCGCCTAACTTTAAACTAATAATAAATTAATAAAATACAAGAAAAGTAATAATTTTTTCTCCACATTGAAAAAGGCGCCGGTAAGCCGTACCGGTGCGTACCATCACAAAAAAAAAGCACTGGGTATACGAGTAAAATACCTCTTTCAGGCCTTGCGATTTATATTACAGATGATATATAGGTCATCTTTTTCTATGGCTTAAGGTTAACGAGGGTGCCATGTGGCCAGCGCAACGACCAACCACCTTTACTTTTCAAATAAATGTCTGTCACCTATTATTGAGGGGACACAGTGCCGCCCTAAAAAAATATAACATTCAAAATGCCAGTCTCCATTGGGATTCGAATCTGGAAGCAAATCACTACCGCTTAGCCACCACGACCTTTGTTTATATGTATAGGTGACTCGGGTGACACATTAACTTGGAAATGAAAGCTTGGGTTTTTTGTTTCTGTTTTGTCTGTTTCTTATCCCTGTTTATACGTTTAAATATGTTCTGTTTAATGGCTGCGCTTTTAGTTTGGGCGGCTCTATTCTGATCATGGAAACGTCAATTCGTTCTGGACTTAGGCTATCGTCCCCATCCTCCTGCCAGAGATTCTAACCAATGTTTTTGGTGATATTAAGAAAGCAGCGTTAATTTTTTTTTTCTCCTCTCCTTAACTACGTTTGGCCTAAACTGTCTAAGTAATGAGCCTATTCGATTATACACGTAATCCGGCTTTTGCCGTCCTCTTTCTGTCGTAGAACGAATAGGGTTCATTTTGTAGAGCACTTTTTCACTTGTAGAGCCTTACTAAGGAGAGACAGTCCCGTCCACGTGTAACGCGGGGTGGCATTGGCTCAGGTGGTACCAAATTCACTGTCCTGCTGTAGGATCAGAATATTGATATAGCTATAAATTCTTTAGCAAATAATCATTCCCTAATAACTTGCTTGGTGTTTTCATGTAAGAACAATGTTTCTCTCTTGTTTCAGGTATCATCTCGTACACAGAGTATTTGTTCCTGTTGTGCGTCCTAACAAGTAAGTCCATGCATTACTTTATACCTGGCCCTAGGTCTTAATGCTATTCCAACTCTTTCATCACTTGTGCCCGGTCAAAAACTTTCTCTACAAATCTCTAAAGTATAGCTACAAATAAGTGGTTCTTTTGACATTTTAAAAAAAAATCCTTTAACCTTGGAAAACTTTTCTTTTGGTTTCTTTTGTACCCAAATCTCTTTTATTACCATGTAAAAAAAAAAGAGATCATAAATTAAAAAAACAAAAAAGAAGATTTTAAATAGAAATATTTGAAACTGTCTACGTACTTACATTCTAAACAAAATTCAAATTTGTATCGCACAGCAGAAAATAGTTCTATGTCTCAGGAGACATCTCTACCCTACACTGCTAACTCAAACGAAACGACTGACCTAAGTTCTAGATATTTTATCAGTTTTTCAACACTGTCAGAGAGACAGGCGAAAATTTAGCAAGGTCGGCGCGAAGTTACCTTTACCTTTACCTATCCCTTAGTCTGTTGGACCGTTGGGGCACCAGGCAAGATTTGTCGACCGTCTTTCTCCATTCCTCCCTTTTTTTTTGCCTTGTTTAGAACCTCTCTCAATGGCAGGCCCGTCCATTCTTTAATGTTGTCCTCCCATCGCTTTTTCTGTCTGCCTCTTCTTCTTTCCTGGCACTGTTCCCTGAAGGAAGGTCTTTGCGAGCCCCGTAGATCTTGTAATGTGGCCAAATGTTTTAAGTTTTCGTCTTTTTACAATAGTTAGCAGGTCGTCATGGGCTCCGATCGCTGCAGTAACCCTGTCTCTGATTTCTTGGTTTGTGATGCGGTCATTGAATATGATGCCTAGGATCCTTCTGTAGCATCTCAATTCCGTTGCTAGGATCCTCCTCTCAAGCTCTGCATTCAACGTCCACGACTCGCAAGCATATAAAAATGTGGCCATGACCAGAGAGCGCATCAGTCTGATTTTGGTGCCGAGGGCTAAGCCCTTATCTTTCCATATTAGTTTTCAAAGGGCTGCTGTGGACTGTGCTATTCGGGCCAATAGTTCGGGTTTTGTTCCCTCATCTGAGACAATAGCTCCGAGGTATTTGAAGCTGTTAACACTAGTTAGCTTTTCACCTCCAATACTGATGCCTCTTTTAAAGCCCTGATGGCTATTGGTCATAATTTGAGTTTTTTTCAAAGGCGAAAACTTAGCAAGGTCGCCGCGAATAGTGAACAGTTATTAAATAGATAGCTTTAAAGAACCACTGACAGCTAAACCTAAGCATCTTATATATTGTATGCGTATTGATATAATAATATATGTATATGGTATATGTATTGTATCATCTCATCTCCTCTCTGCCTGCTAAATTTGTCTGGTGATGTATGTGTTTTATGTACCTTCAAAACCTCGCATTGTGTTTTCTGTTACTCTCTTTCAGTGATATATTTTAGCCCTGTTGAATTATTTGATCACTATTTAGTTATGATTTTTTTCTTTTGTTACCTCCTCTTAGTGAGTTCTCAAACTGGTCCAGTAGATAAACACCCAAAGAATGGTGGGTATAGGTTTGAACCTTGTCATAAAATATTTTTTTTTTCCTCACGCTTTTTTCTTTTAACTGTTTGAACTTCATTGCTACATTTTGAGCTAATTGTACTCCCCACCCTCACCCCTTCGTGCACGTTCTCCTCTGTGTAATCCAGTGACACTCTTGATAATGGAAATGAATGGCAACATTGACTTTATGCCACATTGAAATTCTGTCGGCTTTATGATCTCTTTAAACAAAACAAACAAATTGGTTTCAATTTACTTTTTAAATCTGTCTCGAACGCTTTGCCTGCTTGCATGAACGTCACTTCTTTCTATACAAGTTGTATTTCACCTAACAACTTTTGTACAAGCGCTAATATTAGTGAAATGAGTTGTACAAATAAATACGAAGGTTTCAGTAGGGCAACATTTATGTTTGAACATATTCTAAGACAAAAAAATATTTTTTTTTCACCACCAGTAAAACAAGGTTTTCCCAAAGTGATACCACAGCATGATGAACTAAATTACTTTCTACATGCACAACCATCTTTGTGTAATCGCATGCACGTCGGCATGGCATGATAGAATTACGTTGATTTTATTTGTGTCGTTGAACGGAATTCCAATGTCTAAGTGAGATGCATTTGAATAAGGACGACCCTTGTATCAGAACTCGTGTAGGACGTAATAGAGACTGCTTTTGCAGGAAGCAGAAGCCTGGGCGAGTATCACATACTGGGCCTTGCTCTTACATACAATATTACGCTAAAAGCCTGCGTGGTAATGGATTAAGATGCCTGACAGTAACAAGACCTTGTTTCGGATAATTGTTTTCGAAAACACTACACTGTATTTTAGTCTACAGCATATTGGTACGGTGCATTAAAACGAAGAGGCCCCACACATCTGTATGATGGGTTGATGATGACAACACAATCTCCTAATCATGGGGCGCGGGGCTTTGGATGGTCGCCAGTGTTTGCCGGCTCTGGACATAACGTGTTTTAAGCTCATTATTAAATACTCTGTCGTTGGTTTGTAGCTAGTACAGCTAAATCGTTGTGGACTTGTTAAAATCTGAATGACTTACTCTAATAAGACGTAAAACATCTTTTAAAAAAACAACTGAATGTAACTTTTATGAACAAATATACACGTCTTTCAACTTCACAACTTAAATAATGATCATTTAAACAAGATATTTCTCTCTCTCTCTCTCTCTTTCTTTCTCTCTCTCTCTCTCTCTTTCTCTCTCTCTCTCCAAAATGCACTTCTGTCACTCGTATTCTCCTCTTCAACTTTCTCCTACACATGTATAACCCTCAAATACGACAGACCTTTAAGTTACATCAGAATTCAGCATACACAACCTAACTATCCGCTTTCCTTTACTCATGGTTACATCAGAAACATGTAACACATACATTCAAACATTAATCTATTCAGAATGTGAGTTTATAATGATACGTGGAATGTATGCTATTCTATTCTCGACCAACTGTGCTTTTCACCTATTGTGCTCATTGAAGGCGTAGACGAAGAGGGGGGGGGGGCTCAAAAGTTGCTACAAGATTTACTGTTTCATTTAATGGGGATTCGAACATTATCAGTAGCTCAATGCTGAACGTGCCCTAATTGCCATTTATAAAGAATATAAACCAGCATTAAATTTGTCTAGATCTATGTTTTGTCAACACACGATGTGACAGCAACATATTAAGTCGAGCCAAGGTTTAGAAATTGCAACTACTGCATGCTATCTGCTTGGGTACAAATTACTTACTTTCCACAATAAGACTCGGATAGTGAATCGAATCTTAGATTTGACCAACAAATGAATGTTTACTGTTAAAAATGTCAACAATTGAAAGGGTTCAATAAATCTTTTTTTTTTTAATTCAGTCAGTGAATTGCATACACTTGTTTCCACAGGCAACACAATAGTTCTGGCAAGTTGGATTGAGTGACTTCCATGTTTGTGGGATAACTTCACTTGTGCTCGAGTGGCGCAATGGCAACATTTATCTTTCATTCACTTGCCTTTGTTAAGGCAGTCCGCAATAATTAACTCCATTTCGGAACATGGCGATTGATTTTACTGGGGCTTTTGTGTTGGCGTATTATGCTACGTAATTCCTTTTTTTTTTTTTTTTTTGTTCCTCCCCCCGGTGAACAGTAAAAGTGAAGGATCCCTCCCAATTGCAACTTGACGTTGTGTGTGGGGAACACGCGAGTGTGTATTGTTACACGGGTATAAAAATAACTATTGAAATTAGGTATTGGCTTTAGGTACTTATGTAGAGGCTGATAGCCGAAGAACAGCAGTGATTTGTTTCAAAACTTGGAGACTGTGTTCACCAGGTAACCGGGTGATGGCATTTTGTGTGTGTGTTGAGTTGATGAAAGAGGACGGTGGGTCTAGTCTGAGTGGTTGGTGGTGTAGTGTTTGCCTAGACACGCAATCTCCGTCTATTATCCATACAGTAGCAGCCTTGGTTCGAGACATGAAAGCACTTAGGACTCGAAACGACGAATCTTTTTTTTCTTCATTTAATAACTAACGTGTTTAAAAAAACAAACACCTTAAAACTTGTTTTTAAACACTTCACCGCGTGAACAATGGGCTGATATGGTCGAAAGTGTTAGTTGTGAATTCGTTTTAAAAAAAAAAGCAAAAAAAAACAAACAACAGCCCCCCCCCCCCCCCCCCCCCCCCCGCCAAATAAAACCCACTGTTTTCATGTTGCGCTTACTGTTTAGCACTCAAATCTATCTGCTCTTTTTAGTCAAAAGAAATCTATTTCTGGACAGTGTCGATGTTTCTTAATCCATGCTTTTAGATCTATGTTACGCTGTGGCCACAAGTGCAAGACGCTAGTATCAAAGTATTTGTATTGATCTCTGCAAGTTTGTAGCGCATTCAATCTCTAGTTGATGTGGTGCCAAATGTTAAAGACTAAATCGTCTGTGTGTGTGTACGTGCTTGTATGTGTGTGGGCTAGAAGTGGAACGTGAAAGATATTACGTCAAGATAATGTAATGTAAATTAGTTGTGAAATTATTTCTTTGTTGTTTTTTTTTTAATTCTTTATTTCGTGCTCTATGCCTTGTGTCCTGGGTCACTTAGTTGGCTAGTTTGAACATATTGTGCAGCCCCCTACGGTGTTAAGTCCAGGTTACTTAACGGGGTAGCTCTAGTATTATGATTGTTTCTGGGCAGACAGCTGTGTGACACAATGACCAATCATGGATTTGACCCTTTAACAAATCGAATGGCGACTCAGTAGCCTCACCTGAAACCCGTATCAGCAGATTTAAGTTGCCCAGTGTTTTGATTTTTTGTTCTCTTTTCCACATGTGTAAAGTGAATGGAAATCATCTAGGGTTACGACCAATGATCATTTCTGTAAAGTTTGAGGCTTCACAAAGAAAAAAGAAAATATATCATTACAACAGACAACGTAAACAAAAAACTCGTAGGACATCAAATGGTGTATCACGTAGGACATCAAATGGTGTATCACGTAGGACATCAAATGGTGTATCACGTAGGACATTGATGTATCACGTAGGACATTGATGTATCACGTAGGACATCAAATGATGTATCACGTAGGACATTGATGTATCACGTAGGACATCAAATGGTGTATCACGTAGGACATCAAATGGTGTATCATGTAGGACATCAAATGGTGTATCACGTAAGACATCAAATAATGTATCACGTAAGACATCAAATGATGTATCACGAAGGACATCAAATGGTGTATCACGTAGGACATCGAATGATGTATCATGAAGGACATCGAATGATGTTTCACGTAGGAAAAGAAAAGTTTGGACGACATATCATTTCCGGTTTTCCAAAAGAAACATCGAAGCTCAAGAAAACATTAAGAAACTGGGACACAAAATAGAGTAGTGAGATTCATAATTAACGAAAATTTACATTTGACTAGAGTAACACCATTAGTAAAATCACTAAATTTAGAAAGTCTTCAGGACAGAAGACTCAAAAGTAAAGTAGTAATTATACATAAAACACTGAACCATAATCTTCAAATACAAAAACAAAATTTAATAAAATACTCAGAAAGACACAAAGAGGAAGACACCCTTCTTGTTTCATATGCTAGGACAAATTTGTACAAATTCTCCTTCTTCCCTAGTGCTATTAGAGCATGGAATGGGTTGCCTGAGCCAGCCAGGAAAACCAGTGATATGGCAGAATTTAAGTCATTGGTTAATATTCATGACTGAATGCATGACGCGTAGGACGTAATCATCTACTTTTTTTTTTTTTTTTGAAGTAACGTCTGTATTCTATAAGATAAGATAAAGTGCTTTAAAACAAATCCCTTTTTATTGGGACATGTTATTTAAAAGATCACTTTGCTAAATAGTAATGGCCACACGTCTCTCTTTGCCTGAATGTATTTACTGCATGCCTACTGGATAGAGATGGTTTTCGTTGACACCATTATTGAACTCGCTAACCCTCAGCGTTCTACCCACGGGGACTGGGGCGCTCCTCCTCCCCCCCATCCCTCCAGGTGTTTGCCCTCGTGCTGGGCTACCTCCACAAATATTGTTGCTCACTCCTGGGACGGCGCTCCCTCGGCTCGCGCAGTGCGAACCACCGCAGCCACTGACATTTCGCGACAAATGTACTCACCTCTTGAACAAACGTTTATGGCCTGTCCCAGAGGGGGAGCTAACTCGCCTTAGGAACTTTTTTTTTTTTTTATTTGTCGGAGTGGAGGGCGTTCTGTTCTCCTGTCCATTGTGTCTCGGCTTGGTTTTGTTTCCCAGATCTGGGTTCTCTTGTATTAGATATGACGTTTAGAAAAACCTTTCCTCTTGGCCAGGAAATAATTACATGAAGAGCAGTATTCTTTTTATTTATTTATTTTTTTTTTGCTAGAGTCTTGACATGTTAGTTTGAGTCTGTTTGTAGTCACTTCTCAGATAGAATACATCTTCAAATCTTATACAAACTTTACATCTCAGAAAATAAATCCACCCCTCCCTTTTTTTTTCCATCAACTTTGTTTTTTCTTCAGGTGTTATCTTCTTCTTATCTTATATAATACAGACGTTACTTCAAAAAAGAAGATAATTACGTCCTACGCGTCATGCATATTAACCAATGATCTAAATTGAGATATAATAGATACTATGACACTGTTTGAGTTTTTACAAAGCTTATATCAATTCACTCCGTCTTTCTGTCTATCTAGTAAAATCTGTAAGCATATTATATCTCCTAAACCCATTCTCGAATATAGTTGAAACTTCGTACAATTATTCATTGGCGTGGACAATACATGAAACAGTAAAAAAATATTACCAAATAGTCAATTAATTACTGGTTATTCCTTATTTTATTTGTTACCCACAAGGGAAATCAATCCTTCATTAATCATATATTTTGTTACAAGAAAGAAGAAAATAGCTTTTACATTCCTAAGTGATATAGTCGTTAGTGCAGAGTTCCTCCCCTTAGATAAGCTTTTTTTTTTTATTAAAAAAATATTTTTTTTATATATGTTTTTATTACCTATAGACGTATAATAGATTCCCAAGAATAGTAGTATGTGTATTGCATCCGAATCACTAAAACTAGTAAATGTCTGTAAAGAGTGCTGTAGTTGAAATCACCCATGTCTTTATACTAAGTTGAGCTAATAGTCTAGTGTAGTTTATGACTGTTGTTAGTCTCTCCCCACCCAATCACGTCTCCTATTAGTTACAGTCCACCACTTATTGTAATAACGTCTCGAGTGAAATAAGAAATTCAACCATTCCCGTCACTCAATAGTTCGGGCATGTGTTTTGGGGTAACCTTTTCCTGTGCCGCTCGCCTCGGTCCTCCCCATAAAGCAGATAGTATTCCTAATTGAACACAAATAAGAAGTTCCCGCACTGAATTCGCGCCGGTCGCTAACGTCAACCCGCAGCAGGGCTGCCTTGTTTCTTGCTTAACCTTGCCCAGGTAAACAAGGGTTAATTTCGGGGCTGTCTGACGGAAATGTCGACTGCTGCTGGCGCGTGTAGGCTCCCGTTTGAACTCACCCTCCTGTCGTTCTACGAGGTTTGGAATAAGTCAGCTAAAGGTGGTCTGGGAGTAGTTCCTATTAATTGTACTTTGATTACACAGCAACCATGTCCAATTACACAGCTACCGTGTCCAATCTGCCTTACAGGGGTGTGCACTTTAAGTGACTATGTTAGGTTCAATGAATCACTGGAAGAAAATTGACTCCGAGACTTTATTTTGAAATGAGAGTTTGTAAAAGACAGTTTGTAGTGAGCAAAGATTAGACGAATACATTTCAGTTCTACACTGCTCCATATTTCCACTAGTAAAGTGTTATTGTTTTTTTAACTTTAATTGTTGTCTGACAATTTCTATTCTATCGCCTGATTGCAGTTATCCTTGTCACTAGCATCCAAACCTCGTGACCTTGTTGAGTGATCACAGATCGGCAGTTTGATTTACCGGCTCGAATGACAAATGGGACTGCTAGATCTAAATTCAAGTTGCTATGTGTTGCCCTTATGTAACAAAACAACAAGGACAAAAAAAAAAGTCTTGTGTGTCTAGAATACCAACCTAAATGATCAATTCATACAAATCTGAACCAGTACCATTAATTTTTTGTTTTGACCGAGCAAAGATCTGAGCGATGAATGAAACATATTCTAAATGTCTAAATCGAGGATGTGAATTTCCCCCTTCCCAAATTTTGATGCCCCCCTGTGTGCTATCCCTCAACTGTCAAAATATGATGAGATAATTTGAAATCTACTGTCAACTAATCTCACCAAGATGTACTGGCGTTGACTAAGAGAGGGTACGGGGGGGGGGGGGGGGGGGGGGGGGGCTGAAAGACTGTTTGAACCAAACAAAACTAGAACTGTCAAAGAGTTTCTCCGCATCCTTGCAGGAGACCCGGGTGTGTTTAGCCCGAGGGCAAGTTGATTGTGTAGGCCAGGAATGTCTGCCTCTGAATAGGTTTGTTTTATTTTACGACTGCTATTGCTGGTGGGCTCAAGTTACCCGAAGAACTGAATCGCCCCCTATTCATAACGCCCTGATCTCTTGACCGCCCTCAAATACCCGTGATTTCTTAGAGGTGCATTGCAATGTTGGTTATCGCATTGACTCCAGAGAAACTCCCCACCGATGCGAGAGATTCCCCCCTCCCTCTCTTGTCTTTGCACGCGGTGTGACAATTGACAGCGACAAATGGCATTGTTAAGGTAATAAGGCTAGAACTACGTCGACTTCAATAATTAGCCAAGCAATTTATTCGCTCTGTAACTAAAACTATAATAGGTTCAATTTTTAGATCCGGAAACTAGATCTAGATATAGATCTATTTAAATGCCCTCTGAAATCCTAAGATGATTAAAATCAACGGACTTGAAATATTTAGATTGAGGATTGTTGAAATGCGACATATTTCGTAATCTCCGTGGAAACTAAAAGGAAAAAAGCTTTATATCATAGATTTTATAGTTGTTTGATGAATAGCCTCTTCTATTTAAAATCCACGAAATGGGATTGTATTATTTCTAAACTTAGAAAACTAAAGATACTTACTTTTCTGAGACAGAAGAGCGATTTCCAAGACTAATTAGGCAAATTCCCTTACAACTTGAAAATGAGCTGCGTACAAATAAGGATCTGATAGGAAATTTGGTTCTGTTTCCGGTATGATTTTGTATATATAGGTTTGTGAGTTCAATAAAGAAATAGACGCCCCGGAACGTTTTGCCATCCGTCTTGTAAGTCTGGATCTAAAGGCCTAGCATTAGAAGTTTATACATTCTGAGAAGATCTATCTATTCACTTATCCATGATTTTTGTGTCGTGGGGAGGGGGGAAATTGGGGCGACGTAAAATGTTAAAATAAAAAAAAAATGTATTATTAGTTATTATGAGTAAATATAATTGCTGTTACGGGTAGTCATCTAATTTTTAAAGGAGAAGCTGTCTTTTGAATATTTTTTTTCTGTTAGTTGTTTGTTCCATGTTTAGAATGCTCCTTCAGAGTTGAAGATAATTTCATCCTAGTCCAAACCTCCCGCAAGACGACACGGGATGGAAGGAGATAGGGTCGAATACGCAACCACCCGAGACCACTGATCGACAGTCCAGATCGCTTTTCACACCACCAGGCAGCCCGAATACCTTGCTGTCCAGTTCATGCAACTTTCTTACATGTCAGAATTATTTTTTGTCATCTCTGTTAATGTTTGGTGCATCTTGAGTCCGTGCATCATGCGGTTCCATCATCACTCACGCAAACATTTTAAGTTCACTTTGAGAAGCACTGGTATGCGGCGCAAAGTTCAATTTTGAGAAGCAATGATAAGCGGCGCAAAGTTCACTTTGAGAAGCACTGGTATACGGCGTACGGCTTTGTGGGAGTTTCGACGTCAGAAACGAGGGCAACACATACACATAGAATGGATGGGAGGTGGAGGTCCAAGGGAGGGAGAACTAACCTATCAATTGAAACTCCCCGTCAAGGTGGCCGCTATCATCCTACTAGCTTGATGTCTGGTGCTGGAGGACAAGGCGTACATTGGCACCTTTGTTGTAGCTCGACTAGGCTGTGTGGGCCACCTTGTTGAAACAATTAGCCCTAACATTGTGTAAGCATTACAAGGAAAAAGTCAAGTTCAATCCCAGGACATGATATTTAGAATTCCACAAGGTTTCTACCTTTAGTCCCGAGGAATACCTTTTAGATACAGACAGATTTAATTGAGAAATAGTGATAGCAGTATTCATACATTTTGTTCCCTGTCTCTCTCTCTAGATCTACACTGCAGACAAGTAGATATTTTCTTCTTGGTCTCGACGTGAATTTAGTTTTATGTTAGTTCAGCTCATACAGTTGATTTATCTATGTTGTCCATTTTCTGTTCTGTTCTCTGTACAACATTTACATTGTTTGGTATTTTGTGCAACACCCAGTAATATATAAGTGTTATCAACCTTGGTGTTACTTTTACAAATGCGCAATTAACACAGCAGTGGAAAGATATTCTAGAAATAATGTTGAAAATGTTCAACTCAGATTAAAATGTGAAACATCTTCAGCCATTGAACAGTTGTTAAAATTGTTTGAAATGTACATTTCATATCTTTGAAGAAAAAAAATCATTGCAAACTTGAAGAGATGGAATGTGTGAAAGTCAATGTCTCTTTGGTGAAGAATGCAATCCCTTGCTTTGATGTTGCCTTCTATGCTGTAAAGGTTTGTTATTTCTACAGCATATTTTGGCTGCTACTTGCGTCTGTTTCGACCTTTGCTTGTTATGTTATTGTTCTTGGTGTGAAATTTGCGAGCTCCCCTGGGCGCGTCTTTCAAGCACCGTTGACTGTGGTCTGTGCTGTGTGGTCCTAAAGGTTCTGTTATACGGTGCCGGCGATCACTGGAAGACGTCTTTGATTCCTGTCTGCTTTGCGTTGGTTTGTAACAGCTCAGCGCGTCTTGGTGGAATTTTTTTAAAAAATCGGAGGATTGGTGATGAAAGTGGATTGCAACGATTGATAGCCACCCCGACACCCCCTTTGAGACTCATTGGGTCTTGCGTTCAGGAATGTCGGGCTCTTTTAATCCTGGACGCTTAATGACGTCGTTAGCATGACGTAGCCACACAAAGTAGCAGTGCAGCACTCCGACGCCAGAGGGGGAAAAAAGCCCACCTTGCTGGCTGCTCCGGTGTATGAAGCCCTGCCATTTAGAAGTTCCCCCAGACCAGAGCGCTCAATGAATCCAACATGTTTTAAGTCACTTATGACGACATGCGCTAATCTCTTTCAGTTTCTCGCAGAGATCTACTTTCTCTTCTTTTGTTTCTGTCCACAATCATTTGTTGATTGAAACGTCACGGCTCTTTTTTTTTTTAAGGTACTGTTAAAGGTTCTCTATCTATCTATCTATCTATCTATCTATCTATCTATCTATCTATCTGTGTGTCTTTTTATCCTCTATCGATCTATCTATGAAAATGATGTCTTGTCATACCAACAGATCATATCTTGCTCTTTTTTTTTAAAAAGTACTTTCTTTTATGTTGTTTTTAGCCATTCTCCCTTGGGTTTGATGCAACTTTTTGGTACTTCTAAACAACAAAATGTTATAATAAGCTTCTTGTTTATCATAGAAATAGTCTTGCTATCAGTTCAAAATGCACACAAATCTATTTGGCCTGATGTTTCACTTGGTGTCGTTGTTTTTCCACAAGAAACTCCATGCCCAAAGTTGTTCGGATGCACGCGCCTTGACGCACTACTTTTGGAGGTTAATGTCCCGTTTCCCGATCATGTTATATCTTTCATATTTAATCAACACGTGTTGGCTCCAGTCACCCTCCCGCCTAACCCTTCCTCTTCTTGTTAACAGTCCCCACTACCACTTGTCTAACTAGACAGTACAGGCATCTCTCCCCCTCCCCCCCCCCCCCCCCGTGCGAAATCAAAGTTTTATCGAGGTCAACACTAATGTGTATAGTCCACGAAACAACTCGGGTGTGTGTGTGTGTGGGGGGGGGGTAATGACTGTCCTCTCGTGTTTAGAAGGCGCTCACTCTCCGGCATTCGTTTAGCCATTGAGCCCCGGCGGTGTCTGGGCATGTCATATGTGTCATCCTCTGATTGGACAGAGTCCTAGCCATGGGTATCCCGGGCCATTCTTCGGCCACCTGTCCATCCTCTGGCTAGAGGAAGAGAAAAAAAAGTATCCTATTGTTAGTACAGGAAAAATTCATCAATTATTCTATGTTCGACATCAGAGGTTGAACTGCGTGGACTTTCCTGGTGTCTTTGTCTTCTTAAGTTTACCGCCCTTTCCTTTTAGATCTTTTATGTTTATTTATTTTTTTTTTTTTACTTTCGGACACAAAACAGTAAAAGTGAGAAGGCGTATCAATTCTGTTTCCCTTTCATCCAGCATAGTTGTGACCTGGCATCCCCCCTCCCCTTGACGTCCACTCACACACCGCACGCGCGTAAATAGGATCTCGACGCATGACAATGATCTTCAGTTTCAAGGGTGAAAAAAATAGTTTATACAAAAAATATTCTGAACAAGGGAAAAAAAAATAAAAAAAATAAAGACCTGACTAAAGACTTCGAATGTTAAGTGCACTCTGAGGCAGAAAGCGGTTTTGAGTTGGATGGTAGGGTATTCTGGATTTGGATACTAGACTAGCATACTGAAGGTACATCTTGGGCCTGACTTGTCTTACCTTATTACAATTAAAGAGATGAACACTGGATTAGATAAGTTGTTGCTATGTTTTTAGGAGATGTTTTCGTCATGTCACTACAAACTCACGGACTTTCTCAGCAATGCTGAGATGTCCATGTCACGGAAGTCTCGTCTTGGTTTCAGATTAGGATGCAAAGATTGTCTTTTGGAACAAGAGCCTATAGAATGAAACTACCCGCGCCCACTTTTAGAAATAGCAATAAAATAGTCGGAGAGAGCTAGTAGGCTACACAAGGAAGTGACCCTTCTTGAATCAAATGTCGGACTCTGTTCCGATGACATGGAAACTAGCTGTTTTCGAAACATAGATTTTTATGTGCGATGTCTCTTGCCGCCCTCTTCTTTGGTCGACGGGGGGTGCAGTGGTTAATTGGTTAAGCGCTTGTGTTCCGAACCTGGGGTCCTGGGTTCCAATTTCTGTAGACATGGATTTTGAATTTCGGGATTTTTAGTGCGCCCCTGAGGTCGCCCAGCTCTAATGGGTACCTGACTTTATTTAGAGGGAAAGTAAAGACGGTTTTCTCGTTGTGCTGGCCACCTAACACCCTGCTCGTTAACCGTGGACCACAGAAACAGATGACCTTAACATCGTCTGCCCTATAGATCGCAACGTCTGAAATGGAAACATTTTGTTTCTTTCTCTTTTATTGGCATGTAATTTTGTATGGTCAGTGAGCCTCCATTCCCGACACGCTTTGCTGACGTGGCTTGACTTTTTTCCCCCTTTTTTGACGCGCAAAATTCACTACTGTCCCAACTGCAACCAACGTCATTGGCAATGATTTGTATTGAAGATAATTAAATCGATCTACTGCAGCACTGATACAGTTCTAGCTTTTATAGGATTAGATGTGAACTCTAGGCGTTAAGCTTGGCAAATGTTTGTTTCTTAAGCGTGTAAATCTTTCCAGCCACCAGTGCGAATGAATGTTGTAATGTTTCAATGGTCAGCGACTCCCTCCCCCCTCCCACCTTTTTTTTTCAGCGACCTCCTCTGGTAGTCCAGCTGCCAGCATCGTTAATATCATTCCAGGACAGTATTCAAGTTTCAATGGGCACGCTCCGTTCTTGTGAGGACAGTAACGGGGGGACAAAAAAAAAGGGGGACCAGAAATAATAGGGTATAGAGGGTCAGGTGTGGGTGGGAAGAGCTGTAAGGAAGACTGTAGAAAATATTTTTTTTTCAATGATCGAAGAGGACAGATGGTTAGAACTGGACACTTTAGAACTGGAGGCTCTCGGCCTGAGTCCTAAAGATTAATAAAATTGCGAGTGACCTCCTCTTGTCAGGTGGTAATTATCTCCCATTGTCAGCTCTCCACCTAGGGTTATTCTATTGTTAGGGCAAGCCACGAGTGTTTGGGAGGCCTGCACGTGCCCAGCGCTGGCCCCGTGACCACTATTTGCCTATGCACGCGCGAGACCCTTGCAGATGGATGTAGAGAAGGAGTACACCCGAGAGACTAAAAAGAAAAGCCCCCACAAAAAACAAGCGAAATGGTGGACCGGTGGAAGGAAGCATCGAGTTCCTCCACATTGTCCTAAGGAATGCCGGGTAGCCTTTTGTTTTCTTGATAGGCGAGCGGTATCGGAGAACTGCCGGGTCACGTGACGGAAATAGCGTCACATTGTTTGTAGCGGACTTTGATGGCCGACCAGCCGGCTTCTTGTTCTTTCGCATTATTCATTATCTCTTTTTTCCCGCCAACGATACGTGTCGCTGTTGGCCAACACGTGAGATTTAATATCACCTTTTTTTTTTCAAGTGAGACCAAAAATACAGTTGAAACAATGATTTACTTCTTAGATCTAATAACCATCGATTAAAGAAATACGTCGTATTTTTGCAGTAGTGATCGATTTTTCTTCTTTATATTGCAATTGCTACCATATTCTTGTATAGTGAAAACTCTGGTTTGTCCGTTATAATTGTTCATAAATATTTAGTCTTCATCTTTAAATTTTGTCGATAAAATGTTCCAGATGACGTCAAATGTTCTTTCAATACTCAGGCCTTACAAGAGATCACTAGAAGGAGAAACGAGACAGCACCATCATTTGTATACATTAGGAATTGATTTAAAACAAAACAAAAACAAAACTGTTTAAAATGACTTATATGTAACTGTTTTGTCTCTCAGGCCGTGTGCCAATAGATAATGCAAGTGGTCGCAAATTGTGACTCACGATCCGGTTCTTGGCTGCGGTTCTTCGCAATAACATAGTGCTGGCATGGAATGTTATTTATTAACTTGCATTGTAACGGCTTTGTCGGCACGAAATGCGTGAAAATATGCAGGTCGCAACTGGGTTTTTGCGTATTCACGTGAACCACTGCGCTCATCCGGAATCGAAGACAATGACATTAAGAGACATGGAAACATTTTTGAAATGCAAGGTATCTCCACTAAAGACCCAAATTTGGAAGAATTGGTATGATTGCCACTGTAAGAACAAATAGATGGAGTGGCTCTATAAATTGAATTAGTGCGTAGATTGTGAACACAACGTCATTGTAAGCTGCCAATTAGTGCCAATTGTGTTAATTTGATTTCTTGATCTGATACTCTAGATGGATCTTCGTCTTCGTTAATGTTGGCGCAATATTTGGATGTTTATTCTGTTGTTTTTTTTTCATCGTTACTCCTACTGATATGTGTATGACTCTATGTTGATGTTTCTCAATGCTGCCCACCTCGATGTGTACACTGAGCTAGACATGAAACTTATCTCTGAGACAAAACACGAAGTAGAGCACCTGCTGCTCAACCTATGTGCATAAATGTGTGTGTGCGTGCGTGCGTGTTTGTCACAACTTGATCTTACGTTGTCCTCTGTCCATTGACTTGGTCGTAGCGGTGCTGTCACAGTTCGCGTAACCAAACTCCCCCAGTCTTGCTGGTCAGCAGCTGTTCTTAGAATATCAGAAGATAATCCGTCCATTACCTTAGAGGACCCTTTCTGCGTTCTTTCTCCCCCTTCCCCTTATAGTAAACTGACTCGACGTTTAGTCCCTAATGTATCTGCCCACTTCTTCAATCGGACTAGTGCGTACATTGTGTTCTGTTATGCTGTGTGGACGCGACATACAAACAGACAGACATATTTTGAAGAACGCGCTGTTTGCATGTGTGTTTTTATGTTTTTGTTTCGTCTGTCTGTCATTGTCTCTATCTCCTACAGAGTCTGTGTGAAATAAATAAATGATTTATCCTCTGTTCTTCGCCTTGTCTCAAACAGAAATGTCACATAATAAAAAGCCCACAAATAATGGCCACCATAGGTGAGACACATTGCCGAGGCAGATTGATAGGGTGGGGTCGCCAGTCTGGGGATATATACATATTTAAAAACTTTGTGCACGTTTAACTGTGTTGTGATGCATAAACAAAAAATCATTTATTTCCCTTATTTTTTCAGGATTTGAAATTTTGAACACATCTCCCTCTCTCTCTCTCTCTCTCTCTCCCTCTATTTCTCGCTTTATGAATCCCCAAAAATCTCAGACCACAGGTCACCGCGCTTTTTTTTTTTTTAAACTGGTGTTATTTGTCGGAAGTGAGGTCACTTATGTTGTGACAATGGAGATATTAATTATTATTAGCGAGGGGAAAGTCTGTGTTAAGTCATTTGTACACACTTGGAGCTGAAAGAATTTTTTGTTCTGTTGCCAATTGATCTAATTTTGTTAGAAGAATAAAAAAACATTTTTTCGCTTTAATACAAATGTAAACATGTTATTATTTTTGAATGTATGGATAAGGTTAATAATTAATATTTAAAAAAATATAAGTGTACAGTAAATTAATATATGGAGATGCTGTGGCTGAGGGGTAAAGCACTTGGAACCGGAAGTCCCGTGTTCGAATCCTGGTGAAGACTCTAGGTGGACCACTTCGGGGGCCGACATTGAGTTTGTGTTTTCATACAAACTGTCTTTGTAACCTTGTTTAAAAAATTATTATTTTTTTTATTTTATTTTATTGTTATTCTGTTTGTTCTCACCATGTTTGTAGTGATTCGTTTCTATCTTAATGACTGAATTGGTTTGTTCTAAATGATTGGGACATAGATGGCGCCATCATTTCTTTGGACTACTTAGCGGTGTGAATGTTTTCCCTGCTTTGTTTCCAGTCAGCCTAATGAAGTGGGGAAAAGGGGAGGGACAGACGATTATAACAGACGTAAACATGCCCACAGTCGACCTCGCACGCGGCCTCGACACAATTTGATAGATGGCGTAGACTTGGGAGAGAGAGAGAGCGAGCGAGCTGTTTTGTCATTTGGAAAGGTCGCCAACTTGTCCCACCACCTTCTTGTTAAAATATTGGGGTGGGGGAGGGAAGGGGGGGGGGCATGATCCTGAAGCATGACGACACAAGTCAGATCATGAATGAACCTGTTCCCCAGGACGGGGGGGGGGGGGGGGGGGGACGTCCGACTACAACTGATAATGAAGATAGTAAATACAGTGCGGGCAGATCCTCTTGGTATGTCCTCTCATTGACACACTCGAACACACACACACCACCCCTCTCCTTTTTCTTGACCCCCCCCCCCCGCCCCCTTTTTAAATGCTCTACTTATCCCATTTCTTTTCTTATTGTTCTCCTGTCCGCAATCACTACAAAATCTGATCCCCGGGTCTCTTTGTTTCAAACCGAAATGTACTGTTAAGTATTGTGGGACGGTGTTAACAGATCCAGTCTTGATGTTTCTAACTGCCGGTACTTTGAGATAATGCCACGACAAACACGGAGTCATTTCTGCACTGGATTTTCTCGCCGACCTTGTCGCGCGCTCCTTACTCAGTTTGTATATTTATCTGAATCTGTCGAGACCTAAGGCTCTTACAATATTCTGGGAACTAATGGTAAGCAGTGACTAAGTCTCTGGTGGCTCTGGCTTCTCGAAGGACATAGGCTGCGACGTTATGAGATGGGGGCTCTAGTTATTACATGAGTCTAAGTGTTGGGGCTGTTGGCTGGGTGGCTTCACAGGGTTGGAAAGAAAGTGAAAAAAAAAAACAACAAGGTTACAAAGAGAGTTTGTGTGGAAATACTAACTCAAAATCGGCTTCAGAAGTGATCCACTCAGGCAGGTAAAAAGACAGGTTTCAATATTTTTTAGAAAGAATATCAGAATGAAATTCTATGAACGGCAAATGACAGAGAAGAATGGAGAAAGAAGGTTGACAGATCTTGTGTGGTGCCTTAACGGTTCAGCGGACCAAGGGATAGGTGAAAAGGAAGTTGGATGTGAACCTGGCCTAACTGCCTAACTGATGTCATATAATGATTATCTAATTGATCTAATTGTTTTCTAAAAGGTCAATCTCTTATTACAAAAAAAAAAAAAAAACATTGTCCGTGAAAAAAATCAAATCATCTAGTTAAGTGTTTTGTGTCGCTGTAGCTACGCTTCAGTTCATGCGATAATATGAAAAACTTCTTATAAATTGTTGTTTTCAGTTACGTTCCACTTGTATGTATACTAAATAATTTTTTTCTCTTCAAGAAAAAAAAAGTAAACATTTTTGTGTAAATGTAGTAGCTGGTATGACAGAACTTACTGAACTTAGTTAAACAATTGTAAAAAAAAAATAATTTGGACAAAAAGTCTAAAACCGTTGCATAAATTTCATGAACGGTATGCAAGCAACACAGGACAGCGCACATTCATTTTTTGCTATTCGTTGCAATAAGATTAGTGTGTGTCAAATGATGAAGGGGTTTTCATTCGTTGTCACTTGCATCGGCCTGTTGCTGACAACTTGAGGCCAAATACTTCTCGATCTCAGGAACCACTTACCACAAGGTTTTTAAAATGTCATTGTTGTGGTGGGTGGTGGTGGGCGGGGAGTCCTTTGGCTTTAAAGCAATTCACACCTTATGGGATCTCAATTCAGATGTCGCACGAGTAAATCAATAATCAATCTATCAGCATGACTGATATCTACCTTTGTATTAGAAGCAGTGTTTTTCTTTAAGCTTATATCCACTCACTCTGTCTGTCTGTTTGGTGAAAACTTTGAGCACATTATTTTTCTCACTCCCATGTTTGGATCAAGTATGTTTCTATTTCGCTGGGGTCTCGGCTTCAGTGTTTGGTCTCCTATTCATTAGTGGAGAAGAAACCGAAAAACCAAAAGTAGAACTTCACTTGCCGCCCACGCCGCGAATGTGTCATAGGATTAAAAAAACAAATTGTGGGGAACCAGGATGAGCAAACAAAAATGTTGACTACTGAAGTACCATGCAGTCACTATGATATGATATGAACTCGAGAACTCGAGATTTTTTTTTTTTAGCCATTACCAGAGCCTCACACCAAAGTCAGTCTTCATACTCACAAACATTGACATTTCGTGAAACGCCATCGCAATGGTTCAGTCATAGAGAAATGATTGGGCGAGCTAAAGGAAGAGTTACCCCAAAAGTCTGTCTCTCAGGTTCATTGTCGCGTGACAGTCTGCAGTTTCTCGAGTAAACAAAGGCACTATCTGTGTGGTACCATCTCTCTAGAAGCTAAGTTCTTTCCAACGTCTAACTGCTGACTAGAGTGTTTTTTGCCAGCATTTATGGCTTACTTTCATTAATCAGACATGCCTCGGGTAGATTCATAGATGTTCAACAAATTTCTAATCCTAATTCCAGCCAGGATTCGAACCACGCGCAGTCAATTCAGCAGCTCAGAAATTCGACACAATGAAGATCTTTATAGACCAAGTCCTTGCACGAGTACTGCCACCCAGTCTTGTAGCGATCTAGTCGTATACTTGTCTTGTAGCGATCTAGTCGTATACTTGTCCTGTAGCGACTTCCCGTTGACCTAAAGGCCATGGCCTTCAAAGTATGTAGACTGATAAACTTCAGTGGGTCAATCTACCTGTGTTGCACCATCGCTCCCCTTCCACACACACACACACACACTTGGACACCGTGTCTCATGTCAAGTTTCCTAAAAAAAAAAAAAAAGCTTAGTCGCTGGTCTATTGAATTGAATTTTTGTTGACTCCCTCCCCCTCTTGGCTTTCTGGTCCTAGTGACTTGCCATTTATTAACTGTACGTTGGAATGGTTTAAAAATACTCCTGATGTAAGAATTCCAGTTAGTGCAAGAACTTTCACAAGTCCTCCTTGTTGCTAATCGCATTGCAGAAACTCGATCTACAATGTGTATAACTAGATATATGTTTGTCAGTGAAAATAGAAAGGCGTACAAAACAGGATCAGCGAATTGACTGTAGGTTTGGGACTTTAACAAGTTTCAATGTGCTGCAGTAATCGTGTAGACGAGAATTTATTGAATGGTTCCATTATTTCCAGACTTTCCTTTTTTTTTTTTCCTGACTATATAATATAGTTGTACACACTACTTTTTTTTCCTACTTTCTTCACCTTTACATATTATTACATAGTATTATGAACCACCGGGCACCACACGTGATCTGTCCACGGCCGTGTTCCATTCCTGTCTCTTACCTTTCTACTTCTGCGTTCTCAATTATTATATAGTAGGTATACATATACATGACTTGTCCCCCAAGATTTGTTTAAAGTATTCATTTCGTACGCCTAGAGGTCATACCGAAAATGGCTAACAATTAAATATGTTTGTAGAATCATTTAAATATCATATCAATTACTATCCCTTTCAGACCTAGCGGTAGATGATGCAGAGGACATGTAAAGGTCATCTGACTCTGTGGCCCACGGTTAACAAGGGTGTCCTTTGGCCAGCACAACGACCAACTGCCTTTACTTTTCCATAACTAATATCAGGAACCCATTAGGCGCCCTAAAAATCATTTAATTCAAAATCTCATTCTTCACTGTGATTCGAACCCGAAACCTCTTGGTTGTGAAGCCAAGCGCTTTACCAATCAGCCACCACGCCCATCATATGAATGAGCTGACGAAGTTGTAGACCATCCTTCAGAAGTGAAGAGTTTTATGTCATAGAACAGACCCCCCCCCCCCCCTGCAGGAAGGAAGTGTATGGCAGCAGCAGGGTTCGAACTCTGGAAGCATTGTGACGACCTTCCGAGGTGCATACCAGACAACCATCTATTTGTACATCTGTATAAAAAAAATGTCGAGCGTATAGACCACCTTCTGGCCTTGCTCTTCACAGATGACTTTGTTAGTATCATTACTATTAGTGCTATTCTGAAGAGTTAGACTAGGCACGGAAATCAGCTCATTAACATATGTGCACAACACACACACACATACAACACACACACACTCATGCGCACAAATGTTACACATCTTCAATATCAATACTAAAGCTTTATTAGTTGACTATCAAGTAACACACTTTGAAAAAACACTTTTGGGGTCTTCCACAGCGAGGCGATCATTATGTTAGATTCAGAACGAGGCTTATTCCTCCCCCCCCCCCTCACCTGTACCCCCCCAGCCCACAGTGTTTCGATCAATCAATAACCGAATGCGATCAACCCATGTGTTGAACACGTCGAGACGCCATCTGCCCCCCCCCCCCCCAGACCACCCGCCCCCCTCTGACCTTTACCTCCTAGCTGATAAGGAACGTCTGCTTGATAGCCACGGAGCCTAAGAAAATGTATTCTCTGCTTTTTTTTTTTTTTTTTTTTTTTTTTTAAATCCATTGATTCTCACATTCAGAGTGGGGTCTCTGGGTTTTTACTTTTGTCTTTGCCTTGATTTTCAATGTTAGTTGATATTTTTGGTACATATATAGAACACAAAACAATTTCTTTGATACTGAATAGATACATCTTTCAAACCCTTTATTCAGTTGAGTATAAAAAAAAAATCGAACAGATCAATAATTATTTAACTTTCCTGTCATTCCTATTGCCCCCCCCCACCCACCCCCCTTTTTTTGGTCGTTCTTACTCGACAGTACTTCAAGAACCAATGGCCCCCAGTCCCCCATTTAATAACAATTTAAACACACACACACATTGGTTTTCCATTATTTTAATTTCGCAAAGACCAATTTTCGTTTGAATGACGTGTGGACTAAAGTGCGGGTGATTGTTCAATGAACGTGATCACTAAATGAGCAAAAGTCGGCAAAACTATCTGCCACTTCGATACTTGGAAGAAAAGCGAACAAACCATGGGGAGGGGTGGGGTTAAAGGAGTGCAGAGAAAAATGTCGGGCGTAGTCGGTAGGTAACTAGTAGTTGTATACTTAGACCATACAGTTTTCTGCCTTTTTAAAAACCAATGTTACCCATGTTGATTATTTAGCCAAGAAATAAGAGCAGCCAAAATCAATCAGAACTCGTAGATCCCAAGCAAGCAAGACTTGACTAGAGTCCCAACCAACTGGTGCCTTAAATGATGGGACTTCCCATCCCTGTGAAAGTTGATAGGAAATGAGACTGTGCTTATCTTCACATATCTGTGCGCGTTGATAGGAAATGAGTCTGCGCTTATCTTCACATCCCTGTGCGAGTTGATAGGAAATGAGACTGTGCTTATCTTCACATCCCTGTGCGAGTTGATAGGAAATGAGTCTGTGCTTATCTTCCAACACGAAGGAGTTGATTATATAGCAATGGAGCGTCGCGTCTGCCCAAAAATAATGCTCTTATGCACAGAGATAGGAAGAGATCACATGTTTGCCCTTTCAGATCTAGCCCGAGATGAGGTCTGTTTGACAGGTGCTACCAGGTATTGCTACCTTGAACAAATTTGAGATATACTTCGAGTTTGATGCATGCTACAGCATGTACGAAGTGTGTGTGTGTGTCTAATGTGCTCATCCTCATGTTAATGAACAACGTATCTCTGTGTGTGTTTGTTAGAAGTATACATGTTGAAACTCATTACAACCGAAACATATCAACCGGTTGTAACTTTATCTCTTGAATGGTAATTCTGTTTCCCCCCCCCCAACCCCTTTTTTTTCCTCCAATGCCCCAAAGCTAAAATTGAGACGTTCACGGCTGATTGATCTCAGTAGGTGGCAATGACATCTTAAAGGATTAGCTCGGGTGTCACTCAAAACTCCACAAAATCCTGTGAATGTGTTTGTGTGGTATGTTTTGTGTGTGTTTGTTTCCACATGTGTGTGTGTGTTCGCATGTGTATTTACGTGAGCCCGTAGGTTGGCGTTATGTTCCATGTCTCTGCGAAGACTTTGTTCTTTCAATGACAAGGTTGTCATAAACTAGCTCGCTCTGTATTTGACCACCCAGAGAGACAAGATAGACGTTTGCAATCTCTGTATTGGACTAAGAGTTTAATATGCACACGCACTTACATTACAATAAAAAAAAACATCTGAAGACAGCTCGACTTGCAATAAATTCAAACCCTCATAAAACGAAATCTGTATGGAATTGAAATTTATGCTCAAATGCTTGGGTGGTGGTGGTGGATTTCTTCATATTCTTCAGCACCCCCTTTTCCATTCTCTCCCTCGCTATTGCAAAGCTAGGTGTATTCCATTCAAGCTGTTTCAAAAAGCTGTCAATATTTTACTTATTGACGGCACCTGTGCAAAGGGAAGTAACCATTAAATCAAAATATAGCAATATAATTGTACGAGTTGTCGTGCATTTGTTTTCATAGGTAAGGTAAAGGAGAGATAAGAATATAATTTGTTGTCGGTGTAATTCTGAACTGAATATATATAAATATATCAATATATATATAAATGTTAGTACAAAGCTGAATTCTATCTTTATTTATTTTATAAAAATTACAAAAAAATACACACAATTCATTATAAAGACTGCCATAAAACTATTACATGAACGAAAATATACACACACACATAAAACGACATGAAATTTACATATATTTGAAACAATCAGATAAGAAAACTGTGGAGCTATTCAGGGGCGGACTGAGTATCAAAATCGGCCCACAAATGGCATGTCACATATTTTCGGTGGGGGGGGGGGGGATTTTTACCCCACTCTGCAATTTATATATATATATATATATATAATATATATATATATTACCTATATATATATATTGGTGTTTGTATATGTAATTAATCTTCATTACATTCTGATCTTTTTATTCTTTCAAACGTTAGCCTAGAATACTCTCTGCCTATAATTAGTGGAAAGACAGTACAAAGGGCAGCTAGGGAGTCCGGGGGAGCGCTGTGAGCTCCCCCCAGTGGGTTACGGGGCGAAGCCACAGAACCAAGCATAATTTACTCCCCCCAGTGGGTTACGGGGCGAAGCCACAGAACCAAGCATAATTTCCGTTTAATTTAAGCTTTATAAACGCATAGTCTGAAGTATCTACAGTGCAATTAGCCTGCTACTCTTCCGCTAAAACAATTCCAAAACGAAATCTTCTATTCACTGGAGTCCAGCGGCTGGTAGAAAAAGGTAAAAATACTTTAGTTTTTGTATTGGAGGGGGAAGGGAAACCACAAAAACCCTTTTAGCTACGCTCATGAAATTTGGTGACTGTAGTTTGCTTAAGTTGGCTGCACTGGGGCAGTAAGTAAAGTTTCCCTTTCAGACAATGAGGTCTGAGGCAAGTGATGGTTTGAAGACCCTCCCCTCCCGGCTACACCCATGTGTTATATTATAGGTGTAAGCCTAATTCTCTACAAATATATAAAGTTTGATAACGCATCGAAAACTGGATGTATGCATTCGTAGGATTACATAATGTATTCTATTTATACATGTAGGCCTATGTAGTCTGAAAACTATAAACAGTACAATAGAAGCCTAATGAGTTTGAAGCTTTTTGGTATTACTTATAGATTACAGACGTTTCTTAAAAAATAAGATTGTTTCGTCTTACGCATTTCATGTGTCAATCTAGTCATGCATGTTGAACTGTGACTTAAAATATGCTAAATCATTGGTTTTCCTGACTGACTCAGGCAACCCATTCCATTAAAAGATAAGAGAAAGAAGAACGGTTAGAGAGGAACTTAATTAATGTGAAAAGCTCTTGCTTTCTCCTAATACATTCTCAAAAACGCGATTTGTATATGAATATACTATGACCCATTATTTAAAGCTAGTCGACCGCGTAGCATACGCCTCTATTTTGCATGGCCGGTCTTAGGCCACTGCAACCTAAGCGACCGCAGTGGGCCCGCACTTTCAAAGGATCCGCACTTTCATAGGACCCGCGCTTATTCAAGGTGTATACATTATTAAATTAAACCATTTTATAACTTAAAACAGATTTCCCGCGCCCTCCTGTCGATTTACCAGGAGCTCCTGGAAATCTCCCGAAATTGCAAAATATACGAAAAAGTCCTTAAAATATACGGAAATATATAGAAAAAATTGACATTTTGGGGTGTCATTCAATATGGAAAACGCCTATCCTACGCGCGATAAATAAAAAAGGCATTATGCATTAGCCGTAATTGTGTAGTCTGGTGAAAGAAGCTTCAGGCGCCTCAAACTAATGAAGAGTTACTTGAGGTCAACAATTCTCAAAGATAGATTGAAACATTTGGTAATTCTTGCTATTGAGCGTGATCTATGTAGGGAACAGAATTATTATGCTATACTCTATGACTTTGCTATACGCAAGGCTCGTAAAGTAATTCTGTACGTAATAAAGAATGAATAAAATACATGGACGAATTTATTTTCTAATACAAACTCTTAAATTTCACAAATTATCCGCATCCCTACCCTAACCTGGCCCAGCGAAATCCGTTTCGCATAGGGCCCCACAATGGTTAAGTCCGGCCCTGCTATTTAGTGTTTGTAAAATGTTTTACATGTTTCGGATATATTATTACATTATATATATAGATATAAATCTCCTTTCATTAAATATCGAATGTGACAGCGTATAATAAATTATTGTAAATATTGTATATTTTCATCATTAATGACTTCATACTAATCATAAGTTTGCCTTTAATTATAATAGTATAAAAATTGATTTAGATCTACATTTATTTTTTAATTAAATACATTTTATTTTGTCAGCCTTAAGTGTAGTATTTTTGGTTCTATGTTATTAAAAATAAACAAAAACTGACAAAGAAACTTACTTTTTCTTTTCAAATCGCAGAAAGTAAAGCTTTATACCTTTATATCTTAATTTCTATTAAGTATTGTAAAAGATTAATTGTCGCGCATATCAATGTTTTTTAACTTAACTTCTATCATCCCTCTTTTTGGTTAACTTTCACTGGAACCATTAAAAGAGGGGGTAGGGAAGGAGGGAAAAAAATGGGAGTGCGATCAAAGGCCCATGCCGACCAGTAAAATGATCAGGCCAAACACAACCTCGAAGACATCAAAGTAGTCCATGCCGCACGTGCATAGCAGAAAGTACGGTCTAACGTTTTGCAAATGATAATACGTACAGTGTATAGTGTATTTATTTTTTGTGTGGATATTCTTGTTGAATTTCAAACAAAATTAACTGTTATAAGAATTTTAAAAAAACAACAAGAAAACGTGCCTTTGTGTTTTGCTGCTGTCACTTTTTTTTTTAAAAAGTTGTCTGCATTGAAATTTTTTTTTCTTTGGTCGCGACCAGACCGGCCCATTTGGTACCGGTCCACCGGGCATTTGCCCGTTTGCCCATATAGCCAGTCCGCCCTTTGGAGCTAGTACTTACATTAAGGAATTGGATATCTAAAGTGATTTTTTTTTTCACGCGTCAGAAAATGACTTAATTTCTGTACTTAAAAAAAAAAGAACAACATTGTTGCTAGCTTTGACGTCGACTCATTTTCTTGTCGGTTTTTGGTAAATATTTCCATCAATCCTCCTATCTCTAGGCGTAGTCTAACAATCATTCTATTTCGCGGCTCAAACCAAGAATGACGTCATATTTGTTTCATAATGACGTTTATATGTTGTTCTTTTTGGAAACAGCCACACTTTTGTATAGATCAAATATGTTGGCTTATTATCATGATCCACAAAAAAAAGTTAAGATCCGTTCTCTTTTGCTGTTAGATTCTCACTTCATAAACACACTAATGTTAAAGGTCATATTACCAATCAATTAAAAATTAAGGGCCCTAACGTAGGTAAAGATACATAAGTCAGCTTTTTTTTTCGATGGGGTTGTCTACACTTTTTGCCGACATTTCGGCGGGCCGGATGGAACCACGTCCTGGCCCGCGGGCCGTATTTTGGGCATCACTGGTTTAAGTAATCATTTACACAGTAAAAGTCAATTCATTATTTTTTTTTCAAATTTAATATAGACCATTATTATATTTCACCACCTTTGTCTGTTACACATCTTCCACAATCAGAACTAGCTATCTATCTATATCTATCTCTATCTATCTATCTATCTATCTATCTATCTATCTATCTCTCTCTCTCTCTCTCTCTATATATATATATATATATATATATATATATATATATATATATATATATATATATATATATATATAATTATTTACCAGAGCTTATGGTTGTTTGGATCTTGATTATAATGTTTATGATATGTTTATTATTATAAAATTTGACTTCATATATCTATATATATGTTATCTTGGGTAAAGTATTTAGCCATAAACGCGAATGACAGGACTCTAGATTTCCTGTTGATGTCTGTGTGATGCACTATGTGTTCTTTGTGTTCTCAGAGCCTCACTCTGGTTTTCGTATTGCCTTCAACATGTTTGATACTGATGGGAATCAAATAGTTGACAAGAAAGAGTTCCTTGTGGTAAGTATTGTCTTGCCTTTCACTCTCTCTGTACTAGACACATAGAGATAAGGCTGTGTTACATACAAACAAATTGCACATGTTCATAGGAGAGAGAAAAACACAAATATTCGTGAACATTATGTTAAAGTTTTGAAACTTTTTTTCCATATATTCCAGTAGACAATTTCAAATGGACTAGGAAAATCAGGAATATAACCATATACAATAGACTAGAAGAATGGGAATGAAACCATGTTAAATAGACCAGTAAACTTGGTTTTGAAACCATGAAATGGGCCACTGAATTGGGGAATCAAATCATGCAAAGTAAACTAAAGAATTTGATGATAAACCCATGCAAAATAGACCAGGGAAAAGACTTAGTTATGTATCAATTATGAACCTTTAGCTGCAAAATTATTGTTCTTGAAGAAGTCCCTCCAGTAATTGATATTATTGTTCTTGAAGAAGTCCCTCCAGTAATTGATATTATTGTTCTTGAAGAAGTCCCTCCAGTAATTGATATTATTGTTCTTGAAGAAGTCCCTCCAGTAATTGATGTTGTTGACTTGTTGTCCTCGTTTCTTTGTTGGGTAGTGAAAATCTAGAGACCTAGTGCACCAGAACATTACATGCTATGAACATTGGTCAAAGAAGTTCGTTTGTTTTTTCTTGGGTACATTTAACGTGTGGTGAACAATAGGATGAAATACTTCCCAAGCCTAGCACTGCTTGCAAGAATGGTCTGGTTACTAAGCTTTTAGAAGTATATATAATCAACAATGGAATGGGTGTATATATCTGTTATATTTTATCACTTTGTTTTACCAAGTATAATGAAGGAGGTTTTGTTTTTTTTTGTGTATTTTCAATGCTTTATTCTTTCTTGTTTAAATATCAGAACAAATATCTTTTGAGTCTGCAGTGGTAATTTAATCTATGCTCTAAATATTGGGGCCAGATTCCTAGGCCATGTTTATAGTCAGAGACTTTCTGTTCATTCTCTTCTTCAAGTTCTTTTTTTACTCCCCACGTGACCTGAAGCCAATCACGGAATGAGACGAATTCCTTAGTGCCTTTGAATAGAATTCAACAGTGTCTCTGTCCAAGAAATAACCTGTCCCCTGGACATTTTCTCTCTCTCTCTCTTTTCTCTCAAAATATTGACCCCTTTTGTGGAAAAGTGTCTACTACATTGTGCGTGCAAGAATGTGTTCTACTGTTTCTTCATAATCTATCATAAATTGTAGTTCTAAATCGCCTTAAGTATGCACCTATTGAGCAGTTGCTGATTCTGATCTGAGCAAGGACGACCTGTTCATCTCACTGGGCTTATCAGCACCCAAAGTTCTCTGTCTTCATACCTGTCTGACTCCATACCTGTCTGACTCCATATCTGACTTCAAACCTCTCTGACTCCATACCTCTCTGACTCCATACTTCTCTGACTACATACCTCTCTGACTCCATACCTCTCTGACTCCATACCTCTCTGACTGCATAATTCTCTGCCCTTAACATACATCATTCTCATTTCATTTTCTTTGTATAAATTCACACCAATTGGAATAGTTCTTAAAGGAATGTATTTTTTTAAAAAAAAGGAAGTCCAATAAGGATTTTTCTTTCTGGAAGTACAAGTACAAAGTACAAAGCGCAGTGGCTGTGTGTGTGTTTTAGGACAAAATTAATGGAGGACTCCCATTGTTTAAGAAGAGAAACATTTTAGAGACATGTTAAATAAGAATAAGAATAATAATAATCTTTATTATCCATCAGGAAATTCGTCTTACAATTTGCATTTGACACCAAACAAAACATAAATAACTATAGAATATTTGGAACCTACAAGAAGTTGACTCAATTGAGAACTAGATCAAATGTCAATCAGTAAGATTGGAGACAAATAATTCAAACGTTTATGTTTTAGGCATAAACAAAATGAACAACAAGAAAATCTTCACAAGTGACTTAAATGTGAGACTAGCAAATTTATTTGAACTGCTTTCAAATGTATACTTTCTTGTCAGATTGTTCACGGTAAACTTACCTTGAAACTATTTTGGACCTACCTACTTTATAAAGGTTTGATCTATTTTGGACCTACCTTTTAAAGGTTTGATCTAATTTGGACCTACCTTTTATAGGTTTGATCTATTTTGGATCTACCTTATAAAGGTATGACCTATGGTAGACCTGTTTTATAAAGGAATGATCTCCAGTGGACCTACTTTATAATGGTTTGATCTGTGTTGAACACACTAAGACAGGCTTGATCTGTCAGGAACTTAACACAATAAAGGTTTGATCTATGATGGACATACTTTATAAATGTTTCCTCTATGTTGGACCTACCTTATAAAGGCTTGATCTATGAAAAATGTATCATATAAAGGTTTGATCTATAAAGAACTTATCCTATAAAGGGTTGATCTAGGAAAAACTTATCATATAAAGGTTTGACATATTGTATCTTGATCTATGTCTTTTGTTTTGGTTCATTTTGGTTTTATTGATGGGGAAACTATTTCATGTCTCTGTAATTCAAAGTCACTAATAAAATGAATGTTACATCTTTGTTATGAAAACAAACACCACACTCTAAGTCTGGAAGCTCAAGTTAAGTTTCTCCTTGCTTAGGCAAGTGTTTGGTTTGTTCTGGTCTAGCTCTTTCCCCCACCTCCCAGCGACTGTATGCTGCCTACTAGTTGTATGTACTAACTTTGTCCTTCTCTCTCAGTTGTTGTGTTCACAGCTTTGTGTTCCTGCTAGTACCAGCAGCATGTCCTGAGTCCATAGAGTCAACTAAATGTTCCTGCTAGTACCAGCAGCATGTCCTGAGTCCATGGAGTCAACTAAATGTTCCTGCTAGTACCAGCAGCATGTCCTGAGTCCATGGAATCAACTAAATGTTCCTGCTAGTACCAGCAGCATGTCCTGAGTCCATGGAGTCAACTAAATGTTCCTGCTAGTACCAGCAGCATGTCCTGAGTCCATGGAGTCAACTAAATGTTCCTGCTAGTACCTGATTTCTTGTCCATGGCTTCAACTAAATGATGTTATTATTTTGACTGGGGTGTAGACTCCGTGTTTGTGACTTAGAAGGTCTTAAGTCATCTTTCCATGTAAAATCAGATAATTCTTCCTAAATGAGAACACTAATAAGATGTAGTTTCAAAAGGATTATTGTTTTCTGTTGATCATTGTTCATCCTTATAACTTCCCTCATGGTTTCAACCCGATGCCAAAATTAATACAAATGACATGATATGAAAGTAAATGATTTGTATTCAAAGCAAGTTTTACTAATGACACTGAGTTGTTCGCCTGTAGTTATCCCAGGACACTGCCAATGTTTTCTTTATCAATGTGAATGTAGTTGCTGTCTCAATGTGAATGTAGTTGCTGTCTCAATGTGAATGTAGTTGCTGTCTCAAAATAAGCACCAGTTTTTTGTTGAGTGTTGAAGTCGTTTTTTCCCCATTAATGTTTCATTTTATGTGTCAACTCACACAATTTGAATCATCACTGCCCTACATTTTTATTTATTTGATCTTAATGTGTTGTTTCTATTGAAAAAAATGTTTGGCTTTGAACACTTTAATCATTAGGGAGAATATTTATTGAATATTTATCTTCCACTTTGTTTTTATATCTAATGGGATGTAACAGTTTCTTTGTTTTTTAAAGTGTAGCTTTTTAGAATAGTGAAAAAAAAATTACCTTAACATTCAATGAAGCAATAAGTCTCAGAGAGTTCCAACAAATATGCTAGGACAAATTTGGACAAGTGCTACTTCTTCCCTAGCGCCATTAGAGAATAGAATGGGTTGTCTGAATCAGCCTGAAAAAACAACGACTTAGCAGAGTTTAAGTAACTAATTAACACGCATGACTAAATTGACACGAGATGCGTTGGACGTAATTATCTTCTTTTCTGGAGTAACGTCTGTAATATATAAGAAGAAAAGAAAAAAAAACAAAGAGACTTGTTTTCCCTTTTGGGGGATTAATGCATTAGTGAATTTTCATGTGAAGAGTTTTGATTCTTTGTCTACTTTACTGCCATGGCTTAAAAAAAATTAATTTTAGTCTTGGCATAAAAATACTGTAGTAGAGGTTTTGAGAAGAGGAGTAAGACCTAAATAGTTCTTAGACGCACTATTAGAAGTGAAAAGTATTTCAGATTCAAAGTTTTGTTTGACGCTAATGCACACAAAGGTCACTTACATCGTGTTACTTTGACCTTACTAGTTTATCTCAGTACATTGTGAAGTAAAGTGACAAAGAAACTTGTTTATGTCTCAGTAGTTTTCATTTTCAGAACTGTTTTATTTGAAATAACTGCAGTAGTTTTAGACTTATTTTATACTGTCCAAAATATTTTTTGTTTGTTTAAATCAATGTACTTTTGAACTGCAGTAGTTTCCTAGTTATTGAACATCTTCCACTTGAGAATGTATGTCACACATTGGCTTCATCTTTTTGTGTTTATTCCTGATCTACATGTGCATTTAGTTCAATGTTTATTTCATTATTTACAAACAGTTATTTTTAAGGCACAACTACAAGGAAGGCCTCATGGTATTGTGAAGTTTTGAAAACTGTCTCTCTGATACTCTACCTTATCATAAGACTAATGATGCTCCTGTTTGAAAACAGATACAAATTTGATACAAATCTAACCAAGAGCTGAAGTATATGCTTGCATATCAACTGATAACCAGTTGACTCAATCAGTTTAATGCTTCAATGGCAGGAATAGTTGTGCTGATCAGGATAATAATTCTTGTCTAGACCTGAAAAAGCTTTGAGCTATTAAATAGATAACTCTGTGAGATAAAAACACTTCATTAAGTTTCACATTTCTCTCCCCTTTCCTTTGTAATTATTTCTTTACTTTTCAGCTGGAGAATTTCTTCATTCTTCCACCCAATGAGAGGAAATTTGTTCCACGGGACCGCAAGAAAATGTTATCTGTATGAGATAATGAGACCAAATTAAAAAATAACTCCTCTCCTAGTTACCTATCAGCACGCTACTTTGCATGACCCAATGACAATGCCATTCTCTGCTCAGTCTTTGTTTGAATGCTTGTTTGACTAACCTTTGAAACTAACCTGCTTCAAATAACATGCTGAATGTAGTGGACTGACATGTGTTGTGACATGTAAGAGTGGCTCAGACAGTCATTAACTTGGTTAGGGCTTAGAATTTCTTACATTTTTCTCATATTAAAAGAAAAAATGTGAGATAGACGAGGCAATTTTTTTTTTTTTTAAATTTTACAATTTCAAAAGAAGAAAAAAAAAGTTACCATAATGTTGAGTTTTCATTTGTTAAGTGTCTCAAGTTAGACTGAGATTTGCTTGATATTTGGACAACTCTGGATTTTTTTTGTTTAGTTTATTTTACTTACTATCAACGAGAAATAATTTTGGTTTAAATTTTATTTTAATATGACAGTCACAATAATGACAAAAAAATGTGTGTGTGTGTTTAGTTTTATTAGATATTAGTCATTAGTGTGTGAGTTAAGGTTTTGTTTTAGTTATTGAGTGTTAGCGCTAGGATTCAGAAATGAAATTAAATAATTTTATCTATAAATTTAAATGAAATTTAAATAGTTTTAGTTTGAGATAGAAATGAAATGTTGTGACCTATATAAACGAAATAAAGGCTCTACTAAAACCTAGAAAACAATAGTCACATATTTCTGGCTGTAAATGTTCTTAAAATGTTTCTACTAAACTGATTGCATTGTTGAGTATTAAATTAAAATGGATTCACCTTTTTATTTTGTTTGCTAGAGATGCCAGGACTCTCACTTAACCCTCCTGATTAGCCAGAAAGGTGCATGGCATTAACTTCACCATTGTATTCTTCTCTGAATTTATCCACTTAGATGCATCTACGTTTCTCAACTTTCTCAGACAAAAGCCTTTTTTTTTTTTTTAATTTATACAAATGTATATTTTGTTTCAATCCTCTGCTTATGTAGCTGCTACATCTGTTCCCTGTTTAGTCAGCTGTATTAATTATGTGGCCATCTCTTCATGAAACAGAATGTTTATTTACCTTATACCAACAAGAGAACATTGAATTTTTTAATGATTTTTTTTTTGGATTTTTTAAAAACAGTTCATTAAATTGTCAAAAGAATTGTTGTTTTTTTTTTAATTTCAATTATCATTTCAGAATTATTAACTTACTTCTGTACCAAATGCCCCTCCCTTTTCTGATGAATATTTAATTAGCATAGAGCAAGAAAGTTGTAATGCATAATTTTAAAAATATTAAAATTTAAGTTCAAGAAAGCTTTTTAATTTAATTTTTTTGTTTGGGGGAGGGGCTTATGTTTGTATTGTTATTATATGTTTTTCAAGCCATAATGGAACTATTGATTACAAATATTTTATACATTTATTTTTGTTACTTTTCTCTGACTGATTTTATAATTGTATGCAATCACTCACTATCAAGTAAAACCAAATATCTGCTTGTGATCTGTCCTTTTCTAAACCATTGTTTCTCAATCTATGTACTGCATAGAGGTAAATTTTGTTTAACTGACTTCATAGCATAACAATATTCAAATAATAGTGTGTAATTTTTGTCTACTAGTAACACCAGTATTTATAACTCTCTGAGGAGCACTGTTCATCAGTATAGAGTTAATTCTTTCTCAGTAATGTTATTATATACTTCTTCAGCTATAAAACATTTTGTGAAAATAAGAAAATGAACAGGTTACATTGGTTTTGTGAAATCACTGATGCACAATATTTGAAACTTTTTTCTTATACATGTTGCTGTTTGACAATTTGAGTAACAATTTTAATGCTGTTGGCTTTCACCTTTCCCTGTTCATTCTGCCACTATTAGAGAAAGCCTTTAAATATCTGAAAATGTTGAACAGAGTTATTACAAATGCTCACATTGATTGTGATAAATAAATAGAATATATGTCTTACTGACTATTCAGTATCTTTTTATTTCTACTGTCAGTTTTTTCACAAGTGAGATAGAAATGACAGTAGGTGTGTTTACTTTAGATTTGCTGAAGGGTTTAGGAATTTTAGCTCTAGTTTTCTTCTCTGTCCCTTTACCTGAAGAATTAAGACATAAATTTTAGCTCCAGCTTTCTTCTGTGTCTGTCAGCTTAGATTTAAGACTGAAATTTTAGCTCTAGTTTTCTTCTCTGTCCCTTTACCTGAAGAATTAAGACATAAACTTTAGCTCCAGCTTTCTTCTGTGTCTGTCAGCTTAGATTTAAGACTGAAATTTTAGCTCTAGTTTTCTTCTCTGTCCCTTTACCTGAAGAATTAAGACATAAATTTTAGCTCCAGCTTTCTTCTGTGTCTGTCAGCTTAGATTTAAGACTGAAATTTTAGCTCTAGTTTTCTTCTCTGTCCCTTTACCTGAAGAATTAAGACATAAATTTTAGCTCCAGCTTTCTTCTGTGTCTGTCAGCTTAGATTTAAGACTGAAATTTTAGCTCTAGTTTTCTTCTCTGTCCCTTTACCTGAAGAATTAAGACATAAATTTTAGCTCCAGCTTTCTTCTGTGTCTGTCAGCTTAGATTTAAGACTGAAATTTTAGCTCTAGTTTTCTTCTCTGTCCCTTTACCTGAAGAATTAAGACATAAATTTTAGCTCCAGCTTTCTTCTGTGTCTGTCAGCTTAGATTTAAGACTGAAATTTTAGCTCTAGTTTTCTTCTCTGTCCCTTTACCTGAAGAATTAAGACATAAATTTTAGCTCCAGCTTTCTTCTGTGTCTGTCAGCTTAGATTTAAGACTGAAATTTTAGCTCCAGCTTTCTTCTGTGTCTGTCAGCTTAAAGAAGTAAGACTGAGAACCAGATTGAGAAACACTGATTTTAAAATGTTAATTACTTCTATTCTTTTGTTCTTCATTGCGATGCCTTAGAGAGGATAAAGTGTGTAATGTCAACCTCTACTTGTAAATAATTTATGAAATCTTATTTTATGAAATGTTTGTTTAATTCGCTTGTTCTCTGAGAATGATATTTATTTACTGAATGGTCTATCTCTTTGCTTAGATTAGCTTGAATTATCTCAGCTTCTAAAAAGATAAATTGTAGGATCCATTGATTATGTTGAACATTGCTAGCATAAGTCTAGAGCTAGATGCATGGTCCCTTTGTTTTTGTATTGTAATTTCTAAATTAAAAAAAAGTATTGGCATTATGTTTACCTTAAGATAATTACTTATAAGTAACTAGAAGTTTTATTAATTAAATTAAGTTTTACATCTACATTTTATTCTATTAAAAATGTTGAGAAAATATTTTCAATTTAATTTTGGATTAGTATTCATTTTAAAGATTGCAAGTTTGTAATTTAATTTTAATTTTTTTTTTTAATTTACAAATGGCTTCTAAACATTGACAACTATATTACTGACTATTTTGAAAGTTACTTTCATATTATCTAGATTTTATAATCAAATTATCATTAAATTCAATTTTAGATGTAAAACTATAAATTGTATACAGAATTTTTGTTTGTTTCTTTCTTAGATCTTGCCTATTAATTTTCTCTGTTGTATGATTTCAGTTGAAATGTCTAAATGTACAAACTGTTTCTTCATAATAAACAACCTGTCATCCAGAAACATTCCAATGACCAGGCTGTTTAATATTGCTTTTCTCTCCCCTCAAGAAATGTCAATCTTTTAACAGCCCAGGACCCATAACTCTTGTTTGATTGATGAACCCTCTTAACATCACTATTAAACTGTTTTCCCATAAGAAGCTAATACGATTGAGGGGAAATAACCCAATGCAGATGGTGTAGGTTTTTTTTTTAACAACATGGCTCTGGGGCTTCATGCTTTCTTTCTGCTTTGGTGTTGCTGGGATGGTTTCCCCTTAGAACCCACACACAAATGTTTTCTTCTGTTTGTTCTTGCAGTTAGAGAAAGTGTTCAGTAATGGTGGATCCAAGCAACAGAAGGCTGCTGAAGAAGAGGACCAGGCAGATGGACAGTCCAAAAAGAAAGCAGCTGGCATGCAGGTAACTCTTTGACGTCTGTTGTTTAAACTATGTGCAAAAATATGGAATAATAGTGTTGATTCCAAACAGCTAGTACATCTAAACCAGTGTAGGCTTGGTATATTCTTAATGTAATAAACTTGAATTCTTTTTAAACAATACTGAATATAACTTTCATTAATTAATTATTATTATTATTTTAGCTCTAGCTTTTTTCTGTCTGTCAGCTTGAAGAATGAAGACAGAAATTTGAGATGTAGCTTTCACAGCTTTCAACTAGACTATGGCTGTATGTGGAAACACAATTGAAATAATAATTTAAAGAAGATCTGTCTCCAATTAAAAATGTCTTTCCGTCCAATGTCTCCATTCTTTCCTCTGCTACTTTACACCCATATTTATTCACTTGAACTAGCACAGACCACCCTGTGGTCTCATCAGAATATGTTAAGCCTACACAACCAAACCATCTGCCCTCCTTTAGTGATGGTTATATCAGAAACACTGTCATACACTCCTTAACAGATATAGAACTTTGTAAAAGTTAATCACCTGTGATATATCTAACAGATTTTATATCAAACCATCTGCTTTTTAAAAAAAATATCACTACATTGACACTAAGGTAACCTAAACTTGTACACAAAGGCTTTTCACTATATAAATTATAAATGGATTTAATATTAGCATTATTATAGTAATTATTATTACATTCGTGAATGTATAAGGCCAGATGTTCTATAGAAGATGGATGTAAAAGACTAGTCAATATGGTCTTTTAAAGTTTGATATAGAAGACTAGCCAATCTGGTCTTTTAATTAATATATTTGAGTAGTAAAGACATACATTTTTTTACACTTAGAAACATCCTCAAGTATTTTTTTTTTCATTTAAACTTCTACTGGATGTGATGCATATCTGTTGTTACCAAATATTCATTCAGATCAGACTAATTTTATGCTGACTCTTTCCTTAAAGTGTTTTCAATTTTTTAGTGCAAAATAAAAATGTCCTGATTTACTTTTTTTAAAATCAGCAATGGATATTGATGATGCAGGTATTGTATACATATTTATTCAGAAGCAGCCAAAGAACGTTGGCTATATAACCAAGAATTTATTTTGAATTGAAGATTTTCTAAGTTTCAACTAATTTATAAGTATATGGTTCATAAATGATATAGAATATCACCTATGAATATGGTAAAATAAGTATGAATTTCTATTTAGATAAACATTTGATTGATTGAAAACAGATGTAACTTTGTCTTTGAATTGATTAATTGTAAGGTTAATGTATTCTGTTTTTGTTATTTGTGTTGATTGATTATATCTCAGTAAATTGTTGTTAGCATTTTTGACAATAATTCAATATAATTCATAAAAAAAAAAAAGATCTTTATATGTAAAGATCTAATTAGCCACCTTTTCTAAAAAAAAATTTTTAATTCTAATAATTTAATTTTTTTTAAATCTCTCAACTTCAAATAATTATTTGCCAAATTAAAATCTCTGTGACCTTCCATTGTTGTCTATTGCTATGACTAATGTCTATTAATATTATTTGTTTACTGAATACCAGGGGTGTTGATATTTTATGTATTTAAATAATTGTAAAATAATTTCAATGCACTTTTGAGCACTGCAGAATCAGATATATAAGCTTTTATGCTTGTAGCAAAAAAGTTATCTTAATTATTTAGTTGACAGTAATATTTCTATATAGTGTCTATATAGTGTCTAGTGTCTATTTTGTCTAAATCTTCTTTGTTTCATTTTCTTATGCTTTTCTTAAGGTTCCATTATATTTCAACTCCCATCCCTTTCCATTGCTCTATATCGCTCTCTCTTCTTTTTCTGACTAGTGTTTTAATTCTATAAGGATATGTTTTTTGCTTTTGAACAGAATCACAATGTCAACTAAGAGGAGATAACTGTGATAAACCTAATTATTATGAAAATCCCAAATATTAATAAAGCAGTTTTAATAACGCACAAATAGTCAATCTCAAGCCTTTGTTGAACAAGCATATCCTCATGTGAAAGCAAGATTGAAGCTGTCATCACTCCCCAGAGTCTCACAGACTTTTGAGTTCTATTAGTGTGTGTTCTTTGAGCAGCTCTTGTGGTGTAAGAACATGTGAACAACCAAAATGATCTTCAGTTCTCTGATCTATCTGCATTCTTGAGCTCACATCATGGAGCTTAACTGAGCTGATTCTAAGCAGTTTTATAGAATTATATACTATTATTTTTTTTAAAAGGATCTTTTTAAAAGAATTCTGTTCTAAGAGAAGTTGAGTTTTTGATATTAGGTTGTATAAAAAGTTGAATCGTTTGTACAAAATAATTTAAAATAACATGCCATAAAACACTTGGTAATACATTTCTTTGAATTGATATATTACTAGGTTTTTATTCATTTTTGATTTTGCCCTTTCTCTACTGATGGAGTTTTAGTATTTACTTATTTGCTTTAATGTTCAGTTTGAAGAAAAAACCAAGTCATTAACATTCTTCTTGTTTATTTCATTTCATTTGTAGTTCTGTTATTTACATTAAGAAGTTACATTGTTTAGAAAGATTAAAAGAAAACAAATTGATTTTGATCTTTCTCACTTTTCAATTAAATAAAAAAATATTGTGTTAGAACTAACTATTCAAATTGAAAGTTATATCGTAGAAAAATTTAGTATATATATATATATATATTTAACATGAACAAGCTGTGACTTAATAGTGACTAACAACAGTCATTTTTCTTCTCTCTTGTTAAAAAAAGTTTATTAATCTTAGTGGCACAACATTGTGCCTTAGTATCTCATAACAACACACACACAGAGCTTACTCAGACATCACCTGACCTAGTCAAGGGGAAATAATGCTATTTAAATTCAGATTATTTTTGATTAGGCGTTTTCTCTCTCTCTTCTGAAATGCTGTTTGCCTTTACTTTAAGAATATTTTTTTTTATTCCACAGAGTCATGAGGTGGACATTCCTGACACTACTCTGCTGGTACACTTCTTTGGTAAAAATGGAAAAAATGTTCTACAGTATAAAGACTTCCACAGGTAGATAACGATTTTTTTTTTTGAAGACTTTACTCTGGTATTGTTTTCATATGGTTTAAAATGTTTAAATCAGAAATTACATAAATACATTCATTAATAATAATTATAGCTTTTATATAGCACTAATTTCATGCTAATAGCATACTCAGAGGCTGAGAGCGCTATGGTCCAATCTCTTTTGTAGACCAATGTGGGGAGGGGGTATTTGGGAAAAGTTTTTTTCGTGCTGCCTTTAGGCGCTCTGTAAACACAACTCTGCTCGAGTCGGGTGTTGAACCTCGAGCCCCCTTCATAGGTTACCAAGACAAGCCAAGTTTAAGCGTACTTAGCCTCTTGACCATTTTAAAAACTTTTAGTGGTAGTTTACTTCCATACATAGTTTTTGTCAAAGGGGCCTTGTGGTTGAGTGGTAGAGTGCTTGGCTGCTCGACCGAGGGGTCCTAAGCTGGAATCTCAATGAAGGCTGGGATATTCAGGATGCTTCTGAATATGCCAACTCTATTGGTTTACAATATTGGATGTCTGACTTTAGTTGTGAAAATTAAAGCGATTGGTTGTTGTGCTGGCCACACAACACCCTTGTAAACCATGCGCTATAGAAATAGATAACCTTTACATCATCTGCCCTAGAGATGGCCAAGTCTGGAAGGGGAAATAGATAACCTTTACATCATCTGCCCTAGAGATGGCTAAGTCTGAATGGGGAAATAGATAACCTTTACATCATCTACCCTAGAGATGGCCAAGTCTGAAAGGGGAAGTTTGTATTTTTTGTCACTCACTCAGTCTAGATATTAAATGCCAATTCTATTGTTAAACAAAGAAAGTAATATTGCTTCACATGATCTGTGATGACAGATTAAGAACATTATATATGTTGTTTTTTTTTCAATAGATTTATGGAAAATCTTCAAAGTGAAGTCATTGAGCTGGAGTTTTTGGAATTCTCTAAAGGCTTTAGCACAATTTCAGAAGTGGCTTTTGCTAAAATATTACTCAGGTGACTTTTGTCTTGGAAAACTTAAAGTGTTATTTATTTTATTTTTGTTTTGTTTTTTTGTGAGGGTGTATTTAAGGAATAATCCAATAATATATTTCTGTCGCTTGCCATTTCCCTGTGGCATTCTATTGGAGATTTGTAACTGATTAAAGCAATATATTTATTTTATAGAACACAATTTTCACAATGAAAAAACATTTTATTGTTAATATGGTCTATATAAAAAAAATGTTAATACTATTTTAGAACCACACACTTCTTTATGTAAAAAAAGTGTTCTTATTACCTCAAATGTTCATGACCAGGTACACTAATCTAGAGAGAGGGGAAGTTGAGGATTGTCTTAAGAGAGTCAAGGAGAGAATGCCTAATGAAAAGGTCTGTCAGAGGCAACAGTTTTTGTATTGTAGTTTTTTATAAACCATATCCATTAGAAACATAGCAGTTTGACTTATTATCTACATTTGACTTTCTTTTCCCACCAGGGTATCAGTTTTGATGAATTCAAAAAGTTTTGTCAGTTCTTGAACAACTTGGATGATTTTGCTATAGCCATGAAGATGTACACATTTGCCCAGCAGCCTGTATCACAAGGTGAATTGTGGGAGATTGTTGTACTGCTTTGTTTCAACTCCATGATCTGAAGCTAGAAAAAAAACAAATGCTTCAAGTATAAAAAGCAAAAACTTGTGACATAAAACTTTTTTTTGTTTAAAAGACAATTTCACCTTTATGACACAATGTCCAATACATCAGAGAGATTCTTTGACTTTTTATAACTAATGAATACCCTGCCTTGATTAACCCCCCCCCCCCCTTGAAAAAAATCCTGATTAAGCCATTCTATCAATCTACCCTCGAGTATATAAAATTATAATGATAGGCCTATAGATCTAGATGTCTGTTCAAGATAAAGTTTTTATTTAAATAATATTTTAATATACTTTGAAAACTTATAACTGTCAAAATAGAGCTTTCCCAGTGTGGCTAATTAGTTGGTGATTCGTTAGAGTCGTTTTTGAGAGCCATGTCCACCCAGGTTCCATCCTTTTGAATTATGATTTTTTTAAATTTTAATTCACACATCACAAAACAATATCGTATATGCCTAGTTACATGAGAAAAAAATTTAAACACAATCCAATAAATAGCAATCTATGCAGCTCACTCGATTAATAACTTGATTTTGAAAATTGATTAATTATTATTATTGAAAAAAAATATTTTTTTTTTTAGTGTTTCTTTGTTAGAAAATTTTTTTTTAATGATAATCCCAATCTGGATAAGTTTGAATTGGCTCTCTTCTCACAAAGAAAGATAAGTAGATATTGAAGTGCCTGCACTTTCATTTTGTTTCTTTCTACAATAATGGTTGGTATGATGGCTACTTGATATGCCAACTTGGTGGGAGTTCTTCCCATCAGAGAAGATAAACATTTTAAAGATAACCGTATGTCCATTTACCTTTTGTGTTCAATGTTGAAGTGTCCTAAAATGAGGAAAGCTTGCATCTTGAATAACCTGAGTCACAGGTCAACTTAGTTAGTCTTTACAAAGCAATAAATGAAGATTGATATTACTTCTATATGTGGATCTGTTTCTGTGCCCTCAGAGGAGTTCATGCGAGCCGTGAAAGTCTGTACTGGTTTCTCCCTGGATCCTCACATTGTTGCCACGCTGTTCAATATTTTTGACACTGACGGTGATGGAAACTTGTCCCACAAAGAGTTCATCTCACTTATGAAGGACAGATTGCATCGTGGTGCTAGAGTGAGTACATGTCTGTTTGTGTGTGATAGTGCTCAGTACAACAGATTACATTGTATTATTTAGTTGTAAAAATGAGAACAGATTTGTTTACATCCTTTAAAGAAATGAACTTCCAGGTCACTCCTAAGGAACGAAAAGACCATATACTGGTAGTCTCTTTTGTTTTTTCAATGCTCTTCATAATCATTACCGGTACATTAAATCACTCTAAGCTGCTGAGGAAATGGTCCTAGTATTTTATCCTCTTGGGGATCAGATCCAAACTTTGTCCACAAAATAGTAAATTTTAAAAATGCATCATACAGGCAATTATATCTTAACTATTTTGAAACTTTCATGTCTTAGAGACCTTTATGTTTGTCCTAACTATATAGAAAATTTAGCTTAGTATATTTTAAAGTAAATGATCTATGACAGCAAAGAAATATTTCTCTTAGTGAAACTAGTCCTTGTGGTCATCCTATGGAATGTATACAAATATATTTCAAAGATATTATGGAGATAAAATCTTTAGTAAATGATTGATTTACACTTAGAGCTAAATCACAATCTGAGCATGTCTCTCAACTCTTTCAAAGATATTATGGAGATAAAATATTTAGTAAATGATTGATTTACACTTTGAGCTAAATCACAATTTGAGCATGTCTAACTTTCAACTCTTTTTGTTTTTCAGACTCACTTGATGCACAGCCAGAATAAATTTGAAGCTTTTAAAACATGTGTCAAAAATGAAATGAGAACTTTCTAATCTTTCTGCGAAGGCTTGAATTCTTCTCTGAATGCACCAGCTAGTTCTATGTGCTAACTGTTATCCACATATTTTAGTGCCTATAATTTGTTCTGTTAAAAGCTAGAGATCATTCAATATGTTCATATTTCTTTTAATTAATGAAGTATATCTTGGTGGAACTCCGGTTGTATGATGTTTGTTTTCAATAAAATATTGATAGATCCTTTAGTTTTGCTACTTTAAGTTAAAAATGTGTGAAACTTTATGAATCTGTCTAAGAGTGATGTAAAATGTCTTATTGTATTGGCATCCTTCAATTGGTTAATCTCATAGAAATGAGGTGAAAGCCTGGGCATTAGCTATGGTCAGATTCAATGACCCGTGCAGTTTCTTGCTTAACTTGGTATGAGTAAAACAAGAAACGCATTGGGTATTTATTGTATTCCACCTCCATATATTATATAAAGAATATCATAGTTCTGTATATATTGGTTTCACAATCTTTGTATTTTCATTTTTTAATGTACAGTTTAGTTCACAATATCAGACAGGAGTTGAATGAGACATTGATTCTATTGTTGTTTCTACCCAGATTCAATGAAAACTGTGATTATGTGTGTGTGTACTGTTTAACTTATTAACTGCTGCTGTTTCTGTCTGTGATTAGTAAATGAGAGACTTTTTGAAATGTGTATTTATTACAGTGTACCATTTATGTACCGGTACAGAGTGTTTACTTAGATCTCAATTGAATGCAACTTTTGAAATCTCCCAATACATTTTACAATAACTAATTTCTTGAAACTTTCTTTAATGTGAAACTATAAATACAGTAAAAATCTAATATAAAAACTTTATGAATACTGAATTCTTCAATTTATATTTAATTTATATATTTAGTGGTTAGTTTTGGCTGTCTTTCAATTTAGGTTTATGTACAAGTGAAGGATGTAAAAGTTAAATCGCCCTAAATCTCAACATCAGTCTTCAAAATAGGCTATAATGTTATGAAGATACATTCACATATTTGCTTCTTCTATATCAGGGGTTGGCAACCTTTTTGTATTGAGGGCCGCATTTTAAAAAAAATTGGGGGAATATATATATATATATATACATACTTACAACTTTAAAAAATACACTAGCTAACAGTATAATGTCTTTTAATCCATAATTATACTGTATTATACATTCACTTTTCCTTTTTTTCCTCTCCCAATTGAGGAATTACAACCAAGAGTTAGCCATTTCTAAAACCAATTTTATGATTTAATAAAAAATTTGCTATTGTCTTTTTATATCACAACATTTCACCAGAAATGTACAGCTGTACTTAATGTGAAGTATTTAACTATTTACACTCGTGCTTACTGTACTGCGGAACTAGCTTTCTAGTTGTTATAATTGTGACTGCTGTCAAATTACAGACATTCACCATTAACCTGTGATTACACTTGTTTATTTTCCCAAAAAAAAAATACTTGTTCACATATCTATATGGACCAAATACTGAATTTAAATTTCTCTTACAGGTCATAATTTGCATGGAGTTATGTTCTCTGGATGTTCTCAAAATGGTGAGCTGATGGTATTGAAAACTGGTTCTTGACGTCAATTCCATAATTAAGGAATCCAAATAAATCTGGTACTTTTAACCATTTCACTAGAAATATTTTCCCTTTTCAACAAAGGAAAATGACAAATCTGTTTTCACTTGCTGGCCTGGAGAAATTGGAAAGCCTTGTTTGAAAATATTTCACATGCACTTACTTACATTTCATATACAATTCATTGCAATAGTCATTATGAAAAAAATGAAATCTTGACTTCCACTCTTTATTAGAAATATTAGCAACAAGGTCACAGTCAATGTCCTTCAAAGAACAGAATTTCTAAATCTTAATTTTTTTTTCTAAACTGCCTGCGGTTAAGACCCCTTAGCTCTGATGACTTTGGTCACTGTATTACAAATGTGAAACATGTTATGTTAGATCATGCAGCTTTAAAACTGATTTTCTCAGTCAAAGATCGCTCCATCAGTTGTTACACTTGCTATCTTGTTCCAAGTATAATATCAACACAGTTCTTTAAAGCATTGAAAAAATACTGGCCTGAGATTGTGTATTGAAGTACAGCCAATAAAACAAATCTTCGTTTACTGAAACATTTTATAACGAGAGTTTCAATAATTTATACAGATATTTAGAATTATTTTTATATGTATATACTGTGGGTACACAGCGGGCCACATTAAACACTTCGGAAGGCGCATTCGGCCTGTGGGTTGTAATTTGCCCACCGCTGTTTTATATAGTTAGGACAAACATAAAGAGAAAAAAAACGATGAAGAGAATTGAATGAAGTGGACCTTCAATGTATGCAAGTTAAATTATCTTGAATCCACTGTAGAAAACAATGGAAAATACTTTAAAAACAGAGTGAGTTGATAAAAGCATTGAAAAAAAAAACAACAATAAAGAACACATTTGTTCAATTCTGTGAGTGTAAAGGCTTGTGTTTCTTTAATCTGTTATATATTAAACATGAACACAAAAAAATATCAGAATCCAGTTGTCAATATTATTACAAGTGCAAAATATTTTACATCTTATGAATAAACTAAATTTATATATTTGAAAAAAAATTAAATATAAACTACAGAAGTTAAAAAAAAAAACACATGAGAATATTTACAACTAATAAAAAGTGCACAGCTGGCTAGTCAGAACCAATTCTGTATCTACATAGGACACCACTGTAAATTTGACTCCCATCTTCTGTTATCTTACATTGTTAGTAAAGTATCATAAAAAAAAGACAAACTTTTATATCTACACCAAACATGTGTGATTGCTGAATCATATCTATTGGTTCATACCACAATGAAATACATTTTGTGAAAATTGCATAGAATGGAGCAAATGCTGACAGATAAACACACAGACACCTAGTGGACATCAAGTCTTACACAAGAAATGAACAAAAGGCAGGGCAAAGAGCCAACTGATGCCTTTAGAAATAGATTTCTGAACCACCTAGACAATGTAAAACATCTGTGATATAGACACTACTTAATAATTAAGATTTTTGAGAATTCAGGACAAAAATTTGGGTTCCTGTGTTTTGTGTAATTAACTTTAAAACATAAGAATGATAACATTTAAAAAGAAAAAGGCAAACAAAAACTATCAAGGCAACAGATACAAAGATCATTTCACTGGAATGTTGGGAGACAAAAACAAAAGTTTCTAGCACAAAATAACTAGATAGAAGCAAACCTTGGTTTACATCCTACTTTGTGTTTTCATTACTACCTCAAGACAAACATGTTTAGAGATGATAAACAACTTACACAGAACTTTATATAGTAAAAATCACTAGTCATTGAAACTTTCAAAATACATCAAAGAATTTGCTCAATTCCTCTATAATTTGTAACATTTTCAATGGATAGATTGTTTGGAACCTGTGGCCTTCCATGTTGTTTTTTTTTTAAAAGAATAATCACCAACTATTCAAATATAAAATCATTTGAAGATACAATGTCTAAGATGGAATGCATGTGTGACATGTATCATTAGGTTACTAGCCACTGGACAACATGCATGAGTATTCTGAGTAGGACAAGTTTCAAAGAAGACCATTATGCTCATTATTTTAAAACTAGAACATGGAGAGATTTTTTTAAAAAGTTATTCAGTTTAGAATGAGATCCTCTGTGTATCAAATATAAACAGAACAAAAAGAATAATGAAGCACAAGGTAACACAATAGTTGAATCAAGAAAGAAAAGAAATATAAGTGAATCTTAGATCATGAGTGGTTTATCTCACTTTTAGCTAGCAAATATTATTTGAACCAATTACTGGCACCAAATGTCCAAGTCAATGATATCAAGCAACTAAATGAACCAAACTTTAACATTTATATAAACAGTATTTGATTTGAACAAGGTAGAGGAAAAAAAACTTCAACCTAAAGACTGTTATGTCTTTGATCTATAGATGATGCAACATGAATCTATACATTCATTCTCCCGTTACCCATTTGATAAGCATGATAATCAAACTAGCAAGTATGTCCCCTAAAAAATGTATCTTTTACTTATCACATGTAATAAAAACTTGCTATGGTAATATAACACAAAAATGTTTTGTGAATAGAGTAGGAGAAAAGAAAACAAAAGAAGATGCTTGTAAGAAACAGCAACAAGTCTAATTCATTGAAGGCTGCAGGCTGGGAAAGTTCAAAGTGAAGTGTTTTGTTTTACAGTCACTATGTACTCAGCTAGTACCCAACATTACATAGGAAAATATAATGTTGCCCAGCACTGGTGGCACTGACCTATGTAAAATGTCATCTTTCACAAAAGCAAGAAAAAAAAAAAAAAAAAAAACCTAAAGAATTAGTTCTCATTTTTAATCTTCCCTGCCTTCATTCACTCCACAATGTGTGCACTTTTTATGTTTTCTGAATTAAAGGTCAGGCTGATAGGTTCCCAAGTTATGCTGACATTGGCCTAGGCCAAGGATTTAATTGTAGAGTTGGAAAGTCCAAGAAACTTGACTTAGATACTTTAGGAATGAAAAGAGACTGACAGTGTACTCCAAGATAAATGGAACACCTCTTTGTCCTGAAGACTAGCTCATACCAAGAAATGTAATGGCCATGTTTTCATATCCAAAAAATCATTTATAGATTTTCTTCAAAATATTTAAATCTGCATGAGGCAGAAAAAAAAAGAGATAATGGAAAGAACTGACCAGCAGATCAATAGTGGTGACCCAATGGACTACAGGAAAAGTGAAGGTACAAGTTATAAATAATGTTGACCTATTTGAACTCACTAAAATAAATCAATATATTACAATGAACAACAAGATCCAGTGTGTACAATTACATACAAGATCCTTGAATAAAATTAATCAATTAACTTCTCTGACGATAAGAATATTATGTTACTTTAGCAACGACTATGCCTGCAACACAGATCCTCTGACTGTGGTTTCCAGTTTAACCATTTTGGTATCAAACAGTTAGTCACCAAAAGATATAACATATAACGGAGAAAGACATCATATCAAGACACAAATGTGCCAACCTATAAAACTATTTAAAATAACCAGAACAGGTAAAAGCACAACTGTTGACAAAGAATGGGCTATAAAGAACAGTTCAAATGATGAACAAATGATAGAAGCAAGTACAAATTACACAAAAGTTCTTCCATTATGTACATTCAAAGGAAATGTTTAAAAAAAGTTTTTGTTTTAAAAGTAGACAAGCAAATGCACAAAGCAAGAGAAAACAAAAAGTCAAATAGAAAATGGTCAAAGAATTATGCTGGCAACAATTATCTTGTAGGTCTAGATCTTTAGAATTGTCAACACAAGATTCAAACAAACTAAATAAACTCATGACCTATATCACAACCTTGATATTTTCTTAAAATTTGAAAAAAAAAAAGAGCCCTTTACACAATGGAGGTAATCTATAATGTTAAAAACAGAAGAACAAGGTTAAAATGACATATTTAAACAATTGACATCTCAAAACCAATTGAATGTTCAGTTAAAGATAGCCCAAATAATTTCTGAATGAATAAAATGACTTAAATTTTGGGAAAACACCAAACTTATTCTTTTAAAAAACCTCATTTTGGTTAAACTAAAAGTCAACTAACTGAACAGATACAGGTGTAACAGTTGCTCTGTCTGGTTTAGTACTGACACCAAGTGAACAAATCAAGAGGCACTTTTACAAACAAAGTAGTAAACACAAATATTATGAATGCAACACTGGGACCAAACACAACCCCCCACAGCTGAGTAATGTGTTATTTAAAGAACATCCAGGAACATCATCCCAGGAAAACAAGATTGTAGTCAACCACACCTACACAGATCTAGTTTTTAAATCACCTTTTTTTTTTAAATTCAAGTTTCACAAAGACTAGGTTTTGGTTTGAAACAAAGTAATTGGCCTACTTCTATGGGTTCTTTGAGGAAGTAAAGTTCACTCTTACTTAACTCCTCATTGAGAGCAAAGACTAGACCAACCCACTTCATCTGTCATGTGATCAAATAAAGATAAACACAATCCCTGGTAAACTGAATAGGATCCAAATTTATTTCAATTTATTTGCTCATTTTAGGGTTTGAAAGGTGCATAAGATATGACCAATTTGATAAGTACCCAAACCATTTCAAATTATCGTCTAGAGTTGTGCATCACACTTGGAACCCTAAGGCTTGCAAAAGCGAACAGACCTCTCTCTCACCAGCCTGAATGAACGGTGTACACCTCGCATACCCCAACTTAGAACCAAGAATACACTGATTTTAATTCAGTGTTTAAATCCAGTTGCAAAAGAACAAATTCAAGTTTGCTTAGTTTGAGAAAAAAAAAAGCAACAGCTTCAACTTTTGAATGAAACCAAGTACTAAGAACTAATAAAACCATAGAAGTAGAAAACTCCAAAGTTCACAATATAACCTAGTGACCCTAGTCAATATTCCAGTGTTTATATATTCAATGTATAAGATGTGGTTAAGAGAAACAATGTTCTATACAGTTCTACAAACCAATATAAATAAAACTTCAATAACCTCCCCTTGTCTTCCTTTAAATAAAGGCAGCTTTCCCTTCACATTCTAGCAGCAAAATCATTTCCATGTCAGAATCAAATGAATTCTCAAAATGGAAATTTAAACACTTGAGTAAAAGAACACAGTACAAATCTCATTGTTAGCACTTACATGTATGTCTAAAGATCTACACCAGAAACATTTGGCTCATATAGCATTTTATCTACAAAGTTAAACCAATATAGGCCCCACACATTGCAATACAAACTGTGACTTGATTAGGTTTGTATTTCAAACAACCGAAACTAAAATGAGCAAATCAATTTCTTCAAATCACACAAGCAAAAAATATTTACAAATTTTACTTCCAAATCACACAACAGTTGCAGATTCTCATTTTGCCACTGAGCCAGTGCAACAGGACTAACAAATGAACAAGGCCTCCACAATGAAGGTTCATATTAGAGGGGAAAAAAAGCTTTTCACAAATCACAGTACTTTAAATCAACTTGATATTCTGTAGGTTGATATCAAGTTTGTAATTTTTGTTTTGCATCACATAACATTAGGAGTGTCACTTTCTGCACCACCTTTCATTACACTAGCCAAGAGAATTAGTCAAAGCATTAAAAGAATGAGTCCCTCCCCAAGAGAATTACTTAAAGCATTAAAAGAATGAGTTCCTCCCCAAGAGAATTAGTCAAAGCATTAAAAGCAAAATAAAACAAACTTAAAAAGCTTCAATTCTTCATCAATTTCAGCCAATCTTTCTGTTATTTATCTTTCAAGACTTGAGTTTTTAAGTTCAAACATTAGCTAACAGAAACCTTATTGATAAACAGGTAACAATGATAGCTCTACAGCCTTTGAAATGCACTAAGCTTGTAGAGTGTTTTCCTATATTAAAAGTTTTAAAAGAAAGGTTTATGCCAATGAGCATATGAGGGGGGGAGAGATCATGGACCTGGATACAGAACTTGTGTAAGACCACTTTCAAAAACTGATGTTTACACAAAATATTATAAACAATTAAGACAATGCTAATAATCTAAAAGTAATAAGGACCACAGACTTAAATTGGCCAGTGAACCTCTATTCATATAAAAAATTTTAAAATATGGAAAAAAACAACAACTTTTTTATTTAATAACTTGAACCATTGTCTAAGTCTAATCCTATGTCCTAGTTTAACATTTGGTTTCAATCGCATAAAAACATTGCTAATAATTCTATCCAGTTACAATTTGAGCAAAAAAAAAAATAGGTTGACATTCCTCTTGGCAGAAGGTAAAAAAACAGTGGCCAGGTGTGACCTTGACCTATTAGTCTACAGGCCAGGCTAATGGTTAGTATCAAGATTGTCTATATATTCCACATAATTTTCTGGTATTATGCCAGTCTTGCCGTCCAAGGTTCCTTCCAGCCAACCAGGTTCCCTTGACGGTCGAACTGTAAACAATAAACACATTTGAGTCATAAAATATTATCCCATAAATAAAAGTTGAAAATATATATAAATATGTGAGTAAATATTTCTTGTTGTCACAAGACAAGTGTTTAGAAGGTAACCCACTTGTAAGGTGTTAGGACACGATTAGGAATTAGTTATTTGTTTCATAAAAAGGGAAAGTTTTGACTAACAAGAGAATGACGCGAGTAGTAAAAACAATTATAGAATTATAAGGGATAATAGGGAAATGTATACAGAATATTTCTGAAGGCTTTAGAGAGGCATTTTTATGGACTACTTAGCTTGACAACAATCCAAGTTCCCTTTATTATTATTCAGCTTCTTATTCCACATTCAATATCTGTGTCAACTAACTCTTGGCCTTTTGTCTGTGTTATTTCATTTCATTATTTGAGTGTACATCCATTTGACTTAGCTGTATAAGACAATGTGCCCCTATGTAACAGAATGAATTGGAGCAGGCTGGACAGTGATATTTTTCTTATAAATTACAAATGCTCCCCTAAAAGAGAAGATTTTCTGTGTATCTATGGGTTAAACCAGTTACACATATTAATTAGAGACTTCTCTATTAAGTCTGATGTTTTCCAGGTTGATTCAGACAACTCATTCATGCTATAATGGCACTTAGGAAGAAGGAACAATTTTTACAAATTTGTTCTAGCATATAAAAAATGTGCCTTTAAATATAGTAGATAAAAATCTCAGCTTCCATAAAGATTCAAACTTTAGACATCTTGGTTAAGCAAAGAAGTGTTTTTCAATTTGATGACAAAGCCTAATTATTAATTAATTCCTTTTATTTTGTGCTCCAAGATGTCAGTATGAACTTTGCATGTGGTTTTCTTATGTTTTCATTACACCTAGGTTTAGAAATTTAAATTTGGTCCTTTGATCTCAAGACTCTGAAAAACTGTACCATTAAACCACACAAATCCACAAAAAGAGAGATTTTTGTCTAAAATGTGTTGAAATAAGTCTTTCATTCACTTACTACATGATACAGTGCAAACAAAGTTTTGATGAGTGTTTTTTTATGAACAGTCCTAAAATGGTTAGTTACTCACCATTATGAATTAACTGGTTGGCCTCGAAAGATAGCTCAGTCTCATTATCTCCAACACATCTGTATTTTGTTCGCACAGTTCTAAAACAAACAGAGAATGGAGCTCTTTCAATCCAAACAGAATACATTACAACACAGAGATATACATGAGGGCTCTTACAGTAACTGTACATTACTTGATCATATGCTGAAGCCTGCATCTAATTTATTTTAAACAATATATAATTGATTACATTTAAATTTTTTTTAGTATGTAAAACAAATATGCTTCCAAGTTCATGGTCAAATAATAATTGCAGTTACTTCATAACAGACAGTGAAACGAGTCATGAGTAATTTTAAAAGGTTTCCATAAGTTTTGATGCTATTAAATTTGTCAACATGCATGGCTATCTTCAATCAAAGCTCAAGTTAAAACATGACTTAGTAGGCCAAGCCAGAAGCTTCAGTCAAAGAAAACAAAACTATTTCACTTTCATGCTTTTTTGTTAAAGTTTCATAACCCCCCCCCCCCCCCCCCCCCCACATACACACACCAATTAATGATCTTAAGGAGAAGGTCAACCCTATCTTCCCTTCACCCCCTCCCCCCGCCCATACTCCAGCATTTGACTGTACCTTCGAGGTGGTTTACTAGAAGATAGGCTAGATACACTCCCAGTCAGACTTCCTTGCATTGATGTTGACCTGAAGAAGTGAAGAAAGGACACACATATGTCACTGCCTTTCAACCAGTTGAAGGTACAAAACAATCCTAATGCAATCATTTCTAAGTTAACACACAAAAAACTATCTGACAACTTGATAGAAAGTGAAAGCCAGACATCTAGCACTATTAAGTAAAGTGAGTTATTCATTAGAAATTTTAAAAAATAAGTTTTTGTTAACTTAATGTCATATCATGCTTTTAATTAATTACTTATGCATAAAATTTGTCATGCTTTGCATTGATCTAATTAACCTTTTTTTTAAAAAAATGTTCGTCTGTAAAAATATTCTACCTAAAATTATTGAGTTAATAAAAGCTGAATCCACAAAGCAATGCATTAAAAAAATGAAATTCTAAAAAGCTCCATTTAAATAAAGTATATAAAATGTAAATTGAATTTTTATCTTTTCATAATCTTATAGAATTACATTGTTTTGTACATTTGAAATATTTTACTCATATTTGTGTTGAATGATGACTATGGAATTTAAAATGTTGAGCTTACTTATCATGATTATTTATATAGTCTTTTTTTTTTTCAATCTATGTATATATATATATCTTGAACTTTATCTACAAACCAATGCTTATTTTAAAATTCTAAAAATATAAACATTTGAAAATTATCAGTTGATAGTTAATGTTTCACATTATCTGTCTATTTTGTTTTCCTATCAAGATGTTTTCTTTTTGTATTGTCATTGTAATTTTTTTTACATGAATTGTTGTATTTATTATGTCACATTACAAGTTTCTACAATGTGTGTGTATACCAATACCATGCTCACATTGAAGACTGCCCACTGTAATCATTGCTGCTTCTCTTCTTCACACTTCCACTGTGGGGAGGAGATGGAGAGGAAACAAAGGGAGGTTATTCACACAACACAAATAGCAGACAACACTCATTATAACCCCTGTGCTATAACCTACATTGCTCTTTCTCCATTTAAATCTTGTCATTCTCATCTGAGACTTATTTGGAGCAGGTGCCATTTCTATCAATCAACAATGGATTTATTGGCTCATTGAGTAACATGGTAGCCATTTACTGGTCAACAAAGATGAAGTATACAGCATGTACAAGCCTTGAGCACTCCAATAGATATAGCTCAGTGATTATAACATCAGAAGAACAAAACAGAGACAAACATTAATTAATTTATTAATGGGCAGTGTAAAAGCTATTAATGAGAAATTGGGTTTGGTGCTGGTGTTTTTCTTTTCAATGATTTTGAAACTTTCTAGAAACAAAGTTTAAAAAAAAAAAAAGCTTTATGGCAATCCCAGTTTAGATATTGTTATCTACAATGCTACAGATGAGGATCAAGGTTAGGTGAGAAGTAGGATAAAAAAAAATATCTTTAAAAAGTTGCTAGATCTAAATTTTCTAATTTTTAAGAAAGTTTCTCTGTAGTGTAAAAAAAAAAATGCTTTCTACATTTAATTAAAAGAAAGTACTTAGCAGATTGCTATGAAAAAAGAAAAAGAAAACATTATGGCTAGTTAGCTGGCTAAATTAATTGTAAAAAGAATGTAAACAAGATGCTGTTTTTAAATTTTCTTCTAAATCGTCTGCAGATAAAAAGAAAAATGTGGGAAGTTCAAAAGACATGGGAGATAACTATTGAAGTGCAGGAGAATTGGAATGAATTGTTGCCTTCACCAAAATATTGCTTTGTTTGACATGTTTTGGATGTTCCTTCAGAACTGAGGATTATTACATCCTAGCTCCAATCTCCAGCAGGATGGTGGGGGATGGCAAAGGGCAGGGTTTAAACCACCAAGACAAAAGTTCAGAGTGCACACCACATGATCAGGCAGCCATCCAATTAAATGTTGTATATTTAGTATAAGTATTAATTAAATTATCATTAATTAGTTGTGATATGCACCTAACCATAAAGCAACAGTTCTGGACCAACTACAAATTAAAACATCTACAAGCTCTAGACTAAGTTAATATCATCTAGACAAACCAGCAACAATCTAGATCTATAACTAATCTTCAACAGCAAGTAGCTGCAATTTTGTGAGTCTACAACAAATTAATAAATGAAAAGCAACTAAACATTTCTTCATTTGCAGGTTGAATCTTGACAAAAAAAAAATTAGAAAAAAGCTCAGAACCAAAAGAATAAAAAAAAAAAAAAAAAAAAGCTAAATCAGAATGGTGGCACTACTTGAAGGGAGGTAACTACTAACTTAGAGTTAACTTACAAGGCAGGAGCATCATTGCCAGATAGATTTAAGTTGTACCTTGACGCTGGGGATAAAAAAAAGAAAATGAGTCAAGAAAGTAACCCTGGTAACTAGTCAATGCTCATTTTATATGGATTAACACAAAAAGGTTTTAATTGAAAAAGAGAAATCAGGATGTTTCTGTTTCTGTGGAAGTTCAAAGTTCTGTTATATATCCTAGGAAGGTCAAGTTTAGTTATATACCCTACGAAGGTCATGTTCTGTAATATAACCTAGGAAGGTTCTGTTATATAATCTAGAGTGGTCAAGGTCTAGGAAAGTTGTGTTGTCTAGAAAGGTCAAGATCTGATATATTGTCTAGACTTCATTAGAAGCTAATAAATCCAATCAGCCATCCAATAACCCTTTTCTATGAATGTTGAATTTGTCGAGACCTGATGAAGTAATAAATACAGTAAACATTGAAAGCCAATATTAAACATTTGACTTTTTACAAAGTTTATATCAACTCACTCTGTCTGTTAAAAAGTTTGTACACGTTATTTCTCCCACACCTTATCTTGGATTAAGCTAAACTTTTGCACAATTATTTCTTTTACCTGACAACACAAGAATCCATTTTAATTAACTATTGGTAATTAATTATTTTGTTTGATATCTTGAACAAGAGAAAGAGATCATACTTGACAGATGTGGTGGTAAAAGTTGAATTAGTCCCCTTGAGGACTCTTGAGTACATTATTTTTATATATTTAAAAAAGGATCATGTAAACATTCACCATTCTTCCCTCCCCTTTCAGAATTGGTCCAGACAAGTGATAGCGCATTGGAATAAGTTATAAGCAAAACAAAAACAGTTGGTAAAAATATTTCTAATTGCACAGATTTATTATGTCTACGTCAATTATACATATGAAGTACTTTTTGAAGTAACGTCTGTATTATATAAGATAAGATAAGATACAACTGATCCAAAACTAATTGAAACAATGACACTAAGTATAAGCTTTGTTGTTGTTTTTTAAAAGTATTTTTTTAAAAGTATTTTTTTAAATGTTTTTCTAGTTTTTATTTTTGTTGTTTGTTTATTTTGAGCAGTTAAGGATTTTTAAAGAATAAACTAAGCAGTGCTTACTCTAAACCAGTAGTGTAATTTGCCCTGTAGGAAGCCAAAATGTTAAATTAGTCTCACAACTTAGTAAACTCAGTATTCATGCAAATGTCACACTTGCCAAGTAAACCTACTTTTATTATAGCACCACAAATAGCCAGATTTCCTCTAATTGCCACATTATACCAAGTTATGCAAGTTAACTTTCTTTAAAAATTAAATATAAGCATGCTACAGGTTTGCGAGAGGAAAAATTCATTTAGAAATTCAAATTTTGGTCACATATTCTGAAATATATGATTTCATCTAAACCAAAAGATTCAAATCTATAATAATTTTAAAACTCTAAAAACAAAAAAAGCAAATAGAATTGTCTGAAAGATTTTTAAAATTAATAATTAAAATCTTTGACCAATAATTTTCTTCTTAGTAATAAACAACTAATACAGAACAGAAAAGTCAGGAGCCCAACTACTAGATAAACATGGGAGAAATTTGGATAAAACATGTTATTAATTTAGCTCCTTGCAAAGTGTACACAGTTAACATATCTTCTAATCCAATAATTTCAAGGTATTATTAAGTGATCACTAAAAAGAAAGTGTGCTTGTATTTCCCTGAATGTCATGCACAGGCAATGCTGTAAATATCTTCTACTGTGTTAGTAATCGACAGGAAACAAACAAATTACAAGCACTGAGTTGTTAGCATTTTGGATATTAAAAAAAAAAAAAAAACAGGTACCCCAAATATATATATATATAGAGGTCAAGGTCAATGCTGAGACCAGAAGATATGAGGCAACAAATGTTAAAATGTCGCAGCTATTAACAGCTTTCACATATTGAGTCATGATAACTCTCTCATTTACTGTTTAGTGGATCAGATGCACAAGAACAAAACAAATATCTTATTGTCAATTTTCACTACTAATAGAAATTTTGATGTTAAATTGAAGTTGCTTTTGCATTGATCAACATTTTAAACTCTTTTTATAGAATTATAGAATTTACATATACCTGAAATGCTCATAACATTTTTTAGTCTAAATTATTTCTATGTTAAATTATTGTGTTACAGTTTCATAAACTTTTCCTGAAAAAAAAAAAAGGAACTATTAATGAAGCCAGTAAGAGTAAGGTGTGCTTCCTCCACAAGTAGATTCTGCTGGATGCTCCTACCTATCACCCAAAGCAAGCAAGAGTAAGGTTCAGCGATAGGCACATTTCTACACACTTAAGAGTAAATTATAGTATTCTTTTTTCTTCCCTTAATTTTGTCCATTCTAATTCCTTAATTTGTAAGTCAAAGAACTCATTATTATTTACCATAAGTTTTTGTGTGTAAGTTCTCTTTCTTTGACACATTCAGTGCATGTGTAATAATAAATCAATCGAAATTTTAAAAAATTATATTAAATTATAGTCTTTAAAAAAATATCATATATAGAGAACATATTTAAAAAAATATAGATTTGTATTTTAAAAAATTCTAAATTTGCATATCTATATAGTAAATGTATATTGCAAACAAAAGTAATTGTTTACGCTTTAGATTACATACTGCACTAAGCAGATTTACACTTTAATTTTTTGTTTAATTCTATGATTTAGAATGCACAGATGGGATGCAATGCTGGTCAATGTTTGCAAGTCCACAATGCAAAAGAGCGCCAACAAATGGTCAAACAAACAAATGTGTAAGAACATACGTCGTGGAGGTTGGAATGCTGAGTAACAAGAATACAGATCCAAAATGTTTCCTCGTAACCCTAGACAGAAACATTGGAGATGATAGGTGCAGTGTGTACATTATGTGATGATTTGTAACATATATATATATATATATATATATATATATATATATATATATATATATATATATATATATATATATATATACATTAGAGCAGATTGTGTCATAAGTAAAAAAAAAAAAATAATCAGTTAGCAGCACTTTAAATACTTAAAAGTTAACCTAAGTTTGTTAAATAAGCCATTATAAACCCAGCAATAGATGACATTTGCAGAGGCTGGAGGACTACTACCATTATTTCAAATTTATTTGTTATTGTTATTTTGTTGATAAGAAAAGAAACAGCAATTAAACTTAAAGTATCAACATGTTTTCTTAAACTTCTGACAAACATTATGAGAAATGTGAATGTCGAAGATGTGCATAGGTGAAAACTTTTACCGACCACAAAATGTCTCATCGGCAAGCCATGCTCATTGATATAGACATTTGTTTTGTAAAACATTTGATGCTTTATTCTTTGAACTCTCTATTGCTGTGACTTGTTGAATACAGGAAATAGTTTCTAGCAAAACCAAGCAGACAGAGGATGTTGGAGAACCTTATTGGACATTTGCTCATTAAGTACTTATCAAAACTGATAGCCAACATAACAGACATATTTACAGTATGTAGACAAAACATCTTCTAAATGTTCTTCTGAGAAATATCTTGTACTAGCAGGATATGAACCGCAGCCTGCAGACCTTAGCTTGTGTATCCCTGATCTAGTGCATTAGTTTTAGATCTATGTCAAACATGGCGAGATGTCCTGTAACTATTTTAAATTTTTATAAAAAAAAAAGTTTCATTCTTAAATAGAGACAAATTGAGATATATTTTACTTTTAGGGTCTTTCAGTTGTGGGTGGGACATTAAACATTATTATTATAGCTTTTATATAGCGCTACTTTCATGCTTATAGCATGCTCAGAGTGATTTTGGTCCAATCTCATTTGTGGACCAGTGGGGGGGAGGGGGTATCTAGGAGTTGGTTTTCCGTGCTGCCTTTAGGCGCTCAGTAAACACAACTCTGCCCGAGTCGAGTGTTGAACCTCGAGCCCCCTTCTAGGTAGCCAAGCCAAGCCAAGTTTAAGCGCACTTGGCCTATCGACCACGCTTCCCATATACAATGGTCTCTGCCATGATCTAAGGAACATTTATGCCAAGTTTTATCAAGATTGGTTTCTACATACATACATACATACATATGCCTTACTTTGTGATTTATTCATTAGATTACATAGTCAATAAGAGTATATTTATTAAGTATTAAGGTTTCAATGTATAAAAAATAAAGCTGATGAACAGTTTCCACTGACAGGATTAATGCTGCTCTAGCACATAGCCGGCTGAAGATTTATCACAGGCTGATTAAAATATTTATAAATAAATTTATTTTATTTCTGAGAATTTGAAAAATGCCCATAGAATTAATTGGAATACTAGTAATAATATAGTTTTGAACACAATTTATGCTATTTTCCAAAGGTTAAACAAATATTTATGAAGAAATTTAAAATAAAAAAAGGTTACAAAGACAGTTTGTGTGGAAACACAAACTTAAAATCGGCCTCCGAAGTGGTCCACCCAGGCGGGCTTCAATATTTTCAGAAAGAACATCCAAATGAAATTATATCAAAGACAAATGAGAGATAAGAATGGAGAAAGAAGGTTGACAGATCTTGTGTAGTGCCCCAATGGTGCTGCAGATCAAAGGATAGGTGCAAGTGAATGCAAAGTTAGATGTGAACCTGGCCTAATTAGTTCCACTTTCAGACCTAGTGGTATAGTATATAGGGCAGATGATGTAAAGTTCATCTGTTTTTGTGGCCTACGGTTAACAAGGGTGTCATGTAGCCAGCACAACGACCAACCGCCTTTACTTTTCCCCAACTAATGTCAGGTACCCATTAGAGTTGGGTGGACTCAGAGGCGCCCAAGGATTCCGAAGTTGAAAATCCCAGTTTTCACCAGGATTCAAACCCGGGACCCTCGGTTCGGAAGCTAAGCGCTTTACCGAGACTCTCCTGGTCTGTACATAATGTAACTGTTTTGTAAAGGCTTAACCTATTATTCGAATTCTCTAAATACATAATAAAAATGTTCAAGAAATTGAAGTTTATAAGATTACTATTCGTTTTAAATTAGGTCTAAATTATAATGCATACTAATTAGCTTTTTCTCTTTAAAAAACTGCTTGCATAACTAATTTTAAAAATTAGATTTTTCGCTTTCAGGGGAAAAAAAAGTAGCCGTTGCATCAGAACTTTGAATGGTCTAAAATATTGTGATGTCGGATTTTCAATATCTTTTTCTAGTTTACGAGATCTAAACGGGACGGACAGACAGACATTTCGCACAAAACTAATAGAGTCTTTTCCCCTTTCGGGGGCCACTAAAAATGAGTATAGATCTACCAAAAACCCCTTTTTAAAATCAAATTTAAAAAAAAATAATATTAAAAAAAAGCATGTCCATATTTAAATCATTCCAAACTATACCATGGCTTTTATATTTTCAAACAATAAAATAAGACTAAGGAAAAAAAATGATTTGCTAGCAAAACAAAACAAACAAAAGAAAAACAGGTTATAGTTTGTTTTTTTTAGATCTAAAAAATAAAATGCTCAATTAAAAAAATCAACTTTATAAAAATGTAACTTACGATCTTCTAAAAACAAAACAAAAAAAATTGTGGATAAATGACATTTAAATGTAAACATAAACTACACTAACATTTATACAAATATTTTTACACTTGACACTGGATAATGACACAATATTAGAGATAGACTAAACTAAAATCAAACTATTTAAATTCAACTGGCTTAAAGCAAATAACGTTATTGTTTTTTAAGCTATTTCCAATTCAAAACAAGTGCAAAGAATTGGGATTTATTTGTTGCACTGATCGCTAGTTTTTAATTGCATTATTTAATGCAAGTAAGTGTTATACTAAAATGTACATTCATTGAATGGTTCCAAACAGTGTTGTAAATTATCATAAGGTTTGATTATATATATTATATAAGAACTTTAATGAACAACAAAGTTTGAAGACCAGAGAAGCATTTAGTGTACAACAATTAAAGAAATCAGAATTATATGTGTGTTACCTAATTGATTCACATTTGTATACATTGGTGGTTCTTTTGTGTTTGAGCCACGCCTCAGAGCAGCAACGTCTGCAACAGATGGGACTGTACTCCCTGAGACTGCACGAGGCGACAGGTTACTCTTGGCTGAATTGAGTGACTCAGTACTGCTGCTCGTACTACTGTGAATGTCAAATCCTGCAGACAGATGTCAATAATATTTCAAACATAACAATGAAATGTATTTTATTTGAAGATGCATTTAGGGTATGAAAAACTTTTTAAAAATCTAGCTTTAGCAGAAAAAGACTGTATGGGATGAATTTGTCTAATTTAGCAGCTCAAATAACTGAATGAGCATGACATCAAAAAAAATATTTTCTTCTAAGTTAAGCCGGATTTAATGGGTGCCAGAAATCTTTTAAGGAAAATTGAAGCCATTGAGTTGTACTAGTCATATTAAAATCAGTGATTCCCAAAGTGGTCTATATAGACCCCCAGTCTACGAAGGGATCTAGGAAAGTAAAAAAATAAATTGGGGGTCTACAATTATAGATTTCTTTCAAGCAGGATGTGACTTTAATTTTTCATCCCATTAATGTTATTATTTCATACGCTAATATATTATTTGTACCTTAGTTAATCCTTTAAATATTTATCCTGCTATTCAAATGAAAAATTAATGTATTTAATTCCAAAGCGTATTTAAAGAGCTTAATTTAGCCTACATGTAAGTAATGTTTAATAAAAAGAAATGCAGACTTTACAGCGTTGATTATTTAAAATTGGGATTCTTTCCTTCCTTGTCTAACAAGCGGTTGCCTAAGTGCCTTTTTTATGATGTAATGAAACTAATTACTCTGGAGGATCATCTGAGATGATGCCACCCTGACAAATAAGAGAAAGATTTGAAAAACTTTCGAACACTCAAATATAAAGAATACACACACAAAATCTCTCTTCAACATCATATAAAGAAGATGATGGTTTATGAGATTCTTACAATATCTCTTTACTTATAGCAAAATACGGAAAACAGTGTAGATAAAACATTGATTTTACCAGCCATTGTAGTTTTAAAAACTGTTTTACACAAACCTACATCTGATATTATTAAAAGAATTTTTTAAAGCAACAATACAGTTCAAAGGCACATCGGTGACATGGGTTATAAAATTAAAAGCTTCTATAATTCTTTGCAAATGACATATATACAGTTTGGTATCAGTGGTGTCACAGGCTCTGACAGGGTGTAGCGCTGTGTGCTGCATACTGCCTAATGGTCGCCAGCTCTTAATTATTTTTCCTCAGAGTTGACCCACGAAAGCCAAGTTTGGGTATAGTTGCAAAGCAGCAGAGTTTTTGAATTCAGGTGGGTAGCAAGCCAAGGCTAATCAGCCCCTCCTGTTCAAAGCTGACTGGTTTAGAAGGCAGTTACTTGCCTTCGCCCCTTCTCCCTAAGTGAAAACAGTTCTGTGGACTCAAAAAGAAGAATTGGCGAAAATGCAATACAAGTTAAGCAGGGGGTCTAACAAACACCAAAAAATATGGCAAGGGGTCTACGAGTCAAAAACGTTGGGGAACCACTGCTGTAAATAGTTCATCTTGGTGAACTGAAACAGAAACTGTATATACCTTAACTGTCTTTTAGATCTAAAAAAGAAACTAGCATTTTATGTCTCAGAATAAAAATTTATGTGTGTAGAACACATTAGAAAAAATATTTTTATGACTTATAAAATTTTCCACAAAAGAAATATTGCTGTAACTCTGTTCTGCCATCCTACACACCACTTTGATTGTTAGTGTTTCCTTCGCTTTAGTGAACGTGATACATATTAGATTGTACTAGAGCTTGCTTTGCTTTGCCCACATTAACAAAAAGAGTCATCACTAGTGAACAGGCCAAGAAGAACTGTGGAGATGTGTTTTGGCATGTCTGAGTAAGGCAGTGGGAGGTTCATTCCAATGGAATGGAAGACTATTTAAATGTGTCCTGGGACAACCACAGAGCAACACCGATATATGAACCTGTGATAGTGACGCCAGCGAACATTGTAGGCAAGAGTTATAAGATCTGAAGACCAGGACTGATGTGTATGGTTATTGTGTCCAATCCTTCTCTGTCTTCATTATATATAAACATCAGTCCTTGATCCTTCATTTAGTTGTCTCCCTTTAAGTTTTTATAATATTTTTGTAGCTATTTTCCTACCTCCTGTAGATGAGTTAAAGATCTGCACTGGCCTAGGCTTCACCCGCACTGCTCCAGAAGAATTGGGCATTACTGGCGCAACATTTCCATAGAGTCTTTGAGGCTGGTTGGCTGAGTGGTTGACATTACGACCAGAATTTGGGGCCCCTTTAGCAGGCGGCTCGCTATTGTTGGGTACTGGGGTCTTATTGACTGGCTGGTTGGTGTTTGGAATAACTCTTGATTCACTTACGTCAGTGCCATCAGGTGGACTTTTGAATATCTGAAATTGAATATTTTCTTTTATTATTATTAAGAATGAAATAATATCATCATAAGAAGTAGATGCGAAAATTGGTTTAAAATAATTTAAAGTTTAAAAAAATAAGAATAAAATGACAGTGACGATGAATGGATCTAGAAAGACATGATGAAGGGATGCAAAGCTGAAATGAATAGTGCATAGTTTACTTTGGAAGTGGATCAGGCCAAGAGGTCGAAAGAATTGAAGGCAATTTTTTTTTCTACAGTTGATGTGAGCTCCCACCATGAAGAGTTTATTAATCAACGAATCTATCAAAGATCTGACATTATAATCAAATATTAAAAACAAATCAATAATGAAATAGCATACCAATATCCCAGCAACAAAATCAAGCATACTAAAAGATAATTGAAGTTTAAAAAAAAAAAAAAAAAAAAAAGGAAATCTTAGTAGGTCATCATGTCCAGAAATACAACAATATTGGCCCAAGGATAGCTATCCCACTCTCAAAACTAACAAAAAATACTTTTCAAAACTCCCTCTAAAATTAAAACAATCACAACTAATAAAAGATTAATGCCAAAACCTTAAATTCTTCCAACTATTTAACTAGTACAATTATCATAACAGAGAGTTTTTAGAATATTAGGTCAAGGCCTTATAATTAAATTCGTTTGAGATAAACATCAGATTCAACCTGTGAGGATTGATTCTTTAACTACAGTTACTTCATTGAAGAACATGTGAAGAAAATGGGAAACAAATATCATTATTCTATTACTATTACCTTTAAAAATAAAACTTCTACCTGTTCATAATTGTTAATTAAGATCTCCACGACAATATTGCAAAATTTTATGTCCATAATCGCAGCCATAGACTCCTCTTCAGGGCGCATCAAAGAAGGTCCAAAACACACTCCCAGGTTAGCCACAGTCATCTTATTCAATTCACATTCCTCGGACACCCTATAGTAAAGAGAGAACATTTAGTATTTAGTTGTTCTTTTATAATACATAACCGAGAGAACATTTAGTATTTAGTTGTTCTTTTATCATGCACCAAAAATCTAATTTCACTCGGCTCTTAAGGAGGGAAGTAAAAAAGACTTTCAAAGTATTTTATTTTGTGTTCTGGGATTCTCACAATTGATGTTAATTAAATTAATCTGCTTTTAATTTACGTTTCATTTTTTTTTTAAATAGGGATGTTGACATGTCATTGGATTTGTTGGGAAATGGAGGTTGCACCAGATTGGTTGGTCTTTGATAGACGCTGACTGTGGTGTTTCATCTTGATGTCAAGCATCATAGACCATTGTTTATTTCCTAGTGAACCAGACTCTGCTAAGTCATACAACATACAATCTTTAAATACAAAATCTTAGATTCTGTCTTTATAATTAGTGAGTTAGTGATACATGTGGTGGACATGTGAACATAATGGTTTAGGGTTCAAATCCTGCTTATAAAAGATGTAAGAACTTTTCCCTAAAATATTTAAGAAATATTGCTCTTTAATCTTGACAAAGTGTGCCCTTATAAGAATCCTTGTCCTCAAACTAACCTCTTCAAATGTCCTATTAACATATCCAGCATTCTAAAGTTGGCATCAGGTAGCTGGTGGACATATTTGTGGACATCTAGAATCCTTAGTGTTTTACTTTCTTGCTCTGTGAAAGATAATGACAACTTTCTCTTTCTGCCCAAACACACATCATAAAGCCATGCTTTCTTCTTAAGTGTTACCAATACAGACACTAAGACTAAATATTTATAACTTTTGCACTCATAAAACATAATTATGAATAGAAATATAAAATTAAGACTTTTAACTTTTAAAATGAAAGAATAAAAACAACTTACTGGCAGCTTTTATAAAGTTTTCATGAAGTTGAAAGGTCATCAAAGGTTCAGGCAAAGATCTAGGGAAGAGAAATTCAATAAAAACATCATCTTACTGCTGAATGCAATAAGACTAAATCAAATTAAACAAAATAACATGCCTCAGATTTGATCATCTTCTAGGTAAAAAACACTCTTTTAAGTTTTTGTGTTTTTTTTTCAAACTTGCAACTGATAAAGACTTAACTAAAATTATAGTAATTAAAATTTTTAAAATAATTGCATAAAATTGCTCACAAAACACAGGCTAAACAAATGTTGAACAGAAGATGTGTTCAAATATGAGCATTGGAACTAATGCTTGAGAATAAAACAAATATTAGGAACTTGGTGCAAAAACAATGGTAACAATAAAACACCAAAATTGACAGCACCAATTGAAAAGAAAACCATTTTAGTTAAGAGATCTTTTAGTCAAGCAATGACCAGGTATGTTAGTCATGCTGTGAAGACATACTTCTCACTTGCCATTTACCACTAACGCACAGATGAGCGCAGGAGAACTAGAGGAAACTTTCTATTTTTAAACCTTTGATGAATTAGAGTTGTTTATGCCAATAACCTTTAATTTTAAAAATATACCTGCAAGAGTGCAAGAGTTAAATGCAATGTGACTAAACAATAGACTTTTAATGGGTCTACTACTAGACTATAATATAAAATGCTTGAAGTGCTTATAAACTTGAGTGTCTTGAGACTGACACATGTGACATTAGGCTGCTTCACAAATAACTATTTAAAAAAAAACGTAAATGATAAAACTAAAGCATCATGATACAAGATAACCACATCCACAAGTTGTCAACTTTAAAAAATAGAAAACAAAAAGTAAAAAAAAAGACATGCAGGTAATTAATATTGACATCTTACTTACAATATCAGATACTCACTGAGTAGGAAATAGGAAATTTTTGAAAAATGTTCCATAACTTTTTTATTTCAAAAGGAAAATTAAAAGTAAGATTAGTGGGGTGGGGGCGGGGGGGGGGGGGGGGGGGGGGGGGGGGGAGAATAGTATCTCTGATATGAAGTGAAGCATATTACAGGGAAAAAAAGTCTTAACAGATTAAAACAGGATTATAAAAATCTGTTTCCTGCCCTCTTAGTGTCTTAAATAAAGCTTTAAGAAAAAATATTCAGGAAACTAAAGACCAAACAAAAATTGTAAAAGATATTTGGACATATACAAATTATAAACTTTTAAGATACATTGTGGTTGATATGAACTAACCAGTCTATCAGCGTGTGTAGTAAAATTAGGATAAAACTAAAGATAATAACTCTGTATTTGAAACTGCTCTTTTACTTGAGCTAACTACACAGAACAGCACAATGGGCAGGGTGAAGTTTTTACCTCAAGTAAGTCTTTACAGCACTGGTGATTGTTTTAGTTTCCCAAACTGAAGGGTCCTCAAAGTTGATTTTCTCTGTCTTCTTGGGATCTGTACAAATACACACACAGCATTGTACGAGTAAAGTAATACCATTCAGCACTTCAACAGTAGTGGCACTTATAGGTTAGTCAATTAGGTACTAAATAAACTGTTTTAAAATTAAATTTTACAAAATACATGAAAGATTGAAATTAAGTCATTGCTCAACTGAGAAAATGCAGAAAGAGTATAAATAAAATTGGAGGCATGGTGGCCAAGTGGTAAAGCCGTTGGCTTACAAACTCGGGGTCCCAGGTTTGAATCCTGGTGAAGACTGGGATTTTTACTTTCAAGATTTTTAGGGCACCTCTCAATTTACCCAGCTCTAAAGAGTACCTGACATTAGTTGGGTAAAAGTAATGGTGGTTGATCGTTGTGCTGGCCACATGACACCCCATCAAAAGGTTTGAAAGGAGAACTTTGCTTTTTTTACTATGGGAAAACTTGGATGGAAATGGAAAAAAGACTGTAGAACATTAACTTCAATGAGTCCACCCTGCTCTAGTGGGTACCTGACGTACTGTGGGGAAACTACTTGCAATTTGTTATGATGCCACCTCTTCACAGAAACATAGTAAACATTATCTTATTGACTTCAATATCTCAAAGGAAACTGGAATATCAACTTACTATAAATATATAAACATTAGAAAAACAATGTGCTGATATTTTTTAAGAATTATTTTTAAAAATCCTAAATCTTCAGAATTGACAAATGGCTATAATTATTTTAAAAATAAGTTTTAAAAAAGTTTTTTTTTTTAAAGTACCTAAGGCGATTTTGATGAGATTGTTGACTTTGGAATTGACTCCTACTACTCTGTACAGACCCTGTTCTTGTAAACCTGATAAGAAAATATTCGGACAATAATGTATTGCAACAATAAGACATCAACTATGTAAAACTAATAAGATATAACTTTAAGTTAAACTATGTGTACAGAAGAGCTCTAATACCTCTAGATTCTATGGCAGCTAGAGACCTCTTGATAAAGTTAAATCCCACATCATCCAGATTTGCTGTACAAAACAAAGAAAACAAAATATAGTCAATACAACCATTGCAGGAAGGAGGCTAGAGTCTTAAGTATAAACAACATGTAATGTTCATGAATTATCAAATGTAGATGTATTGAGACATGGACCCTTAGTACTATCTTTGTGATGTATCGAATCTAAAACAGTTTCTTTCCCAATCCACCAACTCCAATGAAGAATGTTTATTAGAAACTATTGAAGGTTATTTTAAGTATTCATCCAACTTTCCAAATCCACCAACTCCAATGAAGAATGTTTATCAGAAACAATTGAAGGTTATTTTAAGTATTCATCCAACAACCAAACTAGATAAAATAAACCCAGGTTCAAAGAAAGACATCAAATATCTTAAATACATTATCATTGGATGTGAAAATGAAAAAGGTTTAAACTTAATAATTATGAGATTTTAAATGAGTATAAATAGATGGTAAGGGGTCAGATATCCTTTGCAACATTTATTTTTATAGAAATGTTCAATAATGAAACTGTTATTTTATTGTGTCTGGTTTAAGCAGAGTGAGCAAACTATACTAGCCTCTGACACCCCAATAAATAACTCCTGCCCCAATAGTCTAGGTAAAATATAAACCCAGTTTTCTTTATGTCATTTTTTAAAATGTATTCCCAATGTAATAGAGTAGGCTAAATACTCTGTCAATTAGCATTCTTCAGCAACATCTGTCATAATCCACAAATTCTTTTGTTTTATCTGTTATTCTTCATTAGTATATCAAGTACATTGGATTGTTATTTGTTTTTGTCATGGGACAAGATAATACAAGACTAGCAAATAATCCAAGTGTGTACTTACAATCTTCAGTTTTAATCTTATGCATGGTATACGTCTGAGGAGATCAAATGTATTAAAATTAGCACAAACATTAGCTAAAATAACAACAGCATATCTTAAAAATGACACATAGACAACAGCTGACCCACAGCAAATAAAATCTGAGCATTAGAACCAAGACTTAAAAAAGCATCTTATATGTGTTCCTCGTTGATACATGTAAACATCAATATGTTTGTCTATGAAGACAATTATGTCATTAAAATAGACCATTCAATTCAACCATTTATAGCCCATACATTTGCCCGCAATAGTAGACAATCACACCAAAAATAATATTGCAGCACTTAAAGAACATCTCTGATGTTCCTATATTTCCAGTTCTACTTACTGGCTCTTTCCCATCCATTGCATCCAGCCAAAGTCTTCTGTCATCTTCAGAGAGTGCTTGGAAAGTCAATGGTCCTGACCTAGAAGAGATGTAGTTGAAGCAATATAGTCTCTAAAAAGATTTGAAGTTTGTGTTTTTCTTAAATTAATTTCAATTCCAAAACTACAATGTCATTAGAGAAATTGTTGCTCACAGAACTAGATCTATTAGGAAATGGTGAAAATAAATTATGGAAAAGAACAATTGTTGTATGGAAAGAAAAAAGAAATTTAAAAGAAAAAAAATAATTTTTAAATTAGATTTAAATAATTCTCAGTCCACAAGTTAATGCTAAAATTATAGAAATGTCATTAAATAAATTAGGTGGATCAGAAAGTGTTTCACAATTCACTTCTTTACTCAAGTATTTTTAAAATGCTCAAATAAGTTTCAGTGAAGTGTGCCAAAGATAACAAACTGCACATTACCATTGGCATTAAGAACTTGGTTAATAATAGAAGTCTGTATAATAAGCAATATAAAAGGAATTATTTTTATCTAAAGTTAAGATGAAACTAACCAGTTCTTATTAAATTTATACAAAAAAAAAGGGGGAAAATATCTTAAATACAATGCATAATTTGCAATAGTCTAGTAAGAATCAGTGACTAAGTATACATGCCAATATGTAAATCCACAATGCCAAAAAACTCAAAGTATAGTTTCAATCTAATGAGGTGATGATGTTTTGGAGAAAATGGATTTATTGTGAATAAATCTTTAACGTGAAAAAGGCAAAAAAAAATAAAACAATTTAATGATAATACTTTGAAAAAATTAATGTTGGTATATACTTAATCAACAGTAAATTATGAATTTATAATAAAGTATTTGTTTTATTTTGGATGTGAAACAATTATATTATTGTATTGATCCAATTAACTAACATTTATGTGTCTTGTCTTTCTATTTTTGTATATTGCAATTATACAATAGAAAAAAAGGATGGGGGGGGGGAGGAGGAGGAGGGGATGGGGGGGGGGGGCACAGAGGGGGAACATAATAAACTGTTTCTAAAATATTAAAATTCTGAATAATAAATATTTTCTTATCATGTTCAAATAAGATTTAAGTTTCAAGGGAGTGTCAAGAAAACTAGTCTAGTGTTAAGGTCAAATAGCAGCTGATAATGATGAGAACAACCTAAATATCTAAACAGCATGTTGTTATTTTGTGTACTCAGTGGTTAACTAAAAATGTGACCAGTACAAAGAGCTGCCTTTCTTCAAACTTTGAAACACCTAGTCGAACACATTGAACTGAAAAAGACTTGCAGTTTCCTGAGGTTAAATTGCATTAGGACGAAGACTTTTGGCCTAAAACTGACATTCATTATAGAATTTAATCATTCTCTTCTATAGTTATATTTAAGGCCAATGTAAGTCTAAATATATAGAGAAAGAAGAGATGTTTCTATGCGTTTGCAAAAATGGAGAATGCAAAATCATATTAAAAAAAAACAAAAGAAGGTAAAATAATGAGCATCTAGCTACACATGAAGTTCAAGGAAGAGATCAAATCAATAACATTTACTGCTGGGCAGAGGAAAGGAACAAAAATAAATACAATGAAAAAAAACAAAAAATTCAAAATAGGAAACAGCATTTAGAACTGAGAGCCAAGAAAACAGGCAAACATTTACAATCAACCTTTCTCTGAGAAATTTAGGATGCTGATGAGCTTTCAAAGATGATTTTAAGACACTGGCAGTGAAATACTTAAAGCTGTCTCCCTGTGTTCTGTCTTCTAACCTGAAGACATTTGGACATGATGTGTAACATTAGTCTGAGGCCATCATGATCTCTAGAGATGCATGACTCTCTATCACATGACTCTTCTTATATTGAAATGATTATATTTGTCACATAATAAACTACAAAATTAAAATTGAAAAAAATGAAACAAAAAATGAATATAGTCAGGATATTAAGCACTACATATCTTGTAAAATTTAATACAAACTATAAGACAAACAAAAAAAGACAAAGTGAACCAAAAAAACCAAACAAAGCAGAATGTTACTCATCAAAACATCCATTGAAGGCAGTAAGCTCACAAAATCAAATATGTAAGAAATTAAAAAGAAAAAAATTCAATGTATTAATCAAGTGAATATGTTGATGTATTAGTTGAGCCAAGACACCAAGGGCAACACGTGACTATAAATCGAAAGACTGGACAAGATACACACACACAACTTACTTATCTTTCAGTGTGACATCAAAGCAAAACCTTTTCTCAATGGAGTCTGATGCACGCCTAGGAAGAAAAAAACATTTTTTTTCTTTTTGATTCAGTTGAAACTAAAAAAACTAGGAACAAAAAGTAAGAGGAGGTTCTAGTATCATTTTCTCTTTTCAAAGAATTAACTAGCCAGTGGTTATATAGAACATCTAGTGCTACATAGATTAAAACTGTCAAAGTGTTAAAGAGATTTCTCTACAAATGAGGTCAGATTACGAATGATTGACTGTTGAATGATTTTCTGTAATAGTCCAGATGACAATGGTAGAACAAGTTGGAATAACTGCTTAACCGATTAGCAATAAAAATTAGGCCAATCAGGCAGATTCACTAATTTCTGTATCCTATAAGTATAAGAACATACTATGACCATATTTTACATTATGAGAATGGTTTGTTCTTTGTACCACTGGATGGACAATGAAAAGTTATGAATGAGAAGCCAAAAAAAGGTTTCTATAACTACTAATTTTTTTTTTACAACTCAGCCACAACAGCATCAAGCATAATTCCCAATTTTCATTAAATATGCTTTTATCAATAATTAATTTGTTTTTTGATGTGTTAAATAAAATACAAAAAACATTCCTCACCTGACACATTTTTCAAGTGTGTACTTTTCAGGCTCATTCTGAAAGAAGCAGGATATTATTGTGTATTAAAATAGAGTGAAAAGTTTCCATAAAAAGCGCAAGAAATATCTTAAAACTGTATCAATTTACCTGCTAGCTATTCAAAGCATTTTACAACTCACCAATTTGCCACCCAATTGATTGTAGAGAATCATGAAGAACTCTTTACTATCTTTCTTGTACTGGCAGTAATATTTAGTCCATGACGTTGTCCCGAGCGTCTCTATTCAATTGCCAAAATTTAAAACAAGAAAAACAAGTGTTATATGAATTATATGAAGTGTTATTGTATCGATTAGTTTGGATCAGTCATGTAATTAAATTTGTAATATATCTAGACTAACAATAATAAATCTGTACAATTACAAATATTTTTACATATTGTTTTTGTTTAGTGCAATTTCATACTTTTAGATTTCTCAATTTGCTATGATCCTATCACTTATCTGGAACAGTTGGGAAAAAAAAAGGGGGGGGGGGGGAAGAGGGGGAAAAAATGTGTTCACTCCATGTACAGGCCTCCTCAAGGGGACTTGCTCAACTTATACCCCCAGCTTTAGCAAGTACAATTTCTTTCCGTTTTTCAATAACAAACAAAATAATTTATTACCAATAGATAATTAACTATTTGTTTTTCTTTTCATTGATTCATGTTTTGTCAAGTATTACAAATAATTGTGCAAAATTTCAACATGACCCAAGATTGGGTGTGGGAGAAATGTGTACAAACTTTTTAACAGACAGACAGAGTGAGTTGATATAAGCTTTGTAAAAATAAACTGATGCAAGGTGTTAAGTTGTTTTTTTTTTAATAAAATACTACTTGATTTCCTTAATTAACTGCCCTATTTTTAAGTAATGTGCACAACTATTACTTAATGAAATGTCTTCAATATCTGAATAAAGTTCACATAAAATATACTGTATTGTGGGAAAACAAACATAAGCTTAATATTACAATACACAAGTTTACTTTTCTCCATTAAATACAGATATCCTTGTCTTGTAAAACCCTTTAACGTTCCAGACTGATCAGAAGGTTTCTGAAAAGATGACATTAAATATTCATTTCAACTTTAAAAATATTTGTAATCAATATAAACAAAAAACTTTAAACAAAGTGAACTATTAAAACAATAAATGTTCATTTATCACTAAAGAGTTGGTTTCACATTTTTTTTTAGCTTAATTTAATTTGACATTTGTGATGCAAGGAAATTTGTGAGAAAATGTACTGAATCTCCAGCCAAGCAAATTAATGGAATTAAAAATACACTAAATTGTGTATAAAACTAACAATATGTAACAAGTAACATTTCAACAATAATACAATAGGCAATCAGGTTTATTTAGTAGAAATAAATTACATTTTAAATTCCCAGTATAAAAAAAAAAGGAATGGGTAAACAGTAATTTTAAGAAAGTGATAACTTTGAATTTGTGAAGCAATAAAACCAGAAAGACGCTTAATGACCAAAACTGAGTCATTAAAGCTGTATCTGCCACATACTATAATAAATATAGATAACCAAACTTTCTTTTTTAGTTTACAAAATTCCAGACCTTTCTGAAAATATCAATCAAAATTAAAAACTGACATAAAAAAAATAATTACTGAAGCTATTTGTTATTTGCAAAGCGAAAAAAAAAATCAGATTTCAGAAACAATGTGACAACAAAACTATTTGTGCAACATCAATGTAAAAACAGTTGTAATATTTCTATCTCCCACTACTACAAGCAAAATAAGCATATAACACCAACCACAAATTCAGACTTAAGTCTATTATGAAGGGAATCTTTGCTCTTTTTAAATATTGTTAATACAGCATAACTTTTATTTGAGTTGCATTTAAAACATTGAAATTCAGAAATATTCCCAGAAATATTCCCAGGTCTACAGACACAACAGAAATAAAAAGAGTTACAACATTGGAGAAAATCACATCCTCCTTACCCACTGGGCTGCATGAAGCTGAATACAAGTTATAATACAGAGTAATTGTTTCAGTAGTAAGCAATCTATCTTTTCATTTACATAAAGTTATGTCAATATTTTCCGTCTGCAAATGGCCTAACATATTAAATGAGGGTCTCAACACATCAAATAAGAAAAAGTTTCAAGACAGCTGTCATATATTGTCATTTTTACTGTCATCCAATGTCTACAACAATGGAATAATACCTGGATCTTTAATGAATCTAAGGCTAAAATGATTTTCACTTAGCACTAAGCTATATAAAGGGAGAAGGATTTTGTTTAATCTGTGCACTATGTTAGCCCAAAATAAAATATAAAAATTCTAAGTCAAATATATTTTTTTATGAAATATAGTTAAAAAAGCTACAAACATTTCTTGTTTCACTAAGACTTCTTTTGACTCTATTTCTTCCTCCTTAGTCAGTTACTATTGACTTACCAAAGCTTTGTTTTCATTCAACATACGACCCATCAGACTCTGCGCTTCATCTCTTGTACACTCAAAATTTTCTCTGGTCTTTAAGGAAAAAAAAACAACAGCCAGATAATATTTATAGTAGAGAAATTATCTTATAACATTCAAACTGTAATTTTCATAAGACAAATAAAATTAATAAACATTCCACACAATAAATTTTGCTAGAAGAAAAGTTCTGATTCAAATAGTACATAATGAAGTGCCTGGTTCTATTTCCAATTTTAAACTTTCTTTTTTTAAATATACAGACACAATTTTACCACAGGATTCTTTTTGTATTAGTCATAATAGAACAAAGTTACACAATGGACCTCATTCACCAATGGTAAACAAACAACATTTTGCCAAGTGGTTCTCTATATCTTCTATATAAATTACGCAATCCATAAAGGCTGTCACATAAGTAATTTTCATTGTTTTATCATATCAGTATTATCACGTGGCTAAATGTTGTTTGTTTACTATTGATGAATGAGGTCCATTGAAGAAACAATTAAAAGTGAGCAACGTATACCTATCTCTATGCAACACATTTCTTGTGGGTGAAGCCATAATTCTGTTATTTTTACACGATAAATACAGTAGAAATTTTAGGAAAGTATTTTCAGAGTGAGCATTAAAATTATTTTTTTTTTGCTTTTGATGTCATGAGTAATTAGCATTTTTACATATATATCTTCTTTAGCTATCAAGAAAAATTATAAAATTGCTAGATTATTTTTGATGCACATAAATCCTGACATAACAAAAAAAACTTTAAAACTTTGAGAAAACAAGACAAAATATGTAAAAATCTATCTATATTACAATTACATTAATTGATAGTAATATAACGCTGAACAAACCTTTTGTAACAAGAGCCTTAAATCATTATCATAACTCCTGAAGTCTTCCAGATCAACATATCCTTGATGGTAGAAAGTCAACCAGCCCAACATGTAGCTGAGGAGCTGGAGATAGGGAGACAGTTCATTAGAACTAGTGGACAAGAAAACTAAATAGACAGTTATCAGATAGGGAGATTTCTAGTGCAATCAGACCTCATCACACTTCATTCAAATGTCTTAATTTATGGTATATAAGATGTCTAGACCTCTTGGCCAGGAATACATGTGTTATTAAACTAGCTAAAATTTTGACAAGGTTGGTTTATTCAAGGTAGTCTGTGCTGTTAGTGTGTTCAATATAAAAATAATTGAGGTTTTATCTGTCATCCATGTTTGAAATAACAGAATGTTTAAAATAGCCAAGAAATAAAGCAAAGAGTTCAACATAAACAAGACACAAACTCAAAATCGGGCCTACGAAACATTTTAGAATGTGTACTTATTAAAACAAGAAAACAGTTTGTTAGCTTCGAAGATCAAAGTAACAATAGCATATTAGAGATCGATCAGGAGTCATAGTATTCTTCAGCCATGTCATATACCAATGTGAAATCAGGTTTTCTGGGATGTATATTAAATGTCAAGGTGGGGTCAACATTTTCAGGGATATATTAAATGTCAAGATTGAGATTTTGTTTAACCATATAGATCTATAGTGTTTCAGGATTAACTTAAGCTTTTCTAGCTTAAATCATATGAGTTAGCTTCTAGTATCTAGCCAGAATTAAAATCTAAACTACCTGGATTACAGCGATCAATGTTCTTACAAGATTTGCCATCAAGCTTTTGAATTCTACTGTACTATTTCCACATACACACACATCAACAAACACATTGGTTTGTTTCCCTCCTACACACACTACACATCAATACGTTGTACTGAAACACAATCACCACATTCAATGGACAAATACTCAAAGATAATAAAACTCCCTTACTATCTCAACAAACTCAAATTTTTTCTTCTCCTGAACTTCTTGCAATTTGAGAACATATTTCATGGAGGCTGTGTAGAAAGCTTTCTTCTCAAACTCCACTTGTGTATCAGCCTGCAGATTAAAGAGAGTATTGAAAATAACATTGAAATAATTGAGTCATTGCAAACATGGCTAGAAACAACATTGTTTAGGATCATTGTCATTTATCTAAGTGATACAACTTCTAGCAATATTTATAGAATCAACCGAATGAAGCCTTTAGTTAAAGAAACAGGTTGATTCTAGTTTATTTTCCTGAGTTTTAAACTTTATATAAACCTCTACAGGATATGTCACATTACAAGCCTCATTATCAAAATAAAAATACATTTTCAATGTGTGCAAAGAATAACAAATAAACCAATCCAACATTGATTCCCTTTTCAGACCTTGCAGTCATCTGTTTCTATGGCCAACAGTTAACAAGGATATCATGTTGCAAGCACAATGACCAATCAATTTTACTTTCTCCAACTTAAATCAGGTATTCATAACAGCTGAGTGTACTTGTAACATCCAGAGAATTCCACATGAAAATCCCCTTGTTAGGAAGCCTTAACTCTTCAAGACCGTAATGACGCTGACAGCGACCAGTCTCCCGGCCGTGCTAACGTAATTACGCTTCCAGCCTCCGATCACTATTTCCCTGTTTACTTCTTTTTCTTTTCTAATCCATGTTTTTAATCCCTTAAATGGTTTAAGGAAACGCTAGAGTGGCCATTTTGAAAGTTTTTTCCTTCTGATACTTTGTTGATCTAAGCTGTTTTTATTGTTCTAAATATTTTTTTTTGTAAGTGACTAGTTAATTTTTCATTTTTTTGCATCAGACATCATGGCTGACAGGCCTTCTTGCCGTTTTACTTCTGATCAGGCTCTAAATATCTTTTAAGATACGAATGATAGTGACATGAGTGACTTAGACTTAGAGATTCTAGAGCTAGAAAGTTATAATGAAAGCGATTTTCAGACTCAAGCGAGTCTGATAGTAAATTATTCATCCCTAGATCTAGTAAAAGTAGTAAACGAAAGGGGGCCAGGCCCTAGTAGATCTAGAAAGAAACCTCACTAAAAGTTTAAATATTGATCAAGTTTGACAAAGTTATGTTTTTTAAATAGATAATTGGATAGAGTTTAATATTTCATACAATAATAATGATTGAGGACTGTTGGAATATTCTTTTTTTACTTGGGAAAGTCAGTTTTTAAAGATCAAATTTTAAAAAAAAATTATTTTTCATCTCTGAAATTACCTAATTTTTTGTTCCAGTGACTATCTATAACATTGAAAGATAAATTATCTTGTAGTCCATTCAATTTCCAACAAAATTTTATATAACATGTCTATGTTTTAACAAACAGAAAAAACAGTATGACGTTTATAAAAGGCTTATGTGATAAAAATTGTGGGGAATAAAAAAAATTTCTGGTAGAATGAGAAAAAAATTACGGTTTTTAAGAGTTAACAGCCCAACCAACACACCCTTCTAACAATGTAGAAGTGAACAGAAATGTAAAATGATAGACTTCTAGATGTAATACTAATAAGTAATGGGACAAAGTCTGCCAAAAGAGGGAAAAAAACTTCTTTAGCCGCAAAAAATAAAAAATTGCTTTTAAAAATATGAACAAACAAGGTTACAAAGACAGTTTGTGTGGAAACACAAACACAAAATCAGCCCCTAAAGTGTTCCACCCAGGCAGGTAAAAAGGCAGGTTTCAATATTTTCAGAAAGAACATCAGAATGATCTGAATGAAATTCTATCAAAGACAAATGACAGAGAAGAATGGAGAAAGAAGGTTGAGGATCTTGTGTGGTGCCCCAGCGGTCCAGCAGACCAAAGGATAGGTGAAAGTGAATGTGAAAAAATTTCCGGAGAAAAAAAAAAGTTGGATGTGGCTATTCCACCTTGATGCACTGTGATAATATGAAAAACCACTAATTAATTGTTGTTTGAAATTATGTGAAACTTAGATGCATACTAAATAGATTTTTTCTCTTTAAAAAAAAAGTAAACATTTTTTGTGTAAATGTAGTATTTAGTATGACAGAACTTACATAACTTAGGAATACAAATGTAATAAAAAAAAATCTTTTGACAAAAAATCTAAAACCATTTGAATAAATATGTTATAAAAAAAGTAAATGGTAATCTCCCCTTCTTGTTACTATAAATAGTGAATAGTTGTGAAAAGTGGTGTATTTTTTATGAAAAAAATGTTTGCATAAAAAAATTAAAAAATTAGATTTTTTCGCTTTCAGAAAAAAAAAAGTAGCCGTTAAATCAGAACTTTAAATGGTCTAAAATATTATGGTGTCAGATTTTCACTATCTTTTCTAGTTTACGAGATCTAAACGGGATGGATGGACAGACATTTTACACAAAACTAATAGCGTCTTTTCCCCTTTTGGGGGCCAATAATAATTGCTAATTTATGAATGGTTTACTATTTCCTTCACTAGTAAAAAGAAATTTTAAAAAGTCTTTTTCTCTACGTTGAAGCGATGATTTTCATTTAGTAAAATAAAAATGAAACAAAACAAACTTCATTAAAAATATAAATGTTAAATTGCTTTTCTTTTATGCCACACCATGCTCCGTGCACAATAGTCTAATCTCTTTTGTGGGCCTGTGAGAGGTTTCCATTCTGCCTTTAGGCTTGATAGGTATTCAATTGGTTTTGACTCACATTAAAAGTTTTATCACTGCAACTAAAGTGAAACATGAGCCTTGCGTTTAAATGTAAAGCTAATCTTATTGATGTCACTATCTGTACAACGTTTCTTGAGGAAAGCTGAGTACAAAATCTATGAAATAATAAATCAAGTTAATCACCTCCTGTAGTGCAGACTCATTGGTTTTGGAAGCTTTCATATTAAGATACCTTTCTTGTGACTGACAAAACTTGGCTGTCTGCTTGTCAAAGTTCTTCTTCTCTTCCTGTAACAAGCAAATGGAAACTCTGCTAATGATTTGTTTCATGGTAAATGCCTGTTCGCCAGCAAAGCTCAATTAATTCTATATTATACTATACCATACAATGTTATTTTTTCTTAAGTAACTCACTTTTGCTGCTCCAATGTTTTCCTTGCGAAAATTATCAAGAGGTTTAACAAACTGATCTTCTGCTGAAGAAATCTTTTTTAAAAAAAAAGAAAAAAGAAAGTGAGCAAACTGTTTACAAAACAAAGAAGTTAAAAAATTAAAGCATCTTCAACAGCTCTCCACAAGCCTTGAGAAAAAAAAACGGCAATCTATCTGCATGTTATAGACAAAGCCTCATAAATTAAATATAAAAAACAACAGCGGCATTGATTTGCAATTAAAATCCAGCATATCAATGAAAGTCTTCCAGTGCGGATCACTGAACTGCAAGCAAATGTGACATCAAGAGATCAATCAAGCTGCACATATTTAATGGAGGACTACAAAATGACTTATTGTCACTGTTGTAGAAGTTTGTAGCATGAATGATTGTTTTAGCTGCCAGCATTTCAATATTGAACTTGGGAAACAACAGGCTGTGTTCTAGGCTCAAGAATGAGCAAATGTATCAATACCTTAAGAATTTTAACTTCTGGTTATGGAGCTGATATTACCAACCTTGCAAATAATATAAACCCACCTATGCATCAATAACTTAAGAATTTCAAGATCTGGTTTTGGAGCTGATATTACCAACCTTGCAAATAATATAAAACCCACCTATGAATCAATAACTTAAGAATTTCAAGATCTGGTTTTGGAGCTGATATTACCAACCTTGCAAATAATATAAACCCACCTATGCATCAATAACTTAAGAATTTCCAGATCTGGTTTTGGATCTGATATTACCAACCTTGGAATAATATAAACCCACATATGCATCAATAACTTAAGAATTTTAATATCTGGTTTTAGACCCCAACATTACCAACCTTGTAAATAATATAAAACCCACAAAAATCAAACATGAAATGTCAGAGAAACCAAAAGAACATCATTTTACTTCTAAGCAGACTTTGTAGATAATATATGAGATTTTGCCTGTACAGATGTACCAAAACTTAATATCAACATAACCAAAGGCATACATGTACTGTCTTACTTGTGAACACACAATATACTGACTAGAGAAAAAAAAAGGGGGGTTTTGAAGAAATTTAAGTGTATCTGTCATGAGGTTTTCAATTTGTGTGTAGACCATCCAATGTAAAAGGTTGCTGACCACCAAAGTAAAGTAAGTCTACAAACAGCATTCTCTTTTCTTACTTACCAAGATATCTCTGTGCTCTTCAATAGTTTCAATAAACTTGCCAAATTTGGACAAGGAATTAGCTGAAAATAAAGAAAAAAAGATTCTAATAATAAAATTTTAATTTCAAGAAATACATTGTTAAAAGATTCTTTAATTTTGTCCTTTTCAATTATTTTGTTAAGGCTAATAAAATAAATTAAATAATACATCCATTCAATGACTAAAATTGTAAGAAAATATAAAAATAAAATCTTCTTTATGACTGCTTATTGAAAATAACCAAAGGATTCAGTATTGGTTTATTTGTAGATAAATCCTGATATAGGAGCTAAGCTTGAGTTTGTTTACTTTTAATAAACTTGAAGTTTATTCAGATGTAGAAAATGCTTTTTGTTCGTTTATAAAAAACACAAACACACAATCAATAACAAACAGTACTACTGACTACACAGTTACAATTATAGTAGCCAAAAAAGTCAGCGCAGAGGATTCCAAGCCAGGGAACAGGATTTGACTTTGATCTAAAAGAGTTTAAGTTACACTTCAACAATGAAAAAAAAAAGAATAATATTTTATTATGGATAGACTTCCCTTGTTTCTTCAACACACAGCTTTCTCTGGCAGTTTTTTGTATGTCCTGCAGCAATACAATAGTTGTTTTCATTGTAAGGGATTTGTATTTTCTATTTTAAAAAATGGGGCTAGAAAATGACAATGTCATTCAATTTAGATGAAAAAAGTGATATAGCAAGTGATAGTGCATAGTGTCTGGTGTTTATGTGACTGACAACCAGACGGGTGGAAGAGGTGTCAATCAGCCAGTTCTGACACACCCACCCAGACTAGGCCAGGCAAAGCCTATACATGATGTATCATACGATCAGCCACTGCAGACACACAAAAAATGCAATAGATTGCAGTGCTGTGAACAATAGTTGATGTCTTATCGGAATTCTCTGAGAGAAAGAAACAAGATAACAGTGAAGAGAATTTGAATGAAGTAGAACTTTGACTTAAGTGGTTCTACTTATCTGGATTCCACTGAATTGCTGTAACAAAGCTTGTCTTTATTTTCTTTCATTATACTTTATTTTTTCATTCTTTTATTCTTGTAATACAAACTCCATAAATACAGCTTTAATTTATGATTTTAAAATTCTGAATGAATTAATAGTGGTGGGGAGGATCTTGGGAGGTCAAAGATTCCCCTAAAGTGAAAGAAGGGGGAAAAAAAGGAAGTAAGTCTGCCAAGTTACATCAAAAATGGGAAAAATATTTCAAAGAAAGAGGTCGTGCACAAACTTACTTAACTTGTAAAGGTTAACAAAAAATAGAACTAGATCTATCGATACTTTCATGGTTGTTCACTAACAGTATAACTCTATAGCAATCTTAATCTTGTGAGTTTTAACACACACACACAATAGTTTTATCAAGAAATTAAGAGAACTAATAAACTTTAAATCATTAGAAAGAAAAAAAAATACGGAGCTGAGCTGAAGCTAAAGACTGAATGTAACTCTATTATTGCTCTATTTTTCCCAACCAAAAAAACTTTCTTGTAACTCAACATAATGTAACGCTTATCGTAGGCTTCCTCAAGGGAAGTAAATCTAAAGGGCTAGTTTTGAGGAGCCCATCTTGAAAAAAAAAAGTCCTTCAGCGATACTAACATTGCATACAAATGAGTTTCCCCAGAAAGTATTTGCTTACAAAGTCAACACTAGTGTAGTCTGTAGCTGAAGCCAAAACGTCGTCTAGCTGTAGTCATGTATTAGCTACAGCTGCGGGAGGAAGATCAATGACCAAGTGGGCAGTAGCCGCCATTGCCTCTATTGGCGAACAGCTGCAAGTGGGCTAATAATAGTAAACAAGTTGAAGGAAAAAAAGGGGCGTGGGAGTAATTGAAAATGTGCCACTTTTGTAATTAACATCCGTCCATACAGGTAGCAAGGGAGTCCTTTAGTGGAGCTTAGGTCCATACCTGGTAGGAAACCTCGCAGAAGTGAAACAACACTGTGCTAACCTTTCCCTCGCAGCCAGCAGTAAAATAATCGTCAATTCCGGCACGCGAGGTATTGGCACCCGCAGTTTTGGTGATAAATAAAAAAAATCACGAAAACTTTTTTATCCCCCTTTTTTTTCACTATTATCCTCTAGTGCAGTGTTTCCCAAACTGTGTTCCGCGGAATCCTAGTGTTCTGCGAGGCCTGAATACGTGTTCCACGAACTACTGGAATAATTAACTATAAGCCACCACGTGAATTCATCTCTCTGAATCCACTAACTCCTCAGAATGTGGAAAATTAAGGAAAACGTTTGGGAACCACTGCTCTAGTATATATGGAAAATATGTTCACCACCTCCTCATAAGCCAATATGGACATACATGAGTAGTTAAAGAGATTTTAGTAAAATCACTAAATTTAGAAAGCCTTCAGGTCAGAAGACTCAAAAGTAAAGTAGCAATTACACATAAAACACTGAACCATAATCTTCAAATACAAAAACAAATTTAAATAAAATACTCTGAAAGACACAAAGATAAAGGCACATTCCTCGTCCCATATGCTAGGACAAATTTGTACAAATACTCCTTCTTCCCTAGTGCTATTAGAGCATGGAATGGGTTGCCTGAGCCAGCCAGGAAAACCAGTGACTTGGCAGAATTGAAGTCATTGGTTAATATGCATGACTAAATGCATGACGCGTAGGACGTAATCATCTACTTTTTTTTTTTTTTTTTGAAGTAACGTCTGTATTCTATAAGATAAGATAATTAAAAAACGGGGAAACATCAGCTGGGAAATAGAATGGAAGATAGTTGAGATAATTATGCTAATTTCGTCCATTGCTTCGATCTTCTAAGAACGCTACCTCTTTTTGTCTCCGAACCAAAGATCGTCACTTCTATTTGCGCCAGCATTACTACAGTCAGTATAACGAATCTAGACCAAAGTTTTAAAAAAAAAATTAAAGTTCCCCTTTCAGACATTGTGATCTACGGGACAGATGATGCAAAAATTCTTCTATTTCTGTGGCCCACGCTTAACGAGGGTGTCATGTGGCCAGCACAAAGACCAACCGCCTTTACATTTACCCAACTAATGTCAGGTACACATTAGAGCTGGGTGGAATCAGAGGCGCCCTAAAGATCCCGAAAGCACAAGTTCTAGTCTTCACCGGGATTCGAACCCTGGACCCCAGGTTAAGAAGGTAAACGCTTTACCACTCAGCCACCGCGACTTAAGACTAAAGTTTAGTTAGGTAAAAATAATAATTTCGCACAATGAAACCATAAGAATGAAACGTGTCGTTACTTTAAGAAAATCATTGAGAAACTAAGTTGGATGCTGCCAGTCAATGAATGAACTCTAAACAGATTTAGGCCTACTAGAGAAGTACAAGAACATAACTTTCCCCCCACCCCCCCCCCCCACACACACAAAAAATCACAACTGATTATGAAAGAATCAACCCCTCCTTCACCCCCCCCCCCCCTTTTCAACACTGACTACGGTAAAGGGAAGCAGGATGGGGGAAAAAAACACGATTGCCTATCACAGTCTTTCAATTAAATTGCGACCAAATTCCTAGATGTAGGTCTGTAAGTTCAGACAGCCACAAACACAGTATCTAATGCTCAACCAAAACACTTCTCATCACCTTATAATACAAGTTGTCTCTGTGAGTGATTGTATTTTCATGAATGTTTAAGTCAATGCCAATCTAAAAGCAACTCAATTAAGTCTCGCGCAGTGTTGACCTTCTAACTGCTGGCTGTGAAGAACTGCAAATGCTCGTTGGAATGTTCATAGCTCTGTGACCTTCAAACAAAGTCTAGAAAAACTATTTCCTTCAAAATCATTTATTTAAAAATATATGTATATACATATATCGAAAAGCAAATGTATCAACGCCCTTCAAACTAAATCTATATTCTTTTCCGACGGGCACAGAAGCCTAAAGCCAATGCTGACCAATCAAAGAAAGCAGACGATGCCGTGTCTCTGCTCTTTGAGTATTCAGATAGGTCTCATCAGTTTTGTCAGTTTACTTGACCAAATGAATAGCTAATGAAGAGCTCCCTGCACTTGTAAGCCGGACCAGTCAAACTGACCGATGGAACATCAAATGTTACACTTTAGAAACTGAACCAGGCGTGAGTAAATGTGAGCAACATAACCTGCCAAACCCTAACCAAACGTGGTATCAAGACAAGAGCTAACTCTAAAAACAAGATGCAGCATTCACATTGGGGGGGGGGGGGGGGGAGAGATGGCACCGGCCACTAGTCAAACAAGTACCACACTCACAGACTTGTTTAAGAGAGTCCTGGGCTACACTGACTCCTCTGGTCTGGACAGACCTAAACAATACAAGAAGCTCCGACGTGACTTTCACTACAAATGTTTCAAACTTAGTAGGGGAAAAAAAAAGTCCAGGAAGAGGGGATGGGAAACGAAAGGGGGGGGGGGGGGGAGAAGTCTGCTAGCCATTTCCATCTGATCTACCAATAGATTTAACACACAGCTACATCGTAACAGGGTGGGCGACCTGCCAAAAAAACAAGGGCTGAGAATCAATACATGGCATTGATAATTCTATAATCATCTCCCCCCCCCCCCCCCACATTTTCTTTCTCGTATATATCCCTGCCACTGTAAGCACACACATAGCCAGCAAAGGAGCCTTAAACAAATATTGTGCACATTGGTCAAATTGAATTGTACAAACACGATCAATGACATCAGTTTTGGAGAATCTTAGATGTACATGGTCACACCGAGACCACTCACTGCCCGCAAGTTGCAACGTTGCCGGTCAGTGTTCAGGCCTTTTATGAGGACTGGTCTCAGCCACACCCCAAATGTTTCAAAATGTGGAATTTCTTGGCATAAAAAAAATATTAAATATGTATAATTATGTATGGCGTGTGTGTTATGGTGGCGAAAATAATGACACAAACGCGGAGGCGGCCCTTGCAGGTTAGTATTATATATAACACATTACGTCACACGTATGAGCAAGAATTGATCAATATGAAACCTTTATATAATTTTGTTGGACGGTAAGTATTTAAGTCAGACCTGTTTACAATCTTCAAGGAGTTTCATGGCCTTCTGGACATACGTGTCAAAATAATAATAATTAAAAAAATGGAAGTATTTAAAAAACAAACTAAGACCATAAGAAGATGTATATATTTCAAATACAATGAAAAACGTATTTTTAACAATGCTTGGTGAGCCTTTGTTTTTTCTAAGACAGATAGTTAGTTAGATGGATGGATATGGGGGTAAAAAGTCACCTGGGCATGAGGTACACATTTTGCTTGCTAAGGGAAAAACAGGGAGATTTGTATCCATCTGTGTAACATACAGCAACGCAGAAAGGCCAACACATACATATATAAAGCCCAACCCCACCCCACCCCTCACTTTCCTCAAATCATTCTTCCTCTTCCGTTGCTTTGTATCCTGAATGTGAAAAACAAAAAACGTATCAGAGAGATCGATATGTTATTGAGAGAAAACTAGGTTGTAGTGGGTGACAACAAGGTCACTCTGTAGCAGTACGGTGTCATCCTGGATTGGGAAGAGTGGGGAATGTTCTTAAGACTTTACAAAAGATTTTCCGAATGCCGAACAAAACAAAAAAAAAAAAAAGGTCTAGTCCCTTAAAAGTATTTACTAATTTTGAAAGTCAAGTACCTCTTTCAAACCTTGTTATCATTGGCAGATAATGTAGAGGCCATCTGTTTCTGTGGCCCACGTTAACGAGGGCGTAATGTGACCAGCACAACGACCAACCGCATTACCTTTTTCCAAACTAATGTCAGATACCTATTAGAGTTGGATGGACTCAGGGGCGCCCTAAAATTCCAGTCTTCACCGTAATTTGAAGCCGAGACTTCTTGGTTTGGAAGCCAAACTAGAACGCTTTACCATTTAGTCACCAAGCACCCCCCCCCCCTCTCTCTATTACTATTTGTATAAATTTGTAAGTCCTGTATATTATTTTAACCACGTGTAGAGTTTCCATACGTCAGAATGTCTCTTTCTTCTCCTCTTTCTTTTTTCAATAGCAGATGTTATTTAGAGATAGGCCTTCCATTTTGGATGATCGAATAACACTAGTGGATTTCGTTTGCACCCAAATCACGAACATTCGAACGAGGGCCAATATTTGTTCGTACACTTCAGTGAGTGTAAGTCACAGAGATCCTGAAAACTATGTTAAATTATGAGAATAAATTACAACATGTGCAGATATTTCAAATTAAAGCAATTAATTCGTCGACAAACATTGTTTTTTTTTCCCTGCCCACTTTCCTCATTCCCATTTAGTATCAGTAGGCTCTTTGAGTTGTCTCCCATGTCAGAGTGAATCGAGGTTATACCCCCCGCCCCTTTTCCTTTCTTTTCAATTTCATCGCTTGAACAGAGCTGGCATTACTTCCTCTTCCTAAGTGCACGGTTAATGACGCCTCTCTTTCATTCAAGTGTATCAGTAGCACGCACGCGCCTAACGTACAGGTGGCTCCGGCTTATCGTGTGCTCCCAAACAAACAGTCCAAGAGATAAGTACAGGGAAGAAAACAAGCTCGGAACCTTATTAGCAGCTTTCATTCAAAGTGGGCTGCAAATCGCCAAGTCAAGTTAACGATAGTAGCTTACAGCAAGAGACGGCGCCTAGGAGGAGAGTGGGGCGAAATGGAGTGAAAGACAGAAAGAACTAAGCTTGTTAATAATTTGTTTAATAAAGAGCTCATCTCTCCGAGTATTATATTCAGCTCATTTTCCACATATGTAAGCGGAACCGTGAGTGTGTGTCGGGCGAGGGGGAAAACGAGTGTGTGTGGTTGTGTATGTAAGTGTTAGATCAATACGTCTGCTTTGAAGAAGAAAAAAAAAAACACGCTTATATACAAGTCCCTCTAGATTACACACATGTGTTGGCTGATTCCATTTGTACATTTTGTTTACTGTCACATTTCAAATTCAATATTTACTTTGGACGCCACAAATCTTAATCATTGTTTCCCGTACTATTATCCCCGATCAATAGGTGGCGCCATGCTGGCGGTCGACATAGTAAACGGGAATTTCACTATGTCAGTCACCATACGATTAGCGCGGGGAAAACCTTCTCATTTTCCAAGAAAAGACATGTCCACGAGAATATGGACAGATGTATTGATTAACCTGTCCACCTGAATTCTAGTGCCAAATCAAAATCAAATGTAATTTATGAGAACTCACGGCTCTCCACTTACACTCAAACGTAGATGTTATTTTGGAAAGCTCTAAGGCAATCATGTACTCCCTTTGATGACACGGCTGGGATCCGGAGTCAGTGGTGCATATTTTGTACGAATGTCCGCAGAGACGCGCGCCTGTGTGTGTGTTCGCAGTGCCACTTGACCTGTGTGGCAGCTATAAGACACTACGATGTAGGCTTAATAATATATTATATAAGATAAGAAGATAAGGGCCCTGCATGAAGTCCTCGACTTGTAACCACAGTTCATCTCTCAGGGGAATCATGGCTAAATCAATGAGGTCCGCTTAGGTCACATTTGTGTATTATAAGTAAGGGGGGGGGGATTGTTATGGATTGTATGTAGATCTGTTATTGTAGTGAATTAGATTTTGTTTAAAAAATATTATTACTTAAGTCTAGTCCATTTATTTTATCTCATATCAACTTGATTTTGTCTATAATATAATACAATTTATATTGAGTATTGTTCACAAGAAAGTTATTTCAAGAATTGTAAGTTAACATATAATACTTCTACAGCGGTTTAGTAGTGCTACAAGTTAACGACCGTCCATAGTGATGTACATAAAAAATCTTTATAGTAGGGCATAATGTAGTTTTTAGCCCCCACTTGCATATCTAGGCTCCTAAATATAGATATCCTCTTCTACAAATCATTGTCAGAATTTAGCCCCCAACTTAATTGTATACAGAAGTCTAGATTCGTATAGAAATTGGTTCAAAAAAATAAATTATATTACAGAAACACAAGGTTTACAATGATTCAGAAGCCATGTAATAGTATTTTAAGACTCATATACAATTATAGAGAGAAATGCATCACACAAAAATTCAATAAAAAAAAAAAGCAATTAACATTTCACTTTACAAATCAGTCAGAATACAGTCATTTTGTTTTGTTCTTGAAATGACAACTTTTGTTTTGTACGGCAGCAATAACTGTGCCTCTAAAAAAGATGACCACGTGATCAAGCTTACGCATACCGACGATTTTCTAAGGGGAAGAAAATCTAATAATAGAACAGAACATTTTCGTAGAAGATTTTCGATACAAAAGGCAGTTTTGTTTGTTGTCCTTTCTTTTAAACTTCAAACACTGGGGAATGTCCAATCTGGATGGGTTTCTAAGGAATCTTTGTTTTGTTTTTACCCAGGCCAGGGGAATGTCCAACGTGGCCACGTTATGACTACAAGTGATGACAGAACTTGACAGCCAGGTTCACCAGAAGCACGCACTGTAATGTATAGGAATGACAAATCTTGATCACAAGTAGCCAATATCCATAGTTACTTATGCCTAAGGACTCAATGAACCGACTGTTACGGAGATATGCTTTAAAGTGAGCCTGGCCTTGTTAAAGTGATTGAATGATCACCTCACTGATAGTCAACCTTCGGGCCTAAGTTGGTGAGAGACACATAGACCTCTCATCCAGAGCCTTTGTAAGAAACCCTATGACCCTTTGGTGGTCAAGTATCTTTTACTTTTGATCCTTACAAAGCAATGTTTATGATCGATGGTACTAACACTCAACCATGCTAATTACAATCATAAGTCGCTCTTACAACAGAATTCACTTGTCAAACTTAATTCTATTCTAGTTGTTGAATTCTACAACGGGACGAACGGACGAACACATAGATCACACTAAACTAATAGCGACAGACCACACCGACAAACAGCGGCTTTTCCGCTTTTAAGGGCCACTCAAAATTGAAAGGAACCATAAATAATATCTAGAATAAAAAACAAGTTCTATTCGCACTGTAAGAGTCTGTCAATCGAAGTAATTAGATGAGCAGATTTCAACGAGGTAAGAAGGCGCCATTAAGGCTCAAACAGTAGTGCGTGTGTGGAGGTCTACAGCCGCCCTCTGACAAGACATCAGATCATTACACCTGTGCGCATTTCGGTTTCTGACTCCCACTCCCCTCCCCCTTTTCCCTTTGAAGTTCGAATACTGAGTGAAAAAAAAATACTTTGGCGTAAAGGTAAAATTCTATTTTGTCATTTTGCCAAAACAAACACACGTGCGCGTGAGTACTTATTGATCAGTGAAACACGGGGGCTGATGTATTTATAGATTTGCGGTGAGTGACAACAACATTCTAACAGAGAACCCAATGAAAAGCATCAGCTCCTTCAGTAGGTAACTCGAATAACGCACTATTTATCAACGTACTCAAACTGGCCCGTCAAAGTTGGGAGACAAAATAAGTGGCCCCCGGACCCTCCTCCAAAAATAGTAAATGACCAGCAAAACAAAATTAAACCTTAAGTAGGTGTTACCAGACAATCTAAAATATCTAAATCAATACTAAAACAAAAAAAATCATTTGCATTAATCCCAACACAAACAAGAAAAATTCAGAGAGGGCTAATAAAAGCGTTAAGGGAAAAAAAAAACAATAATGGGTTTGAAGGTTATCAAAAGTACAAAGAAAGCAGGGGAGGGGTAATGGTATTCAAACTAAAGGTGAGAAAGATCAAGTAGATAATATAGCAAATAATCAAAAGATGTATTCTAGTACTAACTCTATGAGCCAGTGTCACAGCAGGTAAACTGTTCACACTCCCTTCCCGCATAAAATCATTGTCCAATTGTGTTGTTGTCCCACGAGTTCCGAGTCGTGCTCGAGCTGGACTGAGTTCGAAACGTTTTGGGTCAGTGTTAGGGTCAGCTTTAGGCTTATTTAATGATTTCTGTTTATTTCGGGGTGGGTGAAAAAAAACAACAGAAAGCGCTCCGAATAATCTTAATTTTAATGTACAAAGAATTTCGCCACGCCAATTGGAAAAAGAGGTCACTATGTGACCAACATCCCCTACTACAGCACTGCACAGACAAGTGATTCATTCAGAAAGAAATGTCCACTCGATACACAACTCTGTGCTGTCATTCGAAGATACATTGTCACGCAAATATGATGGCATTAAGTTAACTGTTGAGTCTTCAGTGCTTAGATTTCCTACCTAACGACAGCCCACCAATGAAGTGCGGTCAGAACAAAAACTGAGTGTAATGTGTGTAATAGACGAGTAGTAATTGTGATCTCCCATACGTAGTCTCTCAGTGTACAAGACAAATGAACCCGAAATTCATTGATGCGTTTACAAATAAAGACGTTATAGTTGCTTATTAGAGACGAGCTGAAACCCGGAGTTCACTAATAATGTGGGGGAAACGTTGGTATAGTTTGTTTTATATTTGTTTCCCTCAAGTTGAATGTAAATAGATTGAAGTGACGACACTGAAGTTTAGATCTACGTGATGTTTACTTTGACTGGAATAGTTTATCTTACATTTTTTTTTATTTATTCTTCTATATGAGACGCCACACACAAACACACTTTCTAGCCTGTAAATCATTTTTGTGCAATAATCACACAGTTCTTTAGCCAATCAGCCCATAATGGTAGCATCCCTACACACAGATGTCCCTCCAATAAAACAGTCCGAGGGGGACAAAGCCCTTTATTTAAACACACCTGCTTCTTTAGCCCATCAATTGAAGCCTACAAGGATAGATGTTGAGCTTTCTTAAGTCTTGTTAAAATTTTTAAAAAATAGATGATATGCCCGGGTTGGGAGTTCATGCCATTTTGTTAGGACTTGTGTACTGCATTTGTTGTTCTCCACTCTCTCATGTACTAGTGCTAGTTGTTGACGGCCGTTGACTTGTAGCACCAAACTGCTGGTAGACAACTAAACCACTGTAGGCGTATTGTATCTTAAGTTATAAAACTTGAGACAACTTGAATAATTCTTAGTGAACAATATTATATATAACTTTTATTACAATAGAAACAAATTCAACTTGAGATGAAATGCAATAAATAGAGTAGACTTTAATAATATTATAAAATGGTATTTTGAACAAAACCTAACTCACTACAAAAACACGTCTTTTTCATTCTGGCATTCTGAAGTCGTGTGTCCTACCTAACACTGCTGACGACAATGCCGTTAATCATGCATTATTTACATTGCATAGGTAACTTCTTCCCGCCATCACCATGGACACACACACACACACACAACATAACACTAGTTCTGATCCTATGGTTTTTAATTAGGTAAACAATGTCAGGTTTAAGTAAGTGGATGCCCCGGGCAGTATTTTTGTCTTTAGAAAACTTGAATGAAAACAAACTTAATACTAGAATACAGTAGATTACTGAGTACTTTTACAGTCATTAGATTTACTTTTTTTTTCCTATACCATTTTCACAAGGAAATTAGGAATTGCATTTTTTTGTAAGGAAGGAACAGAAAAATAAATTAAGCAGAACTGACCATTGTGAGCAGTTCTATGGTATAACTTTGAAAGTGACACGTCAAGGAAAGACTTGGGAAATCTGTAAGGTTATTCAGAGTAATCTGCTCTTTGTTTAACATTTTGGTTTTCAATTTAATTCTAGTGTCCAAAAAGTGCGCACAATTTTTAACATGTACAGTTTACTGTTCACCGGATACCCAAGAAGTTTGATATTTGTGGATTTGCCTTTATTATGTGAACATCATTGTACAATTCATAGCAAGCTTTTAATCTTCAATTATATATATAAAATTATAAATATCTAAGTTGGCTATAAACCTTGAGCACTTTATAGCAGGGGTAGAAACTTATATAATAATTAAAAGTTGAATGGCCATTTGTCGCCTATTTTGACTACTCTTCAAATTGTCTCAATCTGAGTAACAAGCACAACACTTAAAAACAAAAACAAGTATCAATAATCATAGTGTCATTAGTTTTGGTAATCTGCTCAGGTTAATGTGCAGGGAAGAGAAATGTTAGGGAGATGACCAACATTGAATGAGAGACGAAAGAGGTTTTTTAATGAAGGGTATGTGGGGGGGGGGGGGGATGTACACTAGTCTGATGTGTGGGAGAAAGGAAGATGGCAGTACAAAAGCTAATATTTCCTGCACAACTGGGTGCAACCCAAATAAACGAGAGTCTAGGGAATAGCACAGACTACAGGAACCTAGAAAGTTTACATTCATACAGGAATGATAACTGCCACCACTTCAGCTCCGTCTCCCAGATGAGGGCACTAGATCACCGGTGCCAATTTTCCCCCCAAGCTATTGTTTACAATAATGGTCGTGAGTAGAGTGCTGTGGAGGAAGGGGTGGGAACGGTGGGGGGGGGGGGGGGGGGGGGGGTTTCCAAGTACTGGAAAGGTGGAGGATGAGTTTCACAACCGATTTGGTGGTAGTCAGAATGGCAATCTGATTCCCAGGAAAAGAGTTCTCTACCTGCCACAAGGGCACCTAATGCTTTTAGATAATAGAAATACTCTAAGAGGTGCATTTATTGAAAATTTAGATCAGACTTAATGACCATAACTATTTTCTTACTAATAACACAAAAGGTATTTTCTTCAGTATTCAGTAACATTATTTCAGCCTATAAGAAAGGATTTAACTAAAGCAATCTACATTTAGTGTGTGTACTAAATGAAATATTATTTCTAATTAAAAAGGATTTTATCTGATGAAGGTTTTCTTTTATTACTTGTCTGAAGATAAATTGTTTGTAGCTTTTTACTTTGCTTAAAAAAATAAATAAGTGTTTCTTTTCATTCATATTTAGTGACACTATAAAAGTAGAACAACATTCACTGCAGAAAATAATCATAATTTGTAATATTTGGAAATACCTATAACTAAACTACCCAAACGCACCAATATATATATATGAGATTATTCATAGTGTAAGAAATGGGAAATTTGGTTTACAAACACAAAAAGAGAGCACACTTTGAGAACATCTAATAATGTAAATGAGCCTAAGAATAAAAGCACATAAAGTATTGGCTCAATCTAACAGTAAGAAAAGATAAGTGATTTAACATATCCAGACATCAGATACTGAATAATGTTTTCTAGTGGACCAAGTAGCCAAAATAATAGAATGCTAGGTCTTCAAGCCAATTTTTTATTGCTTATAAACTCACAGAAATATAAATTTTACAAAGTTTTGGTGGCTGAATCCCTCATTAAATTATTAAACACTATATACAAGGACCTAGTAAAGTCTCCATAGTTGTCATACCAAAGTGCTATGTCAACATAAAGCTGCATAGCTCCAAGTCTTTCAGATTTACAAATAACTAGATATTCTAGCCTCTAATCAAAGACAGTTAAAAAGAATTGAAAAGTTAAGAAACTATTTTTTTAATTAGATTACTTTTTGTATCACTATTACATACCATTGTAACTATAGATGTATTACATGTTTTAACAACTCTTAGAGGTATATATATATATAGTTCGTCCATCGTGGTTCGATGATGACCACTTTGTCATCCAGGGGGCTGAGGGCTTTGCACTGGGGTTTTATGCCTCCTCATGTGGCTGGTGAGACCTATGTGAGCCCGGAATGTTCGGCCGCACACTGGGCAGGTTATTCCAGCTGGAGCTAGTGTCGTTTGCCTTGCTTTTCTTTTCTGGCGTTTTTCTTCTGCCAGCGTTGTTCTTTTTTCCTCAGCAACCTGTGCGCCAGTTTTCACAGCGCGACGCCATGATGCTCTGTCATGTGCCTCTGTCTATGCTGAACCCCTTCAGAGAAGCTTTGAGGGTGTCCCTGAAGCGCTTTCTTTGACCATCTTGCGAGCGCTTTCCTTCGCTTAGTTGGCCATACAAGAGTCGTTTAGGGATGCGGTGGTCTTCCATTCTGTAGACTTGACCTGCCCATCGCAGCTGGGACTGCATCAGGATTGTGTGGATGCTTTGCAGACACGCTCTTCGAAGAACTTCTGTATCTGGTATTTTGTCTTGCCATTTGACATTTTTCTCATACATGTCACGTGGAAGTGGTTCAGTTTCTTTGCATGTTTACTGTACACTGTCCATGTTTCTGAGGCATAGAGCAATGTAGGGAGGATGACGGCTCTATAGACCCCAAGCTTTGTGTTTGTGGTGATACCACATCTGTTCCAGACAGTTTTAGACAGTCTGCCATAGGATGCACTGGCCTTGGCAATAGCAGGTTGATTTCACTATCAATTTTTCCATTTCTGGAGAGTATGCTGCCAAGATATGTGAATTTGTCCACTGCGTTTATATCCTGTCCATTTATAGTGATGCTTGGATCCGAGTAAGCTTTCCCAGGAGCAGGTAGATATAAGACTTCGGTCTTGTTCGTATTGATGGTAAGGCCAAAGTCTGAGCATGCTCTTGAGAAGTCACTGACGATGCTCTGCAGATCGTTTTCAGAGCAGGCATTTAGGGCACAGCCGTCAGCAAATAGCAAGTCTCTGATTACTGCTGCATTTGCTTTTTATTTTGCTTTAAGCCGCCTCGAGTTGAATAGGCCACCATCAAATCTGTATGATATATTTATCTCGTTGTTTTCTCTATTTGTGAATGCATGTCAGCATAGCGCAGAACATGATACTGAACAGTGTAGGTGCTAGGATACAGCCTTGTTTTACCCCGTTTGATACTTCGAAGGGCTCTGATGGTTCTCCACTCTGTTGGACACGAGCCTTCATGCCATCATGAAATAGTCTCACCATGGTTATGAATTTTTGTGAACAGCCATACTTTGACATGATCTTTCAGAGTCCTTCTCCGCTAACAGTGTCGAATGCCTTTATTAAGTCGACATATATTGAGAACAGGTCAGCATTTTGTTCTTGGAATTTTTCCTGGCGCTGCCTTGCTGCAAAGATCATGTCAATGGTTCCACGCTCTTTTCTGAAGCCGCACTGGCTTTCTGGTAGTAGACCATATTCTATGTGTTGCATGAGACGATTTAGCAGGATGCGTGCAAGGATTTTCCCAGCAATAGAGAGAAGAGATATTCTTCTGTGGTTGTCAACAAATGGTGGCTGTGAGGTAACGCGCTTGGCTTCCAAACCGGGGACCGAGGTTTGGATCCTGGTGAAGACTGTGATTTTTAATTTCGGGATCTTCGGGCGCCTCTGAGTCCACCCAGCTCTAATGGGTACCTGGCATTAGTTAGGGAAAAGTAAAGGCGGTTGGTCGTTGTGCTGGCCACATGACACCCTTATTAACCGTTGTCCACAGAAACAGATGATTTTTACATCATCTGCCCTATAGGTCTGAAAGGGAACTTTACTTTTAGAGGTAAATCTTTTGACACAACATTGAAATGTGCTGGGATTCAGTGGATAGAATTTAATTTAATAAACACTTTAGAAAATTTAATATCACTAATTTAAATCTTAAAATAAATATTCCCTTAAAATACTATATAAATATTTATAATGATACAATATAAATGAACAGAAATAATAAATCCCCAGTAAAAGTATTGAAATAAAGCACAATGTACTGTCTGAACTCTTAGTCTCCCCTGAAAAGACTTTTTTAGACCAAGTTTAGATCTAGAATCATTAAGATTAAAATGCTAAAAAAAAAAAAATGTGAAGTTCACATAACATACATTTTTTTCATGATAGACACTTTTTTGAGCTCCACCCCATGCTTTCAGTGGTTAAGGGAGCAAAAGTACATGTAACAAAACAAAGTTCATCCATTGTTATTGGTAAATAGCCTGAGAGACATATTTGTTACATCTGCACAATTTAGGCCATGTTGCGCCCCCAATCCCTAAAGGATCACCTACCCTGCCCGATAGATAGATTAGATAGATAGAGGTATAAAATTGCTTAGCTTCGCTTTAATAAATACAGAAACCTTGATGTTTATTAAGAGAATTAAGATGAAAATTAAATTTAAAAGATGGAGACAATTGTTATCAATGATGGAATCAGCAAGTGTGATGCCTTAATGGGAGCAAGAAAGAGTAGAGATCAAGCAACCTCAACAAAAAGGTCTCAAGTGGCATACATGGGAAAAGGAGTCTCTTAATGATTGTAGCAAATGGAAACATTACTATTTTGCTGAAACAAACTGCTTTGAGATCATGTTCAAAGATCAGCTGTCGTCATCGAGAAGTACATAGAAGTCAAACTCATAAAAAGCTGGTTGTGAATCTGTATGTGTTTTGTGAGCGAATGTTGTTCGAATTTTTCATCCATATTGTTTTTGTAAAGTAGTTATGCTGAGGTTGTCAAATGTAGTCAAACTGAATTTCCATTTGATTGGATCAATAAAATTATCTTATCTTATCTTAATTATCTAACAGACATGCCATAAACATAAAACAGAAATTATATTTTTATATATATTACTCAAAATGTATCCAAGAAACACTCATGTCTATATTGATCTTAATCCAAAAAAAAATATAAAAAGACAACATTTGATGACCAAAGTTGTTGTTTTTTAATCTATATATATGTAATCCTAATCTTTATACTATCCCGGTACCTTCAAAACATGTGACTTTTTTTTTAAACATTAAAGCAAACAACTAATAAATAATGGTACTTTACATTTAACAAAGTTAAGACTATAAGGCTTCCAAATCGAAACAGGATTAATAATCATTACAGTACTTAATAAATGATTACTTAAAAAATAAAATAAAGTAATGGTTAAGAAGCAAAATATTTTTTTGTGAGATCATTATAAGTGATTGAAATATACTTACATATAAAAATTTCATCATCTGTTAGTTGGTTTCCAATACATTCAAATTTAAATTCCATTAAATCCTTAGCTAAGGCTTTCTGTGCTTTAGAAAATTCTGTGAATTTATTATAAATATGCTTTAATTTTTTTTATTATAACTTCTTTTCTAGTTATCTTACTAATTAAAAGCCCTTTGATCTTCCATTTCCATATCAAATTTTAAAATACTAAATTTTAGTAAACAATCTAGATAGAAGAAACAGATTTATTTTTCACTAAGTATGTCTAATTTATTGCATTTTGCTCCTAACAGTAACCATAAACACTATTTTTAATTTTAAAAATATTTTCCAAACACAGTGATGTGTAGTGTCTAAAGATAGATCTTATAATTAGGAAGAATGGAGTTCTCTTGCTTTTTAAGTTTATAGCCATAAGAGAGCTATAGATACAAACATGATTAATATTAATGCTTTATAAATGCAAGCCCTGACCTGGAACCGCCATGGAAAGAGGAAGAGTGGACAGCCTAGGAATACATGGCTCTGCGATTTGGAAGCAGAGACTCACCCAGAACCGAGATGCCTGGAGGAATCTGGTTGGTGGCCTATGCCCCAGAAGGGACCACAGGCAGCGATAAGATGAAATGCATTTACTGTTAAAAGTCCTGTACCGTTGATGAACTTTTAATGATTCTTTAAACACATTTGATCTACAATGTTATTTATAAAGTTAAATGCATTTATAACTAAATGTCAGTCACTCAATACATGTGTTTGACTGATATATATTACAACTACTGGGTCTGTCATAATATACTATCTGTCCCATTATGATCATTCAGTCATCACTGGATACCTACTTTTGTTTAGACCAGAAATGATGAAATAAACTATTTGACATGTATGTGTAAACTTTAACTGTAATTTTGTAAAAACTTCTACTTTCATTTTGAATAGGCTGTAGTGTCTAGTGATTGTCAAAGTGAATATATATATATATATCAACATAGATTTTCAAAAGCTGTTATGTTTCTAGTCCAGAATCTGATCAGACAAATCTACTAATAGAACTATGGTATATATATATATATATATATGAAATGTAGATATCTCATCTAGACATAAATTACTTATAAAAATACTCATTATATTAAAATTATATTATATGTCTACTCTAAACATAGATATATCTGGAATTCTTGATCTTAATGGTAGATGTAGAATTCTAGATCAAAACCTAAACTAGAGACTCCAGGTGAGTAGAGGCTAGACTAGATGATATTAGATCAGTAGTCAGTAGATGACTACTATATATTATATTACTAGAAAATAGTAGATTTAGATCAAGATGTCACTAAGACTAAGCTTAATCTAGCTTTAATTAGGCTCTACTCAATCTAGTATATAAATCTAGACTAGACAATAGATCTAGAGCTATATATTAAATTATTAAATTTTATACTATAAATCTAGAATTACAGAGTAGACATTTTGTACACAAACACAACACTATAAAATACTTTAAAATAGTGAGTCAGTCTACACTCTACAGTCACCTAGTGACTATTCAGAATCAGAGGCTACAAGCCGCTACATCTATTATTAAATTAACTATACTCTATAGTAGACACTATACTGAGTATACTATAGACACTATAGTAAGTATAGTAGTAATAGTATAAAAAAATGATCCTCATCTTTCATTCTTTGCCTAGCTTAGTTACTTAGACTTAGTAGCTAGACTCCTACACATACTACAGTGAGTAACAGTGTCTACAGCCTACCCTAGATCAAGAATATGTCCAGACAAGTTGAATCAAGTTTATTTAATCTATTTACCAGATAGCATCTGAGAATCAGAAATGAACTTGAAATCTCAATAAAAACAACTTACGTTTAGCTGCATTGTAGACTTCTCTGCCATGGTGAATCAATGTTTTTATAAACTTGCTTGTACGCTCTAACTCTTTCTCATGTTCGGCTAATTTTGTACGAAAGTAGGGGCTATCTGTAAGGCAATCCGCGAATTCAAGTGGTTGTAGCCCCATGATAGAAGTTTGTTTTTTTTTAGTAAATATGTTTTTTCCGAGTAAAATGCATCATATAAAACACATTAATAGAAAGAAAAAAATAGTATTAGAATAATTATAATCGCTTCCTGACTTACTGACAACAGAAATGCTATAGAATTGCGCATGCGCTAAAATGTTTTAACGGAAATAGATTTAGTTATCCAAGCTCATTTTTAAAAGAGTAAGAAATGTTCCCGCAGTCAGGTCACAGTATGTAGGAAATCCGTATGTGTGATCAAATTACAAAAAAATCAACCTTTTTCCTGTAGAAACTAGATAAAATGTTGAAATTTACTGGAAAAAGGATAATTTTTGTAATTTGTAATATAATCTGGTTGTCTGCTTCTGTTGTTAACAACAAGATTTATATTGAAAATGCAATGAATATTTAACTCTTTGCAAATAGGAAACCCGTACTGACGCACTGAACCTCATCAGGTCTTCCAAAATGACTCTAAATTAATGAGCATAAAAAACAGGGAGGGGGAAGAGTCAATGGTAATATAGACTTATTTACACATAGTTTAAACTATATATCTAGATCTACATAAAAGTCACGAGCGTAGCCAGGATTTTTTTCGGGGGGGGGGGGGGGGTTTCACCCCGCGAAAAAAAAATATTTTTATGGATTTCTCTGTGTGTGTACATAATCTTCATTACACTCTGACCCTTCATTCTTTCAGAAGACGCTTATTGTGCCCTAGAATAGTTTCTTCCTTAAGTTAGTGGAAAAATTGTAGACTCCCCGCCATTGCCAGAAAGGGGTCTAGGAGCTTCCCCAGCGCGGGGCAGAGCCCCGCCGCCAAGCACTATTTCTGATATTGAAAGCCAACAAAATGCATATTCTGAGGTATCTACAGTGCATTTTCCTGCAATTAAAAAGTTTTATTACAAAAACCTAATTTGCTATTTTTACTGACTTAGACCCTCCCGCGCCGCTAGGCGCATTTGCCGTCAAGCTGTTTCCAAAAAATTTGTCACTGGTAATGTCTGAAGCCCCTTCCCACCTGCTCTGAGGACCTCCATGAATGTGTGGCGCTAAGTTGTACTAGGATCATACTATGATGTCATCGCAACTCTTCTTATGCCTAATTCATTTTGTCGGAGAACATGTCCCGCAAACCTCATCCCACGCTCTGTCACAATCTTACTAAGGGGTCGCAGTTCGGCATAGGATTTCCTTGATTTACACCCGATCTCTATAACTGACTCCTAAAATCTGTCTTAGCCATCTTTGTTGAGCCACATTTAGTGTTTTTCAATTTCGGCAGATGACTATTCACTGCACTTTATTAATGGAGCCCCGCCACTGGTAGAAATGTGTAACCTCTCTTGAATACTCTCTTGGAATTAAATGACTGTAGTTTGCTTTAGATTTTATATCGAAAAGGGAAGTTTTATTGTCAAAATCAGCTGTTGGGGGTTTTGAACTAAAAATTCTCTGGAGTTTTTTTAAAATTCAAACCCCATTTAGCTACGGTCATAGAATTTAGTAACTGTAGTTTGCTTTAGAAAAATAATGAAGATAGAGGTTTTCCACCTCAAAACGCTCTGTAGGGGGATTTTTAACTCAAAACCATCTGGAGGGGTTTTAAACTTTAAAAAAAAAGCCACCTGTAGGAAAGAGATTTTAACTCAAAACCCCCAATTGTCTTGGCTACGCTAAATAATTTTAGTGTGTAATTGCTTTTTTTATACTGAAGAGGTATTTTTTAGCATCAAACCACTCTGAAGGGGGGTTTAAACTCAAAACCCTTTTGCTACGCTCATAGATTTCTGAGTGTGTAATTTTCTTTTTTTTTTATATATTGAAGAGGAATTCTTTAGCCTCAAACTCCACTGGAGGGGAATTTAAACTCAAAACCCTTTTGAGTACACTCATAACATGTTGAGTGTATAATTTGCTTTGTTTTTAATATTAAAGAGATATTTTTTACCTTCACACCCGGCTGAAGGGGGTTTAAACTCAAAACTGAGTCTAAACCCATTTAGCTACACTCATAACATTTTGAGTGCGTAATTTGCGTTTTTTTTATACCGGATATTGAAGAGGTATTATATTTTTGCTTCAACCCCTACTGAAGATGGAGTGGGGGTTAACTCAAAATCCCTTTGGCTACGCTCATAGAATTTTGAGTGTGTAATTTTCTTTTTTTATAATTAAGAGGGGATTTATCGTAAATTTTGGAGGGGGTTTAAAAATCAAAATCTTCCTTAACTGTGCTCGTGAAATTTGGGGATTGTCATTTGCATTTTTTTTGTTTAGTGCTATAGAAGAGGGGAATTTAACTGCGAAAACCCCTGGTAGGGGGTTTTAAACTCAAAACCTCCCTTGCTGTGCTGGAGCAAGTGGTAGTTTAGTATTAAAATCTCACCTAAAATAAACAAAATCAAAGCAAAAAATCAGTCACTAAATTCCGATCCCCCCCCCCCCCAGGGGGAGATTTCATTTCGGGGGGGGGGGGGGTTGAACCCCCCTTCGCTACGCCCATGATAATAGTAATAGTATAATGACAATAAATGTATAATCTATTTCGGCTAAGTAATTTTCTTAACATATTCGATTTGTTTTCTAAAGAAAATTAAAATAAGAGATTATAGGCTATAGAATTTAGTTTAGAAAATATATCAGTGATGCTCCACCTAGATTGGCACGTGGACCATTTAATTAATCTTTGACACACATGTCGACGTGGGTCACATCAACGAAAAGAAAAATAGGAAATGACAACTTTCTGATAACTCTTGCTGCCAGTTCGCTTTGACATCCAACCATACTTTTCCACTTTTCTTCGAAGTTTTGTACATTCAGAGTCTACTTTTTTCCCCTGGATCTCCCATTTCACTAACTTGCGTTGATACCAGCTCTAGAAGACGATCCAAAATGATGCAGAAATGATGCCCTGGTTTGTACATATAAGATGTCACGCACAAGGATAGCATTAAGACAGCAGCGGACATTTCAAAGAATTTAAAATACCAGAAGATTCATGTCACCTTAAAAATTAAAACACGTTTTTTGTTTGTTTTTTCTAACAAAAACAAACAATAAATATGAATATTATTGTGTGATTTTCTACATTTTGGCCCGATGTTTCGGCGGGCATTATTTTGAACACCAATGGTTAATTTAGATCACCTACCCAGAAAATACTAGGCCTACTCTTATTAAATTGTTTCCCATTCCTTCAAAATTATTAGTCTCTACATGGCGCCGCGATTTGGAAGCAAATGCCAAGCAGATGGGAAAAACCAGCTGAACGCGGGGCCTCGGTCCAATGTAATACGCGAGCAAGGGAGCATTATTAAGCGTAGACTAGACTATATTATAGGCATACCGTAACAGAACAAGATAACTGGGTCGTCTGCTGTAGGTCTTATTATTGTTAAAAACATAGTAGGCTACCTTACGTAGGTACCGGACACTACCTTGTCTTATCTTATCTTATATAATACAGGCGTTTCTTAACCAAATATTGACCTACATTCTGCCAGGTCTGGTTTTCGTGGCAATAAGCAACCGGTATTTCGAAATAAAAATATATCATTTTAACAGCGTTCATCCTATTAATTGTATCACATAGGCCTAGAAGCTTCCAAAATATTGAGTAAAAAGTCCTCGTTTATGAAAACTGGTCTGGTTTCCGAACCTGATGATGAGAATGGAATCTCTTAGACGCGTGCCCTGAGGCGGTTGCCCCATTCGACACCCCCTCTAGAAAAGACGTGGGGACAGTTGGAGAGACTTACCCAACACAGAGACGTTTGCAGGAACTTGGTTGGTGACACCAAATTCCAACACTGTATGACATTTAAATTCTTCACAAGAAATCAGAAAGACGGTGAAACGTTTGAACAGTATTATACTGATTTGAAGAATTTGGCAAAAGAATGCAAGTTTGACAACTTTCGTGATCAATTCATCAGAGATCGATTGGTATGTGGCATACAGTCGGATCGAGTGAGAGAGAGAGAGAGAGACTTCTGAGAGATGTAGCCTTAACTTTAGAGAAAGCAGTAAGCATGATTCATGCTGACGAGCATACCCAGAACCAAATGCTAGATATGAAAGGACTACATGTAGCCTGATGTAGGTGCTGCTTATACATTAAAGAAGACAGAAGATAGAAAGCCAGTCAAAAGCTCACAGGAAAAAAAAAATGTCTAAGAATCATGTAACAAGTATCATTAGATATTGCAGATCTTGAGGTAGATCTCACGGAAAATACAATTGCTCAGCAAAAATGTAAAAAGAGAAATCATTTCGCTGCAAAATATTGTTCGAAACACTGCAAGGCTGTTGATTTACTGGAAGATGAAAGTCAGGCAAGCCAAGTAAATGAGTTGTGGTTTGAGGCTATTGGTACTGACAACAATGTCAAAGTTTGGATGGTTGATGTCAATGTTATGGGAAAAATAGTCAAAATGAAGATTGACACAAGCTAATGTTATATCAGAGTCAACGTGGAACACTTTAGAAACTAATAGTCAGTTAAAGCATTCAAATACAACCCTACGAGCATTAGGGGATGACGCATTAGAAGTGATGGAAGTTGCTTCGGTCACATTTAAAGTCGGCGATGTGGGAGTCAAAGATGATCTGTATGTGATCAAGATCAAAATAAACTCAGTTTTAGGTCTGAAGACATCTATTGCTTTGAAACTAATTGAAGCGAAAGAAAGCGTCGAAGTACATGATGTCAAGCAACAGAATGAAGTTCCACGAGAGTTAATGCAGAGAAATCAACTAACAACTTGTAGGCCTACGCCAGGTTCTCAATTGCATGAAGATGATAAACTATTAGGCCTACGTGGTCAAAAGCAATCGATACCAGATGATGATATGCTTATGAAAACTCAGAGCGCAAACGAAAAGTTTCCCAAAAGTGATCAGAAGATAAAAGAAATTCGTCGCAAAACTGAATCTGATGTTAGACTGAAGTTATTGAGCAATTATGTCAGAAAAGGTTGGTCAAAGTTTAAAAATCAGTAAAAGTGTACTGGTCATTAAAAGACCGTATTAACGAAGAGAATGGGATATTGTTTTATGAGAACAGAATTATAATTCCTTCAAGTATGAGAAATAAAATTCTCGACAATTTGCGCACAGGTCATTTTGGTCTTGAGAAAACCAGATCGAAGGCAAGACAGTGTGTTTTGGCCAGGATTTGTCCAAAGATATTTTTTCAACAATAATGAAATGCTAAACGTGCAACGTTCAAAAGAAATAATGTGAAGGAAAAATTGCTACCTCATGCTGTACCAGACAGACCATGGAAAAAAGGTTGCGACAGATTTTTTTGAATGGCGAAACAATGACTACTTGCTAGTTGTGGATTATTTCTCCAAATACCCTGAAATAAAATGACTGGAGAACAAAACAGCAGAATGTGTTATTAGGGCACTGAAAGGTATTTTTGCAAGACATGGCATACGAGAAGAAACAGTGAGCGACAATATGCCATTCAACAGCTACCAATATAGAGAGTTTGCTTCTGAGTGGGGTTTTAAGATAATAATATTAAGGTAAAAAAAAAAAAAAGTAAAGTTCCCCTTTCAGACCCTGTGGTCATCTGTTTCTGTGGCCTACGTTAACGAGGGTGGCATGTGGCCAGCACAACGACCAACCGCCTTTACCCTAACCCTAACCTCTACCCTAATGTCAGGTACCCATTAGAGCTGGGTGGACTCAGTGGCGCCCGAAGATCCCGAAATAAAAAATCCAAGTCTTCACCAGGATTCGAACCCCGGTCCCCGGTTCGGAAGTCAAGCGCTTTACCGCTCAGCCACCTCGCCTCCTAGGTACCCTCAAACAAATGGTCAAAGTGAGGTGTGTGTTGGTATCGTAAAGCTTTCTCTCCGACAGAGTAATCTTCAGGTACTCTTGCATGAGCATCGTATTTCACTTTGCTTCTCATCTGTCGTTCTTTTAGTTATGTCTCTGCATTTTCAGATACTGATGGTTTCAATAATTTGGGATCAGTTGGAATTCAACAGTACAGTTTAATTCAACAAAGCATACAAAAGTGGGAACGATCCATATCTCGCTATGCTCGAGTATAGAAATACTCCGATAAGCGTATTGCCGTATTCACCATCACAACTGCTGATGAGTAGAACACCATTCCAACTGATCCCAAATTATTGAAACCATCAGTATCTGAAAATGCAGAGACATAACTAAAAGAACGACAGATGAGAAGCAAAGTGAAATACGATGCTCATGCAAGAGTACCTGAAGATTACTCTGTCGGAGAGAAAGTGTGAGAGTTCGTCTAGGACAAACATGGCAGAAAGCAGTTGTCGTTAAAAACATTCATCACCCAGATCTTACATCATAAAGACAAATGATGGAAACACCTACATTTGAAATCAACGTTTTTTAAAAAAGAGTTTCGATGAAGACATCTCTGGGTACTATGGTACCGATGAAAACATCTCTGGGTACTATGATACCGATGAAGACATCTCTGGGTACTATGATACCGATGAAGACATCTCTGGGTACTATAATACCGATGAAGACATCTCTGGGTACTATGATACCAATTAAAACATCTCTGGGTACTATGGTACTGTTGAAGACATCTCTTGGTACTATGATACCGATGAAAACATTTCTTGGTACTATGATACCGATGAAGACATCTCTGGGGACTATGATACCGATGAAGACATCTCTGGGTACTATGATACCGATGAAAACATCTCTGGGTACTATGGTACTGTTGAAGACAACTCTGGGTACTATGAGACCGATGAAAACATTTCTTGGTACTATGATACCGATGAAGACATCTCTGGGTACTATGGTACCGATGAAGACATCTCTGGGTACTATGGTACCGATGAAGACATCTCTGGGTACTATGATACCGATGAAGACATCTTTGGGTACTATGGTACCGATGAAGGCATCTCTGGGTACTATGATACCGATGAAGACATCTCTGGGTACTATGGTACCGATGAAGACATCTCTGGGTACTATGGTACCGATGAAGACATCTCTGGGTACTATGATACCGATGAAGACAACGATCAGCAAACTGTTGGAACAAACGAAACAGTTATAGACCAACGTCTAGAGAACTTGTTGTGCCAGTTAACCAGAAGTGGTCGAGTTGTTAAAGTTCCTAGTAGATATCAGTCGTAAGAACTTTAAAAAGAAGGATGTGATAACAACTTTAAAAGGAAGGATGTGCTATGTTTATATTGCGTCATTGTTTATTGTGAATGTTTTGTGAAAAGTAGGATGTAACGTAATAAAAAGGAGAATATCATAGTCATCTTATAGTCTTCTATGTCTACTTGTATAAACAGAAAGTCTCTGTTATTATTATTGTTATTAGTAATTAATGTCTACAGTAATTTATTTATTTATCTGTGACAGCAGAACACTTTATGTATAATTGCATTTTACAAAAATAGATCTAGATATATATTCAATTTTTTTTTTAAAAGGTCAAGATTCTAATTTTTTCTCTATATATCTATTCCTAATGTTAAATTTTCCTCTACACCTTTTGAATCCGATTCGTTAATTGGTGACATTTTAAGAATATATGGGAACTATAATGATCAGCTTATGCATAAACAAGTGGAGCAGTTACATTAAGTGGGTAAATAAATTGTTTGTTTCAAGTCTGCTACCGACAGTGTCATCACATGTACACAAATTGAAGGGGAAGAGGCTGATCCTTTTTCTACCTTTGACCTCAAAAGAAAAACATTAAAATGTCATTTTTAGCATTTCCAATTGTGTCTTCTTCCATTTTGTTCTTATTGCTTAAAGTTAAAGTATTGTATTACATATTTAATGACCAATTCACTTCAAGACAAGTAACTATTAATTTTAATAATTATTTTTAAAGGTTACAACCATTTCTAAATCACTCACTAATTTATCAATTTGATTGATGTTCTCATCATGTAAATATTTATAAGTACTTTAATTCATTGAAGGTATTTTTTTCCATCAATTTAAAAATGCTTTTGTAGAAGTGGTTATTTTTCAATTTAAAGAGTAAGGCGATGTGGTTTTAAATAATAATAAAAAAAAGGTATGCTGATTGTTGCCATGTTTTCACACTTTTGTATTTTTCAACTTGCTATCTATTTCCAGTCATCTAATGTTTATTTTGTTTGTAAAATGTTTTACATATTTCGGATGTTCCTTCAGAGTTGAAGATAGTTTACTTCCTAGTACAAACCTCCTGCAGGATGATGGGGGATGGGAGCGGGCAGGGTTTGAACCTGGGACCATCGATAAATCCAAACGACAGTCCAGTGCGCAAACCACACAACCAGGCAGCCATCTTTAGATCTTTTTGAATAGTGTTGGAGTGATTTTAAAAAGAATGTGTTATTTTATTGTAGATCTTTCAAGAATTTATTTTCTTTACACAAACTAAATAGAAAAAAAAAAAGATTAATCATTTTGTGCATTGGTTTGGAAACACTAGTTACAGTGATTGAATTGGGTGTTTTTAATATTTACTCTTTAACTTAAAAATTGAACCATATGACAAAGAAATATTAAACAAAAAGCTCATAACCCATGTGGGTCACCTGTACTCACAAACTGAGGTAATCATTATCTGTTCCTTCACTTTTCGTCGTAGGAGTGCTGTGACAGTTCGAGTAACCAAATCCCTCCACATTTCCCATTCAGCACCTGTTCTTAGCAGAACATCAAGAGAGAGGCTGGTCAATTCTTTTGTGTTATCCAGCCAACTTTTCTCTGGATGACCCTTTCTTTGTGCTCTCTCCACTGTACCTTGAAAATGACTTTTGATTGTGAGTTTGTCTTACAATATGATCAAACCAGCTCAGCTTTCGACTCTTCACAGTCTTGAATTCTTCCTTTTTGCCAGCCAGAGTGTTGACTTGTAAAAGTACAAACTCATTCGTCTTCTTTTCCTGGTATCTGATACCCAGCAGTTTCTGTAGAATTTACACTCAAAAGCTTGGTTTCTTCTTTCAGTTAGTTTTCATTATTCTAAATGTGGGATGTGTGGCTAAAAGACATTAACACTTTGACAACCTATCAAGAGAGCTAGAGTTCAAAACCAAACTCAAGCTGAGTTGTGTTTGCTTAGCACCTAAAAGAGATTGGACCACAGCACTCTGAGCATGTTATAAGCATGAAATAACAAAAGATATTAAAAATAAATTAAATAAATACAAAATAAAAATAAAGTCTCTGCAAAGCCTATCTAGATTTATAGATTGCTTGCTATGTCATAACATCATTGGAGGTGCTGGGCTGAGTTGTTGTAAGTGCTTGGCTACTGAACCGGGGGGACTGGGAGTTTTAATTTTGGGATCTTTGCATGCTCTGAGTCCACCCAGCTCTAATTGGTACCGACATTAGTTGGGGAAAAGTAAAGACAGTTGTTCATTGTGCCAGCCACATGACAACCTCGTTAACCATGGGCCACAGAAACTGATGACCTTTACATCATCTGCCCTATACGTTGCAAGGTCGCAAAAGGGAACTTTTTTTTTTACAAAATATAATTAACTATAAAAACACAAGAATGACTTTCCCCTAAAAATGCTAAAGAAATAAATACAAATGAACATATATTTAAAGATGAATAGACCCATTACATAGAAAAATAAATACAGAGACATTTACAGTGAATAATGAATTTAAAAAAAAGAAAGAAAAAAACACTCATGTTGCAATGCATTATCAACTTTTCTTTAATTCATCCTATTATAAAATATAATGTCTGATACCAATCTACAGCAAGAGGATCACTGAGAATCAATATAAAATATATGACTTGTAGTAAAAATGTCAACACATCCATTTTAAAAATGTTTCAGCAAACTTTAATAACATTCAGACAATATTATCTTACACACACCAAGATTTTGTTTAGTTCAGACTTAAATAGAGCACTAGTGTAAACACATTAAATAAATAGAATAAGAGGGACTTAAATAGCAATACACAAGTGTATTAAGGACAAAATATACCAATATCAATAAAAAGATATGGTTTACATTTTTTATTTTAATATTTTGTTTGCTGTTGTGATATTTTAGATATAACCCTAACTCTCACAATGAACCCAATTAAATTTTTACTTCTTGGAGTTTTTCACTAATATCCTTTTTGCTTTTATCTTCTTCAGCCTCTTTGTCACTGTCTCCAGAGTTAATTTCTTCCTCCTCATCCCCTTCTTCTTCTTCATCATTATCATCATCTTCTTCATTATCATCTTCCTCATCCTCTTCCTCATTGTCATCATCATCATCATCGTCATCGTCATCATCATCAACTGGACAAAAAGACATCAACTTGACATACACGTATTGTTACATTTATAAACACATGTTTTGGTTATTATGAAAATTAATAGTGTCCCAATTTTAGAACCCTCAGGACATGTATAGGCCACTCTGAATGATAAAACAGAAAAGAAAGGATGGAAAGACAAAAACAGGGCGGGAACGACATTGGGCCAACTCCATCTTTCAAACAAGAGGATATAACCTGAAGTTCAGTACAAAGACTTTGACTACATAATTATGATCAACCATCGGTTATAGATATTTTAAAAAAAAGGATTTTCCCGATATTTAGATTTCAAGACTTACCCCGAACTGCTTTAATCCCTCCAGCTCCCAGAGTGTATCCACCAAAAGTAAACCCCCCAGTGGCACCTCTGTAGCTAAACTCATCATCCACTTCATCATCATCGTCATCCCCTGTAGCTATCTGTTGCCTTCCATATTTATAGCCTCGGGCTGCAAAAGATTAAATTACAATAATTAATAATCCCAGTATGTCTTGCCCAAAATGACTGTCACATAGCTCATCAAGGTTTCATGTAATGTGTAAATCACAAGTTTACTATGCATTATTTTCTAAAAAATATGATACACTTCTTGATATTAAAAATAGAGATAAAAAACTTTTGTAGTACCGTTACTAAAAATAGCCAAGAAAGTGAAAAAATGTGTTTCTCACATTTTGGTCAATGTTAGAGAAGCTAATTTCAGAAAAGGAAAGAGGAAGATAATAAGTCAATTGGTTGATTAAAATAAGTTCATACTACATATTATGCCTACTTTGGTGAATCTACTACTGAATTAAGTTATATTTTTGCTTATAATGTGTTTTCAATATTTTCATCATTTCAATTAGAGGATTAGTAATGTTTTATTTCTGCTATTCTTCATTTAAATAAGTAAATCTAGCAATATAGGTATAGTGGAATTATGGTCATTGTACACAGTTCTGAATAGACCACGAAATATTAATTAACACACAAAATAATGTAAAATCATTAAATTAGCTTGTTCTCATTTGTGATAAAAATCTGTCAAAGACTTTTAAGTGTTTCAAACCTAAAATGTGCCAAACTTTTGTTTTGGCATTCGGTGTATACAAGTGATAATAAGAACCAAGATATTCACTGATTAATTGTAACATTTTCAATTTACCTATTTAAATCTTTAGCTTATTTGATTCTCTGAAAAACTATAAGTAACATTCTTTCTAAATATCTCTTATCTTAATTATGACTACATGTGGGCTTATGATCTGGTGATAATTTTCTAGTCAATCCAGATGTAAATCTGCTAACATAATTTGGAGTAAAGTATATAGGCAGGTGAGTCTTTTTACCAACATATCCAATGCCTTAGAGCAGTAATGACCAACCTAATTTTTAATTTCTGACAATCATGCTGTGGGCCACATCAATGAAAAGATACAAAAACTAAATGAAATTGACCTGAAAATACTTTCATTAGAAACCCGTGGATCTGGTATTTACATTAATTAATGAAATATTTGAAGTTTATCTTTTTTTCATTCATCAGAAAATGACTTAATTTCTCTACTTTAAAATATGAGCACTGAAAGCTTCATCACCACCTCATTTTCTTGTCTTTTTTTGGTATTCTTATATATTGTCAAATATTCTCATCAATCCTGATCTCTACTGTAGTTTAACCAATCTTTTGTTCCCGTCCCAAACCTCGCTGACTTGGTTGTTTCATAATGCAGCTTATATTGTAGCTTTTTGTTTTGTAAACAGCCATACATTCTTTGTAAAACAAAAATGCTGGCGTATTATCATGTTCCACAAAAAAAGTAAGATCCATTCACTTTTCCTGGTAGATTTTACAGAAGCCTATTTCATTAGGGCACAAATGCTTAAGTTCATGGTACAATCCATCAGAGAATCCAAAGAAATAGTTAGCTCTCTAATGTAGGTATAGATACATTTTGCAACTTTCTTTCTGCAAAGAGGGTATTTTGTACACTTCGCGCCAACGTTTCGGCGGGCCGGATGGAAATACGTCGATTTACGGATAGTATTTTGGGTGTCACTGCCTTAAAGTATTAACAAATATAGTATTATTGAAACTAAATAGCATCCTATGACTTTCGATAACATTACAAGTTAGTTTTATTTTCATACCAAAATACTGTATTTTTAAGAAGTGAAGAGATTATTTTGTTAGACTAATTCTTTATTTTGAATGAAAATTTAATTTTTTTTTCAAACTTACTGGACATGCTGAGCTCTTTGACTTCTTGTGTCTCACTGCCACATTTAGGACAAGGAATGGGTTGCCCTTTAACATACTTGAATCCTTTGCGTCGGACATGGTCATCACAGTAACATTGCTGGAGATAGATTTATATATTAATTCAGTTAGTTTCTACAATGGTTATGCTTGCCCTGGATGTGGCAAAATATGTAGGTCACAGCTAGGGCTGCGCAGCCACGGGAAATACTGCATTCCTCACTAATCTTCAGACTCGAAAACAAGCCTTATTATTAGTTAGCTTTTACTGTTTACAATATTTTACATAACATCATAGTAAACATTTTTTTTAAATTTCTATTTAGCAATGTTGAGTTCTGTGATTATTTTATGTGAAACTCAAGAGCCTTTCCATTAACCGAAATGTGTTTAAAAATCTGTCAAAGACTTTTAAGTGTTTCAAACCTAAAATGTGCCAAAATAATTTTATGAAGCATATTGTCACACGTGTGTATATGTCACGCTTGACAGTACACGAAAGAAGCTGACCTGGCGTACAAGAACTTTCCGTATTGAGTCACTTTGTAAGTGTGATTGTGTAAAAAAAAATATGTGCTAAAATGAATTTGCTAGATAACTTCGATACGAATAAAGCAGATGTAGGGTCAAGGTAGAAACTTGGAGAATGTTCTATCAGTGACATAAACAATGAAAAAATTTCTTTTAAGAGACCAAATAAGAAACGTAGAGCTAGCTATGAGGGTTATTGTTACAAGTACAATGTTCAGTGTCCTTTGATAGATTATTATTGATCCCCTGTGTCTTCACTGTGTTTTATTTGAACTATAATGCTTTAAGTCAGTCAAGTGATCATAGTACAAGCGATTTATATACATGGCACTGTGAGTGGGAAGCAGAAGTGAAGCAGATGGGAAAGACATGGGGACAGTTGAAGAGACTTGCCCAGAACCAAGACGCCTGGAGGAAGCTGGTTGGTGGCCTATTCACAGGCAGAGATGAGATAAGTTTGAAAAAAAAAAACTAAAGAAAATATATTCATATGTCATATGATTGTGGAGACAATACACAGCTCTCCAAATACAATTACATAACACATTAATTTTTTTATGATGTATTTTTAAGGAAGAATATCATTTTTTTTATAAATGTTCTAAAACTGATTAATCAACAATTGTATAATAATTTAACAACTAAAAAAAAAACAACCTACTTTACATCGAAGGCAGGAATATTGACCAAGCTTATTGCAGGAAAGACCTGGATGGAAATAATTGTTTGTTTAAATAAGTGACAAAGAAAAAAAAAATTCTAATAAATAATAATGACAAACCTCTCGAAAGAGACCACTTATGAAACTAAAATTTTAATAAAAAATATTTGATGTTTCTCCATTATATAAAATTGAAGTAGTTAAAAATACTAAATTATAAATATTACACAAAACAAAAAAATGTACATTTATAGTTTTCAGATTCTAAGACTTGGCAGCTAGCTTGGTGCTCAAATTGATCATCTTCACACAGAAACTTGCTACAGTAGGAACATGTAAATATTCTGCCACCTGTCAAAATATATTTTACATATATTAAACATAACAAATTTATAGTACCAAGACTGCTGTATAAGTGTCATAATAGCCTTTTTTGTTAGTACAAGTTGGTAAAACAGACAGACATACTATTCTCTATTTTACTAGTACATTGCACAGTTACATACAGTGATTTCCTAACTTCCATGGACAAATTTAACTGATTTAATTTTGGATGAAATAAAACATTTCAGCAATTTTAATTATTAACTAGGCTTTTTATTGGGTCAAAGATGGTGAAAAAAAAAATAGGTCCTACATTTCAAAATAGAAAATACTGTTTACATGTTAATTTCTTTTCAGAGTGAAGAAAAATATGCTAAATTCAAAAGTCAACCAAATGCCAGAAACAATAGCCAATGGTCATTTTACGCCATAACAAGTCTCTGTGGGTGTATTGCTAACAAATTTATAAGATAAATATTAAAAGCTCTTTTAAAGTTGTAACAAAAAAGGTGTATCTGTCTAAGCATATATTACTATTATAATGAATTAACTCATGTGGATTTGGATCTTGTCAATCTTACCAGCATACTGTAAAAGCTTAAAAATTGTTCATTTGCTATCTTATCATATCTAATAAATTGTGGATGCTCCTTTAAACTAAGAATTATATCCTATGAAAATCCCTGTGTTAATGTAGTTTTCCTGGCTCATCCATGCTCCACTGACACTAGGCAAGAATGAACAATAGTATTTAAGTACCAATTTGTCCTATAGAATAAGAAATGTACCTTTTCTAATTGATGGAAATTTCCAATTTAAAGTGTTAAAATTGATTGAAAAATCAAATATTGTTACCAGTTTAAGATTTTAATATATTGTTGTGTAACAAAAAAAAATTGGCCTTTCTTAACTAGCGTTAGAAATGATGCTAACTTGGTTTAGGTTATATTCAGAATTTTTTAAAAACTCTATCAGCCACTTTAAGGCAGGAGTGAATAATGATTGACCTAACAGCTTAAGTATAATGAAAATCTAGACATTTATATCTGAGTGTGATCGTTATTTCCAATGCAGTCTCTTTATTATTTAGGTCTGGCAGAGAGGAAGACAAAACGCAGTGAAAGAAATAGACTCCAAAAATTTAAACTACAAAGCAGTGGACATTTTACATTTATTTACACTTATAAAAAAAATGCAATACTTACCATGATCCCAAACCCCTCTTTTACATTCATGACATACTGCATCTGCCATTGGACAGGTACATGCATGAGTTTGTAAACATTTCTTACTGTGACAAACCCAAGCCTCACAAAAGTCACATATGGCTCCCTGTGTGATACAGAAAAAAAAACAACAATTAGCAGTCCTAATAATAATAATTAAAATGACTATCAAACATTTTACTTATATCTGATGTTGACAAAAGGGTTATAAGCCAGCCAACTAAAGAAGATATAAATTGATTCAAGAGACCCGTTAATACCAAAATACAGGATAGCATGAAGAAAACAAAACTTCTAGTCACTAATACTTAAAAATGATTCTGGGTTGATTTATTTTATCTTTTTGTGTCCCTTTTACTTTTGTCATTACAGTCAAAGAGGTATAATATAGTTTTGTGTAACAAATCCCACCACTCTTTTCAGTAAGCAGTTGTCCTTAGCTGTATATTAAGAGCGGAATTGGTCCATTTTTTCATGATGTCCTGCCAACTTTTCTTTGAATGATCCTATCTTTGTAGTACTCCCAAAGTACCTTGACAGATGACTTTTGAAAGTGAGTAAGTCTTACAACATGACTGAACCAGCTTTGGTCTCTTTACAGTATTGAAATCTTCCTTTTTGCCCATCAGAGTGTTGATTTGTTACAGTACAAAGTCTTTTTTTTTCTTCTTATAACTGAGACCCAAGAGTTCTCTAAAACATTTACTCTCAAAGGCTTGAATTCTTTCAGCCTCAGCATTCAACTTCCACAACCATTATATCAGTATATTGTATTCTAAATTAATCAACCTATATAGTTGATTGATGATGAACCAAATATACAGAATCTATTTTAAAAACCCACAAATTCTTACATAGTAAAAAGTATTATGCCTTTTCTAAATAGTCCGAAGGAAATAGTTAGTCTAATCTAACCTTAAACATAACTTTTCATTTAAAACTAACCCATATTGTCCTCTTTTTTTCGGAAATAGTGTTTTGTAGATAATTTTAAAGTGTCTTTTATACTAGAGATAGTTTTTTGTGTAGATAGTGATTAGGAAAGCAGCAGGTTTCCCCTCCAACCAGCAATAAGGTCTGGGAGAGTGCTGTAAGCTTCCCAATGTTTGGGACGAAGCCTCAGCACTAAGCGTTTTCATGCATTCTGAGCTTAAGAGCCTTTCATATAGTAACAAAATTGCAGGTACAAAACAATGTTAAAGTAACAAAGAATGGGACAGGACAATATTGAAACATTTTATTGCATTATAGCATGCAGTCATTCTAGTTATAAAAAAGTTGCAGATCAAATTAATTTTAACAAGAAGGTAGCACTGGCCAATACTTATATGTGAGTACATTCAAGTTACATATTGCACATGCACGTCTGTAATGGGCGTAATTGTTGTAAGGTCTTTGACTATTCTAACATACGAAAATTTTGAGTAGATATTTTTGCAGAAGATTTTCACAAAAAAAGTATATATTTTAAAAGGTCCTTGTTAGAAGATGAAACACGTTTTGAATATTTTAATTTGTTAAACATGTTACTAATATCATTTACTTCATCAATAATCAAACATGGATTGATACATCTTTTTTTGTCCCTTGAGAAAAGAAAGTGACTCGCTTCACTGCACCTTTTTTTTTCAGATCGTCGAGTCTCCCTTTTTGAGGACACGTGCCCCCCTAGAGAGTGCACTGCAATAAAGACTATCTTCTAAATCAATTTTCTTAAGAGAACTTTTTCCATTCTCAGTAATGCAAAAAATTGAAATGCTGAATCTCTTACTACTAAACCAAGTCCAGTAACATATTGTCCAGCATGTTTCACAGCACAGTCACCTCCCTTGGACATACACTTTATTTTTCCTGAAAATGAAGAATTAATTTATATATATGTACTTTGCCTTTTTCATCTTTCAAAAAAAGTTAATAAATAATAAAATTTAATGTATATACCAGCCGGATAAGACCTGTGGCTTTAGTTTGTGTATCACTAATCTATTGTATTGATTTAGATCTATGTCAAATATGGGGAGGATGTTACCTTAAAACTTTTCAATTTTTTTTACATGAAAATGAAGGTGGACTATGAAAATGGGGTTTACCTGATTTGTATAACATTTGAATTAAATTTTATTATATTGTACACAGCAAATAGAAAAATTGGTCATCATTATTATTATGAGTGAGTGGTCAGGACCAAGAATTGTATATATAAATATTGCTAGCGTAGATACTGCCAGATGTTGTTTACACAATTTGACTTATTTAAAAAGTACTCTAAGAAAGAATCTTTCATATTATATACTAACCACACTGAGCACAGACTGGCATACGTTGAATCATATTACAAAAGTAACAAAATGCTCTGTTTTTCTGGGTTCTGGAAAAAGTCAATGTAAAAAATGACACAAACTTTAATAAATATTCAATATTCAATGAGTTAAAAAAAAAAAACACAAAACTGAATATTTTTAAAACTGGTTTGAAACAAAAAGTTTAGAAAAATAACTAAATTGTAAAAAGAAATAAACTTAGAAATTGACACAAAAAAAAGGGATAAAAGAAGAAACAAAATAAATAGAGGATTAATGATCATTTAATGATTTATAAAATATAATTAAAACAAACTCTGCAAAAATGTACTTTACCTTTTACAGTAATCACATTCCTGGTAAAAAAAAAAATCATAAAGAATTATTAATTGTCTTCACAATTAACTGGTAACAAGTAACATAAAAATGTAAAAAAATTTAAATGAATTTCCTTCTTAAGGCAACTGATGTAATAGCTATTAATTTACTTTCAATAACTAATGTGATAGGACTACCCGTTCTGAGGCCACAACCACATTTGTTGATGAATCCTAAAATATTCACCACCCTTAGGATGTACAATACCTGTGCTGGCGTAGTCATGTCTGCCGTAAAACGAACTACTTGCGACTGGTAAAAAAAAAAAACTAGTCCACCAGCCTCTGATCTATATGCTGTTTTCTATGTTATCAAAAAGGACCTCGAAACAGTGGACATTGCAGCTTGCCCTAGAGCACAGTAATGTGTAGATAGAAGGTGACAAAGAAAGCTATGGACAAAAAGCAAAAAAGTAATGGGCTCAGCTCTGGAAGAAAAATAGCCAAATGTAAAATGGCTGGTTCCTCTACCACCCAATCAAATGCCACCTTTATTTGTGTTTTAGGTCACTGTCTCCTCAGAATAGGACTTTACTGTCACATGAAAAAGTGCTCTTTGAGATAAACTATATTTGTTATATATATAAAGATAGAGACAGTGTAAATGTACCTATATTTTCTGTTTTGAAGGAATATTATGTCAGCAATTTATATATATAATAATTTTCAAAATAAAATATAATATATATTATAATAAATATAATAATATAAAAAAAAAAAATATATATATGCTAATTTTTCAAATTTGAGTTATTGACATTTATAAATTCTGTGTAAAAAGTTGTATTAGTAAACATTATACCATGTTTTATTTGAACTCAAATATTTTTTTATCATTATAATGATTTAATATTAATATTAATTTGAATATTAATATTCTATTAACATATATCAACATATATCTCTCTCTCTCTCTATATATATATATATATATATAGAGAGAGAGAGAGAGAGATTTCTATTTATATCTATGTATTAAATATTAGATCTAGATAAGATCTATTTAATTTTACATTTTATGACGACTATGATTAGTTCTAGACTTTGAATAAGTATGATCATTATCTTTAAATATCTTAAATCTTACCTTCAAAAAAGAAGATGATTATGTCCTACATGTTTTTCTAGGCAAATTTAGTCATGCATGTCAATCAATGACTTAAATTATGCCAAGTCATTGGTTTTTCTGGCTGACTAAGGCAACCCTAATAGCAATAGGGAAGAAGGACTTTGTACAAATGTGTCCTAGCATATAAAACAAGATATATGCCTTTATCTTTGTCTTTCTGAGTACTTTTGTTTTTATATTTGCATCATATGGTTTAATGCAGTGATGCCCAAAATATGGCCTGCAGGCCAGATCCGGCCCGGCGAAACGACGGCACACAGTGTAGAAAATCCCTTCTCCAAAAAGGTAGATAAAGTTATTTTACCTACGTTCCATCCCAGTGGCGCTACAGCCCATGGAGGGCTCTGGCCTGCCCTGCCTTAACACATCCTTCCATTCAGATCTCTCCTGGGCCTTTCGTCTCCATGCCCTGATCCCAAGCTGCTTCAGATCTGCTTCTACATCATCAATCCATCGCATTTGGGTCGCCTGCCTTTTGGTTTTTGCCTGCATACGATTTTCGCTCCTCTGTTATCTGACATTCTTTCAAGGTGACCTGCCCAACGTAGTCTGTTCTTTTTTATTTCCGTCACTATTGGTGGGTCTTCATACAATTGATATATCTCATGGTTAGTGCGTGTCCTCCACCCTGTTTCATCCTGTATGGCACCATAGATTTTCCTAAGAATTTTCCTTTCCCAAGTATTAAGTAAATTTTCAGATGTCTTAGTGTCCAGGTCTCACTTCCATACATTGCTGCTGGTCTTATTATGCTTTTGTATATTATTTTCTTGGTTTTCCTTGAAATAGTTTTGCTCTTAAGTAAATGTTGGGTGCTATAAAATGCCCTGTTGCCTCCTGCTATTCTTTCCTTTATTTCTGTTAGTAGGTCATTTTTTAAATTAATAGTACTTCCTAGATATTTGAAAGTTTGGACGTTTTCAAATTCATGGTCTTTGATTTCGATATGCTGTCCCTCTGTTTGATTGTCTCTTGTCATTGCAATGTACTTGGTTTTACTTTCACCTACGTTACCCTAACTTTTTCTCTGATGGATTGGTACCATGACCTTTAACGTTGTGTTTATGAAATGAGACTAGATGTATAATCGAACAGGAAAAATGAACGGATCTTTACTTTGTTGTGGAGCATGATAATAAGCAAATGTATTTGAAATGTAAAGAAAGTATGGTTGTTTAAAAACAAACAACAAACAAATATGGCAGCATCTTGATTTGAACCACGAATAAAATGTTGTTAAACTTTGCCTAGAGATTGAAGAATTGAATAGTTGCCAAAAACAGATAAGAAAATGAGTCGGTGGTTAAGCTAGATAGAATGTTGCTCACGTTGTAAGTTGAGAATTGAAGCCATTGTTCCGAAGGGTAGAAAAGAAGACAAACTTCGAACATCTCACTAATTAATGTCAGTGTTAGATCCACGGGTTTCTAATAAAATAGTTTCAATTCCGTTTCATTACATTTTTGTATCTTTTCGGTCATGTGGCCCGCGACACAAGTGTGGGAAATTAAAAAGGCCAGCAGGTCAAATTAGGCTGGGCATCGCTGGTTTAATGTTTTATGTATTTATATAATTGCTACTTTCCTTTTAAGTCTTCTACCCTGGAGGGTTTCTAAATTTAGTGATTACTCTAATCAATACTCTAATATTCATTTGTTGTGAATCTGACTGTTCTGTTTTGTGTCTGTTCTAGTTTCTTAATGTTTTCTTCAGTTGAGGGCTCCCAAACAGAGGATTCATATAGAACCAAGGTTACATAACATTTTAGTTATATAAATGTTCTAATTTGATTTGTAGAAATTTCTTTAATAACTCCTAGAACGCTTGTTGTGATTTTTTAATAGTTATATATCAATATGGGGATTCCATGGCAGTTTTTCATTTATTATAGCAACTAGTCAGAGGTGTTTTGCATTTTTATTTGATTCCCATTTCTATTTATAATTCATCTAATTCTTTTTGTAAAATTTCAGTATCTAGTGTTGTTTTATTGTTTTATATATTATGCAATCGTCTGCAATTAATCTGACTTTTGTTTTTGAACAAATCACTTTGGTAGGCCATTTATGTAAATTAGAAACAATAGTGGGCCTAAGTCTGTTCCTCGAGTCCTTTGAACTGTATTGTTTCTTCCAAGAAATATTTTTATGATATCAGATTCTATATATATGCAGGTTTGTGTAAAACAAATTTTTTAAGTTTCTTTAATGACTGACAAAATTTTTCTCATATATTTTGCGGTTTTCAGGATTTTGCTATAAGTAGAGATATTGCAACATAATGCCAATGCCATTATAATCCATACAAGATAGGTGTTCGAACAAGCATACTGCATAGCTGCCAAATGAAAAAGGTATTCAACCAAGCATAGCTGTCAAATTATATTAATAGGGCTTTTACACTATCTGTCAGCAGAACATGAGTATTTGTAAGGTAGTCTTGGCAGCGTAATATTTATGGCTATGCACCTTTGCTTGGAAGCAATCGAGAACACCTAGGTCTCAAAAGCATGTATTCAAAAGTGTGGTTAGAACCACTGTATTATAGTCTTATAGACATTGGTACAGGCGAAGAGACCTTTTTGCCATATATATTATATACACTCCCTTTTGAAACTTGGAAGCTTCTAAACTCTAAATGCTTCTAAAGTCAAAGGTTGTAATGGTAACAGGAGCTTTCAGGAAAGATCCTATTAAGTATTATTAGTATGATGCCCTGTCACTGTATTAATAGGTAGATCATAGATGTGGCCCTGCGAATAAAAGATATTATGGAAAATCACCTGAAGATTTTAAATTGTTTTTCCATCTTCATGTCTAGTGGCAGTGGGTAAATACTAAACTACTAAAGTTAACTAAAGGTTACATGATCACATCAGGTATCAACAAGGTTGTCAATCTTAATATTATACATAAATCCAGATATTCATATTGACATCATATTGTATTGCCATTCTTCATTTCTTGGACCTCTTGGTATAAAAAAAACAGGTTTGACATCAAAAACCAAGAAGTTTTTAAGGGGTCTACGAGAGTTAGACAAATAAGTTTGGGAACCACTGGTTTAGATCTAGTCTAGAGTAGTGCACGAATGGCCACACCTACGAACTGTAACGAAGGCGTTGACTTACCATCAAATGATTGCAAGGTCTTTGATCAAGACCTCTTTCATACTGAGCATTATTGATTGCTTTCTGTCTCTCTTTCTGTTTTTCAGCCTTTTTCCTCTGTCCTGTTTTCTTCTTTGGCATGGTTTACCTAAATTAGTCAATAAGAGGTCTAGAATATCTAGATCTAGTAATTAAAATCAGTTGAAGTAAAATCGTGGCAAATTCTCAGGGCGCAGACATTTTTAAAAGGGACTTGAGTTAACATTCCTAGAAAAAAAAATGTGAGTTATGTACCTTGTCATTAAGAAAAACGTAGTAGTTAAAAACAAAAAAAAGTAACGCACTGCCTATCTCAAGTAGTTTTATATAAATCTATTCTATGATTTTTTCCCACCTATTAATTATAGTATTAATATTTACATCTAGATCCAGCATATACAGCTCATGTGGAAGTGACTGAGGGTTTAAGAAGATGTAAAAGAAATAAGGATAAGTGTCGAACGTAGATATCTTTATAATTAACCTACTTAAGAAAAATCAAAGGCCCATTTTGACTTAAATTTAGGCTACAAAAAAAACAATCAGAATTATTTTTCTGATATAAATTGATTAAGTACTTTAGTGGTTGAGTATTGCAATCGTGACAAGGAGCGTTGCATCAGTTACTATCATATTCCATATTTATAAAGAGTCTATGGTTTCCAAGGAGATCGTGGGCCTCCCATGCAAATAAATCTAGATCTAGTCCTTCTTTCGTTTAACTGGAGTTGGGCTTTCCGAAACATAAGAAAAAGTTCACTATACTAAAAGTCCATTAAAACATATAATAAGTTTGTTTTTTTTTCTCTCTCGTATAATAATAATATTAGGTAGGCCTACATGCCTAATGTCTTGTATTTAAATTGCCTTTTAAGTAGGCCTATAAACCAAAATTTCTGCTATTACAAAATGATTTGAAACAGAAGAGAAATATAGGAGAGGCAGACAAAGAAATCAATATGACGACAACATTAAAGAATGGACGGGATTGTCATTGAAAGAGATTGAATGTAAATTCGAGGCTAAACACAGACAGGAATGGAGAAAGACCGTCGACAGATTATCTGTTTTCTGTTGTGCCCTAACGGTCCAACAGGTTAAGGAATAAGAGAAGGTAAAAGAGGGTAACTGGTGGACCCCAGAACCTTCTGTGAAAATAATGCACAGCACAGTTCCCTTTTCAGATCTTCTGGTCTATAGGTCAGATGATGTAAATGTCATCTGCTTCTGTGACTACGGTTTACGAGGGTGTCATGCAATCAGCACAATACCAACCACCTTTACTTTTCCCCAGCTCCCGAAATTAGAAACCCCAGTCTTCACCAGAATTCGAACTCGGAACCCCGCGCCTCCTTAAATGTACAGTAAAGAGGAGTATTTTTCTCAATGAGATCATGTGCCAAGGTCAAATGTTGATTGATAAGTTTCACTACCTTGTTATGGGGACCTAGATATGCACATTCTGAAATAGCTGTGCCCATCCGGCGCCTTCGACATAGGGGTCACGGAGTCACAGGGGTACAGTGTTTCAATTGTAAGCCATGTTAAAAAAGAAAACGTCTATGGTTAAGCCATGTAACACAGCAGAATGTAATTTCTAATGCGAATCTTAAGGCCCGTGTCTTCCAAACCAATATTAACGTATAGATTGTCAGGCCCATGTTGTCAATTCGAGTTTTTTTTAGTCGGCATTACGAAATGTGTTTATCCAGTCAGCCGCTAGGGTGTCCTGCACTGGTTCGAACCAAAACGCTGACCAGTAGTCATTTAATGCGCCGTGTTTTTACTCGTCCACGGTGTGTATAGTGATTATTACGTAGTCACCTAGTTAACAGCAGAGAAATATTTTCTTTTATTCTAAATTAAGCATTGCTCTCCCCCGAACCGTCCCCTTCATTTTTGTCTCATTATATATATATATATATATTTTTTTTTTGTAGTCTGGGTCCCCTCAGCAGGTACCTTCATTGACCTCTCATAATTGATCACGAGGTTATTATCATATTTTTTTATATAAAATTACATTGTATTACATACAATTATATTAGACCTATATTGTTGTATACGACTTTATATAAGCCCTCTTTCAGTCAGTCTGATAAGAAAATAATAATCATGTAAAACAAGCAAAAACATAGAAATAAATTGATGACTAGCGAATAGAATTGTTGGAAGATTTGGTGTAGCTCGTTTCTTTAACTTCAACATAATATCTAAATGAAAACAAATAAAAAGTACCATGACATGAGAGCAAACCACAACCACAACCACAACAACAACCACAACAACAACCACAACAACAACAACAACAACAACAACCACAACAACAACAACAACAACAACAACAACAACAACAACAACAACAACCGCAACAACAACAACAACCACAACAACAACAACAACCACAACAACCACAACAACCACAACAACAACAACCACAACAACAACCACAACAACAACAACAACAACAACCACAACAACAACCACAACAACAACAACAACCACAACAACAACCACAACAACAACAACAACCACAACAACAACAACAACAACAACAACAACCACAAAACGAATACAATTCTCAGACAAATCAACTGTGCGGTGCAATAGAACTAAAAAGATGCGATGACCCCATCAATTAAAAAACAATGTCATCTATGATCTTATTGAAATCCACCACCACCCCATTCTTTCTGTCCATTTAAACGGTAGTCCTTTATTAAAATGTAAAAAAAAATAAAAAAATATACAACTTTGAAACTGGACACCTAAGATTTGACATTCTTTCGCAATCTCATTATCTTTTTTTTTTTAAATTTTGTTTCAATACAAATTTTAAAGTCAATAACTCATTTCATTTGTCTTGTATTTTCCTTCTAGATCAGTTCTTGTCTGTGCCTTTTGTTGTCTAGTTTTAAGATCTCGGCTAATATGGTTTACTTAGAACAACTCTAGACAAAGTACTGTAAAGTATATTAATGAATTAAGTTTGTATATAGAGTTGGCTTTATTTTCCATCCCTAATGCTAGACATGTTTGATAAAGAAACTGTATTTTGTTCTTTACGCTCAAATCCATCGAACTTTTTTTTTTTTACATTGAAAGTTTCAATAAGCGTTGAAATGACATTTTGTTTTCCTTTTTAAATCATGTGCAATGAACTTCAGCTAGAGATGCCAAACTAGGAGGCTCGGGCCTTCATTTAAAATAGTTTTGCTTTGCATCCTTTCGTTGTACATTTTAGTGATGCATCATATCATAGCATATCATATCATTTTAGTGATGTATCATATCATATCATTTTAGTGATGTATCATATCATATCATTTTAGTGATGTATCATATCATATCATTTTAGTGATGTATCATATCATATCATTTACCCAGAGGCGTAGCAAGGTAGCCGCGGGCCCGGGTTCAAGAATATTTAGGGCCCCCCCCCTCCCCCTAAAAAAAGACTTTTAGGGTTATACTTTTTAATTGCCTTTACGAAAGTGCAATTATATATTCCAGTTTGGTGTCATCCCCTAGGCTCATGTGGGCCCCAAGTAGTCAATAACTCCCTTTGCGCCAAGGTTGGTACTCCACAGACTGTGGGCCCCTAAGGGTCGTGGGCCCCGGTTCATTGAATCCCTTCGCGCCATGGATGCTACGCCACTGCATTTACCAATGAAATCTCTGTTACGACATTAACATATTGTCACTAAGTGTTGTATGTATTTTAACGAGTTGAATGCCCAACGTTTTTTGCATCCCATTACTTCAGACTGACAGAAAGCCAAAAAAACATGCGCACGAGAACCAAATTGAACTTGGCCAGCAAAATTAGCTTTGTTTTCTTTTAAGATATAGATTACTTCCTGCTCCGTCTGCATCGATTGAATGACATCCTGTCTGTTTGTCGAGTGGCAAACAGCTTTGTTTTTAGGCATCCAATTTTTGAATTATTTTTTTTTTTTGCGCCCTTAATTTGCTTAGGCTAATCTTTCCCTTTTTTCCCCAGCTAGTAGATCTAATGCTCCAAAACTCTTGAGTTCGCATATAGTAAGATGACCAGACGTCCCGAATTAGGCGTGACAGTCCCGCTCTAAGCTGTCTGTCACGCTTTTCATAAAATGTCCGTGCGGGATGGCCACTGTCCCGTTTTTATAAAAGTAAAAACTCGATCGATGCCACGGTTTTATTTTCTTATTTCATATTTGGACAGATAACTTAAAAGTACCGCCTTGCAGCGTCTTCTTCTTGATCCTGCTTAGCAGGCTCCTGTGTTGAGGCTTGAGTAGTGCTTTTTCTTTGCAGCCTCTTGCTTTCTTCTCAGAAACTGACGTCAGCACGATTTCTTTTTAATTGTGACGTGTTGTTGTTCTGCACGTTTCTCGCTGATTCTGGGAAGCAATTCCAGTATACAGTATTCCGTGGCTTGGCTTTCTGTTCAAGTCGATGACAGGGTAAGAAAGTACTTAGACAAAACGAACATTGAAGTTCATATGAACCTAAAGGCAGAGTTACCGTTTATAAAGAAGGCAAGAAAAGTCAACAAACACAGTGGAGTGAGATGCTTGAAGTGTCAATTACGGTTTTCTGTCGCACATGTTGCGGGTTGGTTAGAAAAAAAAGTGATGTAGCAGCGAAAATCGCAAACTTTTACGAAAATTGGTCCGAGTACCGGATATTTCAGAGAGAGAGAGAAAAGCTGCCAATTCCACAGGTTAACGCTTTCAAATGGATAGCACATAAAGATGTTCTGTCTAGGCACACGTTACATATAGCCCGCAATTATTTAAATTATTGTGAATGCCCATAGACATATATATGGCTGGCTGTGCCATTATAAAAGACAAGTTTCACAAACTTGATCGATGCTACTGTTCCGTATAAGTTTTTGATGTTCCTTCAGATATGAAGATGGTATTACGTTCTAGCTCAAACGTCCTCACTAGATCTACGCCAGTGAATGACGGCGGACTGAATTTTGAACGTGGCGCCACGTGACGAAGCACACCACCTGGTATCAATTTTACACATAACTCGTATAACTTGGTCTTATAAAAATCCATGCAATAGTGAACAAAATAGTTACGCTCATTTCAAGAATCCTCTAAAATATTAGGCTTTAAGTGGGAAAAAATTGACAGAGAGACTCAAATGTTGGATTTTATAAGGAGCCAATAAGCTATAGTTATTTCAATAATTAATAAAAATCGATAGGATACTAAAAAAAAATCTCTCACAAAATTTTAAGGAGACTTATGAATCGATACTTGGATACAAACAGCCTATAATGAGTATGACAATACCAATCTATAACCAGACGCAAGAGTGTGTCAATACGAAGGACAATTTCAAACGTTATTGACGCTAAAAATATGAGTTTAAACCTGCCTTTGGGAATCCATAACTTGAGTGATTTATTAAGAATTCGGATAAATAGCTTCTTTTGTTGACCAAAGTCTGAACATGTTGAAGACTCCTCGAAGTAAACACGGGGCACAAGGAGTGAATACCTAATTTATCTAGCTTGAGCACAAAATAAAAAAAAAGGACAGTAAAAGGATGGAAGAAATTAGAGAAGAGTATGAAAGATTGGGCTGGAGGGGGCTAAAAGGTTCTCTTGTGATTGGTGACAGTGGAGCCGATGGACGCGACGGGAAATGACGAAAAATGGACAATCTTTTTTTTTAAGAACGAAGAGTGGGTACAAGGGGTGGGGTGGAGTGTTGAAAGGGGAGGGGGATGGATGGAGAGAAAATAACACGATGAAAAAAAAGAAGAAAACAAAAAGAAATATTGACTTGTGAGGGGGGGGAGGGGAGGAATAGGGAAGTGAAAGATCGAATTGGGGATAGAGAACAGAGAGAGAGAGAGAGAGAGAGAGAGAGAGAGAGAGAGAGAGAGAGAGAGAGAGAGAGAGAAACAGAAAAGAATGAGAAAGAAAGAAAAGAGAAAGACTTTAAGAATATTGAATGATAAATAAGAGAGAAAGCGAGAGAGATATTAATATATATATATAGAGAGAGAGAGACAAAAAAAAGGAGTGATAATAAAACAGAAAGAGAGAGCGAGGATAGAGAGACAATATAGTAGAAAGAAAGAAGAGAGTGAGGATAGAGAGACAATATAGTTGAAAGAGAGAGAAAGAAGAGAGAGATATGAAGGGAGAACGTGAGAAGGAAGAAAACAAAAAAGAAAGAGAGAATTAGAATGTTAAAAACTAGAGAGAGAGAGAGAGAGGGAGAGAGAGAGAGAGAGAGGGAGGGTATTGGACAAGATGACATAGATAACACGTGCGTAGTTCCAGAAGCTAGGCTGGACATTTTTAAAAATATATTTAGTGTTAAGACGAATGTGAGTTCAACAAAGGGAGGGAGGTACGGACCAGAAGAAAAAAAAAAGTTCTGGTGACAGTGCGGACTGGCTTAGGTCAAGAAGTCTCAGAACTTTAGTACGATTCACTTCTTCGATAGTGGAATCTTACATTTTTTCGCCACTCTTCTCTGAAGAAGTTGTTGTTTTTTTATTTTCCAAGTTTCATTGAACTGAATATAAGCAGTAAGTAGTGGCAATCCATTGATCCATTTGAGTTATATCTTTTTGTTTGACTTTAATTCCATATGCCAATATTCTTTGATACAATACAATGGAAGTACGATAAAGAGGGACCCGTACAGTGGACTTTCTTATTGTAGAGAATACTTTTTTTTAGTGCTTCGACTTCATTGCTATAGAGATATAGAAAAACAAAAAGTTTAATGTAACCGAAATGTTACTAGACTCTTATGGTTGAGATGATAGTTTAAACTTGACGCAATCATTTATTTTTGGTGCATAATAGAAACTAGATCTCTATTCTAGCCACAGACTTTTCTTATAAATAATATATAGTTTTAGTATACAAATTGTATATTTTTTTAGGCTGATTGGTAAAGCTCTTGCCTTCCAAACCGAATGGTTTTGCGGGTTCAAATCCTGGTGAATACTTGTAATTTTTTATTTCGGTCTTGATTGCACCTCACTCAATGGATACCTGGCATGAGTTAGGGAAAAGTAAAGGCGTTTGGTCGTTGTGCTGGCCACATGAAAATCTCGTTAACAGTTGACCATAAAACAGATGACCTTTACATCATCTGAAAGGTCTGAAAGGGGAACTAAACTTTAATATTTGTATTTTCGATTATGCATTTCAATATTATGCAGCATGGCCTTAGGCTTTCTTAAGTAGTAGTTAAATAACATAACGACGAATGTAAAGAACCGATTTGACGAATATAAGTAAGCAAAACATAATGATTTATATTACATTTTAGCTAGATCTATATCAAAGACATTTCTTTTTCAAAACAAACAAAAACATAAATCTTTAAAGCGACTTAATGTGGATTAGACCAATATCAGAGTATGGGTCCTCTGTTTAGGATTCCTCAACTCAAGAAAACATGAAGAAACTAGAACTGACGCAATTTTAATTAAACAGAGTCGTGAGATTTATAAACTGATATTCACATTTCGTTAGAGTAACACCATAAGTAAAATCACTTACTTTTTCAAATCAAATAAGAACATAAAACTGAAATGCTATTCAAACGTTGCTTACACTAATATCAGAATATGCGTCCTCTGGGATCCATCAGCACAGAAAATATAAAGAAACTAGAACTGACGCCTAATAGAGCAGTGAAATTTATAAACCGATATTCACATTTCGTTAGAATAACACCATTAGTAAAATCACTTAGCCTACAGACACTTCAGGACAGAGGACAAGAAAGTAAAGCAGCAATAATACATAAAATACTGAATCATAACTTACAAATACATAAAATACTGAATCATAACTTACAAATACATAAAATACTGAATCATAACTTACAAATACATAAAATACTGAATCATAACTTACAAATACATAAAATACTGAATCATAACTTACAAATACATAAAATACTGAATCATAACTTACAAATACATAAAATACTGAATCATAACTTACAAATACATAAAATACTGAATCATAACTTACAAATACATAAACACGTCCCAATAAAAATACCCTGACACACAGATAAAGGCTTATGTCTTTTTCTAAAAGCTAGGACAAAATCATGCAAGTATTTCATCTTTCCTAGTACCGAATGAGCGAGTCGCCTGAATCAACCAGGAAATTCAATGAGTTTAAGTCTCTAATAATGAGCGTGATAGCGGCGCATGCTACGCCGCCGTTCGACAAGTAATTTATAATCTTGAACAGATTTATGTAAACCAAATAATAACTGCAATATTATGAAGTAAACGAATACTTCATAAATAATTTAAAATAATAAAATTGGAACCACGCTAACCGATTATTTCATTTAGCATTGCAGGATCAAACAAAAACTTAAATTGCTAATTACTGTTAGTAACTTTCAGTAGAAAATTCTCTAATGAACAAGAAAATATATATATATAGAGAGAGACAGAGAGAGAGAGAAAGAGATATCTATCTATATATATATATATAGATATGGATATAGATATATCGAGAGATGATGGCTGTACCCAGAGTTTCCTCTTCCGTCATTTCTGGGCCTTAGACTAGGACATAATAGATGTTGCCCTCTCTTGACCTTGCTGGTGTGATTCTTCCTTTTAAGTTAGAAGGGCTGTTGTTTTTGTGTGGGTGCCCAGTGGGAGGAACGTCCGGACCCGGTGAAGGTTGGGGGAAGTCGGTCAATTTATACTCGAAGGGAAAAATATTATCACTGTAATAATGATTTCATGTTAAAATAATAACTAAGTAAAATAACAATATAACTCCTGTTTTTAAATAAAAAGAAAAATTAATAAAAGATTTCAATCTTCCAAGTAGGGCCTTTTAAAATGTTTACCTTTTTTGCAATAGGTGACTTCAGCATTATCGACTCAAAACTTTAAGAAGACATTTTAAAACGTCTCTGCTAACACAATTCAATTCGTCTTTTCTTAATGTTGACGACTTTTACGAGAAAATGTTTAAAAAATCTGCAACTCGACGTCTTCTTAAAATGTAGATGATCTTACTATAATCACACCCAATACAGACGTACACGGTACTTTTGGCTAGCCATTCCTCCTATACTTAATTTAAATCTACGTACTGGCCAGTCCCAGCCCTTTTTAATTAAAATCTTTTCGACATGCGCTTTTCTTACTATGAGATGTGCGTTGTAGACGCCAGGAGAATGAATATAGAAGCTCAGAACTGGAAAACTCTTAGCGTCCCTTTTCCGAAAATACAAAATTGAGTAGCTTTACTGAACATTTATTACACAAATTTTAATTGAAAAAAAAACAACCGGAAAATTGTGTTCTAATTATTTGTCTTAAGTTCCTTTTCCTTTACAACACTCCCAGAGTTTACAACCGAAGCTTACAACCGAAGCTTAGAGCGCTTACCCAGAAACCAGGGAAGGTGAAGGAATTTATTAAGTATCAAAAGTGGGCAATTGGTACAACATTTTGAGAAACACTGTTGTAGTTAATGGCTCTAATGTCTAAGAGCTCCACATCTTATTTTCCCTCAAAGTTGTCTTCTGATGTCTTTGCATCTCAAGGAAGCAGAGGAATACAATTCGAGTAGCACTCTCATAGCAAACTTGCCCTACCAGGCTGACGAGCTCTATCTCTCCCCTAAACGCCAGTTTTTTTTTTTTTGAGGCGCCAGTTATCCGAATTTAACCGTTTAATGGTCAGAAGAAACTGTTAACCGAGGTTTGTTTCTAATTCACACGAGCAGATCAGGCACTGGAATTGGTGTGAGCTGCTATTTGAGAGGTATGCCATTTAGGAATGGTTTATAGATAACGTGACCTTTGAAACCAATAAGCTAAAATAATTCAAATATATACAACAGGAGATGACATTTTATACTTTCCAAAGACATTTGCTTTCCACAGCGTTATAGAAAATGTAAAATTCTGACATTTGGCATATGAAAATGAACATTACGCTCATCATGCAGCGATTCTTTTACTGTTGAAATGAAGTAGATTTACAGATCTATAGTTCGAGTTGCCACTGTGACAAAGTCGACTGTTGAAATGAAGTAGATTTACAGATCTAATAATAATAAGGCATGTCTTCGAGTCCGAAGATTAATGAGGAATGCAGTATTTCCCATTGCTACGCAGCCCCATTATTTTGCTACTTCCAGTGCAAGCATAACCATTGTCCTCCGGTGGTCGATTCAGATTTTCTTATCGTCATCTGTGTCTGTCCTCGGCAGCGGATTTTCTTTTGGTCTCAAATGTGTATCCTGTGGCCTTTGTGAGTGACCTCCAGCTGATTCGTTCTGATGCCGCACGCTACCAGGTGCTCTCTTCTATGTCAGCTAAGGCAAGTTGGCGACTAAGCTGGTCTTTAAAGCGGTTAAGTGGGCATCTCTGTTACGTCGACCACCTTTTAGCTCACTAAAAAAAAACTTTTTTTGGCATACGTTCGTCCACTGTTGACATCAAGTAGATTTACAGATCTATAGTTCAAGTTACCACTGTGACAAAGTCAACTGTTGACATCAAGTAGATTTACAGATCTATAGTTCAAGTTACCACTGTGACAAAGTCAACTGTTGACATCAAGTAGATTTACAGATCTATAGTTCAAGTTACCACTGTGACAAAGTCAACTGTTGACATCAAGTAGATATACAGATCTATACTTCGAGTTACCACTGTGACAAAGTCAACTGTTGACATCAAGTAGATTTACAGATCTATAGTTCAAGTTACCACTGTGACAAAGTCAACTGTTGACATCAAGTAGATTTACAGATCTATAGTTCAAGTTACCACTGTGACTAAATCAACTGTTGACATGAATCTATACTGTGGGATATGTCTCAACTTTAAGACGAGGTCGGGGCGGTAAAAGAGATTCACGTTAGAAACTAACAATGTCGACACAAAACGCGAATTATTGTCTCTCTTGTATGATATGTCCTCTCTTGGGACAAAATATGAGAGAATGAATAAATTGTGCTGAATAATTAATGAATTTTGTCCGCAAAAGCTAACTAGGAAAAATGAAACTAGAAAAAAAACCCAGATGAAATCCAATGCTAATCGATAAATTTATTTCTTTTTAGCGATCAAGACGTATAGTCCGTAAACTCCTTACATCCACCCACCCTGAAGGCCCTCAATACACACACACTGACACTTAAGGAGCCACGGAAAGGTTGAAATGTGTTCCAGAATCTGCCTTTTTAAATATTAAACATAATATCAGAATTTAGGTCGTTGGTAACTATGCATGACTAAATACCTGACGCGTAGGACGTACTCATCTTCTTTTTTGAAGTAACGTCAGTATTATATAAGATAAGATAAATAATAATTTAAAAAAAGCAAAAACTAAATGACTTTCCAAGTCTTAACGAAACCTTGTCGACACTGATTTATTTGTTCATTGTTCTTTCTTAAAACCATCGTTGTCAAAATTGCCTGAAAATAAACAGAGAATGTAAACTACTCCTGTTACACCTTGTCGTTTACTGGGCTGTCAATCATCTTCTACCTATTTTAACACTTGCCAAGGCTTTATATTATTCAATCGTGAGCCATGTGCATACATTGATCAAACTGAATATTTAATACAACAGAACGGCACAACAGCGGCAGCATTGACGACTTAAAATATAGATAACTAATAAATAATTCCCATTATAGATCTAAGGTCTCCCCATGAATTTGACCAATTAATTTCTATTAAAGTCAAGGTCCAAGCATAAGTGCCTGTAGTGTAGGTAGTGATGGGCAAAAGTTAACTAAAAAGCTAGAAACTTGTTAAGGCCCTTGTTGAACTAAAAATAAAGTTTCGTTAAAATCGTAGTTTAATTTATTTTTTTTAGTTACTAACTAAAAAGTTTAATTAAAATTTGTACAACTTTTCAACATGTGGTCTGGGTTGAAACGTACTCCCTGTTTTCTGGTCATGTGATATCAATAACTTTGATAATCAAAAAAAAATAAATGATGCAGCAACTATTTAAACAGTCTGCATTTGAAGAGGGTAAAGTAAGATCCTGGTAGACGTTATGGGAGTCAATATTTGCACTTGAAAGTAGCAGTATTCTAAAATTTTTTGCCTAAAGCTTCTATGCAATATTATGAATGGGGTTGTTACGAATTTTTTTGTGAACCAAGTGGAGGTGTTTAATTTCTGTTTCTAGTGGGAATCTGATTATTGAGTTAAGTCAATATTTAGTGGTTTTAATCAATTTATTTGTGGCAAACAATGTTTTTTGAACTGCAGGAACATCAAGTAGTCTTAAGACTTATTATTGAGATCTATTAAGTCTAAATCAACAGCTAGGCCTATATAAATGTAAAAGAATTAGGGTAACCAACTCTAGAAAAATAATCTTAATCCACACCCTATCTGACCATAAAGTAAATACACTGTGTCCAACTGATTTTAACAACCTGGCCAGCTAGACATACACATGACCACACGTAGGCCTAGTGTACTGTACGTGTGTAATCGAAAATACTGTAAGACTAACCTGCATTAAGCGTTATACAATAGTGTTTGCTTAATGTGGAGAGGTCAGACAAAGAAATAACACAATGGCGTTGCTAGTCAAGCATGTTCGTAGATCTTAACACTAAAATAGTTAAACACCCTGCCTGCCCAGAAAGTAAATAGACAGTGTGTCCGACTGATTTTAACAACCTGGCCAGATAGACGTACATGTGTAGGCCTATATATTGTACTGAGTGTGCAGTCCATCATGACAGTATTGCCTAGTTTTTTTTCCTTGCACGTGTAACGGTTATGCACTAGTGTTAGTTGTAGTTTTAGTGGTCAGACAAGAAAATAGCACATCGGCATGGTTATAGTCAAGCATGTATTTTACAATATAAAATAGTTATACAGGTCAAATGTTTTAAAAACTCCAACGATTTCGTTTCTATCCCTATAAATATGCCCATTACGGCCCAGTATCAGTTCTAATTAGGGTTATCCCCCTTTGCCCTAATTGCAGCCCTAAATAGCCCTAATGGGCGCCGGTACCGTTTGCACATTGGCGTCATTAGGTTCCCATTAGGGACCAATACGGGCAACCCTAATCGTGCCAATATCGGCCCAGAATGGGTAAACCCACTTCCGGATTCATTGGGGATTTCCAGAATCGCGCCATAATCAAGCCCATACTAGCCCCAATGTTTTAGTAACTGAGATTTTCATTGGGGTTCAATTAGGGATAACCCTTATTGTGCCATTATCGGTCCGATGCTGGCCTGAATGGTTTAGTAACTGAAATATTTATTAGGGCTCAATTAGGGATAGCCCTTAGTGTGCCATTATCGGTCCAATGCAGGCCCTAATGGTTTAGTAACGGAAATATTTATTAGGGCTCAATCAGGTATTATCATGCAAATACTGTCTCTGATGGTTCAGTCATTAAATTTTATTATGGCTTAATTAGGGATAATCTTTAATGTTTTTCAATAGTGTAGTTTAAAACAAATTCATTATAGTGAATCTTTGTTTATAATGCCCTTTTTGTTCAGATGCAGCTCAATGGCTTAGTATGAGATTTTTAACCTTTTACATAGGTCTACTTTCACACTGATGATTTAGATCTAGCAATAGAATTCTTTGACATAATTGTTTGGAAATTATAATGAATAATTGAATCAGTGCATGATCTCTATATACATCTAGCTATAATGTCAACATATTTATAAAGTAGTGAACATGTTATATTACATTTTTGGGTTTGAACACTAGCAAGCAATACAATTTTTGGTAATGTACTATATAACTTACATGCTCTGATCATTCATTCTTAAATCAAACTTACACAATTAACTTTTTTTTATTTTTTATTCATGGAATAATTAGCCAACACAAAAGACATAACAGCACAAACAAGATATCAAGACAGCATTTCATTCAATTCTTAGCATTCTTTACAAGCTGACTTCAAAACTGGTGGCAATAATTCATATTTTGACTTCCATACAGCAGCTGGAACAAACAAACAAACAAAAAAATATTATAGTCATGTAACAAAACTACCTTCAAGCTGTATTAATAATAAAAAAAAATCTAACAATTAAACATCAGAAGACCTTACATTTATCTATGTGGTCATACTATTAACGGTTATATTTCCACCCCTTGATGATAATTGGTGCTAAACAATTAGGTTGCTTCTAAAGCCTATTAAGCAACTAGATACTAGATCTAAATTTGAAATGCTAAGCATATGTTATTTAAAGAGATTTTAAACTTTACCAGTAGAAGTAAGATTTTTCGTTATATAATAAGTTAATATAATTATTTTTTTTAAAGAGTACCATTATTTTCTAAAGGTTTTAATTCAAGGCAAATATACAAGCACACATATTTATTTAGACATTTTATTTTATTGTGCATTAACGTTTGTGTAAGAAACATTTTCCTTATGTCTGATTTTATTATAGATAAATATTACTAGAATGTTAAAAGAATAAGATCGAACCGTAGGCATACAGTCGGATAATATATCTATATAGGTCTAGTTCAACCCCGCCCCCCCCCCCCCCCAAAAAAAAGTTTGTTATAGTTTAATTAACTTTGTTTAGTATAGTTTAACTATCTTTTGAAATTCATGATAAACTAATAGTTTAACTACTTTATTTTAGTCAAAAACTAGTTTTAGTTTAACTATAAAAGTTAGTTTAGTTCCCATTACTAACTGTGTAGGAATACTATTTATGTTTCTCTTTTTAAAGAACTTGCATTTTTGTATGGACGTATATATATATATACAGTGCTTTTTTTTAAAAAAAATAGGTGCCGGTACCCAGTGATTAGGTGCCAGTACTCAGTAGTTGAATGCCTAACTTTTAACTACTAAAAATTAATAATATACGTTAAAATACAAGAAAAATAATAACTTTTTCAAAAAGGTGCCGGTACGCAGTACCGGTACGTACCGTCACAAAAAAAGCCCTGTATATATACCGGTATATGGTATATGGTATTTTAAACAAATAAAACACGATTTCATAAACAGTTTTGATTGTTTTTTAGTGCTAGTGTGTGGTGCAGCTGTGACGGATAGAAAGATACACACCGGACAAATAGAAGCATTTTTTTCAAATGCATTGAATGCTAGAATAGTCCATCCCTTTGTCCATAGGTCAACCATCAATGAGATGATCATTCAATCACATCCGTAAGGTCAGGCTACCATATAACAAGCATTGAACAGTTATGAATATTAACAATGTAATAATAATAACCACAACAACGTCTGCCGGCCAAACAACACAATCACGTCAGCAGTAACATTCTAACACCCCCCCCCCCCCACACACACACGTCTATTCTGAATCGACGGAAGTAGGATTGTGGTTTTTAAAAGGTTGTGCTTCATATAGCACTGGCGGATCCAGAACTTTGGAGTGGGGGGGGGGGGCGATTTTTTTCAAACCCTAACCCTAACGACCAGTAAACCCTAACCCTATGCATAAACGTGCGTACAGCACACACACATATATATATATATATTATATATATATATATGAGAATAAAAAAAGCAGGATTTCTCAACCTTCGGCGAAAACAAAACAACTGGGGCAGCGCTATAAGGTTTCCTAGTGGGGCTTGGGGCGAAGCCCCGACGCTAAAAGCGTTTTCCTGCATTCTTCAATGCAGAAACGCATTCTCCTAACATCTACAGCTCATTATTCATCAATACAGTTCGGGGCAAAGCCCCGACGCCAAAAGCGTTTTTTTGCATTCTTTACTGCAGAAACGTATTCCCCTGACATCTACAGCTCATTATTCATCAGTGGGGTTTTGACGCCAAAAAAGATTTCTTGCATTCTTCATAGAAGAAACGCATTCTCCTGACCAAAGGCTCATTATTCATACTATTAAAAAAGGACTTTTCAAATAATGTTGAAAAGTATTCTAATATGAATTTATAGGCCCTTAATACATTGCAAATAAAATCGATTTTTTCCTTGAAAAGATAAGATAACCCACATATTTAGATTTTGACTTTGAGGATCGACGCCGAAAAAATAATATTCAATAAAATTCAAGTATAAATTGTGAGTTCTAGTCCCAAATTTATTGAACTAGCAAAATATCAAATTAAGGTTGGGAAAAGGGACTACAACTAAACTATTTGGGCTTAGAACTCAATCGTGACTCTTATACTGAACAATTTCGTTTGAATTCTTACTTTCCCAAAATAATTATTATAAATTCATGTGAAATTACATAAACTCTGTCTGGAAATGGGAGGGGCGGTAGAGTTAAAACGATTAACCCTCGCTCCTTTAATAATTTCTGCTAAAGATTGCATTTGGCATTAAAGAATAGGGGTGGGGCGACTCAACTAATTTTGTTCACAAACTATGATTCTCCATAAAAATAGGACCTCCCCCCCCACTCAGAGGGCTATAGTGGGGAGGGCAGTACATGTAATCGCCCTTCCCCCAACCCCACCGAATCGGCAAAATACCAGAAAGGGAGCGACATAATATACAATGTATATATTAATTGAATTAATGTTGTTCACAAACTATGATTTCTCCATAAAAGTAGGACCGCCCCCCCACTCAAAGGGTTTAGGTGGGAAGGGCAGTAGAGGTATTCGCCGCCCCCCCCCCCCCCCCAATCGGCAAACAGGGAACGACATAATATAAAGATAGGTTAATATATCAATAACAAGTTTTAATCATATAGATATTGAATTGATTCTGTTAGCAAGCTGTGATTTCTAGAAATAAATTGGACCGCCCCCCACCACTCGAAAGTGTATGGGGGGGGGGGAGGGATTGATACCATCGCTCCCTTCCGACACCACCAAATCGGCCAACATACTAAAAGGGGGTGGGCGAAAAAATCTAAAAATAGGTTGAAATATAAATAATTAGTATATATTATTAACATAAGTAATAAATTCGTATACAAATTGTGTAAATTCTATACTAAAATTCGTCCGCCCCCCCTCTACAAGGGGGTGGGGTCGCCCGATAGGGGGGGGGGCAATCGCCCCTACCGTCCCCCCTGGATCTGCCAGTGTCATAGAGTATGATGGTTATAATGAAAATATAAAAACTTGATTTTTTTTTAAAATATCTGCAATGCGTACCAAATAAATGGATAGAATATGTGAACTCTACAAGGGTCGGGTTGAGTTTGACGTAAAAAAAACAACAACACAATTTCTCTTTGTAATCTTGGTCTTTTCAATAATATATTAGAGAAACTGAAACTTTATGATCTGTAGTTTAACTATTTAGCTTCATTTAGTGCGGCCATGTTTTATGATGTATATTAATTAGATATGTTTTCTATTAAGCAACATGAATACAGATACCTTCTATTATGTCACGTGGGCAGGCCATTGTCTGGAGATTTTGCGCGAACATTGATTAGGCAATGTGAGAACAAATCCCTGGTCGAGTCCAGTTTACGTATACAATGGAACTGTTGTCTACTTTCATCGCTGCATTCAGGTGGGAGACATCTGGCCTGAAAGCTTTTTTTAGTTGGACACTCCGCCTAAGAGTGAATTAAAAGAAAATGAACAGTGATCCTTCCGCGATTACAGTGAAGTGATGACTATTGGCACCATGAGCATTCAGCGCAATGTTTTCTCTGGTCTAAGATGTAATGGTAAGATGAAACATTTTCATCCGCGTCATAAAATAGTTCGTAAATTCAATGAAAAAGAAGTGACCGAGGCAGGTTTCTTTTGGGAGGGAAGGTCTGTCACTTCAAGATGGACGTCCGTCTCAGGAGTCTCGTCTTCTGACTATAGCCTGCAGCTTCATGTGCGAACAGATCTGGAGACGTATAGTCCAGACATCCACATGGCAAAATACGACATTGAGCAGAAGTTAGGATTTAACGTTACAGAGGGCAAACTGGTTGGCTTCTTCAGAGACTCCAACGATTTCCTCAACGCGTCTTACCCTCAAGACCTCCTCAACGATTCACGGCTCTCCAACGAGACAGAGACTTACAATCTCTCGAGGATCAGCTCGGAGATCCAAATCGTCTTCTACTCTCTCATCTTCATCCTGGCCCTGGTTGGCAACCTGCTCATCATCATCACCCTCATCCAGAACAAACGCATGAGGACTGTCACCAATGTCTTCCTCCTTAACCTGGCCATCAGCGACCTTCTGCTTGCCCTCGTCTGCATGCCTTTTACACTTGTGCCTGTCTTGCTGATGGATTTCATTTTTGGCGCTTTTATGTGTGTCTTCATCAGATACTTGCAAGGTAAGTCAGACGAACAAAGCATAAAGCAAATAGCAACTAATATCTTGTACGTAAATTTGTTTTCTTAACCCTATAACCTCTATCATTCTTATTGTACTTTGTGTTTATCTCATGTTCAAATCACGGACAGTAGGTGATACAACACATACATGGGCTTTTCAAATCATACAATTATAAAGATGAAAAATGCATTTTGTATGTACTGACATACATTTTCGTTTAAAGAGTAAACTAAAAACAACACTCTCTATTTGTTATATAAAGTTGTTAAACTCACATCATCTATCAGCTAGGACAAATCTTGTTGAAAACAAATATAACGTATTTGTAATGTCATTTTTTAAAAACACAAAACTATGGTGTTGAGGAAGAATTAAACAAATCTTTCTACTCCTTCTGACTTTAAATTTTAAATAAAAGGACACAAGTAATCAATGTACGACTTTGAATAGTGGTTTCAACATTTATTAAAAGGTTTTAAAAAATATATTAATTGAAACTAAAGACACCACTTTATGACACGAAATGGATGTAGAACTTTAAAGATGTTTCTAAGTTTTAAAAACAACAACAACATCTCACACGTTGGCTATGAAATGTCTATCACGAGGTTAGGATTGTCTGTTATATATACGTCGTGCTGAGCTGTTTGTGAAAGTATCGCCTCTTTCTGAGAGACGAATTTGTGATTTCGTAGAGAAGCATCTCATTGAAACCTCAACTCTTGTGTTTTCTTTGAAACATACATCTTTTTCATAAAATAGATTATAATATTATCTTTCTGTGTATATCTGTTTCAGAATATATTACATTATCTCTCTGTGTATATCTGTTTCAGAATATATTACATTATCTCTCTGTGCATATCTGTTTCAGAATATAATACATTATACCTTTGTGTAAATCTGTTTCAGAATAAATTACAATATTATATCATTGCATAAATCTGTTTAAGGAAAGATTACAACATTATATCTTATATCAACAGTCTATCTTAGCGTTATACACCTATTTGATTTTTAATAGAAACACAAGATACCAGACGAGGTTTTACAGTTATCAGTTTTGGTGTACTGTTCTTGGGCATTATCTAACCCAGTGGTTCCCAAACTTTTTTGTCTCGTAGACCCATTCTGATGTTTTCTGGTTTTCGGTAGACCCCCTGCTTATCTTAAATTGCCTTTTTGCAAATTCATCAACTCCATTTTTAAAAAAACTAATTTCTAACTGTAGTGAGTTGAAGATTGAAAAAGTAATTTAAAGCTACATTTTAAGTTATAGAGAAATTATCTTTTGTTATTGATAAAATTCAAATTTAAATCAATTAAAATAACAGTTAATATGTACTATTGGAATCACCTAACACATAGGTTCATGATCCGTTCCTACGGATATTATGTTTCATATAGGAATTAGTTTTTCTGTGAAGTAGTCCTTTAAACATTAAATATTAATTAATCAATTTGCCTTAAGTATCATTGTAAAAGTTTCTTGTGCATTTCTTGATCTTTCAAGTCTGGCTCTAATATTGGATCCTCGGAACTCTTTTCACTAACAAGAGAAGGGGCAAAGGCAAATAGCTGGCGTCTAAACTAGTCAGCTTCGGACAGGAGAGATCCATTAGCCATGGCCTGCAACCCACTAAGCAGAAGTAAAACTGAATTTGAACCTCTACTGCCTTGCAACTATACCCAAATTTGGGAAAGGTTTCGTGGGTCAATCCTGAGGAAAAAAGGAGCTGGTGACTCTTTGGCAGTTCGCAGCACACAGCGCTCCACTCTGTCAGAGCCTACGACGCCGCTGATCCCAAATTGTATATGCCGTTTGCAAAGAATTACTTAAGAAGCTTTTAATGTTATAACTCATACTACTGATGTGAAATTCGTTTAATAATATCAGATGTAGGTTTTCGTAAAACAGTTTTTAAAACTACTTCAATGTTTTATCAATAGTGTTTTCCATATTTGGTTAAAAAGTAGTAAAGTTGTAAGACGCTCACAAACCACAATCTTCTCTACATGATGTTGAAGAGAGAATTTGTGCGTTTATTCTGAACTTTATCTTTGAGTGTTCGAAAGTTGTTCAAACCTTTATCTATTTTATCAGAGTGGCCTCGTCTCAAATAATCCTCCAGCATAATTAGTTTTATATCATCATTAAAAGGCAACCGCTTGTTAGACAGGGAAGGAAGGAATCATCCCAATTTTAAATAATCAACGCTGAACACTCCACATTTCTTTTTTTATTTAAATTAGTTACATGAAGACAAAATTAACTTATTTAAATAAGTGTTGAAAATAAATACAATAAATTTTCGTTTGAATAGCAGGATGAATATTTCAAGAAATCATATATTAGTGATTAATTAGTTTTGAAAATAATTATAATAATGGGATGTGAAAATAAAAATCACGCCCTGCTTAGATGAAATCCATTATCGTAGACCCCTTTGGACTTCTCATAGACCCCCCAATTTATTTTTTCACTTTCACTTCGTAAACCCCTAGGGGTCTATATAGACCACTTTGGGAATCACTGATCTAACCCTTGTTTTGCAATACCATTTGGTCTAGAAGATTCTGAAGATTTCGTTTGGCTCACGGTGCATCATTATAAACACGTAATTAGGTGAGACTCCTTCAGACAGAAAACTAAACCTTACAAATGACGTCTTATATTGCCAGCCCACGCTCATAATGCTCTCGTGTTTTGAATAGTATTTCTGCAGATCCGTTTCCTGCTCACAACATTCCCGCTTAAAAATAATGAGAACAAAATGATCGTCTGTAATTTTATGATCTGATAGGCTGACATGCTGACACCCGGATGACGGCTATTATTAGATATAGAGTTATGTGCCCATTGGAACAAGAAGGATTTATGAGCTATCACTCCTACACCTTTAATGAGTTGTCAGCCTAGTCGACCTCCTGGCCATGATGTTACCAAAAGCAGGAATTGGAAGCTAATAATTAATCCGTGAATTTATGATTGTTATATTTTATTTTATTCAAAACAGGTATACATTATAAATGTATCGACATTTATAATTGAACGCATAACCAATGAATGCAATGTCGCTATACAATACATGTGTAGGCGTTACAGGCGTATGCATATACAAAAAAATACATTCTGCCATTATTGTGTATTAAAAATGTTATTCAGTTGCGTACCAGGTGGGACTGAGCTAAATGTGGCTCTTGGTTATTATTAGTCTTAGCTATTGGTCTAAAGTGCTCACAGGCTGCGACGTCACAGGTCAGTGTTGAGGCCTACTATGACGATGGGATGACCATGAGTGGATAACTCCTTTTTGTATTAGTTCGGTCGAGTCAAAAGAGAAACAAGAACGCCTGGATTTAGTTCGTTACGACATTAATTTTAAAATGGCAAAATATATTTCAAAAATAATATTTTTCTTCTGTTACATGTACAGAAAAACGTAGTAAAGATATAAAGAAATTTAATGATGAATCAAGTTTTGGTCTTTTGGAGTCAGTTCTTAGTGTAAATGTTTAAAAGTGCGATATTTTTCCAACGTTCTTCCTGGCCCATACATTTTTGAGTTCCTTTCCTTTCTGTTCAAAGCATAATTATCAATATAAAGCCATGTGTCCATGCACTGCCCTTTTCATTGTTCACGACGGCTTGAACAAAATGAAATTGTCTTTGAGCCACCTGGTTGTCTCGCGAGATTGTAACGCAAAGCCCTATTTCCAATCCAATCAACTTCAGCCCCGTGTCACCACTCTATATCTTGTTGATTATTTTTATCTCCCCCCCCCCCCCCCCCCCCCCCACTTTTCCAGCCTAACCTCTCTTGGCCCCTAATTATCTTTTCCTTTTCGGTGAAAATTATTCTCCATCTGCTGCATAGCGCTCACTCTGCATCCACACCCTCCACCCTGATACCACTACCCATTCTTCCCCTTACACATTACTTATTCCTTCCCCCCCCCCCCCCCCCCCCCCAATGCATTTTTGTTATCATTAGGTGGACGTTGACAAATTAACATGATATAGGTGCTGCACGTGCAAACGCATTAGTCAACTATTGCATTCAATTGATCCCTAGACAAGTATTTAATAACTTAGATCAGCGTTCCCTAATCCAATACCACATAGGGACGGTTTGCACATTCTGAGTATAGAGCTTATTTTTAGAGAGATTAATTCACGTGGTGACCTACTAGTTGATTATTCCAGTAGCTCATGGAGCACCTTTTTAGGCTGTGTGAACACTAGGGTTGCGCGGAACACAGTTTGAGAAACACGGGCTTGGATGCATATTACTTCAAGAAAAGAAAAGGTTGGGCGGAAGGGGAGCAGCTATAGGTGAGAATTAAACAGTTGATAGAAAGCAACAACTTAGTATTGTCTCCCCATTTATACCATACTGATACCATCTGATATCCCCTCAATGATCTAACAGCTTGTACTAACAGACACATTGATCACTATCACTGTCAGTCGTCTATGCCAAACGGTGCCTTCTTTGACAAATGCAGTCTTTTTTTTTCCCAATTGCAAGCATTTTCCCCCAAACATACAACCTTCATTGCCAAGCGCTGTCTTGTTTGCCAAATGCAGTCGTTTATCATAAACACAGTTGTCTTTTCCTAATACAAGCCTGTCACATACACACTCGTTTTTCCTAATTTAAGCAAATGTCCCATACACACTCTTCTTTGCCAAATGCAATCTTATTTGTATGAATACATCTGTCAGAAAAATACAGTATAGGAATTTGTGTCTAATATTCACACAATTTCGAGCCCTTGGCTACAATACACAGCATTGCGCCTCCTCGTTTAGTTTACAAAGCTTATATTAACTCTGTCTGTCTGTCTGTCTATCTGGTACAATTTTTTAAATAACTCGTTATTTCTCCACCACCCATTCTCGTATCAAGTTGAAACTTTGCACAATTATTCCTTGGCAAAGACAATGTATAAATCAATAACAAAAAATTTAACTAATTAGTCAATTAATTACTTCTAATTCCTTAGTTGTTTTTTTTACCGACAAAGGAAATTAGTCGCCATCAACTTGTATTTACAAGCTTGTTCATTTACTTTTATTTCGATTATCTCCTGACAGTATCAGTTATTAGCAATACTTCTGTGTTTGGTATCATTTCATTGGTATTTAGAGTTACAAGCAAAATTAGATACTATAATAGGAGTCGAGAAGTATTATATGTAATTTATTGATGGCTGGAATTGCCAGTATATTGTGTATTTCATTTTATGAGTAAATAAATATTCTGTCTGCTGATCATGGCCTTGATGGAGGAGGATGGCAGCCTGGTCGTGTGGTTTGCGCGCTGGTCTATCGTTCGGATTTATCGATGGTCGAGGGTTCAAATCTTGCCCGCTCCCATCTACCGTCGTCATGCGGGAGGATTGAACTAGGAAGTAAACTATCTTCAACTCTGAGGAGCATCCGAAACATGTAAAACAATCTAGCATATACTCGTTATTGAGTAACTATAGTTTGTTATAAGCTTAAGAAATTCTTTTATAAAGTAAATTTTATTATATAGCCAACATTGTCTTTTAATTTCAAGACTTTGTTTGTTTTTTTAAACACTGATAGCATATTTTATTTTATTGTATAGCTTTTGTTCAAAAAGATGCACTACTTTTTATCTCGGAAGCACACAAAAAACGTATTTAGAAAATATAGAAAGAAGTTTTTCTTAAAGTGAACAGTTCCAATGATTGTAACATGTAAGTCTTAAACTTCTTCCAGGGCTTTCTTTATTGCCCCCAGTTGAATTTGTTCACATGTACATCGGCCCAAGCTATCACCACTGGCCGAATATAAATCTCATTTTGCCCTAAACGGCTCTCAAACTGCTTGATGAAGGGCCCTTAAAGGAGTTATCTTTTTTTTTTTTTTTTTTTGAATCTCATCAACGAATGCATTTTTTTTGTTTGCTTCGTTGGAGTTAACCTTTTTTTTTTTGTCTCGTTGCTCATCTATTGCCTTTTCATTTTGTCTACTTTTTATATTTGTTTGTAGTTTCTTTTTATGAAGGATTGTTCATCTTTTGCTTCATCTTTCTATAGCTTCATTTTTTTTTATTGTCTTCTGGTTTGAAATCATTTCGTTTGTTTCCTCAAGATTCATTGCCAGACTCCTCTTCTTGGACAGGCCGAAAAGAACAGACTCTGGTAACAGATTAAGCTACTGTGTATTTTTTTAATTTAAAATCTACACCAGCTACGACTTTGCAGAAGCGCATCGCGTAAAAAATAAAATAAAAGAAAAACATAGAAAATACTTTTTAAACAACAAAGCTTCTAGGAAGAGTAACTGTATCAATTCGTTTGGATCGACGTGTCATTAATGTTGAAGTAGATCTAGACTAACAACAATAAAATCTGTGCGATAAGAAACATCTATTGATTTTATCTTCCACACAATGCGCTATGATTCTATGATTCTATCACCTTTCTGGACTAGTTGGGAAATTGTGGGAGGAAGGGGGGGGGAGGTATATCCAGGTGAGTTTTTTACCGTCATCGGGTTTTAAAAGAAAAGGGGAACGAAATGACTTCAAACTCCTGACATACGCCTCCTCAAGCTGTCATACTAACCACTCTACTAGTGAGGTATAGTTATCCATTGTTTGTTTCAAACTTACTTTAAAGCGGAGACCTATAATGGAAACTAATTCAGTTTTTACCACCACTTCAGTCAAGTACTATTTTTATCTCTTGTTCAAGATACTAAACTAAATAACTAATTACTAATAGTTAACTAACTAATAGGATAATGTCTATTTATTGATTCTTGTGTTGTCAGGTAAAGGAAATAATTGGGCAAAATTTCAGCTTGATCCGAGATAGGTGACAGAGAAATAACGTATACAAACTTTTAACCAGACAGGCAGAAAGAGTGAGTCGATATAAGCTTTATAATAACAATAATCTCTATTGTGATATCATCTGAAATGCCGGTGACAACTAACTAGATCTTAGTCAGAGGGGAGGCTACTCTTGTAGACCTACCAAATCATAAGGTTCTCAGCTGGCGATGTTTGAAAAGAATTCTCTTCCTTGCAATGACATCATCATCTGTCAGAGACTGACTTTTCAGTAATGATGGATAACACAAATAATTATTTATCGATTGAGCCTTTTGTGTGTGTGTGTGTGTTTTCCTTTTTGCAAACGAAATGTTTAAAAAAAAAACAACAAAAAAAAACACAATGCAACCAAACAAAGGCGTAGCGAGCAAACAAAACATCCAGTAGACTGCACTTTATTGGCGCCCCTGTCACATCGTTGTTTGCGACATGAACTAGTGGGAATTACGAGGTACAACTTTTTGTTGTGTTTATAATGTTTCACGTGAAAGTGAAACTTAATCGAGAATTATGGGCAGGGAATCTCGTTCTGAGAGTTGACCACAATGTGACCACGTGGTCAGAAATCAGTCGACGCCATGGATACAGAAGAAGACAGACGTGCAATAATTTTGTTGTAATAGCATTACTAGCTAGTTACTTGAAACAATGTTTTTCAATTGGATATTATTATTGAACTCTGAGAAGTATTATACGCGATTTATTGATGGCTGGAATTGCCAGTATATTGTGTATTTCATTTTATGAGTAAATAAATACTCTGTCTGCTGATCATGGCCTTAATAGATGAATTTTAATATTTGTCGTGCTGTACTAATTAGAGTAGACAACAACAACACAACAAGTAGTGCAACAGTTCAAGCAAAGGAAGGTATCTCTAATTACTGCACAGGAGACACTCTCACATGCCTAATCAAATGTCACTCAATAAGTAGTCACAGCCCCCAGCCCGTCGTAATATAGGCTTATATAAACAATGCATTTATTATAATAATACATTATAAATTATAATGGAATATATTACCTAAAATTTCCTCAATAAACCTGCACTACAAATAATCTCTATTTAACTTTGTTTTTACCAGATAATATTCTATTTTTCCTGCTTAAAAGGGAGGACACTGATGCTAAATTGTGTTTCAGATCCAAGTTGAGGGCTGCGTTTAAATCGAGTTCATAAAATTCAATCTAGTTACGGTGGCAGACTTTATTGGAACAAATACAGATGTGTATAAAGTAGACAAAATGTTTCTTTACAATTTAAATTGACGTTAAAAATGTATGACTTTAAGATGGTAGGACTAGAAATGTTGGAAATCGTTACTTCGTGTTTCGTTTGGTCCAATACTTCTAGGCCTAAAGCCTTTTTTTTTTTTTATGTCATTGAAACTTTAAAAACCGATAATATCTATCAACACAATATCAAAATGAATTTATTTAACTTCTGGGCCCCACGGTTGTAAGTCAAAAATCAAACGAACAAATATTTTGAACTATGAACTTTTATTTGATTCTACTATCATTATTTCTCACTGAGAACAAATGTTGAAAGTCTTTAAGAACGTATTTATTTTTTGACCAACAGATCGTTTCAATCAAATTTATTGAAATACTCGCTGTTTGTACACACAACAAAGCACAGCGTAAGTGTTCATTCTATTTCATTATATAAATTAAATCACTGTAATGCCAGACCAGATACCTGGCGTGCATCAAAAGATTATGAAAAAAAGCATTAATTGTGATTAGTATAGAACGAATGTTCCTATTTAGTAGGAGCTACTGGAGCTACTGGAGCTACTGGAGCTACTGGAGCTAAATATCCACTCGTAAAATTATTTTGTTTATGCTTGAAAACATAAGTCAATTCAAATTATAAAAACGCAGGCCTAAAAAAATCTTTCCCAAACCCTTAATAGTGGCTCTCCATAGATCCCCCAAAATTTACCCTGGCGCCAACTCCTTATCCAGCTAGTGGGTTTGCAAGATCCGGGGTGAAGCGTTTGCCTGCATTTGAAACTTCCGTAATTCATTTTTCTTTGGTTTATACCGGTACTATTTCTCTTGGTAAGAAAGCGTTAGTCAAAGTAAAATTAAGAAAGCATTGGGAGTGTTGATACTTAATTGTAATATACATTCGAGGCACCATAACCATAAAAGGGGGTTTGACTCCCCACGGTTTGAGAAATGACGGCTTAAAATTTGAACAACTCAAAAACGAAATAGAATTTTCACTTTTCTAAACTGAAGCAAAAATAGATTGTAGATGATATTAATATAATGCAAGTTAAACATTGTAATAAACACAGGGCTCAACACCTGATTACATCAGATAAAACACCGGTGGAAGTACCTTTTACAATTTAAATTAACATAACGGTCACCTGTAAGACAGATCAAGAATCTAAATAAAACATTAGATATATGTGGAAAAGCTTGCTTTTTTTCCCCAGATCTTGATTTTTCTTTAAATGAAAATTTCAAGAAAATAATACTTGTTTTGAAAATATCGTTTGGTACCCCTCTGCGTGTGGCGCCCTTATCAGAGTGACGACCGTGGCAGGATGCCCATTGCGCCCCCCCCCCCCACATACGCTTATGAAACCAAGTAACTTTTACTTAAAATGAAAAAAATTTCTTAAAACTTTTACATATATGAGACTCTACCTAATGACCTATCCCCAAATGTTAGGTAACATCATACCGATATAGCGACAGATATGGTAGATACTGCGCCTTATTTTACATATATTTTATACATACTTGGTTTTATTGTTTATAAATATGAAACTCCTTTTTTTTAAAAAAAAAAAATATCAATGTTAAAACCAAAGATTGAAATCTTGTTTTCTTCAAATGCATGATATCATGATATGTAGCCTATACATTCTAAACAGGTACGGAGCATTACAGAAATACATCTTTTATTTTTTGCGAAAAGATGTTTTTTTTTATCATTATTATTTTTTTAAATAAATAAAATCTAGCTCCACCCCTTCTCCGGTTCATCACACACTCACTTAATTGTTTGAATACACAGGCAAAGAAGATAACTCCGTACACAATCATTGCGTGTTAATTGCATTGAAAAAATTATTTTTTTTTAGGAAGAAAACATCTAAAAAAAACAACAACTTTTGTGTGAGTTGAAGAGGGATTGTGTGATTGTGTTTGCATACGTGTGTTTGTCACAATCAAAGATCAGCAATGTTGAGTTTACCATTGCAATCAATCTAAACACAAGGGGGGATAATTCTGCTTTAATAACGTCCCCTGATAGAAAGTATACCTGGAAGTGATGGATTCGCAGAGTGTCGTCTACGTGTTTAGGAGACAAGGTTTTGAGGCTTTTCTCTTCTGTTTAACTTCTTAGACCACCATATAAGGTCATGAGATATACGACAATGAAATGTTCGTGAAATAAACGGCCGATTAAGGTTATAAAATATATAAATGCGATGAGGGAGTCATGAAATGTACACCAGTAAAAGGTCATGAGAAAAGATGATGTCATTCTTCTTGGTTTATGTTCCAATGAATAGCTTTAATTAATCGTTCAAAGTAAAAAATGATTTAAATTTTTTTTAGCCATAACAAAAGACAACAACGAAATCGTTTGACAAAAAAAAATATATAGAAAAATGCGTGTAAGTAGCAGCTGATTGGTTCTGGAAGCAGTGAAAGATTTGGATGAGCATCAATCAAGAATCCTGTTTGGAGGCACATGATAATGAAACTACCAATAGTCGTTCATTTCTTATTAATAATTATTGTTAGGCTGATGCAATTTTCACATCGTTCTTGGCTAAGAATGTAGACAATCTTGTTTTACAGTCAGAAATGAAATAATTATGGAATACTTCTCAATGATTTCAGTAAGTGGCGGCCCCGAGGCAGGATTTTTGTGGAGGCCCCACACTTTTTCGAAAGTATTACTAAAGATCCACTTATGCGCCACTTATGAGTAATACTTATAGAATGTCATATTTTATGAGTATTGTAATTTTAAAAATGTGTATATTTTTGAGCTTCTGGAGTGTAAGCAGGTCCTTGGTAAAACGTACTGCCCTAAATCAGTTGCTACTTTTACATATTACAAGCATGCTACCAGAGAACACTTCTTAATCACGACAGTGTTGCCATCCTTAACTTGGTTAGATTTAAAAGTGTTGGTGGTAAATATGTTAAAAAAAATGGTAGAAAAAAAAGTTTTTGACCCGTCTAAATTCGGATATATTTTTTTTCTCTATTGTGGAGGCCCCGTTTTGTGGATTTCCCTGGGCAGTAGCCACACCTGTCTTCACTTAAATCCGGCTATGTTCATACTATACAAATGAATGATTGGGCTATTATTATAGCCGAAACATCTGTTTGAAAAAGTATCTGCTTTTCCCTTATATTTCTAGAAGTAGTAAAGTCTTAAGCTTGTGACATGGACTTTTCGGAACTCCTGACGCAATCCAAAAAAAAAACAACAACAAAAAACTGGCTTCTCCTCTTGAGCATATTAAATCTATAAGTAAAATCGATTAGATCCAAAAATAGATGTATTGGAAGAGGTCAACATTTTTTTTTCATTGAAATTATTCGATCTTTGCTAGTGACTGAAACCACCTCATTGGTATTCGACAATGGCTCTACGGACACATGGTAATGTGATAACACATGAAGGAACAAAGAGACATTGGATCAAGTTTAGCCTGAGGGCTTCGTCTGCTCAAAGTTGCAATCTAACCAAAACAGATTCCTTTGAATGAACTGAGCTTGATGCTCGGAATTTTTTTCATTAACTTAGCGTAAGCTGAAATTTCTTTAAAGCAATGCCGCGTAGACATTTTGATTGAGCTCAGAGTTCATCTTGTATCAATGCACCGTGTGGACTACTTGACTCTTTTTCAATCACAATTCATTTTGCAATTGTCTTCCTTTTCATCTCTTATTTTCCTAACTTTTTTTTTTTTTACAAAGCTTCTATCCACTCACTCTGTCCGTTTGTCTGGTAAAAAGTCTGCACACGTTATTTCTCCCACATCCAATCTCGGATCAAGCTGAACATTTTGCACAATAATTTCTTTTACCTGACGAAACAAGAATTAATTTAAAAAAACAACAACAAAACAATTAGTTTATCAACTACTGCTTATTAGCTATTTTGTGTGATATCGAACAAGAAAAAGAAATTGTACTTGACTGATGTGGTGGTATAGGTTGAGATAGCCCCCTTTATAGTTTGTATATAGCCGCTTTAAGGTTTGAAGAGGCTTCAGCCTCGAGTACGCATTCAGGTCTTTCATCTTTTTTTTTTGTTTGTTATAAATGCATTTTAAAGAAATCACGATAATATTCACCGGAATAGCCTTTTCTTTCTTCCTCCCTCCTCTCCGTTCCCAACTGATCCAGACACAAGTGATAAGATCTTAGGGTAGTGAGAAAGCGAAAGGCATGAAAAGGCTATGAGAAGGCTAAACAAAAACAGATGGTAAAAATATTTCTAATTTCACAGATTTATTATTCTTAGTCTTATTTAGATCTACTATAAATTTAATCACATGACTGGTCCAAACTAATGGATACATCTACGATTAATACAAGCTTTTTCTTCTAAAGTTTTTTTTCTTGTTTAATTATGAAGCCTATGTCAAGTTACTCGGTATATCTGTGAGGTAAAAATGTTGTACACGTTAGTACTCCCACTTATTCCAGTCTCTGATCATAAAGAAACTTTGAACAATTATGTAGTGTCGATGAAAACATCTGGATCAATTGAAAATTAATCAATAAGTTAATCAATTTCTTATTATAAATGTTTTAAAATCTAACATTCATATACTTTTATGAGAAAATCGATCAATAAGTTGTATAAAGGAGGTATATTCTTTTCAAAAAATGTGTTTTAAATGTTTTTTGTTGTTTAAAATAATTTTTTCATTTAACCTGTTTCTTTCTTCTTTTTTTTAAATATTTTAATTCCCAGTAACTTTATGCCAGGTCATATCATTCCCAGTAACTTCATCCCAGGTCATATCATTCCCAGTAACTTAATCCCAGGTCATTTCATTCCCAGTTACTTCATGCCAGGTCATTTCATTCCCAGAAACTTCATTCAAGGTCATATCATTCCCAGTAACTTCATTCCAGGTCATTTCATTCCCAGTAATTTCATGCCAGCTCATATCATTCCCAGTAACATCATGCCAGGTCATTTCATTCCCAGTAACTTCATGCCAGGTCATTTCATTCCCAGTAACTTCATCCCAGGTCATTTCATTCCCAGTAGCTTTATCCCAGGTAATGTCTATCCCAGTAACTTCATGCCAGGTCATATCATTCCCAGTAAATTCATTCCAGGTTATTTAATTCCCAGTAACTTTATGCCAGGTCATATCATTCCCAGTAACTTCATGCCAGGTCATATCATTTCCATTAAATTCAGCCCAGGTCATTTCATTCCCAGTAACTTCATGCCAGGTCATTTTATCCCCAGTAACTTCATCCCAGATAATTTCATTCCCAGTAACTTCATGTCAGGTCATTTCATTCCCAGTAATTTCATGCCAGGTCATATCATTCCCAGTAGCTTCATGCCAGGTCATTTCATTCCCAGTAACTTCATGCCAGGTCATATCATTCCCAGTAAATTCATGCCAGGTCATTTCATTCTCAGTTACTTCATGCCAGGTCATTTCATTCCCAGTAACTTCATGCCAGGTCATATCATTCCCAGTAACTTTATGCCAGGTCATGTCATTCCCAGTAACGTCATGTTAGGTCATATCATTCCCAGTAACTTCATCCCAGGTCATGTCATGCCCATTAACTTCAAGCCAGGTCATATCATTCCCAGTAACTTCACGCCAGGTCATATCATTCCCAGTAACTTCATGCCATGTCATGTCATTTCCAGTAACTTCATGCCAGGTCATTTCATTCTCAGTAAATTCATCCCAGGTCATTTCATTCCCATTAACTTCATGCCAGGTCATATCATTCCCATTAAATTCATCCCAGGTCATATCATTCCCAGTAACTTCATGCCAGGTTATATCATTCCCATTAACTTCATGCCAGGTCATTTTATTTCCAATAATTTCATGCTAGTTTATTGCATTCCCAGTTACTTTATGCCAGGTCATTTCATTCCCATTAACTTTATGCCAGGTCATATCATTCCCATTAAATTCATGCCAGGTCATATCATTCCCAGTAATTTCATGCCAGGTCATTTCATTCCCAATAACTTAATTTGAGGTCATTTCATCTTTTGTCACTTTATTCTTGTCATTTCATCCCCTGGTGATATCGTTTCCTGATGACCTGGTCAATGTCACCCAGATCTTTTTATTTAACAAATAATATTTGTAAAAATTATGAAATCAGCTTATACTTATTTTTTTAGAATGACGAACATCGTGACACATACATTTAATAAGAATACAATTTAATGCCATAAAAAATAGACAAATTTAATATCTATAAATATAGAGCTAATATCTTTTTTTGTATGTTAAAATAATTATAAAGCTAAAATAGTCTATTGATCATAGATGCAGAAATCGATCCATTGATTCGCATTGCTTTACAAAGTTTATAATTCTATTGGCCGGTGTTGCATAATTCTTTCTTGGACGTCCTTCAGTGCCGGCGTTAGTCTGTAAAACTGATGCCTTGTGCAACTGATTATCCTTAGGTAGACCATCTAGAAATGTCCTCATTGTTGGTTTGGATGGTGGCATGAAAATAGAGATTGGAGGGCGTGATGCCAACTCCCAAAAGCGTTGTTTATTTGCACAACATCGCCGATTATGTCCTGGTATTTTTTCCATGTATTTAGAGAGACAAAAGCTGAAGCAGAGTTATCCCCCGCTGTCTGCGACCACGTACATATGTATGCTCGAAGTAAGAGAACCGGCATCCGATCGTGTTGTGGCACGGACTCGGCGAGTAATTCAAAGGAATCGATAAGGTGATGTCCGCGTACATAGGTCAAAGATGTACATCTAACCATTCTACGTAACTTTTAGGCCTATTTCAATTATATCTACATCTATAAACTATATTAATTAATTACATTTTCTTTTATCTATACCATAAAGTAGAATGTGAGGTGTATGTATGTGACTTACAGACATCAAAACCGCTTGACCAATCTTGATAAAACTTGGCAGGAATGTTTCTTGGGTACCAACTTAGACCGTAGTGTATGTATTGTAGCCCTAAAACAAACTTAAGACCCTAAAAAAAATAAAGTTGTCCGACTCTATTACAGCTATAGTATTTTATGGATCTAGGCAATGTCTACAATGTTGACATGAGAAAAGATCGAAAGGATTTAGACCTAGATCTAATTTTAAGAAATACACTTTACCAGATAGTTTTTTACTTTGACACATGAAAATACAAAAGAGGATCCATTGATTTCATTATATAATAAAATTAGCCTTCAATTTTGTGTTTCAAAAGCATTTTTTACAGAAATTAGTTCCTTATATCTGTGACTACAGATTTCCTGACAAACATTCTTTCATTAGACAATACCGTAATGAATCGCGTACTAAAAATTAATTCGTTCAGTTGTTCACTTTATAATCCCATCCCTAGATCTAAAACTCTAATTCAGCTCTAAGATGATAAAACTTCTCTTCACACACATGAACATACTAATTATAGTCCATTCATTTCATATTTTGATCAAATAAATATTCAAATTTGGTTTTTTAAAGCATTTTTAAGAGACTACATTCGTTTACGAAAGCCGCGAAGCCGAGTTGAGATAGGCCTAGAAATGGCCTAGATCTATATTCATTCATGAATCGCGTACTAAAAATTATTTGGTTTAATTGTTCATTTTATAATCCCATTCATTTTACAAAGCTATCGCTCTTTTCGTTTTTAATATATATGAATGTATCGGCTTCGGGTAAACCCATTTTCGCAAACCTAATTTTATTTTCGTAGCGAAAGAGAAAAAACTTGAAAGGATCATTAACTAAGTTTAACATACATCTTAATCCCATCCACTAGATTAGTAAACACAAACTTAGACCCGCAGGCCGCGGGTAATGTCAGGCTAGTAATATTATATAATTATGTTTTCTTTAGATTTCCGAATTGTAAACGTTAATGTCGGACGGACCGTAGGACAGACACAAAGCACAACAAGATCATGATAATGGGAAGCTACACCTCGTCTTCCATAAGTGCATATATCTATGAGCTTGCTGTGTTCAGAGATCGACGAGCTTGCTTTGTGCATTCTATGTACCTAACCACAACTCACTTTTTGCTTTGTAATGCGTAAATATTTTTGTTAAACTTTCTCAAAATCTTCCTGTTTTGATTTTTACTTTTCGTGTAGGTTTTGTTTTTGACCATGTTTTCTTGTCTATGGACATTAATAAAATATTAAAGATCTCTTTGAATCAGTTAAATAATTTTGTATAAAAGAATGACAAGACAAAGAAGGATACAGAATGCAAATAATCAATTTGAGAATCAATTAGTATTGCAGGAGGGTAGTTGAAACTCTGTTTCCTTAGCCTTAATTTGTGAAAAGTAACTTGATGTAGTTTTTAGATTGGCTTTTTTAATGTTCTTGATGCTCTAAATCTCACATGTTGATGTTTTCATTAGCGTCGAATACTCTTCCTGATTGAAGAAACAAAATCTTATAAAATCAATTAGTTAACCCTCTAACATAGAGCTCCTCCTTCGTGATCGAAGATGAGCACATTTCTCATATCCTATGAACTCGAAGATGACTGTAAAGTCCAAACCTCGCTTTAAAAAGCCGGCCGCATACGTGACATGGGTGGGTTAGGTGAGTTGCAGATAGGCCTGCTTCTTCTCTCAGCTTTTTGTTGGTTCGGCGCTCTTTCACGCTGGCCACTCTTCTTGCCTCAAATCTCGAGACTCCGAGACTCACGACTTCACGCCTCGAGGAGCGATCGAGAGCTAGTGCTTCCCAGCTGTAGATGTCAATATCACACTCCTTTTAAACAAAGCACCAACAAATAACCCTTTGAAATAACGTCTATAGTATATAAGATTAGAAAATAAGAAAAAGAAAAGGCATTATTTTCATCAACTACTATAAAACAATATACAATATATTGTATAGTCATTTTAAAAAAATGTATCTTGTCTTTACACATTAAATTTTATTGATTTGAAAAATATGAGTTACATAATTGAAATTGTTCAAATCCTCTATACATATGTAATTTGGAACCTAATATCCTTATATAACCAACTTTTTAAAATGCAGATATATTTTTTCTATTAAACTCATAGCGGCTGTATAAATAAATATATTTGATTACGTAAAATAGGATTGAAACAAGTACAAAAAGGTCAATAATATAAGGTTCTTGGTGTAACTTTGATATATTTCTTCCTCTACCATGCACAACTAATATATTAGGAAGACAATGTTAAGGTCATCTGTTTCTTTAGCCAATGGTTAACGAGCAGGGTGTCATGTGGCCAGCACAATGACTAACTGCCTTTACTCCTTGCACCCTAAAATATCTCGAAATTCAAAATCCCAATGTTCACCGAGATTCGAACACAGGTCCCCAGGTTCCGAAGCCAACCTTAACCTTAGCTTAATCACTCGGCCACCGCGCCCAACCACAACTAAATGGCATAAAGAAAAAAAAACAACGCTTTCTTCTTTGATTTTATCATTCTCAATGTTTCAGATGACACGACACTATCACTGGCCGATCCATGGGGGTGGGAGCGGCAGGGGCGGTCCTGAGGCGAATTTGAGTAGAAAAAACACAATGTGTAAACCAATCATGTCAAACTCATTAAGGTGTATGGGCCACATACAAAACTTGTATAAACCAAGCCAGCCGCCATTTTGCAATTTAATTTCACATTATTTTGATCTTTCTTGAGGTGGCCAAGCAGGCGAATTCATGTCAGACAATACACATTTTCTAAGATACACAATTCCATAGTTCTACTGCATCACCATATTTGACTATTCTGTTTTAGCTGTCGTATTCGTCTCAATGTACCCAACACTAGCATCAGATGACAAAGGTAGAGTACAAAATCTCACAAATGGGACGCAATGTGGACTTTAAAAAACTATTATGAATAGTGCGAATTAATATTTCTTAAGGATATATATTGTCCTTAATATTTTCTTCTGAATCGAATTAAAGTTGCTTTAATAATGATATGTGGACCACAATAGCACTGAATTAGAAGTACAGTCTGTGAATCAGAAGACCAATCATAAAATCAGCGGACGAATAAAATCTTATTGACGTATCACAGAATCAGAGAACAGTTCACAGAACCAGAGGACAGTTCACAGAACCAGAGGACAGTTCACAGAATCAGTAAACAGTTTACAGAACCAGAGGACAGTTCACAGAATCAAGGAACAGTTCACAGAACCAGAGGACAGTTCAAAGAATCAGTAAACAGTTCACAGAACCAGGGAACAGTTCACAGAACCAGAGGACAGTTCAAAGAATCAGTAAACAGTTCACAGAACCAGATGACATTTCACAGAATCAGGGAACAATTCACTGAATCAGGGAACAGTTCACAGAACCAGAGGACAGTTCACAGAACTAGAGGATAGTTCACGGAACCAGAGGACAGTTCACAGAATCATGGAACAGTTCACAGAACCAGAGGACAGTTCACAGAATATGGAAACAGTTCACAGAGTCATGGAACAGTTCATAGAATCAGGGAACAGTTCACAGAGTCATGGAACAGTTCAAAGTAGAAAGAAAAGAAAAAAAGTAGACTAGTCAATATTGAACAATAATACATGAATAGTTGACAACCACAAATAACAAGAAGCCCAAAGTTTCTCAACTTTTCCTCCTCCATTAAAAAAAACCCCGCATCCTTTGGATTCTACATTTTCTGTTCCACTCCCCCCCCCCCCCATCCTTTTCATAAATACAAACATATTTAAGAATTTTTTGTTTAAAAAGTTTTTATCCGCCTTAGCCGCCATCTTTGAAATATCCTTACCAACCCGCTGAGGCTTTCTCTGTAGTACCAGCACTGAAAGTTATGTAACGTCCAGCACTGAAAGTTATGTAACGTCCAGCACTGAAAGTTATGAAACGTCCAGCACTGAAAGTTATGTAACGTCCAGCACTGAAAGTTATGTAACGTCCAGCACTGAAAGTTATGTAACGTCCAGCACTGAAAGTTATGTAACGTCCAGCACTGAAAGTTATGTAACGTCCAGCACTGAAAGTTATGTAACGTCCAGCACTGAAAGTTATGTAACGTCCAGCACTGAAAGTTATGTAACGTCCAGCACTGAAAGTTATGTAACATTAAGGACGAACAAAGAAATTCTCTGAAGAGGCTCTCAGAAGGATATAAAATTTGTTTTGTTTTTGTTTTCAGATGTTGTTTTCGTTTGTATTTTATTTTCAACAAATAATTTGTGTACAAATAATGTGAGTCTATTTTTACAACGCTATTATCAACTCTCTCCGTCTGTCTGTCTGGTACAAATTGTGTGCATGCTATTTCTCCCACTTCAAATGTACTCTACAGCTCAAAGAGACATTCAAAGTATAGAATAAACAGCGATTCTGACCAATCATTTCATTAGCTTGTATTTCATATCTATACTATCATTTGTTTGTAAAAAAAAAAAGTCTAAAAGAATATATCAGCTTCAACTTTAAACAGTAATGAAATATCCTCTTCAACTCTCGTTACTAAGTGAAGTATACACTCTCTAAACTATGTCTCTGATAATGGAATCCTTATATTGCAGAGAGGTGGGCGTTATTAAATCTCATTTGTATCAGACACTCAATAGTTGACTATTATTATTATTATTATTTGCAAAGTTTCAATAATTATTTTTTTTAATAATTTACAAGCACACACATACATGACCCACATACTGTGCCTGTACTTTGAACACGAAGTCGAGTGTTGTCTTTTTTTTTAAAACACGAAACACGTGACAGTTTATTTAAATTAGATCACTTACACCGAGAATGTTGTTGGGTTTTTATCCTTAAACAAATTTCTTCTTCTTCCTCGTTCTCACTTTTATGTTGAAGTGTTCAGATGACTAGACCAATATATGAGATGAACTGCACAGTGGTTTCCAAATCAGGAAGCTCTCTACATATGAATTTAGAATTAATGGCGTAGTAATTTCTCAAAGTAACTGAAGTATCTTGGTGCTTCCACTTCGACTTCCCCCTGTCATGAATTACCAGGGGCGTTGTTAGGAATTTGCTATCATTTGTGAGTCCTGGAGCTTGACCTCTTTGAGGGCCCCTGCATTTTGCGTAATATTTAATATTTAAAAAAAAACAACACTTATGTTCAGGCCCCCCTCTCTAGTGGGGGCCTGTGGGGATTTTCAAATTCTCTCTCCCCCCCCCACCTAGCTACGCCACTGAGAAATGCGTATTGACAACAAGCATTAATGAAATATGTGTGTATGTGTGCACATGTTCGTGTCTGTGCATGTGTTATGTGTGTATATATGTTTCTATGTGCTATGTGTGTATGTATTTATGTATGTGCATATTATTATCTTCATTTTCAAAGAAACTTCCGAAACTTTAAAAACACAGAAAACATTATAATAACGTATAAACCTATCAATTAATACGCATGAACATGTGCCTAATATCGAGCTACATAGGAAATAGTTTTTACAAATCCTGAAATCTGCCATTTTTTTTTTCTTTTCATCTGTCTCATAATGAAGTTTGGTTACAGCCAAGCAGACATCCGAGCTGAACAATTTGATCAAACTAGAGACTACCAAGTTTGGTCTTCCCATACAAACATGTAAACAAACAAAACAAGTGGCGATCACAATACTGCTTGTAGTAAACAACTTTCTTTACGGGTCGTCCTAGAAAAAGGCGTTATTGTTTTTGTGACGTCCATCTTTCCAGTGGCGTAGCTAAGGATAGGGGGGCTTCATAACTTTAGGGGCCCCTGAATTTAGACATTCGACAACATGACATGAGATAATGGCGTAATATTTAACGTAAAAATAAGTTTCGAACACTCATTTGGGGGCCCCCCTCAATAATATTTAAGGTTTAAAATATTAACATTGTGACGTAAATTCGGTGGAATGTTGAATAATATTTTAAAAAAGCAAAGTATAAAACATGTTTTTTAAATAAGCTTATACGAAGGAAAAAACTTAACATTTAATGCCATCTCTAGCAATACTGCAAGATTTATCTCCCTTTTACTATGTAAAACAAAATTAATTAATAAACTCTAATTACTTAATTAATTGTGTTTTTTTTATTGATTCATTTATTGTATTTGACAATGAATAATTGTGCGATGTTTCAACTTGATCCGAGAATTGAAAGCGGGAGAAATAACATGGACAAGATTTGTACCAGACAGAGTGAATTAATAGAAGCTTTGTCAAATATATGTGGATGTATAGTTTATATCTCATTTAAATACATTTTTTTAAGTACATCTTATGAATATGAAAAACAAAAAGACGACAAATGTTGTCGCTTTTCTTTCCCATTTGTCGTTACGTGGCAGCTAGAGGGCATTAAGGTCAAACTCAACCTTGAAGCTTTATTTCAATACAATAAAAACAACAACATTGTCCTTGACATGATGTCGTCTGCTCAGCAATCTCGACAAGAAAATTTGCATGAAATAAAAGATGCAACCTATATATGGGAAACTGTCAATCACGTCGGGCTACAGGGAATACTACTTGCTTCCTGGTTGCTACGAGCCCTGGTTCTTGTGCAACATGCAGCTCTTCCTATACAGGCTTCTCTCCCCTACCCAATATGTTCGTCTTCACATTTCCAAACGGAGGTAAAAAAAAGCACAATTCCAGATTTTGGGAAGATAAAACAGGAAATCCTTTACTTTAAAGTACTTTCAAAAGTATATGGGATATATTAGGCGTAGTTGTAGCAATTACTTATGGATCAGTCATGTAATTAAATTTGTAATAGTTTCAGGCTAACAATAATATATCTGTGTCATTAGAAATAGTTTTACCAATCAATTCTGTTTAGCGCAACAGAATGCTTTTAGCTTTCTCTATAAGCTATGATCCAATCACTTGTCAGGACCAGTTAGGAAAAGTGGAGGGGGGGGGGAGATGGGGTTATCTTTGTTGTAATTACTGTGATAGATTTTTAAATGCATTTGTAAGAAAAAAAATTGAACTACCTGACTTCGAACGAGCGAATCGCTTATGAGAATAGAAGGTTTTATCATTAACTATTGTTAGCTTTAAACCTTGAAGCGGCAACCTACGAAGTATAAAATGGGGCTATTTGAGCTTATGCCACCACATCAGTCAAGTACAAAGAAAATAAATAATTACCAAAAGTTAATTAACTAATTTCTTTTTTTTTTTTAAATTGATTCTTGTTTTGTCAGGTAAAAGAAATAATTGTGCAAAATTTCAGCTTGATCCGAGATTTGGGTGTGGGAGAAATAAAGTGTGCAAACATTTTACCAGACAGACAGACAGAGTGAGTTGATATAATCTTTGTATTGAAAACAAAAAAAACAACATTTATTTCCTTCTATTCCTTACGTTTTTAACTTTACTGCTTCATTCCTTCTTCCAAAATAAATTAGTTCCGAACTTCAGATAGGGTGAACTCAGCCCCTCTAATAGTAGTATATAAGTATTTCTATCTATCTATCTATCTATCTATCTATCTATCTATCTATCTATCTATCTATCTATCTATCTATCTATCTATCTATCTATCTATCTATCTATCTATCTACTTATCTACTTATCTACTTATCTACTTATCTACTTATCTATCTATCTATCTATCTATCTAATTGTATATTAACAACATGTCTTGATCTGGAGTAATATAGTATGATTATGCAGATGTTACCAAATGATTTCATTATATTTCGGTTTGTAGTTACACAATATAGACCATTTCAAAATTATCAATAAATTAAAGTGTTTTTTTTTTACTGTACTTTTTTGGACCGTTGGGGCTCCAAGCAACACTCGTCGACCGTCTTTCTCCATTCCTCCCTGTCTTTTGTCTTAGATTCTCTTTCAATGGCAGGCGCGTCCATTCTTTTATGTAGTCCTCTTGTCTGCCTCTTCTTATTTTTCCAAGTATTGTTCACTGAAGGAAGGTCTTAGCGAGCCCCGAAGATCTTGCAATATGGCCATAGATTTTAAGCTTACGTTTTTTTTTACTACATTTAGCAGGTCATCATGGGGTCCGATCGCTGCAGTAACCCTGTCTCTAATCTCTTGGTTTGTGATGCGGTCTTTGAATGTGATAACTAGGATCCTTCTGTAGCATCTCAATCCCATTGCTAGGATCCTACTCTCTAGCTTTGCAGTCAGCGTCCAAGACTCACAAACATATAAAAGTAAAATGTGGCCATGACCAGGGAGCGCATCAGTCTGATTTGCTGGGATGGCTTATGATGCTGATGGTCCGAAAGTTTTCACAGAGTTGTAAATTGCCTTTCTTCGGAAGAGTGATGATAAGTGATTGGGTTCAGAGTTTGGGCTATTCTCCTGACTGCCAGATCTTGTAAATCGTACAAAATGCGTTTATCATGGTTTCTCCTCCCGCCTGAAGGAATTAACCAAGAATGTTGTCAACTCCGGCCGATTTTCCCCTTTTTCAGGGCTTTTACTGCTGATGCTACTTACGAGCGAAGAATTGGATAGTCGTCTATGTTGGATACTGCCGGGACATTTAGTATCTCTGTATCTCCAGAGATTTCAAAGTTATGCAACTCTTAACAGTATTGCGTTCATCTTTTTCCTCAGTTAAAGCATGTTTTTGTCTCGTACTGTGTTAATTCTTCCATGCTTTGAGATAGTGAGGTCCTTCACTAGTTGGTACGCTTTTTATTGTCATTCCTGTTAAGCCCTTGTTCAATTTCTTGACACTTATTCATTATCCACTTTTTCTTTGCTTCTTTCATTCCCTTTCTAATCCGTATATTGACCCTTTTGTATTCCTGGACATATTTTGGGTCTAACAATTTTTTCCCTTTAAGCTCCCTTGGCTTGTTACAGAATTTGATTATATCCTTTGTTACCCAGGGTTTTTTTTTGGGCGGGCGAAGCTTCCCTAATATTTCCAGGGCTGTGTCTGTGACTGCTGTGCTTAGTATATTGTAGCATATTGACTTATGTGTCCATAACCTGGTCATTGGAGTCCAAGATATTGAGGGCTGCAAAGCGTTCTCCTACTTGAGCCTCGAATATGGCAGCTACTTGGAGGGTCTTTCAGCTTAACCAGGTCAAATTTCATCCTGGTAGCTCCTTGTTTTGTTACCTTTTTTAGGTGTAATTTGAAGGTCATCATAACAACTGTACTACTAATAATTTATCTCAAAACTTTAAAGTATGATAAAAACACAAAGAAACTATCAACCAAATCCTTACGAGTAAGACGTAATTTTCTTCTTTTGGATGAGATATAAGATAAGATGAAAAAGGTTAGACTGTAGCGTTCTGAACATGCTATAAGTAGGAAAGGTGCGCTTCAGAATCTAGATCTACATGTTCTACGTTTCAGAAGTAGAAAGTATTAAAATCACTAAATTTAGAAAGCCTTCAGGAGAGAAGACTCAAAAGTAAAGTTGAAATTATACATAAAACACTGAATCATAATTTTCAAATACAAAATACTCTAAGGGATCGATCTCATTACAAAAACATATTGATTATTGGACTAATAAGCTGTTTCTATATAACAAACAGCGTACACTAATGTATGAGCTTATAAAGATATGTCCATAACCGGAAACTTGATTTATGTTTTTTCTAACAATAATATTCAAGCCTGTGACCTTGTTCCTTTTAACCCATTGGCACTTAAAGAAATGAGATGTCGGTCCAGTTGTCAAACTGATGGGCGAAATTGCCATCTTTTAAAGAACCCTTAAGATGTAGTCACAGAAAGACAGAAACAAATTGAGATTCTGATTGGTCGCACCAGCTACTTACTATTTTTAAACATTTGCATTGGAAAGTATTTTTTTAGTCAAAGATAAAAGGACGCCACCGATATTGGAATGTAAATAAGTTGACAGACTCAAGTATCCTTGACGAAATGTTAAACTTGACAATTGAGTTTCTGAAGTTCACAAAGTTAGACTATTTGCACATTTAGAGAACTATTTTGATTATAAATTATTTCTAAAAATTAATAAAAGAAAGAACAGGTTGCAATGTTATTGCAAAATGCAAAGCCGAATAACATGACTGGAATCATGACAGGCCCCCAGCCTGGGTGGGGGGAGCATGACTCTAGTCTGAGGCCCAAACAGTTTTTATAAATCTTGTAGGCTGATACGTATTTGAAGCTTTTAGGCATGTGGTTGACATGTACCCAGTTGTCTGAGGCCCACATGTACCCAATTGTCTGAGGCCCACATGTACCCAATTGTATGAGGGCCACGTGTACCCAGTTGTCTGAGGCTCACATGTACCCAATTTTCTGTTGCCCAAGTAGTTACGGCGGCGGTCCCTATCCTGACGAAGTATTTATTTAAGAAGAAAAAATTCGAAGACATTTTACCACCAAGAAGCTCTTACAAATAACTGGTATCTTGAAATGAAAGTTAAGTCAGAATTGATGTCATACATACCTAATCAGCGAGAAGTGTAACTTCTCCAGCACTTTAAGAGTTACTGTTCTTCACAGGGTACTTCATCTTCTATTTATTACACATCTTCATTTTTTTTAAAATCAACTTTAAACATGTTAACGATGTAGTGCAAATTTAAGAGGCTTTCACGTTGTCTTTTTCTTTTATACTTATGAAGGCTACAGTAGCTTGTCCTTGTGTAATTCTCAGGACTGGAGGCGAAGTCATTAGTGTATGCAACTCAAACTAGACAGGGATCTCTAAAAAAAAAACTTATATTATGAAGTGTGTCTCAGATTGCAACTATGATAAGACCACAAAGAAACTATCCACCAAATCCTTATTATTCATGTTCTTATATTCCACCCAGTTTTTACCATCACCTGCATCCCCCATTCCACTCCCCCCCCCCCCTTTTTTGTTTTTACAATGAGGAAAGAATTCCCCTCTATTGCCAAAGAAAAAAATAAAGACAAATTATTTCCCCATCCAATAATAACAATACGTCTGCAACTGTGTACATGCGCAGTTAATCAAAATAATTTCTGGTGGCTGAAAGAAATGTATTTTTTCCCCTCTCTTTTCTTCTCTCTCCGAGCACAAGATGACATAGGAGAACTCTTCGCTATCTAGCAAATCTAGCGTTAGTAGCAGATTTTTTGTGTTTATAGAAAGCGTTCTCCCCCCTTGTGTAATTCTCACGACTGGAAGCGAAGTCATTAGTGTATGCAACCCAAACTTGACAGGGATCTCTAAAAAAAAACCAACCTATATTATGAAGTGCGTCTATGGCATTATCTGGAATGATGAATTAGTATCAATTCATGGTCTTTAAATTTTAACATAACTGATTTTTTTAAAGCTGTAGGGTTGTTGATTACGATTGTTGACTTATAGCACTGAACCACTGGCAGAAAACTAAACCGCTGTATGAGCCTGTTTGCGTGTAATATTTTAACTAATAAAACTTGAAATAACTTGAATAACTTCTTTGTGACAAAACTAAATGTAACTTTTATACACAAATGTAACTTGAGATGAAATGAAATGAACTGATATTGTAAACAAATCTAACTTACAATAAAAACACGTCTTTACACTCTGGTATCCTAGAGTCGTTTAGCGCACTTACAGCTTACAACAGTGCCGTTTACCTTGCATCATTCCACAAGACTAACAATTACTGCTCCCTTTCTTCATCATCATACCAATTAATGCTCCCTTTCTTCATCTCTTTAAAAACACACTTCGCATTTGGATGACAGGAAGATGATGCAGAGACTTAAACAGTGACAAGTTAAAGTGTGCTTAAAGTAGAAGTATCAATCTAAGAACATCGTGTGGTTCATGATAACTGTAGACACCGCGGACATAAAGTTTTGAATAGGTTTTTGAGCTTTTATTTTAATGTGTTTTATATATAAACATTCCTTTGCTACGCCTACATACACGATTGGATTAACTACATGCGAGTTGATTACAGTATGACTACTTCAACCAGACACTACAGTTATCTTACATCAGCCAGATACTAAGGTTATGTTACATCAGGCAAACAAAACAATTTTCTTGGGCGATGTGAAAAAGAGCGGACGCAGTTCCTTAAAAAGAAAATAAAGACACAGACAAGATTATTACGGAACTAAAAATCAAAAATAATATTTACTTTGCGAAATCCTCACTTAAATCCCCCCTCCAAATTTTTTTTACTACAAGAAGGCTGTGTACTGTAACAGCAGATTCTGCTGATGAATCAATATAAAAACTTACCTTCCCCTCCTGCGGTGTCCAATAGCCTCTTTGCTAATAGATCGTTGCAACGAATTATACAGATAGTTGTCCTTTTTTTTAAAAGCACATTTCATTTGGACGGGTTGACCCACACACTTTTGAAAATTAACAGTGAAAAATAAAACACACCTTCACCTAATTACGCAGACATTTTTGTTTACGGCACATTGTGTATGGCAACACTTGTGAGTGTTGTGCCACCCTTAGGTCTTGTGATCTTGACTCTAGATGGACATTTCTTTGTCTATTCCACGTTAGTCTTCACTACGTTGGGAAGAAGTGAACAGATATTTACAATGCTTATATCAACTCATTGTCTGTCTGTCTGTCTAGTAGAAAGTTTGTGCACGTTGTTTCTCCCACATCCATTCTCGGATCAAGTTGAAACTTTTCACAATTATTCACTGGCAAGACAATACATAAATCAATAAAAAAAATAATTAGTCAATTAATTACTGGTAATTATTTTTTTTTATACCAACAGTATTCACAGACAGCAACATATTTAGAGTTTTGTCCCCTTAGATAATTGTACATTCTGAGATTAAGATTTAAACAAGTATTTATTATACTTAACAGAACATGAATCGATTAAAAATCAGACAATTAGCCAATTAATTATTGGTAATCAATTATTTTGTTTGATATCGAAGAAGGAAAATAACTTCTCAATTATTAAGATATATATTTGTAAATGCGGATTCATTCCCCTTAGATACCCTTTTATAAAAAGTATTTTTTTAAATATTTTTTCTTGTTTTCTACCTTCATTTCACACCTTTGCTAACTACTCACTGGTCAAGATGGTCAATCTATTGCGTTGCCAGACATAATTCTTTACGATGTGGAAGATGTCTCTTTGGACTCTCTGAGAAAGCTCGGTCAATGTCCATGCTAGTTGTCTATTCCCACCTGTGTTTAAACTGCTTTTCCAAATGTGCGAGCTGATTATCTCTCTTGCTGTGGTGATGAATCTGAACAATATGAAAGCAAGTTTAAAAATTCATTATCATGTGTTTCGAACGGATGAAATTTCATTATTATTCTGCTACCATGTATTTCTACGTACTGTAATAGCTAGTCGCATGCGTTTATGGTGCGCAAAAGTACTGTGTTCAACACTGGATATGAACCGACTGTTTAGATGAACAAGAAGGAAGTTCATTTCCTCCAAAGTGAAAAGAAGACTGTAACGTCTTGGGTTAGAACTAGTTCGCTGCGCCGAAAGTTACGAAATGGATCATTGCCACTGGATGGGCCTGCAAAGTGAGAAGCATTGTAGGTGTTTTGTAGTGGGCATCTAGTCAGGAAGGTGTCTGAGAAAAAGTGGAAAGGTCGTTCCTGCGAGTGGAAGACATCTTGGGGGCTTGGGTTGGTGAAGGTAGCCCTTCTTGAATAAAACAGAAAGAGAACTACGGATTGTGACCCTTTTGTAGCGACGATAGAGGCGGCAATAGGAAAGAAAAAAACAGAGGTTGCGCCAGTGAACCTTTTAGGAAAGTAAAAACAAAAGCGGCCCCAATGAACCTTTTAGGAACGAGAAAACAGAGGCGACGCAGGTGAACATTGTAGGCAAGAGTAAAAAGATCTGAAAACCAAGACTATCTATCTTTGTGGCGTGCTGTTAAAGCTCCTGTCTATAAACAGCCATCATTTTTCACTGTAAACCCACGCGGAGTTGCCTCCGTTGGAGTTATTACAGTACACAGTACATGTGTCTAAACTACAAGTGGAAAAAGCTGCTTAACCCCCTGTTCATTATGTCATCAGGACATATGTTTCATTCCATAATATAGTCTTTTTGTTTACCAAAGCGCAACTACTTCACATTAGTTAACCTCCCACATATCTGTACCCTGCCACATAATCAATCTCTGAATTTAACTCTTTTGTTAGTTGTCATGAAGGACTAGCTATCTGACCTGCTGAGTTTGTATAATTGAATAGGACAGTACTTCATTAACCGCCGGAGTCAACGTGACCGCGAATAAACTGCTTCAAATGTTTAAATTTTCCTTTATAACTGACGCAACCGACAAAAATTTAATTTAGCGATAAAAAAATCTAAAAACGAAATCAATGAAAACTAAAAACACCTTTAGACCTATAAGTGTGATAATAGTTATACCAGCACCAAGTATAATAATATTTTATGATAGAAAATAGTGAATTAAATATAGCGGAGAACGCGTTAATTCACTATTTTCTCTCATTAAAAACTATTATACATAGTGCTCCTATTCAGTATGTAGTAATTGTGCAGCATTGATTGCTTATGCACTTAGCTTCATTTTTGTAACCTGTCTAAACATGAATTATTAAACAAAATAAGCACATTTCACTTGCCATATCTTTTGTATCGGTACAAATGTTAACAGCATTAGCCTGATGGCATCTCCAATAATAAGCTCAACATCAGATTTATATCCGAGAAATATTTATCAGACATACAATCTTACAGATCTTACATATGTCATCCATGGCCTTTACGCGGTCGTCACTCGAGCAGTTCGTAGATGTGACAGTTCGATGTAAATAATGACTGTAAATGAAAAGCCTGTTGTAGTAAAATCTTTTAATGAGGCTTATTAAACTTAGACATTAACATATAAATTAAAGGCTAGGAAGATCAGAAAGTTGGGGGCTAGAAATATCTGAAAACTAGGGGCTAGAAACATGAAAATTAGGGACTAGAAACATCTGAAAGTTAGTGGTTAGACATAACATGAAGTTATGCGCGTTTTAATAAGGTTATAGGTTAGGCTGTTACATTTAAAAGTTATGGTTTTAATACATTTTAATGTTACCTGTTAAACACAGTTTGGGATTCGACACATCTAAAAGTTATGGATTAGGTTGTTGTAGTCATGTTCTGACAAACAGCACAACTCCTAGCCCTCAAGTCTGGTCAGATTTTGTGTCTGGTTTAATTGATAACATTGTTGAGAGAAGGAGCAAAGGCGCTTATCTGATGCCTAAACCAGAAAGCTTCGAGCAAGAGGGACTCTTTAACCTTGGTTGGATAAATACCTAATTTAAAAATCCTAATCAACGCCTCCTTCCCGCTAAGCCAAACAGGGATAGGATGTAAGAGTCAGCCTTGAGGAAATAAAATCAGGAGCCGGTGACCTTTAGGCAGGTTGAAGCCCACCGTTCTCCAATCTGGTGGAACCTGACCTGCGGAGGAAATTCCAGCTACCGTCGCCTCAGCGTGGCACCTCCGTGGAAACGTCTGCCAGGGGAGACAGATAGGCTATGAACGGTAGCGCACATAGCTCTCAGTGGCCTACCACACGTATGGTCGAGAGACTGTACACTGCACGTGGTAGGGATGTAACAAAGGCTCGCTAACCCGTCCAACCCCCCATCGATTCGTTCCCCATCGGGGGCCATACGCGCTGTGATGGACCCTCGCACGGGTTCGATGGGACATTATAGGCATACGAAAGGCCCCCACGCGGCTCGGCCTCCGGCCTCGCACGGGAGGAGGAACTCGTGCTTGGCTCAAGGGGGTCGTGTCCAGCGACATACCGGACGTGAATATATGATCGTTTCGGATAAGGCGGGATTTCGGACAGAGGGATTGGTGAAGAGCCGATGCCTCGTCCTGGCCATGGATAAAAGCCTTTCCTTGGTCAAGAGGTCCTTTAATAGGGAACTGGACGTTCTCGGACCTTCAGGACATCTGTATCAGGAACCTGACCTGCTGCTGACCCCGAACAGTATTGGCGATTGTCGATCCTTTGGACCGAACATCTGCTTGGAGAAGGGGGGATTACTATGTGGAGACAATGTTTCAACTATAACTGATGCCCAGGCTCTCCTCTGACCTCGCCAAGATGAGTCATGGTCGTCTTAAGACTGAAGAAGGCCATTGAAACCTGAAGAAAAAAGGACTGGGATTCAGATCAAAATGACACTTATCTATGAGTTCCTGAACAAATTGTGTGTGCCTAGTTCCTTGGGAATGTTGACTGCTAAGAATCACCTACGACTGAAGAGCTAGTAAGATTAAGATGAGCACTGGGGAGTTTGGTAGATAGATGTAACTTATGACCTGGGTTGTTAATTGAAAGACACACTATTCTAGTTTAGACTGTCGTTATCTGCTAGTCTCAAGTGTTTTACATCTTGACTTGGAATTATTTGCTCTTGACTTTAATTAAAACTAAGTTATAAGACCGACGCTATACTTTCAGAGTCATTATACCCCCAGAGTCGACTCCAGACGACACAGTTTTAGATGTTCTACCCATCAATTAGAGTACGGTGATTTGAAAGTAGATATCAGGCTCAGGAAAATGTTAGTGGTTGTACTACAAGAAATACTAAAGTACAACAGTTAAAACATGGTTTCGTAAAGACAATATAGATGTTTAGACCGCATCTCACAGTCCCTCACACTAATCTATACACACACACACTTAGCATATACAAAAAAAATGGCATAAAGAAAAGTAAATAATACTGGTGATTAAAACACAGTCGTTGTGAAGATCGATATTTTTTTGTTCCAAATGATAGAAAAATTTTAATGCATATTGTTATTCACTAATTGTTATAACAGCACCAGTTGTCAATATCTCACCACACCCTGTTTAATTATGTTGACCAACAGACCTGGTGTAGGGTGTATAATTTTGTCTCCGTGAATTATAACTTACAACAATGAACCAAAATATCTGACTAACAATCATTTCCAAATGATCAGATTTCTAATTTCTATTCCGCCATAAGTCGCATTGTAAGTTTGTCTTTAATTTTTTTTTTCAGCATTTTTTTAGCCAGCTAAATAGTTCATAGATTTTCTTTATGAATTTCTCAGTTTAAATATTCAATAACTCCGCAGTCTTGTGATACATTGATAGTACATTTGCTTTAGTACATAGGCCTACATTCAATATTTTTTCACAGTGTGTCCAGATATAGCATCCATTCTTCATTTCAGTTTAAAACTAAAAGTCATTGAAAGAAAACGTAAACTTTTCAAATATCAACATATCCAATCAAAATAGTCTAAAAAAAAAATCTATCTCAAGATTTTTTTCTAAGGTAAAATTTTTGTTGTTGAATTTCTCAGCTTAACAATTAGTTTTGATACGATACATAGACTCAAGCCTAGTGTCCATGTTATTATTATTATTTTTAAAACTTATTACAAATCACTCTGTCTGTCTGTCTGGTAAAACGTTTGTACACGTTATTTCTCCCACACCTAATCTCGACTCAAGCTGAAACTTTGCACAATTATTTCTTTTATCTGGCAACACAAGAATGAATTTAAAAAATAACTAATTAGTTAATTAACTATTGGTAATTAATCACTTTGTTTGGTATCTAGAACAAGGGAAAGAAATTGTACTTGACTGAAGTGGTGGTATAAGCTGAATCAGTCACCTTTATAGGTTGCCGCTTTAAAGTAAGCTTGTAAAAAACAATATATAACTAAACAATCTTCTATAGTAATAAGTACCTCATTAGCAGATTGGTTAGTATGTCGGTTTGCTTGAGGAGTAGTGAGCCATGAGTTTAATTCAAGATATTTTCCTTTTTTTGTGTGTAAAATTCACAGATATTTCTTCTTCCCCCCCCCCCCCCCCAATTTTCCCAACTGATCCAGATAAGTGATCATAGGATCGTAGCGTATCGATAAAGCATGAAATAGCGCTAAAAGAAATCAATTGGTAGAAGTACAGATTTATTATTGTTAGTCTAGATCTATTACAAATTTAAAAACATGACTGATCCAAACTTGTTGATAGAATGACACTTATCTAAGCTTTTTTTAAAAAGTCTCTTTTTTTTTCTTGTAATGCTAATGAAATCATCAAATGATGAGTCTACCTTGAAGCGTTCAGATTAAAAACAGAACACGCCGAATTATCTCGATCACTTGATCTCGTCTTTCTCTCGAGATATTGTATGATGAAAAAAAAAAAGAAAGCTGATCAGTGTCATTCAAACGTTTTGGACGTTCTTCTGGAAATGACCTCCTGGAGGACGGCTGGGAATGACAGTGGACAGGGCTTGAACTCGCGACCATCGTGGCAACCACACGATTTGTCTCCCTTTAATTGTATATCAGTGTATAAATAAAATGTATAGACAAAAATTTGTGAAACACAAACAAAACAAGAGAATAGAGCTACAGAGTTAGGTTAAAGGATCGGGTTATCAGGTTAGTCTTACTTAAACATTAACAGCCTTAACAACACAATTGCACAATTACTAAGAAAAAATATTTAATTGGGAATGAAATAACCAGGGATGAAGTGACCGGGGATGAAAGGACAGGTCACCAAACATTTTATGCAAGCTTGTCTTCGAGTCCGAAAATTAATGAGGAGTGCAGTATTTCACGAGGCTACGTAGCCTCAGCTGTGACCTACTTATTTTAACATAATGTTGCACACAAAAAAAACATAATACATTACGGCTTTTGTGTATTACGTATAAATTGCAGGTTTAGATGACTGCCAACAAAACCTTGCTTACAAACATGTTAATCTATCCCGTACATATGATATAAAGACTTTATAAAACAAACAACAACACAGTTAACTCTTTTGTAAAGCCACACCCTTAACAGACACGTTCAAGTTTCTACCTTTGTATTTATATATATATATTTTTCACCTGATTATATATATATATATATTCATCTTAATCAGCAGACTATTGGCTTTTAATAATTCTGATGGACGTCATTTGGAGGGGAAAACTTCTCATACGACTATTCATATCATGCCAGAAAGTCGTGACCTATTTTGCTCACCCTTAAGATTGAGCGTAAATCTATAATTGATTAAACTTCCAAACATCTTCAACCTATCCTTCTATTGCCTTAGGTACCGAGGAGTTGAAGGACATTGACTCAGCATTCACCAGACCGCTTGTTGTTTTTTTTTCTACTTTTCTTCTTCTTTCTCGTTCCCCATCGCTGCCGAGTTTCTCAATGTTTTCGTCCTCGGCTTCGACTGATGCTTCATTAGGTCCTCTCTCTGTTACCTTGACAAACACTTTAGCCAGCAGACACACACACACGCGGTTGAATGCACTCACTTCCAAACACGTACCATCTTTTTTTTTTTATGAATACTAGTCAAGTGAACCAGTTCTCCGCCCGGGTGAAGATATTTTTTAAAAAAAGTAAAGAAGCAATAGGTTAAAAATTAAAAATAGTTTTCTGTCCAAACTCACGGACACCCGAACTACCAGACTACCAATCTTTTTTTTATTTCTTCTGATTCCATTTAATGAAGCTTCATATGAAGTGAAAAAAAAAGTGTTGAGATATATGATATTGCTATGACACAATGACTGACTGACAATAATAGCATAGCATTTAATATGTCAGATGTAGATAATGAAATAATACAATATTTAATTGGGGCGTCGCACCCCCCCCCCCAAAAAAAAAAAACACAACAAAAAGCACTATTATTCTAGAACCCACTAAAATAGAGCTAAAAACAGTCTATAAAAGTTCAGGGGAGGTAAAAATAATTCAGTTTTACTGTATTTACGATTCTGGTTCTTTCTATATCTAAACTTAGATCATAAAGTGTTAAGACGTGTTTTTTAAGGCTTTCAACGTGGAAGTAAAGTTCCCCTTTCAGAACATGTGATACATTGGGCAGACGATGAAAAGACCATCTGTTTCTAGGGTCGATGGGTAATGACACGTGTGGCCAGCACAACTACCAACTTTCCTTAACTAAAAACACGTACTCAAGGGCGTACTTATAGTTCCAAAACTCAATATTATAAATATATCTAGATCCGGCTCTATTTAGTTTTATTTAGACTGACAAGTGTATAAAACTGTGAGTTATAAAACTTGTTCGTTTTTTTTAAACTTATAATTAAAACGAAGTTCGTATCAAAATTCTTTTTAAAAAAAAAAACATTTCAATCAGTATTCCATTCAATGAGTTAGTTAATAAATGGAAAATATATTTTATAATAATCTGTTCACACTTTTCCCATTGTGATCTTAGATGTAATTTTTTTCTACCAATGCGCGTATGTATGAATGAAGCTTGAATTATTAATGAAGAAGTTTTTGACCTTTTTAAAAAAATTTACCTTCCCTGAAGTTTTTCATTGAAAAGTTGTGTATTTTTGTTTTTGAAACATCTGCTTGCACATGTAATTAAAATAATTAGATGGTTCACTTTCAGAAAACAAAAAGTAGTCGTTGCACCAGAAGGATCTAAAATATCATGATGTCCGATTTTCATTTTCTCTTCTAGTTTTTGAGATCTAAACGGGACGGACACACAGACAGGCCACACAAAACTATTAGTCTTTTCACCTTTCGGGGGCAGCTAAAGATTGACATAAATCTAAATCTAACCTAAATCTAAAGTAAGCAGATCTAAATCTAAAGTAAGAAGATCTAAATCTAACGTCAAAGACCTAAATCTATCCTGAATTCGGCTTCAGGTGTAAAATATTCACGACAAGCCCCCCCCCCCCCCCCCATGCCAAAGCCAATTTATTTCCCTGCATTTCTTCTCTTCACTTCTCCCTACACTTTGCGAGAGAGCTTGTGTGTGTGTGTGTGTCACTAGGTGAAATGTGGCTTCTTGAATCTTTATGGAATTTGTAGGATTTTCTTCTCTCTAACTGTTTCTTTCGTGTGACCTATCTCTTGTGTGATTTCTCTCGTGTGACCTTGAACCCACAAATGTGTCAGATTAAAAGCGAGAGAAATGTCAGGAAATGTATACCTTTACATTTTAACTCGAATGACAGATGTTTCTCAATTGTCTGATTACTTTGATATCACATTGCAAGGACACAAGCTTGTAAATAAATTTTTTTGCCCTTTCGGCTTTCGGGATTCCATTTCCAGTCTTCTAGCAATCATTGTTGTCTCTAATAATTGTGTACGAGAGAAATGTACATCACTTGACTCATTAAATGTTCACAATATTGAAACATAAAACAATGCAAGTATAAAACTGGAAATCTAACATTTTATTTGTACAATTCCTCTATTCAGCTTGCAAATTTTATCGGCAAAACATCAAAAACATAGGTGGACAGGGATCTCGAAAACGGCTCTTGCTATTTTCCTAGAAATTTGACCGTTGATGTATATCTTTTGGAAAAGAATTATTAGCTAATTGGCCACGCTGGGAAAACTCAAGTTTGACCGTTATAACTTTTCAAAGTATAATAAATAATTAATTTAGGTACGGCTTTTGGTCTAGATAATCTTTACCTTGAGCAGACACACTGTTGTGCACCATATTGCTGATAGACAACTGATCCGCTGTAGGCGTGTTAAGTGTCATAAAGCTAGAAATAACGTGAATAACTTCTTAAAGGAACCAAACTAATTCTAACTTGTATACAATATAGACAAAGTCAACTTAAGATGAAATGAAATAAATTGATATTCAAACAAATCTAACTCTCAGTAAAAACACGTCTTTACACTCTGGCTTCATGGAGTCGTCTGGTGTATTAGACACAACTTACGACAGCGCCGCTTATCTTGCATCATTCTACAAGACTAACATTAGATCAATGCTCGCTTTCTCTACAACTGACAATAAATACTCCCTTTCTATATAACCTAGGAAACATACTCACACAAACTCCATAACAAATACGTTGTCAGGTATCCAGGCATTGAGGCTCTATTCATTTAAAAGTTAAATACATGAATTGAAGTTGAGAAACATTTAATTCTAAGCCTGGATCAATAAGAACATCATTCAAATTTATAAACTCTAGTAAATAAAAACATTCACTTAAACAGATTTTTTTTTCTGTGCGTTGGGGGGGGGGGGCGGAAGATGGAGCAGGCTAATTAAATTGCCGTTTTATTTTTAAATATAACATTCATTGCTTATTAAGAGCAAAGCAATCGCTCTATGGGCTGTTGAAAGTAGAAATAGTCTTTTTCAAAGTATTTTTAATATGCATTTCTTTATCAACATAACAGATTGGACAGATGCATCACACGGGCTTATTAGCTCATTAATTATAAAGGGGCTTTCCCCCCCCCCCCCCCTTGTTTTCCTGAAGGTGTTTATGCATGAATAACTCAGTTCTGTCTTCTCTCAATGCATAACTCTCAATGAAGTCGAGATAGTCTGTTTCTGTTTGAGCTGGTAGTGTCCCTTAAAATATTTCATTCTGACATTAAACAAGCAAAATATAAAAAAAAACAAAAACTAATCGACCGGCTGCGTAGCTTACGCCGCTATTTTGCAGGGCCAGCCTTAAACTACTGCAACTTATGCGACCGCAGTGGGCCCCGCACTTTCATAGGACCCGCGCTAATTCTAGGTGTATAAATTATTAATCTAAACCATTTTATAACTCATAAGAGAATTCCCGCAGCCTCTTGATTTACCAGGAGCTCCTTAAAATCTGAAATTGCAAAATATGAAAAAGTCCTGGAAATCTCCGGAAATTATAAAAATCTTTTGAAAACTCAAAAAAAATCTCCTGAAATATATGGACAAAAAAAATTCATTTTGGTTGTCATTCATCATTCAATATGGTAAACGCCAATCCTAAGCGCGATAAAGAAAAGAAAAAGGAATTATGCAAAATCCGTAATTGTGGAATCTGGTGAATGAAGGCGCGTCTCAAACTAATGAAGAATTCCTTAAGGTCAACAATTCTCGAAGATAGATTGAAACATTTGGTAATTTGAAATTGAGCGTGATCTATGTAGGAAACAGATTTTTATGGTATACTGTATGATTTCGCTACACGCAAGGCTCGTAAAGTAATTCTATACGTAGTAAAGAATGTATAAAATGCAAAGACGAATTTAATTTCTAATACATACTCTTAATTTTCCCTTTTTATCCGTATCCCTATCCAAACTTGGCCCCGCGAAATCCGTTTCGCATAGGGCCCCACAATGGTTGAGTCCGGCCCTGCTATTTAGAGACGGGTGAATACAGAGTAATTTACTTGTTCTCGCCGCTAAAACTACGTGGGATAGAAATAAAAAAGAGTGATCTTTCCATGTCTTCTTGGTCACAATGGCTAAGTCCAGCCCTGCTATTTTGTGACGGGTGAATACTACTTGTTTCCCTCCCCTTTAACTCTAGCCCGTTCGACTTGCAGAAATAAAAGAGTGATCTTTCCCTTACGTGTAGTCCAAACTCTTGAGCCATGAAGAGAATTATATATATAAATATATCTATATAAAAAAAAGCTTACCTAAACGGAACTTACAACCATATCAATCGATAATCAATTAATACTGTAGAAGTTATTTCTCCTTTTCGATATTAAACAAATGAATTAATAACCATTAATTAATTGACAAATTGGTTAATTTTATAATTGATTCATGTTTTGTTAGGTACAATAAATAATTGTCTGAAGTTTCAACCTGATCCAAGAATCGCTATAGGAGAAATAACGTGTACAGTTATTTAAGGGGAAAAAAAGACATTTAACTATATCTGTGAATACTGAGGGATTAATTTCCCTTGTTGGTAACAAACAAAATAATTAATAAACATTAATTAATTGACTAATTGGTTAATTTAATTTTGATTCATGCATTGTCTACGCCAATGAATAATTGTGCAAAGTTTCAATTTGATCCGAGAATTTGTGTGGGAGAAATAACGTGTTCACATTTTTTACCAGACAGAGAGAGCGAGCTGATACAAGGTTTGTAAAAAATTCCAATATTTCAATACTGCCCTATTTAAAGATGACAGTTTTTTAAATTCTGCCCTTAATAAAGATATCAGTTTCTATCGATGATATGGGGGCCGCGTGTGAGTTTGTGTGATAACATAAACTCTCTTTGTAATCTTGTTATATTCTGCTTTTAATACAGATAACATTGTTTCAACTCTTTCATACATATAGATGTCAAAGTTTCAATTGTGCCCTTGGTGAAGTTACAAATGTTTCAATTTTGAATTCTGCCCTTATTGAAGATAGTAACGTTTCAATTCTGCCGTATAAAAATATGACACTGTTTTAATTCTGCCCTTAATACTTTCAAAGTTTTGCCATTAATAAATATGAAAAATTCTGCCCAAAATAAAATTGACCCTTTTGTTTCGTCTTTAGAAATGTTACAAATGATCTGACACAATCTGAAGCCCTGGTTCTCTATCAGTTGAAATCTTAAGTTTGTCGTTTTCTCTAGGTCAGTCTTAAACTCGGCTCATTTGTTTCGCCGTTTAAGTGTCAATCTCCTTTCTCCTTGGCCTCCTCCCTTCCCCTTTCCATCAATATTTTTCGGCCACTGGTCAATTTACAGAGTCGTCCGAGTCACACGTAAAATCAATCGTAAAAACATTGATGAATCCCTTGTTTTGTGGGAACCAATTCTCTAGGGGAGGTAATCCCTAAGTGGGCGTAGGTAGAGAAGAAAAACAATGTCTCCATTTCAGTTACACTTCCTGCCACTGAATGATGGAACACTTCGCCAAGGAATAAAACAATGGCGCAAGAGATAGGATACCAGCAACGAGAGTTATCTGGACCTGTTGGTCTTAGAAACATGATCTGTTGCTTACATAAGCTTGTATCTAAAATTATTATTTATAAATGACCGACATCACAAAAGATCACCTTCACCTTTACATATCCCATAGTCTGTGGAACCGTAGGGGCACCATAACATAATCTGTCAACCTTGTTTCTTTAATTCCTCTTTGTTTTTCGCCTTGAATACAGCATTTTAATGACAGGCCCGTCCGTTTGTTTATGTTGCTTTCCTAATTTTTTTCTCAGTCTGCCTCTTCTTCATTTTCCTGGTACTGTGCTGTGAAGGAAGGTCCTTGCGAGCCCTTGTGATATAAACATTTTCAGATTTGTGGCCACTGTATGTTTATTCTCCCGGGCAGGATTATTGTGAAGACCCCTACAAAATTTTCGAAAGCATTAATAAAGATCCACTTATGAATGAAAATACTTATATCTTAAAAGAAAAGTTTCCCTTTCAGACCTTGTGATCAATAGGGCAGATGATGTTAAGGTCATCTGTTTCTGTTGCCTACTATTAACGAGGGTGTTATGTGGCCAGCACAACGACCAACCACCTTTACTTTTCCACAAATAATGTCAAGTACCCATTATAGCTTGGTGGACACAGAGGTGCCCAAAGATCCTAGTCTTCACCAGGATTCGAACCAGGGACCCCCCGGTTCAGAAACCAAGCGCTTTACCGTTCAGCCACCGCGTCTCCAACTTATATCTTAGAGCATGCTTTAATTACAAGAAAGAAATAGACTTCTTGTAAATTTAATCACTTTCCTTTAAAAAAATATTTTAACCCTATTTTAGTTTTAAAAAGTGTATATTTTTGAGTTCATGGAGTGTAAGGCCTTTGGTAGATGCACTGTCGTAAACGCCGAGATGTATTTACTTATTCCAAGCATGCTACAAGCGGACACTTCTTAATCACGACATTTTTGCCAGCCGTGCAGAGTGAAAAAAATAAACAAAAAAAACTTCGAAGTTTCTGACCAGTCGAAATTCAGATATATTTTATCTCTTTTGTAGAGGCCGCTTTCTTGTGGAATTCCCCGGGGCTGTAGCCCCGCCTACCTTCCTTAAATCCGGCCCTGTGTGGCCATATCACATAGCAGAGACAAAAATAAGAATAAATTTAAAGCTAGTTCAGTATTACAAGGGAGCCTACCAATTTATATTTTGGTCTTTGTTGTTGTAACAAAACAAGAAAATGAAATGTCTCACAAATAAATGCATCATGTCGTCACTGCCTGCCATCTGGGACAGAAAGAAGGAAAAAAGTTATCACAAACAAGAAACTATTTTAAAAAAAATAACACTAAATGGTTAAGACTTGTGTATTTATGTGCCTTTCCACTTCTTTTCGAGAGAATTCAAATTCTGAAGTTCTCATAAAATTACGAAACTTTAAACTTTACACAGTCTTAAGCATAAGCAAGGACCTATACTACAAACATGGTAAGTAATTGTACAATTATTAAACTTATTAATCTGTTGCTCATTATTATGACTGGCTCAAAAAAAAAACAACCTGGTCGTCTCTACCTCCATTATGTGGATGTAATCAAACGGGAACTCAAAGCAGTGAACATTGATACTGACCATTGGGAACTCATAGCACTAGACCGCACTATGTGGAGAGAGATGGTGACCACGAAAGCAACAATAACCTTGTCCTTTATGAGTCGATATCTACTAATTGACGATGCCAAATGTTAATTTGACCCCATTAAACAAAATTGAGTTTTTGATTTATAAACTTTAATTTGTGTTGTGTAAAAGATCAGGTTTTCTTCTATAATTCGATACCAAATATAACATTTTCTAATAAACAAACAAAAAATTTATTTAAGTGTCATCAGAACAGGATAGTGAAATACAAATGAGCATAATGAATAATTCTATCAGAACAAGGAAAATAATTACGGAGAGAAAGTGTTCAATTAGGATCTTAATTTTAATATATGAATAACTTATCTTTAAGAATGACTACATTTTAGGTCAAGGTTGTAATGATTAAAAAATCATGGGCACATTTTTTATCGCCACTTGTTTTGGGAGAAGTGTGTGTGCTTTATGTGGGGTTTGTTGGGCTGTCATTTTTTTAGATCTGAAATCTTAAGCATAAACAAAAACAAAGTGTGCGGATGTATACCCCGGGGGAAGAATCGATTACATTTACTGGACATTCGGACAAAAGAGTAGAAACAACAACAGGAGACAAGAGACTCTCTGTGATCTCAAAATTTCTGCGGAGCAGGTCGATAAGGGTCTGTTGGATGTTCATCTAATCAGTTGTGTTATATAGTGTGATGATAGACGCAAAAATAACTATGTGTTGATATCTATAAAGAAATACACATATAAATATAATAATATAAATATAAAGGCACATTTAGATATATAAAAACTTTTCGGATTGGGCATGTTAATTAACTTTCATACTAATCTATTAAAGAAACAAAATGATGGCACGAAACATAATGTTTGGCAATAAACGTATGTAGTATACATAGCAATGTGATGGAGAATCCCGGTGTGGGCAGTGTAAGCGCGCTGCTTACTGTTTGACTACTATGCTAGGCAAGGCACCAATCCTGTAATGTAGGGGAACGATCGTTTGCTTGAGGCAACTTGTTTTGGCAAGCCTAAAGGCGTAAATGAGAAGCTTACGGTAATGCTTTAAATAACAGCCCAAGCGTTGGTGTGCATAAACTGGCTCAGAGGAGAACACGTGACTTTTTTTTTTCTTCAGTAAAAAACAAAAACAAAAACCAACAAAACTGGAAATATTGTACAAAACAATTATTTCAGACCCATAAGGAAAGCGACTGCCGAAGACGGGCGTGGACGGTGGAAAGAGAACATCAACCAGCGGCAGTCAATGGTTTTAACAGCGTTGGATGTGTGAAAATATTTAGACCACAGACCCTTAATCCTCCGACTCGAAGACAATCCTTCTTTTATCTCTCCAGGAAGATTCTGGCTTAAAATCTTTTCCGTAGCTTGTAGGGACACCACGAGTGATTAATTGAACGGTTCTCTCATTTTAGTTTTCATTTCCTCGCTGTTTCGTGAATGCAAGACCCGTCCTTTGATGTTGTCTCTCCAGGTTTGTCTTGGTTCCCCCCCCCCCCCCCCCCCCACCTTTTTAACCCTTACCTTGTGTTTTGAAGGAAAGAACATTTTTTGGCAGACCCAAAGATCTAATGACATTTCGTACCGAGGTTTTGACTGTCCAATCATTTTTCTTGAGCTTTTTCTTGAGAACTTTTTCGTTTGAATCTTGGCCTATTTCTACAACTTTTAGAACAAGCATCTCATCTTCAAGAAAGTTTAAAAACTAAAGTGGTTTAGTTAACCTCATAGACAATATCTCAGTTTAGCGTCAAGAAAACAACTAAGTACCCTTTAATCTAAACCTATTTGTATCTGTAATTCAAAAAATAATATTTCAAATCGCAGTAAAAAAAAATTTCTTTCAATTTAATAGAGAGGTTTAGTTAAGTTCAGAGACAATATCTCATTATAGCATAAAATTAACAACTAAGTGCCCTTTAATCTAAACCTATTTGTATTTATGATTTAACAAAAATGATATTTAAAATCACTCTAATAAAAATATTTCTTTAAACTTAAGTAAATTATTGTATGAAAACATGGATGGTAAAACACGAAATGTTGCTTTTCAAAATTAAAACAGACTTGAATTTCCCAGTTTCTTCCTTTATAATTGAAATAATATTGTCATTGTGCTCCACTCGAAGTCCCTCTACAAAATATATCAACTATAAACTATATAGCCTGGAACCTTTTTCAATGAGACTACAATGTTGTCAGCATGTTTGTTAGTCTAGAAAACTACATTCAAGGCAGAGCATGAGATTCTAGAGACCAATACAAATGAGAAACAAAAATAGCTATTTTTAAAGGAAAAAAAAACAAGTATTAAAATTAAGAAGTTTGTTGCAAGTTGCAACCTCGCTCTCTGACACCAAAAATTGATATTTCGTCGATGAGTGATGTAACTTTTTGGTGAGAGCTAGAAAGATTTTCGAATTAAAATCCATCAAATTGTCTCATTTACTCTTCGTGTAATTGTGTTAATTTTCATGATGTGTGATATAGAAGACTACTTAGCTAATAAGTCTTAAGATCGCTCTTTTTAATTATCCCATTAAAGTTCAATGGAGAAGAAAAAAAAGAATAAATGTACCTCATTACCCTTGAGATGATTAACAACAATAAATGTGTCCCTAGTCAAATTTCCAAAACCTGAACAGAAACATTAAATTGTTTGAGCCAGATTTTCTATTAAATATCAATTTGAATGCAAACCATTACCTGCGTTGCGAAGCTATTGTATCATCGATGAAAATGTAATAATTGAAAAAAGAAGGGAGATAATTCGAGCCATGTATTGATTTTCTTAGAAAATTGTTTGCTTTCAACGTCATTAGACACCGAGCTAAAAAAATCCTTTTTCTGTTATAATTTTTTGACATTCTGATATTGTTGGCTCATATCAATGCACGAACCAATACGCACACGTACAGAGTTAAATGCTAAATCATAAAATCCCTTAACAAAAACGTCTCTTTTGGTTGCAATTAAAACATCTTGAGAAAATAGTAACTCAAGGAAACCTGGAACATCGATCGTAGGTGTCATTTCGTATTTAATAACCAGAATTATTTCAAGTACCTAAAGAACTTTCCACATTTAATAATTCTTAATAGGAGCATCCTATTATATAATTCCATTCTGACTATGACAATTCATGTAACTAATATTCGCAGATATTTTGACAGTAAAAGATTTTTTTAAGCTTAATAAAATTATACTTCAAATAATGTAAAAAAAAAAAATCAAATCAGATAATTATTTCGTTGAGAAGATATTTTTAAAAAATTGTCTGAAAATAAAAATATTGACCTATGGTATGTAAGGTCCAACCTTCCTCAGGGCATAAAATCATAAGTAAAAGTTTCGAATTCAGAATTGATAGCCGTCAGTTTTTTTCCGTTTCCATGTGTGCATTCTTTCTTGCCCTGTCTGCCTTCTGATATTAAATAAATATCAGTTTGCGTAGACCACATGCTCAATTACAATAAAAGCAGAATTTCTAAAACCTACACATGTTAATATCCTATTTAGATTAGCTTGCCTATTTGCTCTGTTTTATTTGTAATATTTATTCAAATCAACTTTAGCTTGTTTGTTAATAGTGCAAAATTATTGAAATTATTCAATTTTTCACTTATCACCCACACCCAGTGTAGACTTAAATGCTTCTGTTCTTCCCTTGGTCTCCGTAAGGGTTCAATTCAATGAACATGCGAGAGCACAATCTGATCTTCATCCAGGATATTTCGACTAAAATTTGAATCTAACAATTATTCTAGCACTGATGTTGATATGTAACAAAAAGTCATGAATAGAAAGATTGCAAAGAATTAGTAGCTTTTATTGCGTTGAAAATATGGGAAATACTTGGTATTTAGATATTTAAAACATTAGACATTTAAAACTAAAGATCACAAGTTTTCTTCTGGTTGAAGAACGAATTCAAAATGTCGAAAGTAGACATCTCTGTTTTGATTTAGATTACATGTCAAAATGAGGGAATATAACAAGTCTTGCTTGTTAGTCAATGTCTAAATCTATGCCCAACAGTCTAAAGTTTCAGCAAGTTTTACGCTTTAATATTCATATATTTTAAAATTTACACAACATTCTATTCCTAGGCACATTACAATATTTTAACAAAACTTTCATTCAAAGATATTTTTTTTTAAATGCTGAAAATGTATTTTTATTTCAGAGAGAAAGCTCCTAAGGCACATTTTATCCATATAATCCTAAATTTATACTAAAAAAAAAAAGCATGTTTTTTTAGAGGCGGCTAAGAAAGAAAAAGTTTTAGGCCTAATGTAGTTTGTAGTTTACTCTGAGCTTTTCAATGTTTCAATCTGTTTTTATAGTCTGGCCTAAGGGCTGATTTGGAGTTGTTGTTTTTTTTAATATTTATATAAGGATTCTTTCAAAACGTTTCAGCGTTTTACATATAAACAAGGCAGAAGTCTAGAATCTTTATGTTTCTGTAAAAAATTCTAGTACGACAGTTTTTAAAACTTTTTTTCATGAAATACAAAAATCTCTTTTTATTATACTTGATAGGACAAATACATATTCGTCATATCCGTCAAGTGTTGGTTGCACTAACTGATAGAGAAACTCAAGCATACGTGATATGTTAATACGTGGCGTGATGGTCGGGGGGGGGGGGGTGGGGAGGGTGAAAGGGTTTCATTATCGAATCGAGAGATCTCGAGTTAGAATTCCGATGAAGACTCTAACAGGTACCTGAGATGCACTGTCGAAAGTTAGAATTCCGGTGAAGACTCTAATAGGTACCTGATAAGTATGCACTGTCGAAAGACTTTGAGCAAGCTACATGACACTCTCGTTAACCAATCGGTGATAGAGAGATGAACGTAGGTCATCTGCCCCATGGATCGCCTGAAGAAGAATTGGTTGATAACTTTGAGAATGTCAATGACTTGAGTGTAGCTTACGTCTTTAAATGTTGCGTTTGTCTCCTGCATGTGTCGCGCATGGGTCACATCCTAACTTAATAGCTTCAAGACGATTTTTATAAAATGCTTCTGTAATGCTCGTCCCCAATAAAAATATCAAAAACTTAGTGCGTTCTGGTCGTATGGTCGTATGTCCTTTGTTGACCTGATTAGGTTTTTCTAAAGGGGCGGGGGGATAGGAGTAAAAAAATACATAGTCTACATCTGGATTCTGAACTGGAGCCCTCAATTAGGTAGCCAAGCTGTTTTCAACGCTCAACCACACTTCCCTTTGTGAAACGTAACAACCTAATCATGTAGTGGTGCTTTTTTTTTTATACTATAAAGTAATAGTTCATGTAATGGTCAAGACTAAATGCCGACAAAGATTCAAATATTGTCTCCACTTTTTGTATTCTTGAACATTAATTATTTATATACATTTGCAGAAGCCACTAACATTATACAGCTTAAAGACTAACTATGAGTAACCAACTCCTGATGAGTTCCAACCAAAACTCAACAGTAAATACCAATGTGATCACGTCTAGTCCAGATTTCCTTTCGGATTTCGCTTCAGGCCTAGTGTACTTAGTTCTGAACGCTTTGATCATTCCGTTCACTTTGTTGTTAGGCTCCTTCACCAACTTGCTGAACATTGTGGTGTACCACAGGATGGGTCTTAAAGACACTGTCAGCGTGGCGTTCTTTTCTTTGTCACTCTCGGACTTGGTGTATCTGCTCATCCACATCTCCAACTTTATCGGGAGCGTAGTTTTGTTTGTCGACGAGCTCGCGGGAGAGCAGATCACAGAGACTTTCGTCAGGCTCATCAACCCATTCTTCCCTTACATCATGATGTGGTACGCTTCATGGCCGTACGACATCTCCGTGCTGACCACAGTCTTCATCTCGCTCCAGAGGTGCCTGTGCATAGCTCTGCCTTTTAGGTTCAAGTCGCTCTTCACCCGGGAGAGAACCGTCTTCGTCATCGGCTTCATCTACGTCTACGTCACGTCGTCCTACACCCTCATCTTCACAACGTTCTCCCTGATCACAGTGGTTAACCCTCAAACTAACGCTTCCGTGTTGTTTCTGAGCTACGACAAGGATGGCGCTATCAAGGAGACCGTTTTCTATTGGATGAATAGGATACTTTTGCAAATCGTTGCCCAGATCGCGATATTTCTTAACGTGTTGATCCTCGCTACCAGCCTAGCTCGATCTGCGAAATTTAGACAAAATGCAAGGAGAAACATTACGTTAGACCAAGAGAGCACAAGTTGTTCAACCAGCGATCTGAACTCGAAATTTTCATCAGGCCCACGGCAAAACTCAACTGATTCCAAGTCCAAAATGATAACCAAAAGTCAGATGGAGCATTCAGCAGACACGAGTTCGGCTTTGTCTGGGAAAGAAGTCCAGGTGATTAAGTCCGTCACTTTAGTGGCTGTCCTGTTCTTGCTAACCAACCTCCCGGCCAATATTCTCTTCTGCGTCAACCGCTTCGTTCCGGGTTTTTCAATGGGCGGAGACTACAGTAACACCTTCGTAGCTTTCTACACCTTGAGAACCGAGATTGAGATCGTCAACGCCTCTGTGAATTTTTTCGTTTATTATCATTGCAATACTAAATTTAGAAACGCCACGAGGCAGCTTGTAGGCAAATTGCTGAGGAGACAACTAGATGTTGTATAGTACAGCAGTTTTTGTTTGTTTTTGTGAGACTTGAAATTGTGACTCATGACGAATGATAGATATCTAACGTTCAATTAACGGTTCAACTGCTAAAGTTTTTTTTTTTATAAAGATAGTTTCTTTTTTCCATTTTCGTATAGACTGCAAAGTGATTGGTTTATAGAATTAAAATAAAAACACCAAAGATAACTACAACTAATGATAATCAATTAAAAAAAAATATTTTGTGAATTAAAAAGACACTGTCCTTAAGTACTCCAGTACGCTAAGCAGTACTATGGGGTCGTCTTAAAAAAATCTAGATTAGTCAATGTATACTGTTCTAGTAGTTAATAAATAAAGATAATAAATAAAATGCAAAATGCAGAAATCTATTAGCAATAACCTTTAAAAGTAATTTGTTTATTCCGTACGGACGATGAGGTCGTATTAACGTGGCCACTTTTTAATGATTTTTGTATCAGTTACAATTGTCTTACTTCCTCATAGCATTAAAACTAAAGAGTTTTCGATCAAACATGTTGGTCATTCTATGATCCACGCAGAGGCTTAGCTTCGAGGCCTGATGCCCCGGGGGGCGCCACCCCGAGGGAGCGCCAGCGCAGAGAGACGCCAAAAATAATTGTATATATTTGAGTTATGTAATACATTCTATCGTTATTTGTATTATATTAGTGTTAAATACTTTGTATTTATTAGCCTATATATCTACGTGACGTTCATGGAAAATAGGGAAAGGCGGGGGGGGGGGGGGCTCCAATTAAGTTTCTTGCCCCGGGCGCACGTTTTACTCCATGCTTTATATTTCGGCTTTATGCACCCCCCCCCCCCCCCCCAATAGTGTTCACTTTCATTCGAGGGTAGCGAAAGTAGTCGAAGTGCGTCCAAGTTAGTGCATTAGCGATAATGGACCATTGGCGCTGAAGACTAGTTCAAATCAAACACGGTCCATTGAAGAAATAAATGTTTGATTATGGCAGCTGTTTTAAGTAAACGAAGCTGATGAAGACGACCTAAGAAGTGTCCCGCCACAGCAGCCAGGGCAGATTACCATCGTCAAGGGGAGATTACCTACATTTTGAGTTGCATACATACATTATTCATTTACACATTAAAGCCAAACCACTCACATATTACCTCTGCGTCAAGGCTTCAACCAAAACAGTCAGTGAGTCATTGGACATTACGACCTTATGCCATGACACGCTTCCTTTAGACGAAAGCCAAATGCGAAGGTCTAAGCACTCCTCTGGTTTAGGCTGCTCCCTACTTCCTCCCTCCCCCCTCGCCAAAATTAATGGAGAAGCCGTGAAGCCTATTCACCATGGAAGCCAAGTACGCTCAAAGGCCCACACTTTGCACAGCTTTATTTACTGTGTGTTAGTACTATCATGTGACTATTTCAAGATATTTTTTTTTATTCCGATAGAAGATAGGATCCATGGGCGTAGCTAGGAATTTCCCATCGTTTGGTGTCCCGCGGGGGGATTGACCTCTCTGGGGAGCCCTGCATTTTGCGTATTATTTAATTTTAATTAAAAAAAAACTCATTTGGGGGCCACCCTCTCAAGTGGGTACCCGGGGGATTTTCGAATGCTTCCCCCCTCCTCCGCCACCCTAGCTACGCCACTGATAAGATCGTTTCTTGAACTTTGTAAAAGATATGCGGATAATCTAAAGGTGGTCAAAATAATTAAGGCAATGGACTCTTAACAACAAACCAAACTGAACGCGCATGTTTTTAGACGAGGAAATGGAGTAAAAAGGGACGCTTCAGGAGATTACTGTATTTGGGGGGTATTTGGTAGAGCCGCTACCATTATTAAAATGAGTTATAAGGAAGGAAAAAAAAAAGCGCCTGGTATCCAACCCAGAGGTCTCCAATTCGAATCCCAGAGAAGACACATCTAAATGTTTACATAACATAAGTTTGGGAAAGTAAACGCCGTTACTTGTTATGCTGGCCACTGACAACCTCGGCATCCGCTGGCCAAGGAAAACGATAATTTTCTCATGAATTGTAAAGTCTACAAGATGTAGCCTACTTTATACATAATTATATCTTAGTTTGCAATTTATTATTTATTTATTTACTTTATGAGGGTACCACCCATATTATAGGTCGACATGCCATGGACTTCAGAGAATTACGCAAGAGAAGACAAATCCATACGATGACTAAGTGGTCTCCCTTTAAAGATTCCGTCTGCTGCTAGTGAATGGACCTAAACAACGAGATGAGACTCGAATCTGACCGTTGGTCACTTGAGACCCGCGTAAGTGCTTTATGAAATCTGGGTTTGTTATTGGACAACAAATCGGCTCACAGGACTCGAGGAGATTCTAAGTTTAAAAAGAAATTTACAGCTAAAAGATTTAGACTGTTGCTCATAGGTTCATTAACATTTTTAATTTAACACTTAAATCTTAGGAGTCATTTCTTTTTGACCATATAGCACTTCCTACATTAACAATGAACTAATCACTATCTATCTATCTATCTATCTATCTATCTATCTATCTATCTATCTATCTATCTATCTACTATCTATCTATCTGTCTGTCTGTCTGTCTGTCTGTCTATCTGTCTGTCTATCTATCTATCTATCTATCTATCTATCTATCTATCTATCTATCTATCTATCTATCTATCTATCTACCTATCTATCTATCTACCTACCTATCTATCTATCTATCTATCTATCTATCTATCTGTCTATCTATCTATCTATCTATCTGACTGTCTTTCTGTCTGTCTGTCAGTCTATGTATGTATGTATGTATGTATGTATGTATCTATCTATCTATCTATCTATCTATCTATCTATCTATCTATCTATCCATCTATCTGCCTGAAAACTAACCCAAGTTATTGAAGCCAGTTCTCATTAATAACGCTTGACATAAACTTTGCCATTTTTTGATCAATTGCGTGCCAGTTAGCTTAATTTATGATTACCGAACTGAGATAGCGGCACCACGATGGGCCACGGCTCCCATACATGGGCGCCTAAACCTTTTAGAACTAGTTTAAACTCTAGACAAAAAACAAACCATTACATTATTTTTTTGTTTGGTCTAAATATCGGGTGTAAGACTGCACTCGACGCCCCATCTATTATTCCATTCTCCTCTAACCCCCCCCCCCCCCTTCTCTCATTTCAATCCTGTTGTAAAACTTATCGGTAGTCATGGAAACATAATTGCCAGCTTGGCAAGGAATGATGGGATTGATTGTGGACATGTGTTCAACTGACCATTCATTTCCTTTGCATGTCTCACAGCAGTTTGGTAACTTTTGTTTAGAAAAAAAAAAGTATGGCCACGAAGAATAGCAACCTAGAATTGTGGAAAATAAAACTTGACGATTTTTTAAATGTGCAGGTACCTAGTGGGTCGAAGGTTTTTTAATCATTTCTAGCCGTTATTAAAGTAGGTGTTATGATTGGATTGCTTGGGTACATATGTAATGATGTATTTAGAATGTATTCCAATGACCCTAAATCCACCGTATGGCCGGAGATAAAATATGTAAAAGAAGAAACCGAAAATGTAAAGAAAAAAAGAGAACAAGTTTTAATCCTCAAATACAAATCATGAAACTTTAGAACACAGAATAGGATTGAATTTCAATAGTAGCTTCACATAATAAACGTATTTCGATCCACTGGCTAATCATACTTTTTATCTTCCCCTTTTATGTAATAGCAAATCAAAAACTAGCTTCCCTAACATTTGAGTAATAACTTGTAATTCTATGTACCTGCTAGATCTAGTAGCATTATGAGCAAGTTATTATTCTATGTATCTGCTAGATCTAGTAGCAGTATGAGCAAGTTATTATTCCATGTAGATGCTAGATCCATTAGCAGTATGAGCAAGTTATTGTATTTTCTCGTAGCTAATAAGTTGTTAACATCTTATTTACACGAATAAAATGACAGTGCAACGCACATCACATGACAGTAGGAAATGGGTTTTTATCATACAGAGAAAAACATAATTCTCATCTACCCTTAAATAGTTCTTAGAATCTCCTAACACTATTCCTATGACCTAGAGATTATTTGATAATAGACTATTCCAATGACCTAGAGACTATCTGATAATAGACTATTCCCATGACCTAGAGACTATCTGATAATAGACTATTCCCATGACCTAGAGACTATCTGATAATAGACTATTCCCATGACCTAGAGTCAAATTTGAATTATGAACAGTATTAGCGAAGATTAACTTCATCCTAAGTTTCTACACCGTGCAATGTTATAAGCCTTTTTTTTTTGACACTCAACGCGGACGTTTTGCTGCCTCACTGTTGGTACATTCAATGAACCGTGGAACGAAACAGAAGTACCATAAGTACCAAGTACATTGTACATGCTGAGAAGGAAAGGAAGGCTCTCGTAACCTCCATCCTTTTTAAATCATGCTCACGATTATCGTCTGTGATTAACGTTGGGATAGTCGTCTTCCTTAATCATCAGGATATTTCTTCGGGATAGGTCTCTTCCTTAATCTCAAATCATTAATTGGAGATATTGCCCTACATACTGATCTAACAAGGGAAGTAACGACGATCCCACGCAAATAATCTGGTAGGGATAAAAAAAAATTAAAGCCTTACAGACCATGCGGTCTTTAGGGTAGATGATGTAAAGGTCATTTCTATCGCTAACGGTTAATGAGGGTGTCGTGTGGTCAGCACAACTACCAACCGCCTTTAATTTTCCCCAACTAATGTCAGGTACCCATTACAGCTGGCTGGCTCAGAGGCACCCTTAAGATCCCGAAAAAAAAACATTCTTCAACCTTGGTTTGGGAGGCCATGCTCTGATCTGTCACCGCGACATCTGGTATAGATTCTAAATGCCAATATTTAATGTCTCCTCAAAGGACTATTTGGCCCTCTCCATTTTAGGTACGTTTACAATTCCAGCTTTGCTATATAACTATTTAAACTATTTGGTACGTTTTCGGTTTAATGGAAGTTAGCCAGTGACCACTTTCGGGATACCCTGCGAGTGGACAAGTGATTGCGTGCCTCTTTTTTTTTTTTTCAACATCTACATACAAATGTTCTTTTCCTAGCTGGAGATCGCGTGCCAAGAGCCCGTAAGCAATCTACAGCACAGACTGGTCTAATGATGAATTCGTTGGTTTGAAGCATGACAGGAGAATGTTACGAAATGGCATGTCATCTGTACTGGAGTTGGTGGTGGGTGTCGAGAGTGGAGTAAAGTTCTCCAAACCATTGATCCGACTCTGCCTATCTGGATGTCGTTTGTGCTGTCTGTTTGTCAGCGGTCTGGCTTAATCTTATCTTATCTTATATAATACAGGCGTTACTTCAAAAAAGAAGATGATTGCGTCCTACGCGTCATGCATTTAGTCATGCATATTAATGTGCTCATTTTGTCTGTGCTTAGTCTATCTGCCTATTTTCTGCCTGTGCCCTGTCTGTCTATGCTCTGTACTTTGTTTGTCTGTAATCAGCCTGTGCTCAGTATGTGCTTTGGACAAGTCAACTACCTTCAAGACATACTAGCATGGTATGGTCAACCGTTGTAGGCGTATTATAAATTAACTTATAAAAACCTATAATACTTGAATAATTTCTTTGTTAACAATATTATATATAACTTTTATTACAATACATAGAAAGCCAACTTAATTTGAAATGAAATAAATGTAGTAAACTTTAGTAATAATACAAAATGGTATTTTGAACAAAATCTAACTCACTACAAAAACTACAAAAAACACGTGTTTTCACTCTGGAAATTTGGACTCGTCTCTTGTATCGAAGACCGCTGACGAGAATTCCGCTTCTCTTGCATCATTCACACTACATAGCCACTAAACAATTGCTAACCTCTTCCCACCGTCACCATAGAAACACACAGACACATGCACTCCATGACAGTATGTCAGTCTGAAATTATATTACTTTATGTCTACATATCAAGTCTCTAGAAACTCACGAATTTCTTGTTCTGTAATTTTCTTCAATACTGTCATTGAGTGGCATAAATTGCTTGCCTACATGAGGGGAATTTAGTTCGAATCCCATTGTTGTCTGGCCATTTTAAATTGCTGAGAACCTTTTCCCTCTAAGAGGGACAAACAAGTGTGACTCAAAGAAAAGCCATTATTGAAGACAGGCGCAGAAAACGGAAAGTAAAACTTAAAAAAACCGCTAGCTGACAACGGCTTTGTCAGCAGGAGATGTGGGAAAATATGTAGATCGCAAAAGAGAGAGGACCAGAAGGCACTGAACAGTTTTTGTAAGCATGAAATTCTGAAGCGAAAATCTATATTTTACATTGGGAATATGGGTCCTTGATATCCAATGTGTGTCAAAACGCCGGGGACTCTGTGTCGTGAAGGAATTCCTGTCTATGAACTTAACTTGTTCATTACATCACGTAGAAATCATAAACACAAACTGTCAACACTCAGTAATAGATTCTCACAACTTAACATGAAATTTGAAGCTGATCCCGTATTCCCTCCTATTGTCTTTCTTTGTAATAACATCTCTAAAATCTTTCTTTGTATACCATCTCTAAAATCTTTCTTTGTAATACCATCTCTAAAATCTTTCTTTGCAATACCATCTCTAAAATCTTTCTTTGTAATAACATCTCTAAAATCTTTCTTTGTAATACCATCTCTAAAAACTTTCTTTGCAATACCATCTCTAAAATCTTTCTTTGTATACCATCTCTAAAATCTTTCTTTGCAATACCATCTCTAAAATCTTTCTTTGTAATGCCATCTCTAAAATCTTTCTTTGCAATAACATCTCTAAAATCTTTCTTTGTAATACCATCTCTAAAATCTTTCTTTGCAATACCATCTCTAAAATCTTTCTTTGTAATAACATCTCTAAAATCTTTCTTTGTAATACCATCTCAAAAAATTTTCTTTGTAATATCATTTCTAAAATCTTTCTTTGTAATACCATCTCTAAAATCTTTCTTTGTAATACCATCTCTAAAATCTTTCCTTGTAATACCATCTCTAAAATCTTTCTTTGTAATAACATCTCTAAAATCTTTCTTTGCAATACCATCTCTAAAATCTTTCTTTGTAATAACATCTCTAAAATCTTTCTTTGTAATAACATCTCTAAAATCTTTCTTTGCAATACCATCTCTAAAATCTTTCTTTGTAATAGCATCTCTAAAATCTTTCTTTGCAATACCATCTCTAAAATCTTTCTTTGCAATACCATCTCTAAAATCTTTCTTTGCAATACCATCTCTAAAATCTTTCTTTGCAATACCATCTCTAAAATCTTTCTTTGCAATACCATCTCTAAAATCTTTCTTTGTAATAACATCTCTAAAATCTTTCTTTGTAATACCATCTCTAAAAACTTTCTTTGCAATACCATCTCTAAAATCTTTCTTTGTATACCATCTCTAAAATCTTTCTTTGCAATACCATCTCTAAAATCTTTCTTTGTAATGCCATCTCTAAAATCTTTCTTTGCAATAACATCTCTAAAATCTTTCTTTGTAATACCATCTCTAAAATCTTTCTTTGCAATACCATCTCTAAAATCTTTCTTTGTAATAACATCTCTAAAATCTTTCTTTGTAATACCATCTCAAAAAATTTTCTTTGTAATATCATTTCTAAAATCTTTCTTTGTAATACCATCTCTAAAATCTTTCTTTGTAATACCATCTCTAAAATCTTTCCTTGTAATACCATCTCTAAAATCTTTCTTTGTAATAACATCTCTAAAATCTTTCTTTGCAATACCATCTCTAAAATCTTTCTTTGTAATAACATCTCTAAAATCTTTCTTTGTAATAACATCTCTAAAATCTTTCTTTGCAATACCATCTCTAAAATCTTTCTTTGTAATAGCATCTCTAAAATCTTTCTTTGCAATACCATCTCTAAAATCTTTCTTTGCAATACCATCTCTAAAATCTTTCTTTGCAATACCATCTCTAAAATCTTTCTTTGCAATACCATCTCTAAAATCTTTCTTTGCAATACCATCTCTAAAATGAAGTTCTCCAAAATAAGAAACGATAAGTATTTCTTATTAGAAAGATTTCCACATATTTTAAACTCCCTTCTTTTTCTTCTTATCTGATATATTATATAGACGTTACTTCAAAAAAAAGAAGATACTTATGCCCTACGCATTTCATGTGTCAATCTAGATATGTTTGAATACTTGCGGCTGTATCCAGGGCCAGATTTTGAAGGAGGGCAGGTGGGACTACAACTTCGGGACCTTCACAAAAAGAGATAAAAATATATCCGAATTTGTACGGGTCAGAAATTTGTAAGTAATTTTTATCAAACTTTTTTTTCCCATTTTTACGGCTAATAAAAATGTGGAGATTAAGAAGTGTACGCTTATAGCATGCTCGGAATAAATAAATACAAGTCCGGATTTACGACAGTGCGCCTACCCTCTACAACTAAAAAATATACACTTTTTAAAACTAAAATATGTGAATGAATAAATGTACAAGAACTCTATTTCTTTCTTGTAAAATATAGCATGCTTTATGTAGAAGTACTCACATTCATAAGTGGATCTTTATTAAAGCGTTCGAAAAATTGTAGGGACCTAAACAAAAATCCTGCCCCGGGGCTCTTAAATCCGGCCCTAGCTGAATCTGGAAATCTAAACATGTTGTTTATTGAAAGTTTATATAACCAAAGCAACTTTTACAAAGCATTAATAAAAGTATTTTTCTAATTTGCAGTCCATAACATTGTATAAAACTCAACTTTTACTTCGCATTTTTCTGACATCGTTAAATTTCTCTATAGTCTTTGTTATTCACAAGTGTGGGTTTCAACTTTAAGATCACGTGGTTTGTTAATTAAAACACATAGAGACTAGGACGGCAGGATGACACTGTCACCAAATTATGCCCCGAAGAGATATCCCCCTCACTATAGAGTATAGACCATTCAATTTTTTTTCTATTGAATGCTCTGACTACATGACCGACCTTTCACTCCAGACAGAATTGAGATGTTAAATTAACTTGAGAAATCTGAGAGCGGGGGGGGGGGTTGATAAGATAAGGGCATTTTAGTCACTGGAATAAGGGGCGGAACCTCCAGGCCATTACTACAGACGTATATCTTAAAATTAACAATAGGCTCAACTTTATGCCAAGCACAGGTTGCTGCTGCAGAGAGATCTAGATATAGATCTATTATTACTGAAGCGGACTTAATAAGTTGATTCAATTTTGTTCCCTGTACGAAAGGAAGAATTCAGATGTATCCGTCAGACGAAGAATTACTTCCATTACAGATATAAATGGATATAGCGTAACAAAGATTTAACAACGGTCTAAATTCCCCTATTTGTATTGTATATGTTCAGTTTATGTCACTTTGTTCTATATGTATAGTTTACCAATTAATGTAACTAAATATGAGGGACATTTAAAAGAGCATTTGTTTGTGTAAAAAGAAAATAGGGTTAACACGATAATGTCAGATTTAAATCCTTTTTAAACCTGAGAGTGGCCTATTTTTTCTTTATAAATATAGAATGTAGAGTTACTACAGAGCTATAAAGGTATTAAAAAAAAAACCAATTCATATTTACACCATTTCATATTTATACATACTTTTTTTTCACATAAGACTATTGATACATTAATAATATTAGAATATGATTCCACATAACAGAATTTAGTTTATGAATAAAAATATTCGATTTAGTCTCATGAAATTCGTGACACTTTTAAAAAAAATTCTGATATAAATATGATTTAGCAAAAATTGACTTCAGACAGGAATGGGTTAAACATGTAAAGAATTCAGGCGATATTAATTTTCTCTGACTGTCATCTGAATCTCAGAGAAAACGATGTTTGAAAGGTTATATTGGCATGGAGACATTATGAACTGAAATAAGGTCATCTCTCTAGATCACTGAGACAGGTCCTAGAGACAGAGACCTAAATGCTGGTATATAAACGTCACTGACGGGATTCTTCGACTTAAAGTTTATATTTGTGAGTGTAAAATACTTTTCATCACTCCGTACTCGTGCTTGAACGCAGCTCACTCTGTCCGTCTGTCTAATCAATTTTAATATTTATTTTTCCCTCTATTTATAAATATGACATTTTCTCTCACCCTCTCTCTCTCTCTGTCTCACACACACACTTTCTCTTTCTCTAGCCTAAATATTTAGTCTTCGATATCAGTTTTGTTAGAACGTATTCTTCATAATGTTTTTTTCGGTACTTTTTATTTCTTTCTATAGTTTCTAAGTCTTTTTGAATACCTTCTGTAATCTGTACATTTTCTTGCGTATGTTTCTTTTTACAAAGCTTTTTTATGTCAAGTCATTCTGAGTGGTAAAAAGTATTTCTCCAACACCCTATCTCGGATCAAGCTGAAATTTTGCACAATTATTTCATTGACCTGGCAAAGCTAGAATCATTTTAAAAATTAATTAATTAGTTAGGTAACTATTGGTAACTGTTTAATTTGTTTGGCATGAAACAAGGGAAAAATCGTAATTGATTGATGAGGTGGTACAAGTTGAATAAGTCCTCTTTACACTTTGTAGAAAAAAATGGGTAGCCGATTTAAAGTTTGAAACTAATAATAGATAATTACAAAACCTTCAATTTTCATAAGCCCTTTGATGGCACAGTGGCTAGTGTGTTGGCTTAAGGAGACTTGAGTCGTCAAGTTTTTATTCAGGTCGTTCCACTTTTTAAAAAATAAATGCATTTAAAATCGATCACGATAACATTCATTCTTTCTCCCCCACTCTTTTCCCAACTGGTCCAGACAAGTGATAGGATCATAGTATTTAAAAAAACTAAAATGTAATTAGTAAAAAATTTCTAATCGCACAGATTTATTATTTTTAGTCTAGATCTATAAGAAATTTATTTACATGACTGATCCAAACTAATTGATACAGTCCTTTTAATAAAGCTTTGTATTTAAAAAAAGAGTTTTTTCAAAAAAATATTCTCTTGTTTTTTTAAAAGTTTTTTTCAGTAGTCATTAATATTGTCTATCTATCTATCTATCTGTCTATCTATCTATCTATCTATCTATCTATCTATCTATCTATCTATCTATCTATCTATCTATCTATCTATCTATCTATCTGTCTATCTGTCTATCTATCTATCTATCTATCTATCTATCTATCTATCTATCTGTCTATCTATCTGTCTATCTATCTATCTATCTATCTATCTATCTATCTATCTATCTATCTATCTATCTATCTGTCTATCTATCTATCTATCTGTCTATCTATCTATCTGTCTATCTATCTATCTATCTATCTATCTATCTATCTATCTATCTATCTATCTATTTATTTATCTATCTATCTATCTATCTATTTATTTATCTATCTATCTATCTATCTATCTATCTATCTATCTATCTATCTATCTATCTATCTATCTATCTATCTATCTATTTATCTATCTATCTATCTATCTATCTATTTATTTATCTATCTATCTATCTATCTATTTATCTATCTATCTATCTATCTATTTATCTATCTATTTATCTATCTATCTATCTATCTATCTATCTATCTATCTATCTATCTATCTATCTATCTATCTATCTATCTATTTATCTATCTATCTATTTATCTATCTATCTATCTATCTGTCTATCTATCTATCTATCTATCTATCTATCTATTTATCTATCTATCTATTTATCTATCTATCTATCTATCTATCTATCTATTTATCTATCTATCTTTCTATCTATTTATCTATCTATCTATTTATCTATCTATCTATCTATCTATCTATCTATCTATCTATCTATCTACCTTTTTCTTTTTATTAATCTCATATTATTTCTTATGTTTAATTTTTTAAAGCACCTTTTCTTTTTTTTCTGTTTGTTACTTTGAAGACTTTCTCTGTATATCTTTATTTTTAAATCACTTTTGTGCGTCTACAGTTTCCCATCTTTCACCAACTCTAACTCAATCTTTCATCAATCATGCCAACTTGTCAAATACATCTATGTTAAATCTCCCTATAATGAAGTCAATCTCAAGGAATTACCAGTGAAAGCGTTCTTGAGTTCACCCAGCAGTATTCTGATCTTACATCTTACACCTTTCTTCATAGCAATAATCTCAAACTGCATCTCGGTTCTCTTTGTAGATCAGAAAAAACATTATTTATTCGAGACTAATTAACAAACACCGACTTCTATTAGAGACAAAGCGATAAGGGGTGACAATCAGATAGAACTCATTCAGGGGAAATAATGCAGAAATTAATAGGCGAATGTCATATGAATCACTGAGAATGAGATAAATCTTAACGTATAATTATATTGAACGAAGATTTTTTTTTTTTTTGCTCGCTTCATTGTCTTCGCTTCTATAAAAACAGAGATAACTAATTTACGATTCCGCAACAAGGAGTTCTTACCCCGAGAGGAGTGTGGTCCTATTTATTTATTACAAAGCTTATATCAATGAACATCGTGTGTCTGTTTGTCTGTCCGGTAAAAATAATATGCACGTTATTTTTGCTAATTCCTTTCTCAGATCAAGTTGAATCTTTGCACAATTATTCAAGGTCCCTGACAAAACATGAATCAATTAGAAAATGTGCAGTTCTTTCCTTTATATAAGCTTTTTAAAAAAGTATTTTTTATAATTTGCTTGTCACTGTTGTTGATTCTCCTCTTTAATTGAAATAAATGTGTCTCCAAATTTTGAAAGCATGTTTTTAACTCAAGAAAGTTGATTTAGCATAATCGACACGATTTTTTTAGTTCAAGACGGTTGGTTTAGGATAATTGACACGTTTTTTTAACTATTGTTTTACGAATGTGCAGTTCAATAGATCCTGGCATATTTTTTAAACTGCTATTTTGAGCTTTCCACCTTTTTTTAAAAGATAAACTTTAATAAGTTTTTGAAAAGGATAAAAATGTTTACATCAATATGTTAATATAACATTAGTCATAAAACGACAGTAAGTCTCTACTATAACTCCTACTTTCTATGTGAATATTAAGGTCTACTCGTTAGACAACTTATATTAGAAAAACCTTGTTGTTTCCTATTGGTAGATATGCTAAAGAAATTACTTTGCATATACAATAAAGGCAAATGAAACCAACTGATTTACACTAAAGCCTCAACATATAAATGATATAAATCTAACAACATACACTGGTTGTACAAGGTTCACACCACGCGAATGTGATCGAGCGCGAATATCGCTTTCTATATATTCTTTTTATTATTGCATGTTAGCTTCAAAACATAGCTTATTAAAATTTAGTAGTGGTGTTTCCTAAACCTATAGCAACACATTTCTTCTGTCGTAATAATGTATTTCTGATGGACAGATTGCAAGTCGCTTAAATAGCAGAACACTTACTGAGCTCTCTCAGTGGACAATTTACACAGGGCCTCAACATTCCATAGAGCGGGACTTGTTCTAAAAAAACCTTTTAGTGATACAGTTTTCATTGTTTAAGGTAGCAAGCGAGAGTGATTTCTAGTCTGTAAAGGACTCCTAGGTTTGTTGTTCCCTTGTTTTTATAAGATGTTCTTTTTGCCTAAAAATGATTGTGTGAATGGAATTCGTTTATGTTTTATATTTTCAATCAAAACCACCTCTCATTAAAGAGTCAGAAAGTTTTCTATTTTGAAGACGACTTCAATGCTGATTTAAACAAAAGTTTCATTTTTGAACCATGAAATGATTTCCAAGTTTTAATAAACTGACATGTCTTATGTGTGTCCGTGTAGCTAATGCATCCATGGGGGAAACTAGGGCGGATGTTTTTGGTTGTGTAGGCTGATGAAACCACGAAGTGGTCTGGCGTAATTCATTTGAAATAAAAGGATTGCTGTGAAAGTGGAAGGGAGATTAGTAAGAGATGTGAACTTGATTTATATCTTGATTCAATTTTCCATTTCACTTTCATTTCTAAATACATCTCCCCCGTCGTGGTCGAAAGAAAGGCCGGCTGCCTACGTGGCATGGGTAGGTTTGGTCAGTTGCAGATAGGCCTGCTTCTTCTCTCAGCTTTTTGTGTTTTCGGCGCCTTTTCACGCTGGCCACTCTCCTTGCTTCGTATCTCGTGACTCTGACATTCACAGCCTCAAATATATCTGAATTTAACTTGGATGACTGCCTGGTCGTGCGGTACGCGCTCTGGACTGTCGTTCGTACTTCAGGATGGTCCAGGGTTCATACCGTGTCCGCAGACGTCACCACTAGTCCTGCGGGAGGTTTGGACTTGGAAGTAGATTATCTACAACTCTGAAGGAACATCCCAAATATGTAAAACATTTTACCAACATCTATTTCTTGTTGAAGCTGTGTATATTTATAAGAAAAAATAAATGTAAGTTTGTCTTGGAAGAAGTCTGCATAGACTTATTTCATTGTTTGTTTTAATAAGTTAATATACTCGTACATCGGTTTGATTGATTTTTCTTAAATTCACTTTCCAAAAGATACATTGCAAAAAAACAACAAAACTAATTTTATGGTATCACAACAACATATGTAAAAACTTTGTTCAGAAATTGTACATAGTTCTTGCGTTCATTTGCTTGTCCTTTTTCCCGGCCTAGACATGTGAAAGTCCGCATACAACCCACATGGGCTTACATCTCACACGAAATGCACGATCTTCGGAGATCAATGTCCACGGTAGTGGATATAATGAATTGATTTCGTGTATTATGTATAGTTCTAAATACTGTTTCCGAATAGGTTCTTGTAATTTACACCTACGAATCTTTAAACACAATTCATTGTAACTAGGGTGTATCACTGTTTCACCAGATTTTCTGTAATAAATGGATTTCCCAGCGCAAGCCAACAACTTTCACATCGCCGCCCTTGTGACAAACAGATGGACATCTGGACACAAGATTCTCACGCCTGTTCGCTGTCAAAAGTTTTCCGCTTCATTGAACTGTGCATCCTAAGTTCGATTTGTAACCGCACATTCACTGCTATGGGACACGAAGACCATCAACATGGACCTCCGCTTATCTCCCCTCCTTTCTTGGCTTCTACAACAGCAAAGATGTACTATTTTTTTTCTGGAAAGATTTAGTCTGTTGGGAAAATAGGCGTCGAGAGCTGTTATTGACAAATACCTGATCAACTGTAATTCTCAATATTTGTTCAAACGTGAAAGATTTAGCACTCTACCAGTGCATGAGAACTATCGATTGTTGTTCCTCTTCTTACAGTAATACACAGGAGCTGGGAAGGCGAAAGAAATGAAATTAGAAAGTCAGTTGGGTTTTTTTGTGTGTGCTCTTTTTCTGCCTCCCCCCCCCCCACATACACATAAATACAAACATAAATAAATATAGAGAGATAGATAGACAGATAGACAGATATCTATCTATCTATCTATCTATCTATCTGTCTGTCTGTCTGTCTGTCTGTCTGTCTGTCTGTCTGTCTATCTATCTATCTATCTATCTATCTATCTGTCTGTCTGTCTGTCTGTCTGTCTGTCTATCTATCTATCTATCTATCTATCTATCTATCTATCTATCTATCTATCTATCTGTCTGTCTGTCTGTCTGTCTGTCTGTCTGTCTATCTATCTATCTATCTATCTATCTATCTGTCTGTCTGTCTGTCTATCTATCTATCTATCTATCTATCTATCTATCTATCTGTCTGTCTGTCTGTCTGTCTGTCTGTCTGTCTGTCTGTCTATCTATCTATCTGTCTGTCTATCTATCTATCTATCTATCTATCTATCTATCTATCTATTTGTCTGTCTAACTCTCTCTCTCTCTCTATCAATCTGTTTGTCAGTCTATTCATCTATCTTACTGTATATTAAAAGCCGTTAGCACGAAATAAACGCCAGAGTTCTGTCTGCAGTTATTGGCCAGCCAGTAAATCCCAAAACGTAGCCAAGGGTCAATGGGGGAAAATTAGGGTTAAGCTTTGCAGACGGTCAAAACTTTGGACATTCCGCGACGACTACAATCGTCCATTAACACCAAATAACGGCCATAAATATGTTGTCTGATTCTTCCAAATGTTTCTAAAGTGATAAATGTCGTCTGCTCCGCACGTCTTCTGCCAGACTGATGTAAGTTTTAGTCTTGTTTGGCAACATGAACAATAAAATAAACAAAAGCAATTGATACAAATATTTCTAATCGCACCGATATATCGGTTCTATTTATGTAAATGTTTCTGTTTTATTGTCTTTATGTGAGAAAAGAGTCCTTGTAATCACAACAAATGTCGTAAGTATCAATAAAGTAGCCTTAGTCTTAGTATTTTTTTGGTCTAGATCTATTAGAAATGTAATTATATGGCTGATCTAACCTAATTGATACAATTACACTTCGTATGAGCTTTGATGTTTTTAAGGTATTTTTTTTTTAGTATCGAGAGTAGTTACATTCATCATAACACGGGAAGGGGGGGGGGGGATAGTGATAATCCTCCGAAAATAGTCATCCTGGTCTTTCAAGACAAAAGCTCAAGCAGAAATCATGGGATCGTTTGAGAAGTGAATGCATTTTCAAATATATTAATTAGGATTGTCTTTCAGAGTAGACAAATAAACAATCTTGTACAATGTTCATCTTTGATTACATTTAATACTGAATTTTGGCAGTATTTAATCTCTTTTTTAATGTTTTGCTCTTAATAAATTTATAATAAAAGTTTAAACAAATGACCTAATAAAAGTGTTTCAATTATGTAACTAGTTAGCCCAGAATTCTGAGTACTTCTTGAAGTAATAGAATTATTGTAAGTAACTAACAATTATTGACATATTGTTCTGTTTTGTTTTTCCTTTCCTCTTTTCTAGTTTCACTTCATCCCAATAGCGAGGATTGATTTTGTTTCGTTCACCCGCAGCTTTGTTTGATTCGCTCAAACAGAAAGCTTCCTAGGTAAACACCTGAGGTGCGGGTCTTGTTTGGGCGCCTTGTTTACCTCGTATCTCCCTAAATATGGGGCTGGATGAGAGGGAGGGAGGAGCCCGAGAAACAAATATATTTAATTATTTAACGCTATGATCCTAGAAGAGATATTTTGGGTTGAAATTTTTTTTTTCCTTCACAGAAATGTGTTTTTGCTACTTTTTTTTATAGACTACATATTGACCGACTCAGAAATTGATCTTCATACCTGTGTAATAAGAAAAATTGAATTTTGTTTTTCGATGCATAAAATAAATTTGTTGAAGGAAACATCTCCATTCAGAAACAAATGTCAATGACATATAGTTCTCTTGAAGTAGAAATGCTTGAAGGACGAGTAGAAGCTCCTGGTTCGAATCCTGATGGAAGGGATTTGATCTCGGGTTTTAATGACGTTCTTGAGTCCACAAATCTCTTTAGTTTAACGCTAAGCTGATCAATATTTGGTCACATTTTCTTCTGAGAAGCCCTTGGCCAGGCAAGCGGGGCAAGCCTAATTCATTTTCCCTTTAGAGTTTGGAACTAAGGAATTTTAAAGTCAAGGGAGAAAATCGGTGGAATCGACTATCGATGGTAATTTTGAGTCTGTATTAAGACAGTGACATCTTTATTTATTACTTAAAGACTGTCGAAGAAAGTTTCAAATAACTCCTTGTTCATTAAAATTTAGATCGCTATAGAACCAATTATCCTCTAGCTCTAGGAATGCAAAATTAGTAGAGTAAATATTTCTGTAGATATTAGTGACATAGTTGACCATAATTTGGAGTCATATACTTCAGTCATTCAAAATAGTCGTTATGTAGTTGTCATTCTAGACTCATGTACCCGCCAATCAAAGCATTAGGTCGATTTGTCTCAGTACCAAGGTATCAATGCCACAATTCCAGTCTGGTAGACGGCAACATTATGCCAAAAGCAACCTTTAGAGCGAGCTTCAAGGAAGACAGCATAACAGATATGCTCCTCGTAAACACTTTTAAAGTCCATAGAACAACAGGGAGCACAGGGCTTAAAAAAAGATACAATTTCGGAGAACTTTTCTAAATGCAGTGAAGTAGTGTGAACTAAAAAATCTGAGACCACAAAGAAAGCTACATCCAAAGACAGGCGAAGACTGCGAAACATCCAAAAACAGGCGAAACGAGAACATTATTCGACCACCGCTATTTGTTTTGTTTGCTTTAGGTGTCGAAAAATCTGTAGGCCATAGATAGGTGTGCTTAGCCAATTGAAATACTACTCCTCCTACTTAGCATCTATGTACTCGAAGCTTTGGATTAACTACTATACACTTATTGCAGGGCCGGTTTTAAGCCACTGCAACCTATGCGGCCGCAGTGGGCCCCGCGCTTTCATAGGCCCCGTGCTAAGTAAATTATTACTAAAATCTCCTGAAAAATAGACAAAGTTGTTATATGGAAAACACAAATCTTAAGCGAATTAAAAAAAAAAAGCATTGTCAGCTTTTATATTTTAAAAAAATTATATAATAATGCGAAGTTTAACCAAAACGAAAGTTCCTATAGAACTATAATACGTTTTTAAAACAACTGATCAACATGTCGTAAGAGAAGAAGAACATGATGTATCAACTAATCAACATGTCGTAAGAGAAGAAGAACATGATGTAACACTAACAACTGATCAACATGTCGTAAGAGAAGAAGAACATGATGTAACACTAATAACTGATCAACATTTTGTAAGAGAAGAAGAACATGATGTATCAACTGATCAACATGTCGTAAGTGAAGAAGAACATGATGTAGCACTAACAGCTGATCAACATGTCGTAAGAGAAGAACATGATGTAGCACCAACAACTGATCAACATGTCGTAAGAGAAGAAGAACATGATGTAACAACTGAAAATATGATACTAGACAAAATGAATCAAATGTTGATGAATTAAACAATTCTACATTTAAGTCTAAGACAGAAGGTCGTCTGACATTGATGGACAATTTATGCAACAACCGTGTTATGACTCAGCAACAAAGTAATATAAGTACTTACATAGAAAGTCAACCAAATACTGATGCAAACATATTTGTTTCAAATGAATCACTGTCTACATCAAAACAAGATGAATCAGAAAAGAATACATTTCAACAAGTTTTTGATACAAATAGTACAGTTATACAGCCATGTGACAAAACTCAAGAAGCTGAAGTCAATATTCAATGTGAAAGAATATTAAATGAATACAGAAAGCTTAGAAATTTTAAACAAGGAGACAAAGTGAAGTTATGGTTACTTGACATGAGCAACAAGCTGATTTCTACATGGCAAGGTCCATTTACTATCATCAGAAAGATTTCAAACGTAACTTATGAAATCAACATTAACAAACATATCAAAGTGTTTCATGTTCATATGTTTGAAAAATACAACGAGGATACAGATACAGGAAACTTACCAAAAGTACTAGAAGAAAGTGTTACGTGCTAAGCAACAATTGAAGAGGAAAATAAAAACAATATAAATGAACTATTACCAACGACATCAAAACAAACTGAATCTATCAAAGACATTGACATCGATCATTTAAAGTTGAAAAATATGAAAGACCTGTTGAATACAAAGGAAGAATATACTGAGATATTTCATGATGTTCCCGACATATCAACATTTATAGACAATGTGATTAACTTAAAAAAATTGAGAAACTTGCCAACTCCAGTGTTTTGCACAATAGAGATTTACTGCAGAAAGACTTAACTGATTTATTAGTGCAATGCATACATGAACATTCGAACTCAATGTTTTCTACTTCAATCGTTTTACAACATAAACTGTCACTAACAGAAAGATTTAGTCTCGATTTTGGACAGTTCTTGTTTGAACCTATGAACAGCAATGAATATGATAAGGACAATAGTTGTATGTTACTTAAAGCCAGAATGAAACATATTCATGAACTGAGAGACATTTCGTTCAAATTGAAAAAACGTGAATTTTTAGCTAAACCAAGCAAGTTTGTATTGAAATCAAAAGTGACATTTTTCAACTGCAAAGTTGAACAAAACTCTCTGAAAGCACAGGACAATATTGTTAAACGTATTTTGAATTATAAAGAACCAAGAAAGAAGAAATGTACAGACAGACTAGAATTGTTTCAAGTACCTGGAAAGAAGAAAGTTGCAAATCTAACAGGACTGTACAGCTGTGTCAAGATTTATTTTAATACTTATGCAATTGTTTATTACTGAGTATATTTACATTAGTACTGTTGTTATAAGAGTTTTAGAAATTAGTAATTTGACATAGTATTGTTTTATTTATTACTACAAATGGTGGAAAATAAGTTAATATTCAGATATTCTGTATTAGCAAGTAATATGATGAGATGACATGTATTTTTCAGTATTGTGAAGTTGTATAGTTTTGATATTTTCTTGAGATACATAAGTTAGAAAAGTTCATGCTCAAATATCATGTAGTGAAAGTGATGTATGGAACTAAGATGTATTATATATATATTTTATTTATATATTAATTATATATGCTGGACATGTACAATATTTTGAATTTCGAATAATGTAAATGTAATGCAACAATTATTTGAATTATCAGTTATGTACTTTATAGGAAAATTTTTTAAAATAGATTTTTGTGTGCATATATTATAATAGAAATAATGTTATTTTACGCATTTTATATTGCATACAAAATGCTAAAAAGGCAAGGGGGTAATGTCACGAGTCAAAGTTACTAAAATAATTATCGGAGAAGGTTCCAGGATTCTGGAACGTACGATCAAAGAAAGTATAAATTAGGGGAGAGTCAGTCAGACGGGGTCCTGGCATAGTAGTAGTTCTTGTAGAGCGTTGGTCCTCGCTCAGTACTCGATAAGTTTTATGATATTAGCGGGTCCATTAGGTAAAGTTTTAGTAGTTGAAGTTGAAGTTATACTAAGTGAAGTTTCATGTATCATTTAAGTTTTATTTATGAAGCATTAAGTCAAGTTGTTATTGAATTAAGAAGTTAATTTGATGTGAAAGTTGAAGAAGTTATTAAAGAAGTTTGAAGAAAATACAGAGAAACGTTTCTTTCTTCACTTCATTGAATTTATCAACTTATTAATACAATCCTCAATCTGTTCGTCACACTGATCAACATGTCGTAAGGAATGAAGGCAATATTGTAACAACTGATCAACATGTCGTAAGGAATGAAGGCAATATTGTAACAACTGATCAACATGTCGTAAGGAATGAAGGCAATATTGTAACAACTGATCAACATGTCGTAAGGAATGAAGGCAATATTGTAACAACTGATCAACATGTCGTAAGGAATGAAGGCAATATTGTAACAACTGATCAACATGTCGTAAGGAATGAAGGCAATATTGTAACAACTGATCAACATGTCGTAAGGAATGAAGGCAATATTGTAACAACTGATCAACATGTCGTAAGGAATGAAGGCAATATTGTAACAACTGATCAACATGTCGTAAGGAATGAAGGCAATAATGTAACAACTGATCAACATGTCGTAAGGAATGAAGGCAATATTGTAACAACTGATCAACATGTCGTAAGGAATGAAGGCAATAATGTAACAACTGATCAACATGTCGTAAGGAATGAAGGCAATATTGTAACAACTGATCAACATGTCGTAAGGAATGAAGGCAATATTGTAACAACTGATCAACATGTCGTAAGGAATGAAGGCAATATTGTAACAACTGATCAACATGTCGTAAGGAATGAAGGCAATATTGTAACAACTGATCAACATGTCGTAAGGAATGAAGGCAATATTGTAACAACTGATCAACATGTCGTAAGGAATGAAGGCAATAATGTAACAACTGATCAACATGTCGTAAGGAATGAAGGCAATATTGTAACAACTGATCAACATGTCGTAAGGAATGAAGGCAATAATGTAACAACTGATCAACATGTCGTAAGGAATGAAGGCAATATTGTAACAACTGATCAACATGTCGTAAGGAATGAAGGCAATATTGTAACAACTGATCAACATGTCGTAAGGAATGAAGGCAATATTGTAACAACTGATCAACATGTCGTAAGGAATGAAGGCAATATTGTAACAACTGATCAACATGTCGTAAGGAATGAAGGCAATAATGTAACAACTGATCAACATGTCGTAAGGAATGAAGGCAATATTGTAACAACTGATCAACATGTCGTAAGGAATGAAGGCAATAATGTAACAACTGATCAACATCTCGTAAGGAATGAAGGCAATATTGTAACAACTGATCAACATGTCGTAAGGAATGAAGGCAATATTGTAACAACTGATCAACATGTCGTAAGGAATGAAGGCAATATTGTAACAACTGATCAACATGTCGTAAGGAATGAAGGCAATATTGTAACAACTGATCAACATGTCGTAAGGAATGAAGGCAATATTGTAACAACTGATCAACATGTCGTAAGGAATGAAGGCAATAATGTAACAACTGATCAACATGTCGTAAGGAATGAAGGCAATATTGTAACAACTGATCAACATGTCGTAAGGAATGAAGGCAATAATGTAACAACTGATCAACATGTCGTAAGGAATGAAGGCAATATTGTAACAACTGATCAACATGTCGTAAGGAATGAAGGCAATATTGTAACAACTGATCAACATGTCGTAAGGAATGAAGGCAATAATGTAACAACTGATCAACATGTCGTAAGAAATGAAGGCAATAATGTAACAACTGATCAACATGTCGTAAGGAATGAAGGCAATAATGTAACAACTGATCAACATGTCGTAAGGAATGAAGGCAATAATGTAACAACTGATCAACATGTCGTAAGGAATGAAGGCAATAATGTAACAACTGATCAACATGTCGTAAGAAATGAAGGCAATAATGTAACAACTGATCAACATGTCGTAAGAAATGAAGGCAATAATGTAACAACTGATCAACATGTCGTAAGGAATGAAGGCAATAATGTAACAACTGATCAACATGTCGTAAGAAATGAAGGCAATATTGTAACAACGGATCAACATGTCGTAAGAAATGAAGGCAATAATGTAACAACTGATCAACATGTCGTAAGGAATGAAGGCAATAATGTAACAACTGATCAACATGTCGTAAGGAATGAAGGCAATAATGTAACAACTGATCAACATGTCGTAAGGAATGAAGGCAATAATGTAACAACTGATCAACATGTCGTAAGGAATGAAGGCAATAATGTAACAACTGATCAACATGTCGTAAGGAATGAAGGCAATAATGTAACAACTGATCAACATGTCGTAAGGAATGAAGGCAATAATGTAACAACTGATCAACATGTCGTAAGGAATGAAGGCAATAATGTAACAACTGATCAACATGTCGTAAGGAATGAAGGCAATAATGTAACAACTGATCAACATGTCGTAAGGAATGAAGGCAATAATGTAACAACTGATCAACATGTCGTAAGGAATGAAGGCAATATTGTAACAACTGATCAACATGTCGTAAGGAATGAAGGCAATAATGTAACAACTGATCAACATGTCGTAAGGAATGAAGGCAATAATGTAACAACTGATCAACATGTCGTAAGGAATGAAGGCAATAATGTAACAACTGATCAACATGTCGTAAGAAATGAAGGCAATAATGTAACAACTGATCAACATGTCGTAAGGAATGAAGGCAATAATGTAACAACTGATCAACATGTCGTAAGGAATGAAGGCAATAATGTAACAACTGATCAACATGTCGTAAGGAATGAAGGCAATAATGTAACAACTGATCAACATGTCGTAAGGAATGAAGGCAATATTGTAACAACTGATCAACATGTCGTAAGGAATGAAGGCAATAATGTAACAACTGATCAACATGTCGTAAGGAATGAAGGCAATAATGTAACAACTGATCAACATGTCGTAAGGAATGAAGGCAATAATGTAACAACTGATCAACATGTCGTAAGAAATGAAGGCAATAATGTAACAACTGATCAACATGTCGTAAGGAATGAAGGCAATAATGTAACAACTGATCAACATGTCGTAAGGAATGAAGGCAATAATGTAACAACTGATCAACATGTCGTAAGGAATGAAGGCAATAATGTAACAACTGATCAACATGTCGTAAGGAATGAAGGCAATAATGTAACAACTGATCAACATGTCGTAAGGAATGAAGGCAATAATGTAACAACTGATCAACATGTCGTAAGGAATGAAGGCAATATTGTAACAACTGATCAACATGTCGTAAGGAATGAAGGCAATAATGTAACAACTGATCAACATGTCGTAAGGAATGAAGGCAATAATGTAACAACTGATCAACATGTCGTAAGGAATGAAGGCAATAATGTAACAACTGATCAACATGTCGTAAGGAATGAAGGCAATAATGTAACAACTGATCAACATGTCGTAAGGAATGAAGGCAATATTGTAACAACTGATCAACATGTCGTAAGGAATGAAGGCAATAATGTAACAACTGATCAACATGTCGTAAGGAATGAAGGCAATAATGTAACAACTGATCAACATGTCGTAAGGAATGAAGGCAATAATGTAACAACTGATCAACATGTCGTAAGAAATGAAGGCAATAATGTAACAACTGATCAACATGTCGTAAGAAATGAAGGCAATAATGTAACAACTGATCAACATGTCGTAAGAAATGAAGGCAATAATGTAACAACTGATCAACATGTCGTAAGAAATGAAGGCAATAATGTAACAACTGATCAACATGTCGTAAGAAATGAAGGCAATAATGTAACAACTGATCAACATGTCGTAAGAAATGAAGGCAATAATGTAACAACTGATCAACATGTCGTAAGAAATGAAGGCAATAATGTAACAACTGATCAACATGTCGTAAGAAATGAAGGCAATAATGTAACAACTGATCAACATGTCGTAAGAAATGAAGGCAATAATGTAACAACTGATCAACATGTAAGAAATGAAGGCAATAATGTAACAACTGATCAACAAGTAGTTATAGATAATGAGCTAAATGTGGTCGATTCATTGAGAAATCTGTATTATCATGCCATGTGTCTAGAAAAAATGGTAAGATCTTATATTGACTATTTATTACAAAAGGTCCACCTGAGATTACTTTGGAGAATTTTCCGAAAAATAAGGATGGTAGACATTTCTCTTAAGTGCATTGCAAACCAAACCTGAGTAATAGTGAAAGTGTTTTGCGTCCTTGGCTGATATATTCTGCGTCAGCAGACAATATCTATTGTTTCTACTGTGGTCTATTGGAAAAACAAAAAAGCTCCTTTTTAAATGAAGGGTTTGACCAGTGGCAAAGCTGTACCACAAGGCTAGCAGGGCATGAAAAATCGCAAAGGCATTTAGACGCCATGACCAGTTGCTGTGAAGCTGGAGCAAGACAAGGTAAAAAAAAAAGCAGGCATTGACAAAGTTTACCAGGAGATGCTTTAGTCTGAAACTAAACGTTGGCGTCAAGTTTTACAAAGACTAGTTGCGATTGTACAATTTCTAGCGGAGCGCAATTTAGCTTTCAGATGGACCATTGAAAGACTTGAAAAGCCAGGTAATGGGAATTATCTAGTTGTAGTAGAATTACTCGGAAAGTTTAATCCAGCAATGGGGGAACATTTTCGACGTGTTACCAATGCAGAAATTCATTTTCTTTACATGGGAAAGAAGAGTCAAAACGAACTTAATACTGTAGTAGCTGATGCTGTGGTGAATTCTATCCTTCGAGACATCCAGAATGCAGTGATATTGGATTGTACTCAGACATAAGTCACCACGAGCAGATGTTATCGGTATCTCTCAGATAAGGGTTAATGTGAAAGAGCTTGTGGTTGTGGATGAACGTTTTAAGTTTCTTCCTGTTGTTTCTTCTTGTGAAAGCAAAGAAATTGGCTGGAAACATGGATGTTGTTGCAATCTTTCCAGCCAATAGTCAAAGGAAAAAGCAGTATGATAAATATGTGGAAAACTTCACACCTGGAAAAGCTGAAGATGGCTACAGGATAAAGTGCTTCAACAGAATTGTGAACACTGCAATTTACTCCTTGCAGCTGAGATTAGAACTGTAACTGTGGCATCTTGTGAAAGAAGTTTCTCGCGTCTTAAACTAATCAAGAATTACTTAAGGTCAACAATTCACGAAGAGAGATTGAACAATGTGGCAATTCTTGCTATTGAGCGTAATCTATGTAGGAAACAGAATTTTGATGATTGTTTTGTTTTACATGTTTCGGATGTTCCTTCAGAGTTGAAGATAATTACTTCCTAGTCCAAACCTCCCGCAGGACGACGGGGGATGGGAGCGGGCAGGGTTTGAACCCGGGACCATCGGTAAATCTGAACGACAGTCCAGCGCGCAAACCGCACGACCAGGCAGCCATCCTATGATCTACTGTATGACTTCGATACACACAAGGCTCGTAAAGTAAAGTTAATTTGATCGTGATATTGTACTTACTTAAGAATGTATAAAATGCAAAGACGAATTTATTTTTTAATACCAAATCTTAATTTTCACTTATTATGCTTATCCCTACCCATAATAGGCCCCGCGCAATCCATTTCGCATAGGGCCCCGCAATTGCTAGGACCGGCCCTGACTTATTGTAAAGGTTAAAATTAAGCAACATCAGATATTACAATTCATGTAGATTTATGTAGATCTCAGTCATTAAATGAAAGTTCTACTCATAAAAGGGGTTTTATCCATTTTTAAATTCACTCTTTGTAGGTACGCGACGTTTTAGTGCAGCCGCTTTGATGCAGCCACTTTGACGCAGCCGCTTTGACTCTAAAACATTGATCCCAAACCTTTTTCGGTCTTTTTCTTTTTCTGGGAGACCACATAGATTTATGATACGTTTGTCATGGTCCGCCTGTGTCCCTTAGAACCGAATCATAAGAAAAAATACAAATTAAGTTGTCTGTCGATCTCCCTCTCACTCTCTCACTCTATTAATCTCTCACTCTTTGCCACATTCTCTCACTCTCTCTTATTACATTTCAACACGTTATTCTCCCTCTTGCCAATCTCGGATCAAGTTGATATCTTGCATAATTATTCATAGTCGATAACAATACACACAATCCAAAAATTAACCAGTTATACTAATTAATTCATTTTGGGAGCTAAACCCTGTAATTTTTGGATGAATGGTAGTCACTAGCGGTTATTTGCCCTTAGGTAAACTTGGGTTCTAAAAAGTGTCCTTTTTTCTCTATTGCTTTTTATCTCATTCGCATTGGATAGAGTTACAGACATGCTTAATGTGGGCGTTGATAAAGGGAATGATATACAAAAATGTATAGGATGATGATTTGATGTATTTACATAAAAGTACTGTTTCTCGTTAGGGTGTATTAGTGTTATACATTTTGGTAATATCACTGTAGAAACAGATGACCATACATCGCAAATTCGTATTATTTTCGTATACTTATAAAAAACATTTGATAAAAAAATGATCACAGATGTCGTTGTAATAATTAGCTTGAAATAACAAGCGGTGCTACTCTTATATAAGATGTACCTCTACGTCACGTGACATTAGAACAATAGGTGGGGAAGAGGAGGATGAACATGAAAGAAGAGGAAACCTGATTAGGAGTAGTCTATAACAATGTCAGGAATATCAAACTTTTAAAAAAGTTGTATTAAAAGTACGCACTATTTTAAAAATGGAGAGTAAGGTAAAAAAAAAATTACAATCATTTTAGACAGTAAGGGAGAGAGAGAGAGAGAGAGAAAGTGAGAGAGAGAGATTATGAGAGACAGAAAGATAGAGAGAGGTACGCTGACTAATAGATACCATTTGCTTTAAAGAGAGAAAGATTGAAAGATAAAGAGAGTGAAAGATAAAGAGTTCACGAGAGAGAGAAATATGGAGAGACAAAGGGAAAAAAAAGCGGGACAAAGAGATAGATTGATAAAGAGACAGAGAAACATTGAGAAATAAAGAGAAAGACTAAAAATGAGATACAATGAAAGAGTAAACTAGAACAAGGAAGAGGATAAAGATATAAAACACCTAGAGCCCTTGCCAACAAGATCTGCTGGTTATTTCACCTAAGTTGTCCATCCCAACTTCGTATGTCCCTATCACAATTGAGACATGTACCCAATTACAGAAGTAAAAAAATGTGAAATATTGAAATCCTTTGTTTCTGCATCGTTACTCAACTAGCGCTGAGAACTTCGTTCTAGCCCGGAGAACTTCGTACTAGCCAGGAGAACTTCGTACTAGCCCGGAGAACTTCGTACTAGCCCGGAGAACTTCGTACTAGCCGGAGAACTTCGTACTAGCCCGGAGAACTTCGTACTAGCCCGGAGAACTTCGTACTAACCCGGAGAACTTCGTACTAACCCGGAGAACTTCGTACTAGCCCGGAGAACTTCGTACTAACGGTAATAGTAAAGAGCTCCGCCTGTCAGAAATCATTGAACAACTTCTCAGAATGTGAGGAGTATCTCCCTAATAATCTTTTTGTACACAGAACTTCAACAGTTCTAGTTTTTTATCCGTTTTTATTTATCGACTTGGTCCACTCCTATTGATGGATCAGCGTTTAGTTGCAAGTTACACTTCGACAAGACTTCTATTAGATTAGTTATCTAACTAGGTGATGAATATTTTAGAATATGATATACTTCAGTTCGTAACGTTTTATTTTCATGTACCTTTTTTCTTCTCTTTCTTGCTTCAAAGGCGCCCTTAGGGGGATGTTTATACGGGAGACACGCACATTAAGGTCCTCGCAATATAGATTTAGCACAAACCACGGCCTAAATGGTACTCGTACACATACGAGAGAGTGTACGGTCCTTCGCCGACAACCGATTGTTTTCACGTTGGTATGATAGCTGGGACACTTCGCACAAAAGCCGTGAGCTATACAGGCAGATGAGTAGGCCTAGACCAGACCGAAAGGATGCGTGGTGACAACTTAATCGTGCAGAGCAGGTGGTCCTAGCCCAGTTCCGAGTCGGTCACTATCCGATTGGTGTTTACTTAAGGAGGTTTAAAAAAAAAAAAAAACAACAACTACGACACACGGTATCGCCACTGCATAGAGGACATTGAAACAGAAAACCAAATTTCTAAGAATGTCGCGTTTTGTCTTTGTCTCTTGTTGTACCCAGGTCTCAGATCATTAAGTAGAAGGGTCGAGAGAACCACTGCTTGGTAGACACTGATTTTTGTAGGCAGACGGAGCGATTTATTCCGCCAAACTTTCACCTCGTCAGACGGTTATCAACTTTCCTTGAAAGCGATGCGTCGTTTGACATAATGAAGTTATATACTCAATTTCCTGACTGGGGTTCACTAATAATCTAATTAAAGGATAAACTGGATAAACTCAAAATCAATTGTTAAAGAAATTACCTCCTGAAGATTCTACTTATTTTTTTTCTTTTTCTTTTAGATTACAGGCGTTAAGTCCAAAAAAGGAATATAATTACATCCTACCCATTTCATGTGTCAATCTAGTCATACATGTTAATCAGTGGCTTGAACTCTGCTACGTTGTTGGCTTTCATGGCTGATTCAAGTAGCCCACTCCAGATACTCCTAGCACAGTGGCGTAGCATCCGTAGCGCAAGGGAGTTCAATAAACCCGGGCCCACGACCATTACAGGCCCACAGCCTGTGGCGTCCAACGGTGGCGCAAGGGGGTTGATTTCACTTCGGCCCATAAATCTTGACCAGTTGGGACCCACGTGTGAACTTAGGGATGACACATTAAAAAAAATAACTGTACTCTGTGCTAGGTTGTGCAATCTGAAAAGCTCACTCAAAATATACTAAACCTTTCACGAAACTTTATATTAGTTTTAAAACATTAACCCGTGTTTTAAGCTAGACTTAACATACCAGCGGCTTGGATTTATTACATGTAAGGAGCTGCTCTCTCAGGCTTAATTGTACGTGCGAATTGTTGGGAAGCGTGGTCGAGAGGCTAAGTGCGCTTGAACTTGGCTTGGCTTGGCTACCTAGAAGGGGTTCGACACCCGACTCGGGCGAGTTGTGTTTACAGAGCGCCTAAAGGCAGCACGGAAAACCAACGCCTAGATACCTCCCCCCCACACCGGTCCACAAGCATGAAAGTAGCGCTATATAAAAGCTATACTAATAATAATAATTATAATAATAATAATAATTTTCCATGTATAAACCATTGATAGTATTGGTATTAACCCGGGGGGGGGGGGGGGTCTAGTAAATACAAATGTGTTGTACAGAAAAATATTGAAAGTTGTATTTAAACAAAAATCTCTAACCAGATTTTATTTAAAATTAGCCTACCATGAATATTGAAATCTGACAGGAAAACAAAGTCACGCAGACTCAAAACGAAATAATAGACGCAGTAGACGATGCAGTCCTGACAAAAATACTGGTACTATAGGAGTTCCTATCCGCGCCATTTTTCTCTTTCATTGCACTCAGGACATATCAAAAGTTGATCAACTTGGCGGGATTTTCTTTTGGTGATTTGGGAATACCCAAAGAAATAGTAATTAAAGAATCATTTCTAGGTTTTCATATTTGTGAGAACCAGACGTCTGCAGAAGTGGCTTAAGAAATGCTCCAAGTAGTTAATAGTCCCCATTTATCCTTAAATAAACTGCGAGGCTAAAGCTATACTGGTGCTTCCATTTTGAGTGGATTATACAATGGCTTTCTGGTATTCCTTCATCCAAAGAAGCTGCCCGAGCTGTGCTAATCACAGCTTAAACTTGCTTTTCAATGATTCCGTAAGATCTGTTCAAGACGTTGCTGATTTCTAGGACTTAGTATGTGATTTATTTTTTGGTCACATAATCTCAAGATGGGCGCGTCTTTAATCCAAAAGGAAGAGTATAAATATTAGAACACCCAAGGTGATCATCAAGGAATGATTCAACAATGAGATTCGGATAGCTTGATGTTCTAACCGCATCACAAACCAAGAGATTAGAAATAGGGTTACTGCAGCGATCGGACCCCAAGATGACCTGCTAACTATCGTAAAAAAAACGCAAGCTAAAAATCTAAGGCCATATTACAAGGTCTTCGGGGCTCGCAAAAACCTTTCTTCAGGGGACAGTACCAGGAAAAAGAAGAAGAGGCAGACAAAGAAAGCGATGGGAAGACAAAATAAAAGAATGGACGGGCCTGCCATTGAAAGAGGTTCTTACTAAGACAAAAGACAGAGGAATGGAAGAAGACGGTCATCAAATCTGGCATGGTGCCCCAATGTTCCAACAGACTAAGGGATAGATAAAGGTACAGTAAAAGATGTTCTAAAACAATGAACACAAATTACTTTGTGTTCCTCAAAGGAAAACAAAAACCGCCAGGAAACTACAGTACTAAGAGGTACATTAGAAACATTCGATCTGCTTATTATTGTGTAGCTACACAATTGTAAGCGCAGTCAGCGTAGTGTCAAAAATGAGAGCAGTAAGACCTAAATGACTTTTAGAGAGCAAGAAATGGGGCTGCTAAAGTAGGTCGACCTTGCGGTGTTTATACAGTTTATTGCACTACACCATTGCTGAAAGATATTAAGGAATTGGATAAGCCTACCACTAATTACTGTGAAGAAATAATTCAAATTCAAGATTAAAGAGAAGACTTTCGAAATCAACTTTCAAAATCAACGTATTTTACGGGACTATCATTGGTCGACGTAACAGAGGTACCCCAAGGAAAAGCTTTAAAGACCAGCTTAGGCATAGAAGAGAACACCTGGTTGCATGCGGCTTCAGAACGAGACAGTCACTCACAAAGGCCGCGGGATACACATTGGAGACCAAAAGAAAATCCGCTGCCGAGGACAGACGCAGACGGCGAAAAAAAAATCTAAATTAACCACCGGAGGACAATGGTTATAAAAGGGCTGGATGTGGCAAAACATGTAGGGCACAGCTGGGGCTACGTAGCCACAGGAAATACTGCATTCCTCATTAATTTTCGGAATCGAAGACAAGACTTATTGTCAATGTTTCACAATAACTTGATAGATTTCTTGGACATAAAATATTTTCATCATATGTGAATAGTTAATGCGCAGTTTCATTTCATGTGCAAACGACAAAGTGTCGTATGATGCCACCATTCTTTGGGTTGCATTTCATCCAGATGATATTGCCATAGAATATTGTTCAGGGATGCAATCCTTCAAAGAAACCTTTCATAAAAACATATCAAGTCTGTGTACGACGTTTTGATGTTTATTTTCTTATATTATAAACAGCTACATGAGATTTTGCTGTTTTTATCATAGACAACTTCATTTTATTATGTTTCTAAACAATGTCACAGCATGCATCATATTTCTCACTTCGTCTGTATCAATGTGTTCAGCATAGCCGCCATTTTCTAAATTTCGACTAATCAAAAATAAAATTATTCACAGATGTCTATGACACAGAGCAGGTTGGCCTCACTTTGTGTTCTTTCCATTGAGCAAGAAACAGCTAAAGGTTTAGAAATAGATGCACTGGTTACTGACTTTGCTACTTAGAAAGCCAGAAAAATGTTCGATCTATTTACTGTTAAAAGATGGAATTAGAATTAGATTATAGTTTGTATAAGTATTTTTAATGTTTCACACCAAGAAGTGTTTTAGGAATGTAAATGTGCAGAAAGTAGAACAGATAAAATACTTCTTTACTCATCTGAAACACCTTTAAGTCGTTTAATTCTTTGAAGAAGTTGTAAAAACATTGACTTTTAAGACACTATTACTTGTCTAAGTCCTAACTGTATCAAATCTAGTTATATTGTTACTTATTACTTATAAAAATGGTTCACTACTTGCATTGGAATGTCGTTTGGTCAATATCCAAATACATTCAAATTATTCAATTGTTTTGTCTCACTTTACATTCATCTTATTGGGGGAGGGGGGCATCTACATATTCTTGAACCCGGGCCCACGGGTAGCTTGCTACGCCACTGTCCTAGCATATGAAATAAGATGTTTAAGGTTCGGTATACAAAAAAAAAAGTGTTCCCTTTGATGGTTTCTATTTGAATACAGGCAGAGATATCGTTTACTGCACAGCTGATAAACTAATGAAAATAAATGTTCAATTCTTTAAGGTTCCGTTCATTCTATGTAGGTCAGTGTGCCAAAAAAAAAGCGCCAAAAGGGCTACCACTTCAGCATACTTTAGATGTCTCAGGTACGAAAGCATCTATAAGACCCTTGACGTCACTGGCGTAAAAAAAACTGTCACAAAATGCTAAAGAATCTCAGGTTATATTTTTCATTGTACTATCAGAGAAAGACAGGCTTTTATTTTCATTAGATTCGTCTTTTTTGACATTAATATTCGTTAAACGAGCCAAGCGGGGAAAAAAAGACTGGCTTCTCTACACTTAGACTGAGACCATCCGTTTTAGAAGGCCTTAACTAATAGCTTGTTGCCGCGTCGTACAGACCTGTGGATAATATATTGGTCTAAATTGCCCACAACGGCCACCCGCTCCATCAGAACTACGTCTGGCCGTCGCGAAGTGGGCGACTGCTGTCAATCAAGAACAGAACTGTACAAAAACGTTTTCGTACCTTACAGGGTCAGACTAGACTATATCAACGCCACTCGTTGCTCAGGAGACATTAAAAGGACCAAGATGCCTGTGTGTAGTTGCTTTATGTTGTGTCTGTTCTATTTATGCGTATGTTTCTGTTGTGTTGTCTATGAATGAGAAACGAGTCCTTGTAATCACAAAAAATTTCCATTAGGATCAATAAAGCAGTCTTAGTCTTAGTCATAGTCTTAATCTTAGTCCTAGTCTTAGTCCTAGTCTTAGTCCTAGTCTTAGTCCTAGTCTTAGTCCTAGTCTTAGTCCTAGTCTTAGTCCTAGTCTTAGTCCTAGTCTTAGTCCTAGTCTTAGTCCTAGTCTTAGTCCTAGTCTTAGTCCTAGTCTTAGTCCTAGTCTTAGTCCTAGTCTTAGTCCTAGTCTTAGTCCTAGTCTTAGTCCTAGTCTTAGTCCTAGTCTTAGTCCTAGTCTTAGTCCTAGTCTTAGTCCTAGTCTTAGTCCTAGTCTTAGTCTTGCTGGTCCTTGTTCAGGCCTTCCATAACGATTTGTCTTGTATAGGCGCTACTTTTACCTTCAAGGCATGCGAGGAAGGCCACGAACTGCTCTGCCTATGCTACTTTTACCTGTGAGGTAAGCGAGGAAGGCCACGAACTGCTCTGTAAGGTGAGCTACAGTTGTTTTAGACTGATTACGCTCTGCAACAATAATCAAGTTTTTCTTTCGTTAGTCAAGATGTGGAGAGAGCGAAATATTTTGAACCAGATTAATACTGCAATTTCCCAATATTCAATGACTTCCAAGTGGTTATGTTTCCCTCTCCACTAACTAATATGTGGCTTGCTTTCATCTGGTTCATTTGATTTCAAACAGAACCAGAAGAAAACTAAATGAGTTCACTTATCAGTATCACCACTGCTGTTTGTAAAAAATGTTTTAAAAATAATAATTTTAAGATAATAAATTGTTCTAGTTTTATGAGCTTCAACCAATGCCATGCTTAGTTGAATACAACTAGAAGAATATATCTGCATATTGAAACATCACATCTTTTTACTTAAAGACTTAAGTCTTATCGGGTCGTTCAAAACATTGGACGGCAAGTTGGCTCAAAAGAAGTCGCAAACGTTTGCAACCTCTTCCCATCTTGCATTCACTGCCCTGAGATCCTCCATAAAGCTGAGGCGCCAATTTTACACGACGATAATCCATTTTGCACTTCCCTCATTTCGACCATCTTGCTAATTACATCATACGCTATTCCTGCTTTTGGAGAACATGCCGATCAAACCCCCAGTGACGCACTGTCATAACCTCGATAAGCGACCCAGTGCTCGTTAGTCATAGAATTTCTCTATTTAAAACAATCTCTGTAGGTAATTCTTAAAATCGTTAGCTGTGGCACATTCACTATCCTCTCGATATCTGCAGACGAATTCCATGTCTCCTTTCGGATTCTACGTATCACATACAAACACCTCATAACAAATGAAGAAATTCGAAATTTAAATTGACAATTAGGACCCTTGACCCTTGACTCTGATAGCTGTAAAAAAAAACAACAACTTAAACTATATGTTTTTGTTATGAGATTACCAGGGTTCGCAAAGACCTGCAGGGAACAGAGAGACAGAGAAAGCCCAAACAGACCTATATATATACAAGATGCTTCAGAATTAGAAGTAAGAAAAGCAGAATTTTCTTAAAATATGGAACTCTTTTGCACATAAGATTTAATCACCAAAGTAGGTCAATGCTTGTTCCCAATTTGTTTAATATGGTTCTCTGTGGGAATAAGTTCCAACAAAATGGCTGCATTTATCTCTTTCACGTGGTGTGTTTGTTTTGAACGAGCCAAAAACAAAAAATGAAATAGATTGAGCTCACAGCACTTCTTGACCTCTTGAACACCGAGACAGCTGATAGCGATCAATAATTGAAAGATTAGACTTCTAGAACGATCAAGCAGACAGGGGAGTCAATAGCGTTAAAGTATCGAGTGCAGTGGTTCTCATATACACGTTGTATAGTTGCTCAATAAAGGGACACTAGAGGTAGCATGGTAAACTAATCTAGTCAATGTCGGCCTCTTTCAGTGGTAGAACGAATAGGGTTCATCTCATTGAACACTTTATCATGCGACTGTGGCGCCCTATTCTCGTTCACAGGTAAGGGCATTGTGTAAAGATAAAACCTGTGTATTACTTATGGTCAGAACCAGTGGCGTTAGTAGGCAGGTGCGGGGGGGGGGGGTGCAGGCCGCAACGGGTGACACCCACCAGGGGTGACGCCACTGGCAAGAACGATGTTGCCCATACAGCCGCCCCCCTCCCTCTCCATGCAGCTGAGGTGTCCAAAAGAAAGACAAATGTCCTATACAGATTCATCACTGCACACAATTCAATAAGTTATTAGCTTTAATGAGTGTCTGTTGATTGTATTCTCGACTCAAAGCTTCTTTTAATTTAACCTCCAATGACCACAAAAACTTTAGTTGCTATAAAAAAAAGATTAACTAAGGGGAAGAACTCTGCATGTACAACTATATCTCTCAAGAATTTAGTAGTTATTTTATTAGTTGATATCAAACAAAATAATTAATTGACTGTTTTTTGTTTTTTTTTAACTTCATTCATGTTTTGTTAGATTCAATAAATAAATGTTAAAGTTTTCAAATTGATCAAAGAATGGAGGTGGGGGAAATAACGAGTTCACGTTTCTAAGAGGATCAAACCCTACATATTTGGTCATTTTTTTGAATAGTGAAAGATTAATTTCTCTTGTTGGTATCACACAAAATAGTTAATGACCAGTAATTAATTGACTGATTGGTTAATTTGTTTTCAATAATTCATGTCTTGTCTATGCCAATATGCAAAGTTTCAACTTGACATTGGGTGTGAGAGAAATAAGTTGTACAAACGTTTTACCAGACAGACAGACAAACAGACAGAGCAAGATGATATAATGGTTTGTAAAAGCAGCTTCATTGCCGTTTAAAAAAAAAAGCTTACTTATGGATTGTCTTACTTATTTTGAAACAAAGTTTCTTGAAATAACCAAACATAAAAATACAAGTAATAGTCACTGTTGAACAGTTCCATCTGAAGTGTACAGAAGATTGTTTTATATTGAATTATGAAATCCTTGAGGCAAGGGAAAAGCTTGTGCTGATCCATAAATAACGATGTAGTAATCGGTTTCACTATTGTACATTGAATTACGAAGAAAAAACTTTTTATGTAATCTCTAGAGGTATTTGACTGGTCAATCAGTTAACTTAGTTTAATGGTTGCTTTTTTTTTTTTAAACTTCGTATAAAGAAATGAAGGGAAAAAGATAGAGATAGAGAAAGAGAGAGAGAGAGAGAGAGAGAGCGAGAGAAGGAAAGAGAGCTTGAGTGTGTGTTTCTGAAAGAGAGCGAGAGAGATCACAACATAGCATCAGACTTTTGTAATTTCTTGACATTGTATTACTATAGATAGCAAATCTGCACAAATGGAGCGTTTTCATGTGCGTATAGTGGGTATTTAGAGTCTTGGTATTTAGAGTGTGGGTATTTAGAGTGTGATGATTTAGAGTGTGGGTATTTAGAATTTGGGTATTTAGTGTGTGGGTATTTAGTTTGTGGGCATTTAGAGCGTGGGTATTTAGAGTGTAGGTATTTAGTGTGTGTGTGTATTTAGAGTGTGGGTATTTAGAGCGTCGGTATTAAGTGTGTGGGTATTTAGTGTGTGGGTATTTAGAGTGTGGGTTTTTAGAGTGTGAGTATTTAGTGTGTTGGTATTTAGAGTGTGGGTATTTAGAGTGTGGGTATTTAGTGTGTGGGTATTTAGTGTGTGGGTATTTAGAGTGTGGGTATTTAGAGTGTGATTATTTAGAGTGTGGGTATTTAGAATTTGGGTATTTAGTGTGTGGGTATTTAGTTTGTGGGCATTTAGAGCGTGGGTATTTAGAGTGTAGGTATTTAGTGTGTGTGTGTATTTAGAGTGTGGGTATTTAGAGCGTGGGTATTAAGTGTGTGGGTATTTAGTGTGTGGGTATTTAGAGTGTGGGTTTTTAGAGTGTGAGTATTTAGTGTGTGGGTATTTAGAGTGTGGGTATTTAGAGTGTGGGTATTTAGTGTGTGGGTATTTAGTGTGTGGGTATTTAGAGTATGGGTATTTAGAGTTTTTAGGTTCACAGAAATGTGTGAACTGAAAGCATGCTCTGATGCTGTATTAAAAGAAAACGAATATAAAATACCATCTTTATATCAGTACTTAGGTCTACACAGAGATGGAATTCAATGTTCTACATTTATTTCTTTCTCTCTCTTTCTCTCTCTCTTCTGCACGCCTACACAGAGATGGGATTCAATGTTCGACCTTTCTTTTTCTCTCTCTCTCTTTCTCTTCTACACGACTGTTATAACAAAGAGTTCAATAGTGGTGAGTTTAATGACCACCGTATACTCACTCAATACGCTTGTACAAATATTGAAATCTATCTCATGAAAGAGTAAGCATAGTTTATAAAAAATACTATATTATTGTTGCTGTTATTGTTTACATGTAGATCTACATAGATTAAAATGCACTTTTGTTTTGTACTTTCAGCTGTGTCTGTTGGTGTTAGCTGTTTTACATTAGTTGCCATCTCGTTAGAGCGTTACTTTGCTATTTGTAGACCTTTACATTCAAGATCATGGCAGACATTATCGCATGCTTACAAGTAAGTAGACATGTTTCGTCACGTGACTTTTCCTTTTTAAATTACACACATTATCTCTAGCTAAAGACATAAATATATATGTTTGTATATGTTGCATTTAGTTCCCCTTTCAGACCTTGTGGTCTGTAAAGGTCATCTGTGTCTTTGACCTACGGTTGAAAAGGGTGTCAAGTGGCCAGCACAACGACCAACCGCCTTTACTTTTCCACAACTAATGTCAGGTACCCATTAGAGCTGGGTAGACTAAGAGGCGCCCAAAGATCCCAAATTAAAAATCCCAGTTTTCGAACCAGGAATCCCAGGATTCGAACCTCCCGGTTCGGAGGTCGAGGGCTTTACCGCTCAGCAACAGCACCTCCATATATGTTGCATTTAACATAGACAAAACAATATTCAAACTCTTCTACACAGCAACTATCAGCAGTCTAATCAATGTTCTACCCTACAGTCTACAGTCTAATAAACTTTGCCATCACCTGCTGGTATGGTAATACTTCACTGGCACAAAGACATAGACTTAATAGACTAATTAAAATAGCATCGTTTATCACTCAAATACAGCTACCATCTCTTAAAGAGCTTTTTCAAGAAAGATGCATTTCCAAAACATTCACGATTCTTAAAGACAACCTGCACCCATTAAACCACTGTTACATCAGATCTGAACGAAGTGGTCGTCTCCAGATCTGAACGAAGTGGTCGTCTCCTTTCCATTAGGTTAAAACAGAAAGATTTAAAAACTCCTTTATCCCACTATCAGTCAGAGTGTTACAAGATCAGCTGTCGTCATCGAGAAGTTCATAGAAGTCAAACTCTTAAATGTGCATGTGTTTCGTGAGTGAATATTGTTCGAATTTTTCATCCATATTGTTTTTGTAAAGTAGTTACGCTGAGGTTGCCAATTGTAGTAAAACTGAATTTCTATTTGATTGGAACAATAAAATTATTAGATCTTATCTTATCTTATTACAGTTTGAAAATCTAGACATTTTAATGAGAAAAAAAAAAAGACCCGTGCAATCAACTGTTATAAGTTTAGCAGTTTAGCCTTCCCAGCGTGCTTATAGTGTAATAAATGTGTCGTTCTCTTTACTCCTACAGATGTATCATAGTCTGTTGGGTGCTAGCCGCTGGTCTGATGACGCCCGCAGCGGTGTTCCAGAAACACATTGCCTTACCCAACAAAGGTCACATGTGCCGAGAAGTGTGGCCCAACCAGCAGAGTGAGCAGGCCTACACCATCCTGCTGGACCTCACTTTGCTCATCTTCCCTGTCCTCGTCATGAGCGTAGCCTACAGCAGGGTCGTGCACGCCTTGATTTTTGATGTCCGGTCAAGCATGGACCTCGGAGTAGCCAGCAATGGTGAGCTTTAGTAATGCATGCTTAACAGAACAATGTTTACTTCCCTTATATGTCTAGCTATCTAACATAGCATCTGGGGAATGATTATCTTGCCAATGAGTAGTTACCCGGATTTCGTCCGTTAAAGAAGCCGTCATTATATGGAATGAACAATCCCATATGTAATTAAACACTTCATTATGAACGTTGTCTAATAATGATGCAGGGTGATATCCCTTTGATTATAAGTAAGAAAACTAAATATATGCTATTGTTCAATGGTACAACGCACAATTGCCTAAGTTACAATAATATCGACACACACACGAAGGAGTCTGCTTGATAAACATCGTTCTAAATAATATGTGGACAAAAAATACGTTTAAAAAATATTGTTGACTGAAATGTGCAAGACAAACAGTACTATATGAAAAGTACAAGACAACAGTACTTTTTGAAATGTACAAGACTAACTGTACTATATGAAATGTACAAGGCAAAGAGTACTATATAAAATGTACCAGACAAACAATACTATATGAAATGTTTAACAATATGATAAAATGAATAACAAAAAATATGAGAGATCAATGTTGTATACTAGTTAGATAAGCAGAAACACACATTTTTAGAATAGACTAGTTATGAAAACATAAACACAAATTGTTAGAATAAATAAGTTACGTAAGCAGAAAGAGTGTGGATAAAGGTTAAGACATGAAATGAAAGATTTCGAAAGAGTTCCACTTAAAGAAAACAAATCAGACACAAACAAAAATATGTTCTCAAGATGTCTACGAATGTAACATTTCCTCTCAAGCCTACTTATTTGTTAGATGTAACGGAGTTTGTGGAACAGAGTTGAACTTTGATCGAGTTACACCCCTTAGTTTAGTCACTTAACTTTGTAACGAAAATACAACCTGACATCTCCAAGTATTGCATTGACCCTTACTCCATCTCCCTTCCCCTCACAGCACGCATTTAAAAATCTGGGGTTTTCATTCCTACCCAGGGACCATTTCTGCCTTCACTGATGGGCCAATTACTGAAAACTAAGGGGATCACTAAAGGAAGAGTGGGGGGGGGGGGGGGAGAAGCTAACAAGAAGCAAAAGGAGGAACTGGAGGGGTACACTATTTAAGATTGAGAGAAAATGGGTTAAAATTAAATTATCGTAGAGATAATGACATTTTCAACAATTCTCTAAGCAGGTGCTCTAGAAACAGAGCTAAAACTCTATATGGAAAGCAAAACAGACACAAATTAAATAACAGAATGTCAAATTGTGAAAGCTTGATCATTTTCTTGGATATTTAGCATGAAGCAAGAGTAGGGCGGATGATCAGAGAGCGCAGATATATCTAAACTTTTAACTTTCTTGAATACTTGTAGTTGGCCCTTAATCTTTTAAACTCATAACATACTGAGGTAAAGGAAGAATGCAGTATTTGACGAGGCTTGTAGACCCAGGTATGTAAGAGACCAACATATTTGCATTACACGAAGCAGACAAAGCCATTTGTGAAGAAAAAAAAGGGGGGGGGGAGGGGAACTCAATGTAAGTTTTTTTCGCCGTCTTCGTTACATTTCCTATAAATCTCAATTTTATGTTCCGTAGCTTTTCTAAGAGAGCTCCAGCTGTCTCTCTTGCCTAGAAGTATGCTATTCAAATCCAATGATTGCTTGCTGTTGAACCAGCTGATCTTCTAAGGCGTTTCCAGAGGGACATCCGTAATGCTACACTTCTTTAAAATCACTACAAGAAGGAGGATTTCTAATTTAAATAGAACACTGGTACAAGAGTAAGGTGACCAGAAGTCCCGGCTTTGGCCGTACAGTCCCGCTTTGGACCGTTTGTCCTGTTTTTCATAAAATGTCCGGTCGGGACAGCAAATGTCCCGCTTTATTCAAAAAAGTCGATCAATGTCACGCATTTATTTCAAAATTTGATTCATAGCTTCAAGCTACCATTTTTCATTCTTTCCTTGAGGATCCTTTGAGGGCTCTTATGTTTGAGGCATGAGTAGTGTCCCTGCCTGCTTCTCACTAATTGACGTCAGTTAATCTGTCCTTGTTGATGCATGCGTCCATGAAGTAGGCCAGATGGTTTCAGAACAACATCTTCGCTAAAGGATGAAAGTACCGAACCAACATGGCCACAGCTTGGAGGGAGATGGATAGTATCAACTTTAAAAAGAAATGCCGTTTTTCTTCATTTTAAAACTATCCTACTGTATTGACGAAGAGAGTGTTGAAACCTCCATTGCGTGGAAACGTCTGAGAAGAGCCTTAATTTTTTTTAAAAAGCCCCAATTTTCGGAATGTGTCCCGCTTTCGCTCCTCAAATATCTGGTCACCTTACACAAGAGTCAAGCTATAGTTACAGACTTCGGTGAGATTTATAGGCTTAAGTATCAGTGACATGACAGTAGAGTACATGTATGTATTCCTTATGTTACCACGAGTGTGTGGATGGTTTGTTTCCGAGGAAATCATGAGATGGTCTGTCGTAGTTTAAGTGAATAAATGGGCGTGTACAAGTGGAAGAAGCTGAGAACAAGCGACAGACGTGTGACAGAAAGACCTGAATTTTGTGAGGCCAGTTCTAGATTGTTTATCACTGTTTCAGTTGTTTCTACAGACATCTATATTGAAGTTAAAAGAAGTGCATATTTATTAATAAAAGCTATATTCACCTTCGTTTATTTTAAGTTCTTCATTAAGAATACTAAAACGCCTACATCGGTTTAGTTATGCGAACTATCTGGAGCTACATTCGAACGACCGAGCACTCAACAGAATGCATTAAATGACTGTTTGGGATTTATTATAAATGTAAACAAAACCTACGCTATTTTACTTGAACTAGGTGCCTACATAAATCAATCAATCTATCTATCTATCTATCTATCTATCTATCTATCTATCTATCTATCTATCTATCTATCTATCTATCTATCTATCTATCTATCTATCTATCCATCTGTCTGTCTATCTATCAGTCTGTATGTCAGTATGTCTGTCTATCCGTTTGTCTAAGATATATATAAATAAAGTGTTCAGCAAGATTTTTCAAATCGTATGTGGTAGACACGTCCCCCTTCTTTAAACTCTGTTTTTTTCACTCTTGGCTAAGAAACAGATCATCAATCTACTTTTTCCTATCCTCACAACGGCTTTGATTAATGGATTGCCTTTTCCAACTTAGTTACCAGTTTGACATAGTCAGTTTACAACCAGATCTAGATAGGCATTTGACTTCATCCCGGACTAGTAATGACAGAGCTTCTGAGCAATGGATTTCAATGCGACCTTTTTTTAAAAATATAATTATTATTATTGTTTCCGAGTTGATTGTTCTTCCTTAATTTTAAAACTAGTGGATTATAAAACTTAATAGTTCCTGGGTTGAGACTAATTATACATATATAAGTCTAGTCTTATTTCGTATAGGACTTCTTCTTGCTTGTCATTGACCTAAGAGTTGAGTCTAAGACTCTTGAAACTCTAGGCCTATGTAACTTGCCTTCATCTGCCTGTCTGAACAAACTTCTGTCTGGGAAAGACCCAAGCAGATGTAAATTATTACATCCCTATTACCGATGGCTTGTATCCCAGGACGCTCGGATTAGAAGCGAGGCTAAAGGCCGAGCACACGGGGGGAACATCCCTCTCTGTATGTCACGTACACAGTATCTATATTTAGCTCGTCAGCGACCTCGGGAAATTCCTTCACGCGGAGAGCTATGGATGTGATTGGTTTTGAAATATTAATTATTGTAAATTGGGCTGCACTCATTGGTTGGCATTGCAACGAGGTGCGTTAGACACGTGACAACGCTATACCCGGGGGAAAGGGTCTAGATTTTTAGTCAGTCTTGTATGGAATATGGAAGTGAGAACATGTACTAGAGTTTTGTATTAGAACTCAATTATATTATTGTGTAGATCTATCATTTTATTCAAGTACATTTAACCATTGTAGTTATTTGTGAATAGCTTTTTCAAGTTCTGAATTAAAGTAATTGTTTTAGACGAAGAGAAGTTTCTTCATTGAATATAGTAGCATACTTTGATCGATTTAGCGATTAGCAACCTTCTGAATGATCGTATTATCAACTAGATCTAGCTACTTCTATACAATCATCTTATTAAAAGACGATTTCAAGATCCTCGGCAATCACGATCATTGATGGTGTGATATAGATCAAGATAATCTTCAACGTGACATCTATCATAGCATCTGTATAGACCTGTGACATCTGACATCCACCATTGATGATTGTAACACTGTACAACATCAGCCGTGTAGGTGTCCGCAATAAAAAAAAGGCCCCTTGATGTACGGTTTGTAGATAGTAACTTTTTTTGGGGGGGGGGGGGGGGGGGGGCTTTCTTCCATCCTCGCTAGTGCAATGGACTAGTAGTCTTCTCGTCTCCTCTAACGACAGTTTGCACCTAAGCGCCGACATCACAATATTTTAGACTATTCAAAGTTCTGATGCAACGGCTACTTTATTCTTTTCTGAAAGCGAAAAATATAATTTTTTAAATCACTTACGCAAACATTTTTTTCATAAAAATACACCACTTTTACAACTATTAACGATTAATAGTAACAAACATTGGAGTCTCTTTAGTAGGGTAAACACGTAGATACCACATTTTGAACACATTTATGTAAATGGTTTTAGATTTTTTGTCAAAAAATTGTCTTTTACAAATGTATTGCTAAGTTATATATGTTCTGTCATACTAATTACTACATCTACACAAAAAAATGTTTCCTTTTTTTTTTTAAAGAAAAAATGTATTTAGTATGTAAATAAGTTGGAAATAATTTAAAACAACAATTAATAAGTAGTTCTTCATATTACCTCGTGAACTGCGGTGCAAGAGTAGCACTATAGAACACTTCACTTTTACGTACGTATTTTTGGTTTTCTTTTTTTTGAGGATTTGAATAAGAGATTGACCCTTTACAAAACAATTAGATCAATTAAATATTCATTATAAGACATTAGTTAGGCCAGGTTCAAATCTAACTTAACATTCACTTTCACCTATTTTTTGGTCTGCTGGAGCGCTGAGGCACCACACAAGATCTATCAACCTTCTTTCTCCATTCTTCTCTGTGATTTTTCTTTGATAGAATTTCATTCTGATGTTTTTCTGAAAATATTGAAATGATGTAGGCAGAAGTACAAATGTCTGTTAAGTTCAGACCTTGTAGCTGGGTTTCTTGGCATGGGCACTGTCCTCGCAGGGCGTCGCATATACAGTTCTTGTCAATCGTCTGGAAGCAGTTGCCAAGCATCAAGTTCTCTCTTATGCCGACGCCAAAGTCTAGTTCTTTGTTTCTGTCTCGGCCATTGTTGGGGCCGTATTCACAATTTCACCCGACGTCATCCAAGGCAAGGAATCAGAAACGGTCTTGAGGCTTTCATGGTTCGAGGTCCCTTCAAATGTACTGACAGATAAACAGAGGTAATTAAGGTCCACAGCAGAAAGCTTGGACGCAGATCCAATGTTGTCTTGATCTGTCCGGCTCGTTGCAGGTATACCAGGAACAAAAGTTTCAGGCACATAACAGACTTCTCTAGTTTCTTCATTTGTTTCTTTTCTTCTAATTCTGTATATCCCATTGAGATCGTCGCAGCAATCGTTGTCACGTTTCTCGCCCTGAAAGTCATCTCCGCCAGACCTGCCCACAACACAGTCACAGACGGCGCTCTAATCCCCAGCGCCTCCATCACCACTGTTTGTGCAGCCTCAGTCCTGACCAGGTAACTGCTCCTTCCCTAACGAGTTTATTCCTCCTTTTGCTTGCGACACAATTTTATCACTTAGGTCTATTTGGCCTTCTACTTGCAACAAACTTTCATTTACTTTGTTCCACATCATGCTCCTCATCATATTACAGATCATGTTCAATTGTTCATTAAATGCATTCCTAAAGTCCTGGTACTCGCCAATGACCTCAACAATCCCAGATTCAATTTCAAATTGGTAGGTTTCCGGAATTTCTTCTTCATCAATCAAGGCTTGCCGGAGAAGAGCCGTGAGCGTTTCTCTGCTACCGACGGGTTTTAAACCTCGGTACTGAAGCTCTTGTCTTAGCTCTTTAATTTAGAGCTGATTTAATAGCTTCAAACATGTCATTGTAATCAAAGCCTACCTCCTCTCGTTGAGTTGTCTATAATCCCACTTCTGACACCAATTGTAATAACTTAAGTGAGGCAACTCAACGAGACATAGACGTTTATTCACACGACATCACAGGTACACAAAACAACATCTATCTTAGGCACAATCTCTCCATATTGGCTCTTTACTTGGGCGGAAATCGTTCTCCTCTTCTAATGTTGACATCCTTTCCAGTCTAGTTTATCACAGTGCGCACCTTCTAGCTTAGATGGCGGTGCGAATGGCAGAGTTATAACAATATATATATTATCGGCAAAGGAAAAATTCTATAACAACATCACAATGAAGTTAGATCTGCTCTAAATTTGCAGTAAATGTCATTTTCCATAATGTTTTTGTGTATAGAAAATATTAGAAAATATAAATTGTATATGAGCTATGATTACTTGCGGATCCAGGGAGCCGTAGGGCGAACGACCCCCCCCCCCCCCCCCCACTCGTAAGCTCCATCCTCTGAAGACAAGTGCGGGCTTTTCTTGTTTAGCAATTTAACAATTTGTTTAAATAATCAGTAAGTTTTTTGAATAATTTATGCTATTTTTGATGCTTGACTGGGCGTTTCCACTCGAAATAAAAAGTTTTATTTTTTTGTAAGGAGCGAAATTATGAAAAAAAAAATATATTATGGTCTGTCGCTTCCTCTTTGATCTAAAATTCAATCCTTAATAAATTATTGTTTGATATGCGAACGGTAGTGGCTAATTAAGCGTTTCCATGTTACTGCCCTCCATTCTGGCCCGAACCAAAAGAGTATGTTGATTATAATAGACAAATACTGTCAGAATTAAGGGGAGGTAAATGCAATACCCTCCCCCGTGCCCTGCTCTTATCCTTAAAGGATTTGGGGGTGGGGGAAAACCGTTTTTCTGTCGAGAAATAACAGAAGCTACATTTTTGTAAATTCTCTGTGATATTTATTGATAGTTCAATATATTGTTCTATTGTGTCATTAAAAAAAATTAATCTAATATGGAAGTAGAACTAATTAAGCGTTGCCACTCTATTTATGCCCTTTCTTGGCCATAAAATCATCTTTAAAACTGGAAAGTAATATGAACTCCCTTGTATTTCTTTTGTCTTATTGATAGAGATAGGGAAAAAAAAGGGTCCGACAAAAACTGTCCTCTTACCATTAAACTCTGTCCCGATATTTCAGTCCTTGACTCAAAGGTCCTAAAGCTATAAGACACGTTCAATGTGTTCTTTAACGTTTCTCATTATTTCTGGACAAGGTGAGGACTTCAAAAAAACACTTACTTTAAAAAAACAAACTTTTCCTCTTCTTCTCTCTCTCTCTCTCTTTATCCTCTTTTTCTGTCTATTTTTCCGTCTCATTTTCTCTCTCCTACGACCTCACACTTTTTCAACTCCTATACCACTTCCACACACAGGCTCTCCCTCAATATTTCTTTTTATCGCTTTCTTTTCTTTATCATATTGACCTTTTTCTTTGTATATTTCTTCCACTCAACCACTTCAGGCTCTCTTTCTTTCACCCTCACTCTTTTCTTTTCTCGCATTCTTTTAATGTTTCCGCTGTTGCTCTTTAGCTCTCTCTCTCTCTCTCTCTCTCCCTCTATTTTTTTGTTGCTCCTTCTTATATCCTCATTAGTTTTTCTGTTTTATCCACAACCCTTTTATTCCCCCCTCCCCACATCTCTCTCACAAACACACATCTCTCTCTCTCTCTCTCTCTTTCTGCTCTTTAAAAAGAATGTTAGATATCGCTGATAAGCTAATACCAGTTGGTCAACTCTATAAAACAGTTTCTGCTTTGGAACTTAAAAGAAAAGACACAAAGATCTAGGTTTAAAAAAGAGTTTAAATTCTTTAAAAAAAAAAAAACAAAGCTTGAAGTATTTAGTTCACGTCATGGCAAGATAAAAGTTAATTTGAAATCGACTTACAGTGGAAACGACAGTCACAAAGAGAGAGAGAAAAATTCCGACTACAGAGACAGGTTGTGGCTTGTGCTACTATTAGACATTGATCGAATGTCTCTCTTTAGGAGGAGGGGGTGGTGAGTGGCCTGAGTAGGTTCACGTAGGTCAATTGTTAGACACGAAAAATCCATAAGGATAGACATTTACCATTGCCAATAGTCGCATTTATCAACGAGTGTTAACATAATATCTTATTGTCTACTAGCCGGATAGGACCCGCTGTCTGCGGGCCTTATTGTATGTACTGATCTAGTGGATTATATTTAGATCTATATCAAACAAAGCGAATGTTCCCTTTACATTTTTTTTTCACAATTTTTGCCACGAAAATGAAAGTAGAGTATGAAAATGAATTTACCCGTTTAGCCGACATATTCATAGCAAATATAAAATTCTGTGACAACGGGTTTACCCGATTTATTAAAAAAGTTTCATTCTTTAATAGAGATTAAAGTAGGTAGATTTGTTTTAAATATAGGGCCTTCCAATTGTGGGAGGGACATTAAACGTACACTACGGTCCCAAACATAATCTAAGGAACAATTATACCTAGTTTTATCTAAAATGATCAAACGATATTGATTTCTATGATTCTATTGATTTCTTATATATACCTTACTTTCAATTATATATATTCGATATGTCTTTACATTAGAGTATGCGATTATGGTGTGTATCTCTGAAATATTTCAGACCAGTAATAACTTTTCAATGACTTTAACAAAGATTGCTAAAGCTATTGATACAAAGGAAAAGACTTGGTAAGCTGGACTGTCGTTCAAATTTATCGATGGTTCAAACCCTGCCGCTTCCCATCCCGTCTCCCTGCGCGAGGTTTAGACTAGGAAATAAATTATCTTCAACTCTGAAGGAACATTCGAAACATGTCAAACATTTTACAAACATCTATGTCTGAAATAGAAATGATTCACTAGATGATCTATTGGGAGTTTACACAATTAATTTTAACCCGCACAGAAATTTCCACTTGCTTTAGTTTTCTACAATTTAAAGATTCCATTGACATTACTCGAGAAAACAAGAAACAATGTCAAAAAAAAACAATAAAAAAGAAGAGAAAACAATAACAAAACAATTATATGTCAGAAAATACAACGAGGAAGACTGGAACAAAACATTCTGAAACTAAATTTTAAAAACTGTTTTGTACTACAAGGAAACAGCTAAGAAATTTCCCTTCATAATGCGAAACTAAACATTTTGTTTTTACACCTTTTCAAATACACAGCTTATCAATACTGACTATCCATAGACATATGTCTATGTTCCTATCATATTAGCTAGTTATTTAGGACAATATGCCATTGCTGCAAATTTCCCATAGTCATGATTAGAGATTTTGTATTCCGTTTGACTACAATTGTTCACCTATCCTTTACTACTAAAACAATAACGATATAGATTGAAATACAAAAAAAGAGACAAACAGTAAATCCATCTCGGGTAAGTGCCAGACATTTTTATCTAGGATCTCGAGATCAAATCCCTAGTATCAGAATAGATATAACGTTCTTAAAGCTAGCAGTGCATTTGGGATAGTTAAATGTTCAGCTAATCTTATACCTGGCGTCCTCTACTCACCACTTAAAGCTAGCAGTGCATTTGGGATGGTTAAATGTTCAGCTAATCTTATACCTGGCGTCCTCTACTCACCACTTAAAGCTAGCAATGCATTTGGGATGGTTAAATGTTCAGCTAATCTTATACCTGGCGTCCTCTACTCACCACTTAAAGCTAGCAATGCATTTGGGATGGTTGAATGTTCAGCTAATCTTATACCTGGCGTCCTCTACTCACCACTTAAAGCTAGCAATGCATTTGGGATGGTTGAATGTTCAGCTAATCTTATTCTTGGCGTCCTCTACTCACCACTTAAAAGTAGCAGTGTATTTGTGATGGTTGAATGTTCAGCTAATCTTATTCTTGGCGTCCTCTTCTCACCACTTAAAACTAGCAGTGTATTTGTGATGGTTGAATGTTCAGCTAATCTTATTCTTGACGTCCTCTTCTCACCACTTAAAACTAGCAGTGTATTTGTGATGGTTGAATGTTCAGCTAATCTTATACCTGGCGCCCTCTACTCACCACTTAAAACTAGCAGTGTGGTTGAAATGGTTACATGTTCACCTAATCTTATACCGCCTTCTACTCACCACTTCAAGTTTGACCAGTAAACAAAAGTCCAGTGAACCTTCATTGAAATAGCTAAACACAATACTTATGTTATCGCATTAGTCTGTAATCCAAACCAGACTCACATTGACAGTTTGTTTCAAGTTTCACAGCGATCTAGTCTCGGTCTTTATTTTATGTCATATGCTCAAATTTCTACAAAAGTACTTTTGGTGTACAAGCCTAGAAATGATATCTTTAGACAAATAATTAATGAAGCACTCAATACTTAAAACATTTCATAACAGATTGTTATGTCCATAGCGCTTTATGAACACTTGACTTATTGTTTCAGTGCCTTCTATCGTAAGGCAAACTATCGTCTCCTGATATATGACTGATATATGACTGCTGTCTGATTGTTGTGTCTCAATCTGATTTTCATCTTTTTTTATTTCACTTTTAATTGATGTTTGAATATATTTGTATAGTCTACATCACGTGATCTCATTTCATTTGCAGACGACCTGCGAGATTATTTTCAGAAAGATTTTGAAGATAAACCATTTAGAAGAAAGAAAAAAAAGTTTTAATTGTGCTGTCCTTGTAAGGTTTCCGAACATTTCCAAACGTTCTGGGGACTCTTCCAATTGTACGTTTCGCTATCTCGCAGACGTCAATCACAGACAGTTTACGACTTGGAATTCTAGTTAGCATTCTGGCATTGACGCCTCTCGCCTTTTGAAACACTGGGTGGTGGGAGTGCAGAAAGTTCGCTGTGTTTCCAGCTTTAATTTGGAAAAAGAACTTTACGACATTGCTTGAAGACTTCTTTACGACGTAGTTTGAAAAGCACTATGTGGCATGCGCAAATTACAACAGCATTTTAAGACATGGTATGGGAAGCATTAAAAGATTTAGTTACATGCATATTTCAGTTGGTAGTTGAAAAAGTGTTTTAACATTTCGTTTATGAGTACGACATTATATTTAAAGTAGTTTAAAATTTAATGTCAATAGTAGATCACAAAGTACTTAAAACATGACACGCTTTATAGAGTACTTTATATATGACATTATTGAAAGTGTGCTTTACGAAAAAGTTTAAAATACCAACAGAATCAATATTCCAGATCCTTTGTTTTAAAAAGTAATTAACTATTATTTAGTAAAAGAAGCTAAGGGCCAAGATGAAAACATTTAACCTCTTTAAACTGGTTTAGATCACGTCTCTGTGTATTGACTTTTTTATATCTCATTTCAGTCTGCGTGACTTTGAAGAGTTTAAGTCACTGATTAACATGCATGACTAGATTAAGACATGGATCCGCGTAGGAAGTAATTATCTTCCATTTTGAAGTAACGTCTGTGTTACGAGCAGACGACCAACGCACGGAACTACAAGTTGAGGACGTTACTTCTGTTCAACAAATAGTAATGTCAATAATCTCTTTCCCAGTTCTCCCGTCATTGCATTCATTTCTCTTTCCTCGTCTTTCAACACGCATTCACACCACTCCACATTCACACTATGCTGCGCACCTAACAGTCTAATTTATAACATATGAAGTAGTGTTTATATTTTCTAAATAGTATATAATTTGCTTTCTTTTTTTCTCTTTCCACATTTAGATTTCTTAATTAACCTGATTTAATAATTTCATAACCTGAGAAATCCACTTCCAAAAATTCAAAGTCCTTTAAAAGTAGCACGCTTCTATCCCGTTCTGTGGGGAGGTTTAAAGTAAACTAACTTAATATTGGTCATATACGACCTTAACCTTGGCCCTAAAGTCTCCTCCTCATTTTAAAGATTAAAGTACAAAAACAATCAAAATATTAAAAAATACTTAAAAAAAAACAACAAAGGGTATTTTGAATAAAAAGTGAAACCTTTCAATCGCTGCAATATGTCTCAATATTGCAAGGCTTATCTTCCCTCTTTTTCTATGTAAAACAAAATTAAATAGATTAATTAATTTTTAAAAAATTGATTCATTTGTCATCGACAATGAATAATTGTGCAAAATTTCAACTTAATCAAAGAATATGTATATAGAGAAAAAAGTGTAAAGGTTTTCACCTAGACAGACAGACAGACGGTGTGAATTAGTAAAAGATTTGTAAAAATTAACCGAAAATACTTTAAATCTGCTCACGTAGGGCTGTTAAAATTTCTTTTTTTTTCTATTTATATCATTCAACTTGACTCTACGTTATTGGTTCTCAGTTACTAGCTAAAGGACTCTTCGTACAAGTGTTCAAGTGTATTCAATATTCGCTGAAAGAATGTAATGGATTTAATCATTAACTGTTTAAAATTTCTTTCGACTTTTTTAAGCTTTTCAAGTCATTTCAAAACATTAACCAGTCATGAAATGAGTACAATTAGATTTTGTTTCGCTTTATTAAAAACAATTTTAAGTTTCATTGTGTTCATAGGAAATGGTGAGTCCAAGCCACTTAGTTTCTTCACATTGGGTCAGACATATTCATTTATAGAATTGAAAAAGGTTTTAACTTAGGTCATTACCGGCAAAATGTAGTTGTTTTCTTTTTCGCTTATCTCGTAAATACTTCAAGCGTCTGGGTCAAAGTGATTTCTACATCAGCAGTAAATGGTCTTTTCAAATGTTCTGTCACTCAAGGATCACTCAAAGGAATGGTGTACTTTGAGTAGCGGTACATTAGTTGTTCCTTTGCTTTTTTATGTACTTTTAGCCATTTAGGTTCTTTTTGAGTTTTTTTTCTCATAAAATTGGTTAGTTTTTTGTAACTTAAGTTATTTGTAGTTTTTCCAATAATAATCAATCATCTTCTTTTTTTTTCCGTATTTTTAAAGACCTAATAAAATAGTATATTACTACAGGGAAGCGAATGAAAATGTTATATAAAGAATTTTCGTTTAGGTGGTTTTCTTGTTCATCTTTTTTTTATATATTTCGATTTGTTTTCATACAAGTGAAGTTACCCATTACTGCCACCAAAGACAAGTGAAGTTACCCATTACTGCCACCAAAGACAAGTGAAGTTACCCATTACTGCCACCAAAGACAAGTGAAGTTACCCATTACTGCCACCAAAGACAAGTGAAGTTACCCATTACTGCCACCAAAGACAAGTGAAGTTACCCATTACTGCCACCAAAGACAAGTGAAGTTACCCATTACTGCCACCAAAGACAAGTGAAGTTACCCATTATTGCCACCAAAGACAAGTGAAGTTACCCATTACTGCCACCAAAGACAAGGGAAGTTACCCATTACTGCCACCAAAGACAAGTGAAGTTACCCATTACTGCCACCAAAGACAAGTGAAGTTAACCCATTACTACCACCAAAGACAAGTGAAGTTACCCATTACTGCCACCAAAGACAAGTGAAGTTAACCCATTACTACCACCAAAAAGAAAACAAAAAACTGTAATGATTCTTCTTACTTCCTTCTTTAAGGTCATTGCTAAGAGATTTTGCGCTAATATGTTTTTCTGACCTAACTATGAAAAATTGCAACAAATGTTCATATTTATATAGATTTTCTTTCAAATTAATTTCTCCAGTAGCATTTTAAGTAGTAAATACTGAGAATGATTTGATTAGAACATTGTAAGACGAAATAATAGTCAGGGAGTGAAGGGTTAAAAGCCAAATCTCTATTATGTTCTCAGCGACGAAGAAGTTCTTAGCAGAGTTAAAACATTATGTGGTCTGTTAAGAACAGAAAAAAAACACATGATTATTGAAATCTTGTAATTAATAATATAATTAATTTATCTGCAACTAATATGGAAATATATGTAAATCACATAAATTCATTCCCTTGATAATTTGTGATCTTTATTTCATGCGTTTCTTTTGTCTTTTTTTATCTCAGAAGTAAGTATGTAAACAAAATCGAGCTTGAAATCAATTTTCTAGTTTCACTAAATAAACTTTTCTACTTTTGGATGGCTGCCTGGTCGTGCGGTTTGCGCGCTGGACTGTCGTTCAGATTTATCGATGGTCCAAGGTTCAAATCCTGCCCGCTCCCATCCCCCGTCGTCCTGCGAGAGGTTTGGACTAGGAAGTAATTATCTTCAACTCTGAAGGAACATCCGAAACATGTGAAACATTTTACAAACAAACATTTTGTGACCTTTATGTTTTATTAGTTACTTTCAGCGTCCGTGTAAAATGAAGATGTCTATACCATCTCGAGACCATTTTGATGGCAGACGTTCGTGGGGCCACTTGGTTGCACCATCACAGCCGCGTTGTTCCGTATTTCTTCCATGTCACGTGGAAGTGCTGTTTACATTTATGGCCTAGTTGGTTTCATCGTTATTTGAATGTTAAAATGGTCTAGATCTATAATTCTATAATTTATTTTTAAAAAGTATGTAACAATAATTCACAAAATGATAGGAGTGTTTAAGTAGATCTACATCTATAAGAAGACATTGCCATTGTTTTCATTTATCTTCCATTCTCTTATAGATTACAGACGTCACTTCAAAAAATAGGATATATACGTCCGAGGCATTTCACGTGTCAATCTAGTCATTCATGTGAATCGGTTACTTAAACTCTGCTAAGTCGTTAATTTTCCTGGCTAATTTAGGCAAACCTTTCTTTTCTCGTACAAGGGAAGAAGTACTTTGGGTCTCAAATGTGTGTCTCGCAGCCTTTATGAGAGCTCTATAACTATCTCTTTCAGAGGCCATCCGATGCCAGCTACCTTACTCTATGCCAGTGAGGGCAAAATGGCGTCTGCTTAGATTCTCATCCAATGAGGCATATACATAAAAATCAGTTTTTTGGTGCATCCGGTGTACGAAAGCATTGTTAAGCGAAGTATTTTAAATGAAGCATACAACGATTTATTGCCCTTTTCAGCATTGTAGAACAAAATTTCTATGGAGATTTTTCGCTAGTGGCATAAAATATTTTGAATTTAGTTCGCAACTGTGATCTTTCAATATGGCGTCCTTGATATAGTTTATTTTATGTAATTATGTCAAAGTCTATTCCAATCTTCGTCGTTTTATTTCCTAAATATTATCTTTAGTTTCTGTTATATCGCCACTGCATTGCTTCATATCGTTTTTTCTTCCTGTCCCCCCTTACTGCTGTTCATTGTTGAAAGGAAGTAAAACTTGAAGTGTTAACAAAGAGCAGAGTACTGTGATTAACTTCTAATGTGAGAATCCCTGATAGGAATCAAGTGTACATGAAAAACAACTCGTGTTGGCACATCCCCGCCTCATGTCAGTATGAAAGGTCTCGAGGTCTATGAACTGTATCCTAGACCATTCGTTATAGAGGGCCTAAACACTGGCCTGCAACGTCACAACCTGTGGGCAGTTTCGACCAATAGCTCGTTGCCACATCGTACAGACGTTGTGACGTTGTATGTCAGTGTTCAGGCCTTCTATAAGCAATGGTCTCGCTGTATCGCCCACCCGCTCTAGTCTCGAGGTCTATGAGTTGTATCGCCCACGGGCGCTTGTGACCGATTTGTTCACTTTTGCGCTTCTCCAGTTGATTTTATTGATTGCAAGAGCAGATGTGCAATTGAACAAGCCCAAAAACGCACATTTAAAATAGAAAAGTTTTTTTTTAATTACTATGAAATATTAAACCCAAATAGCTCATCTGTTTTCTTTTTTTTTTTTTTAAATACATACAAATTCCTAGTTTTAGAGTGTATAATTGAACTGGAACATTGTTTACGACATTATTTCTTATTGGTTCCTCAATCAACGTTCTGAATCGAAACTATGCGAAGAAACAAAACAAATAAAAACAAACAGAAATCTAAAGTTTCACTTGAAACCATAAATTAATTACTTGAAAGTTATAATTAAAATCCTGTTCAAAACAGAATTTGAATGTGGATCATATAGAAAGAGAATTATATTAATAAACCAACGATACTATTGTATCAACCATTTTGTTCCTACTAGTCTGACAGTAATACACTTTCAGTATCCCAACGCTTCTACAGCTGCATCAAAGCTAATATTAGTCGACCAACGAGACTAATAAACGGTATGTTTTGTTTCATGACAATGCAGTTCGATATGTTTTTAAAAAAAAAACTACACTAATAAATTTATACTATCAACAAGATGCCAAGATTTTTATGAGGCTGAATTCAATTTTAATTCTTTTTTTTTTTTAAAGTAAAGATTAAATAGAAGTACCAAAATAGTGTTTGTTTTCTTGTTTCCCTAACGACTCGACCTTTTTAGAGGAAAGATCTTTTTTTCGGCTTCTATTATAAACCAGGCAGCCATCCGTAGTGACGGGTGAATATTACTTGTTCTCTCCCCTCTTGTTTTTTCGTGGGATAACTCTATCCTTAACTTCTTCTTCTTCACGTCCAAACTCTTGAGCCATAAAAAGAATTATATATAGAGATGGCATCGAAGTCGAGCTTTATGAGGTCCGGAATATTCTCATGATGGTTACCAGTTCGAATCCTGCCTACAGTCATCCCCTGCCGTCCCGAAGGTAGCTCTCGGCCACGCTGTAATTACTGAAATATATTATGAAAAGTTTGATACATATAAAATATATACAATTGGATGTAAATCATAACAAGATTAAATATGTTTAAAGATGCATCAGTAGTATGAAATATAATTACATATATGTAGGATATATCTTGAGATTTTTAAAATACATTTTCTAGGACTAGAACTGTAACGCAATTGTATATTTCTCCATTAGTTCAAGACTGGCTATTAGAATTGGATATTAGAGATTGTGTCTCGTGTGTCTAGAGTGTCGTCTTTCTTTCAGCCAGCATTCAGTTCTTGTTGGGTTTTTTTTTGGTTTTTTTTTCTGGTGGTTTGAAATAAAAATAGCTCAGCTATAACCCTCTGGCCTTACATATCGTGTTACCAGAGACACACACCTGCAGACTAAGAGGAGAACACGGGAGGTGGAGACCAAACGTTGTTAAGAAGGACAGAAGAAAAAAGACAAATTGTATTATACTAAGCTTGCAACTTATGGTGATCACGGATCGCCCAATACTTGTTGATTTTGATGTAGATACAGGAAGGTTCTTAATAAAATGCTCATTTTTCTGTCTTAATTTTTCATTTTTCTATTTCATTTGGGGGCCAGCCTATTCACTTCGCCAACTACCTCCAATTAACTTAAGACCGGCTCTGGCTATAGCGGCATTGGGGTGCAACGCTTGTGTATAAATTGAGGCAATATGATAGGTTTCTTACATCGTTTTAGTAAAAAAAAAGTAATCTAAGATCATTTACGGGGTCAAGGTCACTTGCTATCGTACACTTCTCGGCCTCGATGGAGCGTCAGGGTGGAGACGGTCGTTTGAGGAGACAATAGGAAAGCCGAACAAAGTCAATGTCGCAGTTCTCTTTTAAAACTGTACATTGCAATGGCGAGTGTCATGTCACGATCCACACCCCGTTCCTCAATGGAAGTTTTATAACGGACTACCGCGCGCCTTCCGTGATAGAAGGAAAAGGAATATTTTTCCCGGTGTGCTCCGCCTTCGACCTCGCCTCTAGTTCCTAGAGCCATTGGTAATAGGAATGTAACATATTTACATCCGCTTGGATCTCTTTCAAACAAAACAATTGTTCAAACAGGCGGAAGGGTTTGAGAGTTTGACCATCTAGAATTTCAAGAGCCCTAGACTCAACTCTTCACGATAATTACAAATTTGGAATGTGTCAGGTATATTTGTAATTATCTTTTTCTAATATCTTATCTTATAAAATACAGACGTTACTTCAAAAAAAAGAAGATGTTTACGTCCTACGCGTCATGCATCTAGTCATTCATGTTAACCAATGACTTAAATTCTGCCAAGTCACTGGTTTTCCTGGCTGGCTCAGGCAACCCATTCCATGCTCAAATAGCACTAGGGAAGAGGACCATTCGTAACGAGGAATGTGCCTTTGTGCCTTTCTGAGTATTTATTAGATTTTGTTTTAGTATTTGAATATTATGGTTATGTGTTTTATGTATAATTGTTACTTTACTTTTGAGTCTTCTCTCCTGTAGGCTTTCTAAATTTAGTGATTTTACCAAAGGTAAATGTGAATATTCGTTAGTTATGAATTTCACTGCTCTATGTTCTGTCTATTCCAGTTTCTTAATGTTTTCTTGAGTTGTGGGGTTCCGAACAGAATATGCATATTCTATTATTGGCCTAATCAAGGTTACATAACATTTTAGTTTTGTACTCTTAGTTGATTCATAGAAATTTCTTGTAATAAACCCTAATGCTTTGTTTGATTTTTTTTTATATAGTTTCATCAATATGGGGATTCTATGACAGTTTTTAAAAATTTATTATAACATCTAGGTAACTCCGCCATGTGACGGTCCCAAGGCCAGCTGACAAAGGATTAGGGTTGGGCGTAGGGCTAGCTGCCCTACCCTGTAGGAAAACCACTAGATACAGAAACAAAAATAACAAACAACACCTATGTGTTTTGCATTTTTAGTCGGTGTTACTGGTTTACCATGAATGAGATGATTGGAATTTATTTTTTTTTATAGTTTTTTCGTTACACTTAATAAGTTACATTCTCGTAAATGAAAGGTTTACCAGGGTATTTATTAAGTGTGTGTATGTGTGTTGATTGGTGAAATACATGTGCTATGACTCAGAAGCTATTTTTAGAAGCATGTGTGGTATATAATAAAAGGGGACACGTGTGTGTAGGTCAGATGAAGAGAATAACTAGATTTGAATGAATGGACCTCATTCAACAAATCGTAAACAAACAACATTTAGCCACGTGGTGCTCTATCTCTTCTATATAATTTACGATCTCATGTTTAATTCATGATGGTTGTCACGTGACAGTTTTTTTGGTTGTTTTATCAATAAGATCACGTGACTAAATATTGTTTGTTTACGATTGGTGAATGAGGTCCATTGTGATTTGATTTGATTAATTTATACTAGTCGACCGGCGCTTAACATATTTTGCAAGGCCGGCCTTGGGCCATTGCAACCTATGCGTCCGCAGTGTGCCCCGCACTTTCATAAAAACCCGCGCTAATTCTAGATGTATAAATTATTAAATTAAATCATTTTATAACTTATAACAGATTTCCCGCGGCCTCCTGATTTACCAGGAGCTCCTGGAAATATCCTGAAATTGAAAAATATACGAAAAAGTCCTGTGAATATTAGGAAACTATTAAAATCTTTTGAAAACTCATACAAATCTCCTGAAGTATATACAAAAATTGTCATTTTGGGGTGTCATTCAAGATGGAAAACGTCAATCTTACGCGCGATAAAAAAAAAGGCATTATGCAATACCCGTAATTGTGGAATCTAGTGAAAGCGCCTCAAACTAATGAAGAATTACTTGAGGTCAACAATTCTCGTAGATAGATTGAAACATTTGGTAATTCTTGCTATTGAGCGTGATCTATGTAGGAAATAGAATTTTAATGTTATACTGTATGACTTCTCTATACGCAAGGCTCGTAAAGTAATTCTGTGCGTAGTAAAGAATGAATACGAAGACGAGTTTATTTTCTAATACTAAATCTTAATTTTCACTTATTATCCGTATCCCTACCCAAACTTGGCCACGCGAAATCCTTTTCGCTTTGGGCCCCACAATGGTTAAGTCCGGCCCTGCTATTTAGTGACGGGTGGATACTACTTGTTCTCCCCCCCCCCCCCTTTCCTTTTTTTTCGCCTCTAAAATTACGTGGGATAACTCTTGCAGAAATAAAAGAGTGATCTTTCCATTACTTGGTGTCCAAACTCTTGAGCCATGAAGAGAATTATATATATAGATTTTGTATAGTGCCACACTCAGGGCCGGTCTTACAAATTGCGGGTCCAAATTTAATGGATGCGTGCGAGGCCCTCCTTCTAAATTTTTACAATAACAACTATTTCTATTAATTAGATCATGATATCAGCATTTCTTATACAACAAGGATAGGAAGCAACTCAAACACAACAGGCGCAAGTGGCTTAATTAAAGTTGCATCAATCGTACGATACACTAAATATGTTAACCCTGTAAGTGAAATGCTAAATGTAAAATTGCGGAGCCCCTGCCAGCCGATTTGGAGAATCTGTCAAATCAACTTAACCCTGGCTACACTAATATATAAAAAAAGCCTGCTTATAAAAATTGATTTTAATTCTTTTCATGAACAAGAATTTCAATTTATTATTCAAATTTGTGAGTAAAAAGTTATATACGCACACATAAAAATAGTGGCAAGATTAGCTGGAGTTACATCTCAACAAAACCTACACAGGTTTATAGAATACTTCTGTATGTAGCTTATAACAATTATTGGACTCAAATGTCCAGACTGTTATTTCTGAAACTTTCTACTGTTTCTTCCAAAAAAAGTTTAAAATCTGTTTAAATATTGTAATTTGAACATCTAGTAACTTTTCGATTTTCCCATTCGCAAACGTAACCAGAGATATAAACTTCATCTGAACATTTAAAACTTCATTTTTTAATGGTTGAACTTTCCGAGCATATCTGGAGCAAAAGAAAAAAAAATGGTTTCTTTTAGTGATTGCACTTTTAAATCAATGGGGGAGGGGGGGGAGAGGAGGATACGGTTTGGTTAGAAATTCCTCGTGAACTGAGCGCTACTGCCCCAACTCCATATACCTCCGGGACGGGATGTTTACGACAATAATGAGTTTCTTTTATTACAACCTTAATTCAAAGTGTGTCCTGGTTACGACAACATTCTTTTTTTTTTTTCACATTTGCCAGGCGGTTTAACTAGTAGGACCAAATCCGGCCTAGTAAAAGGTTCAATAATAAAGGCCAGTCTCTGAGTTAGAATAATGATAAAGATGAACAATAGACAATGTTTTTAAAAAATCTTATTTTCAATACGAGTTTTTAACAAAAAACACTCTGCCAAATATTGAGAATTTCGATTTAAATACCAGAAGCTAAAGGCTGCGTCAGCTGACTTAAATTTGCGCAGCTCCTGATTGATTTGACCTTGCGCAAGCGCAGTAAACACAGTTTTGTATGTAACAGCAGAGAAAGTTATTCCAACAAATGACTTAAGACTACTACCATGTAACCTACTCGATGTTATCTTCACAGTACTACGATAGATTGTGATCGCTCTCTTGAAATATTGTTGCAATATTTAATGAATAATTCCATCTGGAACATAAAATGAAAGTATATTGACCTGAAAATATAAAAATATGCGTTCGTTATTAATTAGACAAAAAACAAAATTCACTGATTTGTTTCGATCTCGTCTAAGCAAACATGCTGCGCATCTTAATGCTTCTAAAACAAAATTGATTTAAAAAAAATTCTTTTTATCTTCTATACTTATTTTTTTTATTAGACTATTTTCTTGTTTTCAAAGCAGACCGGTGCTGATGTTGTTTTAATATTAGTTTACAAGCCGATCCGCTACGTAGCATACGCCGCTATTTAGTGACAGGTGAATACTTCCTGAAAGACACAGTTGTCCAGATAGGGTGGGTTTGGGCAAACGATAGTGTGCGCATGCCTGGAGAGCGAGGAAGGCACGGGTCTGGGCGGGAAATGGCTGGAGGAGGGTTAGAGAGTCGGCGTGCGTGCGTGGTATCCCGCATGGTTGGCGACGTAGAGAATTTTATATACAGGCAGAAGAATGATTTTTTTTTTCTGAGCCGCGCTCTTTGTCGCCGTGAAAATTACGTGGGATAACTCTAGTCCAACTTGCAGAAATAAAAGAGTTATCTTTCCATGACTTTTTCATCGAGGGTTAGAGAGTCGGCGTGCGTGTCCCACGTGGTTGGGCGACGTAGAGAATTATATATACAGATTAATAAACTTTGTTTTAAAAACATCATTCTCTTATTAGTTAGAATGAATTGTGTCTATGCATTTTAATTTAGAATCAACTATCAACTATTGTTTGTTGCATTTTTATAGCTTACAGTGTACATACATAATAAAAGGAATATCAATACATTTAAAAAAATTATTTGGCTTGCTAGATGTTTGATTTAGACACTGACTTTTTGAAATGATGGTTGTTGTTTTTTTTTATATTATATCTCAGGCTTTTTTTGTTCTCGTTTATTTCATTCATGTCGTTATAAAAGGTGCATGTCAAGCTATAAGGCAATACTATTGAAACTATGCAAATTATGTAGGTCACAGCAGGGTCTTCGTCGTCACGTAAAATACTGCACTCTCCAATTATTTACGGACCCGAAGTGTGTGCCTCGTTAGTAGAAGTAGCAGCACATGTCCTTTTCAATGAGATTTATTAAACATGTAAAAATATAAATCTTGTTTATTTTATTGAGTGAAGTTGCATTAATGATTCTGAATCAATCATATAATCATTTTTTTTATAGATCCAGTTAACAATAATAAATTTGTGCTATTGGAAATATTTGAATGAGACAGTGTGAGACAGAGTGAGACTGTGAGACAGAGTGAGACTGTGAGACAGAGTGAGACTGTGAGACAGAGTGAGACTGTGAGACAGAGTGAGACAGAGTGAGACTGTGAGACAGAATGAGACAGTGTGAGACAGAGTGAGACTGTGAGACAGAGTGAGACTGTGAGACAGAGTGAGACTGTAAAACAGAATGAGACTGTGAAACAGAATGAGACAGTGTGAGACAGAATGAGACAGAGTGATCCAGTTAACAATAATAAATTTGTGCGATTGGAAATATTGGAATGCGACAGTGTGAGACAGAGTGAGACTGTGAGACAGAGTGAGACTGTGAGACAGAGTGAGACTGTGAGACAGAGTGAGACTGTGAGACAGAATGAGACAGAATGAGACAGAGTGAGACAGAGTGAGACAGTGTGAGACAGAGTGAGACTGTGAGACAGAATGAGACAGTGTGAGACAGAGTGAGACAGTGTGAGACAGAGTGAGACTGCGAGACAGAGTGAGACTGTGAGACAGAGTGAGACTGTGAGACAGAGAGACTGTGAGACAGAGTGAGACTGTGAGACAGAGTGAGACTGTGCGACAGAGTGAGACTGTGAGACAGAGTGAGACTGTGAAACAGAATGAGACTGTGTGAGACAGAATGAGACAGAGTGATCCAGTTAACAATAATAAATTTGTGCGATTGGAAATATAGGAATGCGACAGTGTGAGACAGAGTGAGACTGTGAGACAGAGTGAGACTGTGAGACAGAATGAGACAGAATGAGACAGTGTGAGACAGTGTGAGACAGAGTGAGACTGTGAGACAGAGTGAGACTGTGAGACAGAGTGAGACTGTGAGACAGAGTGAGACTGTGAGACAGAGTGAGACTGTGAGACAGAGTGAGACTGTGCGACAGAGTGAGACTGTGAGACAGAGTGAGACTGTGAAACAGAATGAGACAGTGTGAGACAGAATGAGACAGAGTGATCCAGTTAACAATAATAAATTTGTGCGATTGGAAATATTGGAATGCGACAGTGTGAGACAGAGTGAGACTGTGAGACAGAGTGAGACTGTGAGACAGAATGAGACAGTGTGAGACAGAATGAGACAGTGTGAGACAGAGTGGTCCAGTTAACAATAATAAATTTGTGCGATAGGAGAGTGATACTGTGAGACAGAGTGAGACTGTGAGACAAAGTGAGACAGTGTGAGACAGAATGAGACTGTGAGACAGTGAGACTGTGAGACAGAATGAGACAGTGTGAGACAGAGTGGTCCAGTTAACAATAATAAATTTGTGCGATTGGAAATATTGGAATGCGACAGTGTGAGACAGAGTGAGACTGTGAGACAGTGAGACTGTGAGACAGAATGAGACAGTGTGAGACAGAATGAGACAGTGTGAGACAGAGTGGTCCAGTTAACAATAATAAATTTGTGCGATAGGAGAGTGAGACTGTGAGACAGAGTGAGACTGTGAGACAAAGTGAGACTGTGAGACAGAGTGAGACGATATACGCTTTGTACACAAAAATGTTCTGTTAACCTCATAAGTTGGGCAAAAAAGCTAAAGAAAATAAAAACAAACAAACAAACAACTTAATAAATCTTTGACAACAAATCAGCTGACAAATAACCCGCATTAACCTTCTAGATACAATGTCATTTGATCATAGGGTGGAAATAGAAAAATATACCAAGCAACTTGTTGATGCTGTCAGCGCCTTATAATTTATCATTAACCAAGGGGAAATTTTCATTGCGGATGTGAACATATAAAATACAGCTTGCGAAGATTGATCTTGAAAACTGTATTCGCTTAAACTTAATTTGCAAATATCGTGAATATATTAATCTAGAAACTGACCTATATATTATGACAACTAGCATTGAAGGCATAGCGATTAGGAGTCATTTGAAACATCAATTGATCTGTCAGTGTCCTGGAAGTTGCTTGGGCCTTTATTTAGATATTCAAATGAAGCCTACTTTAAGTAATGATATTTTGAAAAGGATGTTGGTTTGTAGTAGTTGAATGAAACAAACTCAAGCCATGATTCATATAGTTATGGGTCCTATAATGCTAAGTAATGAAAGAAAGAAAAAAGGCTTATAGTGCACCTTTGATTTTATTTTCTTTATCCTTCTTAAACTGCTAGAGATTTTCAGACATGGCGAAAAAAACTATAAATAGCAAGCTTTTTGGTGTATCCGGTGAACAGAATAAAGGAAGTGTTGATAAACAATGTTGTTTTTTTTAAAAGTTTTATGATTATTATCGCTCACATTTTGTAAGGTCTTCCGTTTGTACCTTTTTTCTTTTTTAGTTGGCAACATCGAAGTTAAAATTTAGCGTCCTTGACCTTGTTTAGTTGATCGTGAACATCTCCAATATTTTTCTGAAGTTCGTAAATTTCAAAAGATGTGATAGAAATAATAAAACTCAAATGCTCTCATGTTTCCAGCCCACCAGAGATTTGGCACCAAACTGTGTTACTGGCCGCTCTACACCGTTTAAATATTTCGCCAAAAATTGAATTTTCTCCTCGTGCGTGGTATGTGTGTGTGTGGAGGTGGGTTGGTGCGAGATTGTTGCGTAACATTGCTATCAAATAAAGAAAAGTGATTCTCGGTGTGTTTTCAGCGGTATCCAACACAGGATTACCTGGAGTTCGCCAAAATGAGGACGTGCCCATCATGGGCGTAGCCAGGATTTTTTTCGGGGGGAGGGGTTCGGGGGGGATTTTTTTCTCCCCCCCTCCCGGCGAAAAAAAAAAATTTGTATTCATGTGTGTGTGTACATCATCTTTATTACATTCTGACCCTTCATTCTTTCGGAAGACGTTTATTGTGCCCTAGAATAGGTTCTTCCTGGAGTTAGATTCCCCGCCTTTGCCAGCAAGGATGTCTAGGGGAGCGCTAGGAGCTTTCCAAACGCGTCCGCCGCGCCGCCAAGCACGATTTCTGGTATTGAAAGCCAGCAAAATACATATTCTGAGGTATCTACAGTGTATTTTCCTGCTATTAAAAAAGTTTTGTTTCAAAAAACTAATGTGCTATTCTTACTGACTTAGACCCTCCCGACCCGTTCGGCGCAATTGCCGTCAAGCTGTTTCCTTAAAAATCTGTCACTGGTAATGTCTGAAGTCTCTTCCCATTTGCTCTGAGGACATCCATGAATGTGTGGCGCCAAGTTGTACTAGGATGTCATCGCAACTCTTCTTATGCGTAATTCATTTTGTCGGAGAACATGCCCCGCAAACCTTATGCGACGATCTATCACAATCTTACTAAGGGGTCGACTCCTACTTCGGCATAGGATTTCCTTGATTTAGACCCGATCTCTATAACTGACTCCTAAAATCTGTCTTTGTTGAGCCATATTTAGTGGTTTTCAATTTCGGCAGATGACTATTCACTGCACTTTATTAATGGAGCCCCGCCACTGGTAGAAATGTGTAACTGTAGTTTGTTTTAGAATAATATTGAAGATAGAGGTTTTCCACCTCAAAACACTCTGTAGGGGAATTTTAAACTCAAAACCATCTGGAGGGATTTAAACCTAAAACCCCAATAGGATTGGCAAAGCTCAAATAATTTTAGTGTGTAATTTCCTTTTTTTATATTGAAGCATCAAACCCCTCTAAAGGGTGGGTTTAAACTCAAAACCCCTTTTGGCAATGCTCATAGCATTTTGAGTGCTTAATTTGCTTTTTTTCTTACACTGAAGATGTATTTTTTACCTTCAAACCCCGCTGAAAGGGGGTTTAAACTCAAAACTGAGTCAAAACCCATTAAGCTTTGCTCATAACATTTTGAGTGCGTAATTAGCTTTTTTTTTATATTGAAGAGGTATTTTTTAGCTTCAAATCCTGCTGAAGAGAGGAGGTGGGTAAACTCCAAACCCCTTTGGCTACGCTCATAGAATTTTGATTGTGTAGTTTGCTTTTTTTTATATTGAAGAGGGGTTTTATCGTAAATTGTGCTCTTGGAATTTGGTGATTGTCGTTTGCATTTATTGTTTGTTTTGTTTTATAGAAGAGTGGGATTTAACTGCAAAAACCCCTGGTAGGTTTTTTTTAACTCAACCCCCCCCTCCTGGTAGGGGTTTATAAACTCGAACCCCCTGGTAAGGGGTTTTAAACTCAAAATCCCCTTGGTTGTGCTGGGGCAAGTGATGGTTTAGTATTAAAATATCACCTAAAATAAACAAAATCAATGCATAAAATCAGTCACTAAATTCCGATCCCCCAGGGGGGGATTTCATTTCGGAGGGAAGGGGGGTTGAACCCCAACCCCCCCCCCCCCCCTGGCTACGCCCACGATGCCCATCTATTTGAGGCATTGTCCTAAAGCATGAAAATGAAAATCAATCGAATTCCGTCTTTCATGACTTCCGGTTCAAACTTACAAACTCTGTCTGAAATAGCAGAAAGATCAGTTGTTATTGTGAAAACTTCCTTGATGAGACGTGTTCCCGTATGAAAGGCTAAACATAAAACTGTTACACAGAACTTTTACTTTTTGATTTTCATGACTAAATGCTAACACTGAAAGAACGCAGTGTCTGATGTACCTTTAGGTAACACTAGCTGTAGCTTAAGGCCCAAATTTTCTTTACCCCTTCTCCCAAAACCAAAAAGTTTCAATAATATTTTCAATCAATATGGACTTACCTTGTGTGGGGGTTGAATTTATCACCTTCACCTATCCCTTAGTCTGTTGGACCGTTGGGAAACCTTACAAGATATGTCAAAAACATCTTTCTCCATTCCTCTTTGTCTTTTGCCTTGAACAGAACCTCTTTCAACGGAAGACCAGTCAATTCTTTTATATTGTCTTCCCATCTCTTTCTCGGACTGCCTCTTCTTCTTTTTCCTAGTACTGTTCCCTGAAGGAAGGTCTTTGCAAGCCCTGAAGACCTTGTAATATGGCCATAGAGTTTTAGTTTTCGTTTTTATTCTTGTTTACACTAGTTAGCAGGTCATAGTGGGGTTAATGGAGAGATGTGACCCACGATGGATTTATAAGTGTCCCTATATCTCAAATAGCTTAGGGCCTTATCCTGTCCCAAAAGAGCGTTTTCGATAAACCCCGCACATTGAACTAAAGAAAGAAAAAGAAATTGTACTGAGCGCAATTTATTTCTTAAAGTACAATCTATGTTTACTCGAATAATGAAAAGCTTCTTTGTTGTCTAAGAAATATGATATTTAATTGAATAGTTTTACTTAATTTTACAGACTTCGGTCTATATTATATATTGTAAGCCTTGATATTTCTTTAACTAGCTTTTTTTTCGAATTCTTTATTCGGGATTAGTCCTCCTTAGAGCAAGGAGTTTTTGGGTAACTCTAAACTGCCATCCTGTGAATAAACTAAATAGCGCCAATAGTTCTAGGTCTTTGTAGATTGACAAGACTGTACTTTTAATAAGGGTAAAACCTTTTCTATATCTCTTCTTTTTATTGAATCATTAGTGACACAAAGACATCAGAGGGTTAGGGTAAACAATGTAATATCAAATGCACGCATAGTTAGCACACGGGCGCCCTAGGGGGCTGTGACATCGCCATTGTGGTTCATTTTGTACACCAATGATTTTCAATCCGAGAGTCCTTTTTGCTCCTTCACAAAATTCGCTGATGATGCGGCTCTTCTTGCCCTGCTCGCAGAGAGCTCAGACAAAAATGAGTATTTCAAAGAAATAGAACACATTGAAAAATACTGTAAAGATATTTATTTATTATTAAATGTAAAATTTAAAAAAAAAAAAAAATGATTATTGATTTTCGTAGGAAAAAGAAAGAAAATGATATTGTTTCTGTAGCTGGAGAAACTATTGAAATAGTTCAAACTTTTAAATACCTTGGCACTATCCCAGACAATAAACTAAATTTTGCTGCAAATACTGATTATATCAGTTACGATTACTGAGAAGACTGTCCTCGTTCAATATTAGTGTAAAAGCTTTGGCTATGTTTTATCATGCTCACATCTGCAATTTTTATTAGTTTTAATATGACTGCCTGGTATGGCGATTTGAGCATTAGAAATAAAAATAAACTCCGTAGAATCCTAAATGCTGCTGGTAAAAGAACAAATCCCATTTGGGCAGCTGTTTGAGACAAACATTCATAAAACAAGCAAAAAAGGTTATAGAAATAAGAAATCCCCCTTTGGGTCAGGATTTTGTGATTTTACCATCACAAAAGAGATACGAGACACCGATAGCAAAGACAAACAGACAGAAACACTCAAATCATTAAATAGAAACTATTTGATATAAACTTTTAATTATGAGTGAGTCAGGTATGATTGTAAATATTTCTTCATAGTTACCATGTTCTGTTTGGTGTAATATACAAATTGTAAGACAAATTTCCTCACGGACAATAAAGATTATTATTATTATTACTATTATTATAAAGTTGTACTATTATCTTATCTTATATAATACAGACGTTACTTCAAAAAAGAAGATGATTACGTCCTACGCGTCATGCATTTAGTCATGCATATTAACCAATGACTTAAATTCTGCCAAGTCACTGGTTTTTCTGGCTAGCTCAGGCAACCCATTCCATGCTCTAATAGCACTAGGGAAGAATTCCGGTATCTCTGTGGGTTTTGTAGATACTTTGGATGCACTGTATGGTTCTTTTTGCTGCTTTGAAAATATTTCATATTCTTACAGAAATAAAGAGCTTTTCAAACTAGTCATGTCTCTAACAGTACGGCGGGGAAATAAATACGTTCGTGTTTCACTAGTATTAGATAATAATTCCGATTTAGCTTGTAAATCGTACGTGTACATGTTTTGGGACACTTTGGGCAACTTGAGTCATCTGAGAGTAGTAGACGTAAACGAGGAGTCATCAAATGTGTTTAACACAGTGATATAGGGTTCAAATCAACACAACGTGTTACTAGATCTTGTATTGTGTCAGGATGTGCTGGTTCTGGAGTTTAGACGTATTTAGTTGCGTGACGGTTTGCTGCTACTGGACATTTAGTCGTTTCAAGATATGATGGTACTGGTCATTTAGTCGTTTCAAGATATGCTGATACTGGTCATTTAGTCGTGCCAAGATATGATGCTACTGGACATTAAGTCGTGTCAAGATATGATGCTACTGGACATTTAGTCGTGTCAAATTGTGCTGATACTCAGCATTTAGTCGTCTGTACTTTTAGTTGTGTCTAGTTCAGATGATTGTCGTGACAAGCTGTACTGGTTCTGGACATATTTAGTTGTGTCAAGCTTAGCCGGTATTGACATATTGTCCAATGTGCACTATGTGCTAATACTGGACGTTTTTTGGTCATTAACTCGTGCAAACAAGCGTCTTACAAGGTCGCTGTTGAAAGCATCTGTATAACCTATCATCATGTATAAATATATACCAGTGAGAACTTTTGAGGCTCAAATCATCCCTTTCTAAAGCACTGAATAAATTCAGAGGGTTGTGCATATTGTGTGTGTGTACGTAAAGATCACGTGAAATCCAGGAAATGTCGAACTGGAAGTCAGCAAGTCTGGGAAAGTAAATGAGACATAAGTTTCCACTTCCTTTTCTCATGGGGGAGGGGGGGGGCATCGACAATCGAAAATTGTCCTGAACTGAGCTCCCATACTCCACAGGCTTTATGGGACTTGTTCCAGCACTCAAACCATTTTTCCATTTCTAGTGTTTGGATCGTTGCTAGATCATGATAAAAACTCACAGGCCACTCGCTGGGTAATTTAAATACACTCTGGAGGGCCCAAACATCCGCAACAGTGTTGCCAGTGACTTTGTAACTAATGCCCAGGCTTTCATCTCATCACTATAAGTAGATAATTCTTGTTCACTTTTAACAGATCGTATTGCTTCACTAAATGGTCAGCTTATAATAGCCTATAAAAATATGTATAGTGTATGCCTGATCCGTATGAAATACATACATAGTTTTATACATACATAAAATGGGAACTCGCATCAACTTCTTTGCTTTTGAATACTTTTTGTCTTATTTTTGTCTTTTAATTAAAGCATTAATTATAGCAGAATGCTTATTCTATCCTGTCTAACTTAAGGGACGTTCGAATGTAATCTCTGTATGATAATAACACTGTAACATTTAGACATGATACAGGACATATTTACATTCAACTACTGGCTCGGAAAAAAAAATTCTACAGTATAATAATGTATATAAAACATCAGTTAATCTATTCCTTAGTTCAACTTTAAAAATTAACACATTGTCATGCATCAATTAATATATTTATGTAGATATGTCGATCAGAATGGATCAGAATGCCATTTGATTAAGGATTCCTGAATCGCAAAGCTTTGGTCTGTTGACTCCATCAAGCATTCTCTCCTCGATTCCACTTAATTGTGATATGACTTCGTCTCATTTCCATTGTCTTAGTCAAATTTATAATGTGGAAATTGCTGGAACCCCTCAGAAGATAAATTATTCATTACGGAATATATGCTCAGTAGACTATGCAGAAGCTGTTTGCAATTATACACAGAATAGAAAAACAATGCCGAGAAAGATGTTCTGCATCAATAATTAAAGGGCTGGACATGAGACATGAAACAATATGGTAGACAGGTCATTAACTAGTAAAAGTGCTGGAATACACGCCTTTTATGTGATTGACAATGCTAGATGTTTCTCAACCTTTTACTGGTGAAACCAGACAATAAGGTTATGTTCGCCAAAACTAGGAGATATGGGAGAGGGCTGTATGCCTTTCAATCACTTGATTACTTATTGAGCATCAGAAATGAATTCTTCGGGCGCCTACAGCGTCCACTTTGCAAAACTAAAGCAGAATGCATGTCAAATAAAGTCAAAGAATGTGGAGATGCGCCGATAATGAAGTCTTAGAAACATATGGGCACATTTAGCGAACGCCAGTCGGTAACGGCTTGCTCATCCTGAGATCATTTTCGTTTTTTAGCGGGCCTGTTTTTCCTTTTAAACGCTTAAATCGTCAACACAGCGATGGTACGGTCGTTCTGGATAAATTTGAGCGTTCTGACGTCAGAAATACGGTGGGGACACGTTGGCGTAGACGTATATTTAACATCTTTTGCAAGCGAATGTTTGAAGTCAAACTCGTCCCAGACGCCTCTCGCGCGGACGTTATAAAATTAAATGTTTAAAACTTGGACGATTAATTGAATAATACGTTTTTGTTTGTCAAATGATTTACATTTTCGGATGTTCCTTCAGAGTTCATGATAATCTACTTCCTAGTCCAAACCTTCTGTAGAGCGACGGGGGGTTCCTCGGGCTGGGTATGAACTCGGGACCATCGAGATGACCGAACGACAGTTCAGCGCGCATACCGCACGACCAAACAGCCATCTGTCAGGGGGTCTAAATTATATATATGCTGCTTGTCTCTTGTTCTTGTTGTGTTTCTTAACTTGGTTCCTGTGGCTCACAAGGGGTTTCTTGAATATCAAATAATACTTGCTTGATACTTTCCAATTATAATTCATCAATACTTGCTTAACTCAAATACGAACACTTAATATTTATCAACTCTAACTCCTTATATTCATGAATATCGATAATACTTTAATACTTAATAAAGCACACAAATATATCACTCTTATGAAATAGTAATACACAAAACACCAGTCCATCAACTTATAAGTATATAAATGCATAAATACCAGTCCAGGAAGTAAACGTCCAACCTTCCTGGACCGGGAGCAAGACCTTACTGACTTAACACATTCTCTCGCACATTCAACGAAGACTTAATCACTCAGTTCACAACACGTGCAACACTTCGCATTCATAACAAGGGGATATAACAATCATATCAAAATATCAAACTAACATTCATTCTCGCCATACCTCTCCCTGACATCCCCCCTCTCACGATACGACTGTTATTAGATAACAGTCATTCAAATATACACATAAATATACATACAAACACACACTGTGTCATACACATACTTATATACATATATATAAACATATACATCTATACACAAATGTATATAATGTACATTAAAGTGAAATAGCCCTTATTCACCTAACAAAAGAAATATGTCCAGATAAGGCTATCACTTATTTGACACTATTTACAACAAAGGGAAAGAAAGAAAAGAATAAATGAGAAAAAAAATAGTGGCATGGAGAGTTACATTACAATTTCAAGTCAGCAGGCCTAGTCCTTCCCACGTTCATATTTAATATGTAAAACAGCAAACATACAAGAAAAGATCAACGCCTATGTATAGCAATAATATACGACAAGAGACCATCTCTAATAGTTAAAACCGCGTTTGACATTGTATTGGGAAAAAAAAAAGATGAATTCTACCAATTACAACTAATATAACAATCTTAAGTTGCTAGGTTAGTCTTGACAGTGTATCAGCTAGTAGACAGTGGTCTGTGGTCAAACTGGATTGTGCATCCTCCTGGGTATCAGAGGTATCTGTCTAGGCGTTGGACACTCACGCTACTAATGACGTAATGCCACTCTCTATGTATCAGCTCTCTGCACTTTACCGGAAGGAAGCCATCTACTTGGTGCAACACACAGCAAGCTATTTCGGGTGTACCGTTTAGATAAATACAATCACTATGAAGTTTTGGTACAACAAAAAAAAATACATGAAGACAGACACTGCTGAATTTTCTCTATTGCCAAGTCGCACTCGGGAATTCAGGCTGACCCTCGTGGACATCCCCTTCTCAGCGACAGGGAGATGGGAAACACTACGTCAAGATTTCTTTTTTCTTTTTCTAGGAAGTTTTAGGAACAAAAACATTAGTAGCCTATTGGGGTCTGGTTTAACTTTACCCACACCAACAACTTGATAAACTCCTTTTTTTAGGTTTAATCTCTTTAATGGTTTGTGTACTCTGTGAAATGGTCTCAGAACATGAATAATATTATTGTCAATAAACTGACAATCAATAAGTTCCTTATCAATAAGTTCCTTAGTAGTTAAGACATTTCCTATTACTTCTCCAATTTCTATCTCATTAATATCATAAACAGTATAATTACAATCATTTAGATTCTTACTTGTTAAGACATTCTCAATTTCTTCATTATCTTCTATCCCTCTTATATTATTAACAATATCACGACAGTTATTTTGTTCCTCATTAGTTGATAGGTCATTTTTAATTTCTATTTTATAGTTCACATCTCCCTGTAATGACAGTTTTACTTCCAGTTCCATTTTCAACTTTACCACTTCTATTGCCTTTCTTTCTAATTCTAATTTTAATCTTTCTAGATCTAGTTTTGTTGATTTAAAACAAACTCTCGTAATTCATCACTCTTAATTCCAAACATGTGGGCCTGTTCTATTATTACCTCAATTGACCTAGGTTTAAACTCGTCTATGGTGATCACAAATAATAAATATTACTGAATAATCTTAAATTAATTTATAAAGGTTAAGTTAACAAGTAACATTGTTAAATCTACATAAGACAATAAATTATAAAAAGGATCAACCGAAAGTAATTCACATTTTATCTCCCCTTCTGAAAAGGCAATGTACACTCGACCCTGAATACCCGATACAACAGACAAAAGAAAACTCAACTTATCTGTGTCTGATGCCAGGAAAGAAATGACAACTCTTTCCACACAACGGTGTTACTTTAAGAATGTAGAACTTCTGGAGTGTCAGGTCGCTGTTCGGCCTCCTTGTAAACGCTTTATGACTCACAGCAGATTTAGAGAATGAAACAAATACAAAACAAAATTATTCAAACATTGATATGATACTAATAGTAATAATATTGGGTGCATACAAAAAAAATTATTATCTAGTCATGTAGTGCAATAATAATCCAAAAAGATACCAGATATACAAATAATCAAGTCAGTCCCATAGGTTAGACACAGTGATCAAGTAGTCCCATAGGTTAGACACAGTGATCAAGTCAGTCCCATAGGTTAGACACAGTGATCAAGTCAGTCCCATAGGTTAGACACAGTGATCAAGTCAGTCCCATAGGTTAGACACAGTGATCAAGTCAGTCCCATAGGTTAGACACAGTGATACAGGCACTTGCTATTTACTTTACGTTCAACGATGACCAAGAGGGCGTCGATGCGCTAAAGTCCAGTATAATCCAACATCTATGTAACAAAGGTAGATAATTCACAATTACTTGAGTACTTCCATTCATGTAGAATAATCTAATAGTAAGTGAATAGTAGTAGTAGTAGTAGTAGTAGTGTCTCTTTAATTGGTGATGTCCCTTTAAATGGGGATGTATCCAAATGGCGATGGTGATGTCTCTTTAAATGGCGATGTCTCTTTAAATGGCGATGTCTCTTTAAATGGCGATGTCTCTTTAAATGGCGATGTCTCTTTAAATGGCGATGTCTCTTTAAATGGTGATTCCTCTTTAAATGGTGATGTCTCTAAACGCAATAATCCAATAGTAAGTAAGTAGTAGTAGTAGTAGTAGTGTCTCATTAAATGGTGATGTCTCATTAAATGGTGATGTCCCTTTAAATGGAGATGTCTCTTTAAATGGTGAGTGACGCAATGACCTCGGTATACAAGAAGTAGCTGCAAGTCCAAATTAGTCAATGACATGACGAATTAGGTTAAACAAATACGGTTCAAGTAGAAATGTCAACTTGTTTCTTTGAATGGTATGTCCTTTGATATAGAGTTGATTCCACCTAATGCTCTCTCCACATCTCTAGGAGGCGGGGGGGGGGGGGGTCTACGTGGCGATGTACACGACGTTAAAACACAAAGCTTGATTGAGATTCTTTCTTGAAGAGATGACTGACTTTGATAACACAATAACTTCCGTGTGTAACAGTCATACTCGTGTGTAGAGGTCAACCAGTGAACAAAAAAAATTGCAGGCTCTGGCTAGTTTAATGACTTCTTCAAGGTGACGAAAAAATAGGTACAACCGACACGGTACCTGCCCGCACGAAGCCCCCAGATGTCAATAATAATACTGTATTAATAGTATACTGGTGTTAAATAATACAGATTGTCTTAAATCCACTCAAATATGTCAAGGTAGTATCTCGTTTAGCTGATTGAAGCGACAAATGATAGATAACAGGTACAAAGATACCTGCCCGGACGAAGCCTCCAGATGTCAGGGGTCTAATTATATATATGCTGCTTGTCTCTTGTTCTTGTTGTGTTTCTTAACTTGGTTCCTGTGGCTCACAAGGGGTTTCTTGAATATCAAATAATACTTGCTTGATACTTTCCAATTATAATTCATCAATACTTGCTTAACTCAAATACGAACACTTAATATTTATCAACTCTAACTCCTTATATTCATGAATATCGATAATACTTTAATACTTAATAAAGCACACAAATATATCACTCTTATGAAATAGTAATACACAAAACACCAGTCCATCAACTTATAAGTATATAAATGCATAAATACCAGTCCAGGAAGTAAACGTCCAACCTTCCTGGACCGGGAGCAAGACCTTACTGACTTAACACATTCTCTCGCACATTCAACGAAGACTTAATCACTCAGTTCACAACACGTGCAACACTTCGCATTCATAACAAGGGGATATAACAATCATATCAAAATATCAAACTAACATTCATTCTCGCCATACCTCTCCCTGACACCATCTTTAGTGATAATATTGTTTGTAGTTGACCACTACTTAAACAAGGATCAAAGACTAACTGGCATGAAAGAGACATTTTTCATCTCTTGAGAATGTAAATGAATTGTTCGCGCTCCATTGTTAGTACGTCGAGCCTCAAAGATCTAGAATGGTTGTTTTGTTGTACGCAGATTTTGGATTTCCCCTTTGAAACTCTCACCTTCACATTCACATATTATCTTAGTCTGTGGAAGCCAGGAGGTACCACCCATGATCTGTTGACTGTTTTTTCTCCGGGCTCTATCTTTTGCCTTGGATAAAATCTCTTTCATGACAGGTCTGTCATTTTTAAGGATGTCTTTCTATCGCTTTCTCGGACAGCCGCTTTTTTTTTTTTTTTCCCCTGGCATTGTTCCCTGAAGGAAGGTCTTTGCGAGCCCTGAGAACCTTTTATATAACTATAACAATATTTTTTGCGCTTTCTAAAACTCTCATGTAGATAAAAGAAGCAGATCAAGATTCTAGATCTTAAATCAAAGTAACAATATAGACTACTTGCAACTATTGCAGTCTAGTTGCAAGTTAAAGTTGTCAATCACTCACTAGGAAGATTAAGGAAGCTTATTACTTTGCAATAACAGTATAAAATTTGCATTTTTTTCTCTCCTTAGCCTCCGTAAAGATGAGAATGTCTACAAATTCATTTGTTTCCAGTACTTATATACTTAAGTCCAAGTTATATCTCATTATTACCAAACTTATATTCATTCCTTCTACTACTATCTGTCTGTCTGTCTGTCTCTGTCTGGTAAAATGTTTGTACACTTCATTTCCTATTCTTGGATCAAATTGAAACTTTACTCCATTATTCATACTTTTAACAAATTATGAACCAATAAACAATTAACCAATTAATTAATTATTGGGTGGTAATTAATTAAGTTTGATATAGATTAAGGGAAATAAAACTCACAGTACTGATAGATATTAATATAAATATACAGTTATTCTATTTAAATAAAGCTTTGTTGTTGTTTTTTTAAAGTACTATTTTTTAATTTGCTTGTTTTTCCATTGTCATTTCTTGTAAGATATTACTACTAGAACCTGAATCAGAAAGTTTCATGGCAGTAAGGTACTTAAACGTTGTCAACATTTCGAACACAAGAAACAGTTCGCCTGATAGACAATAGAGACAGTAACTTCCCTATTTGTGTCTCATTCACGATTTAAGTCTTTAGGGACATTTCAGAATGTATAATGAATGGGCCGAGTCAATGTCACGCAGTAGTTCGTCGCCAGCTGGGCTCCTAGCATCTGGCCAATGAAAGGGAATACCACCCATTAGCCGGGCCACGAGGTGAGTGAGATAAAGGCCAGGGCCAGCCTATGCATGACAATAACATGTTTGGTGTGTCATCACTTGTTTCCACTCGGGCTCATTTATCCCACACAAATTCTTTAATCAAGCTGAAACTTCGCACAATTATTCAAGAGATGAGTCAATTTAAAAAAAAACAATTAGATAATTAATTGCTGGTAATTCAATTCATTATTTTGTTAAATAGCAAAAAGTAAAACTAATTCTTCAGTATTCACATATATGGCTAAATGTGTTGGGTTTAGTCCCCTTAAATGATTGTTACCGCTATGTCTCCCTCACGCATTCTCCGATCAAGTTGATACTTTAAACAATTATTTATCGTATTTAACAAAATATAAATAAAAATACTCAATTAGTCAATTAATTATTGGTAATTAATTATTTTGAATAAATTAAATACTGGAAACGACTTATACATCATAGTATAGTTTTACAAACGGATTTCTTCCCTTTAGATAAAATTTGTTGTCTTGTTTTGTTTTAAAGGATTTTATTTTATTTTGCTTGTGTTGTTCTTGTTCTTCTATTGGACATGCTAAAATTTAGTGGCACATCACTCTCTGATCATTCTCTTTCTCTGCCGTACGTCCAAACAAGCTCAACGTGTGTCTAATGACAGGTCCCAGTTGGATCATATTTCAGCTGCTGATCCTTTTGATTGGCCATAAATTCTCTGGCTCTCACACACACATAGATACATGCACATAAAAACTCTTCCTTCATAAAACAATCGTCTAGTATTAGACATTTCATCCGAAAAATAACAATATAAAAAGCGTACTCTAAAATAAAATCGAATGTTCGCAATACAACTGTTCTATCCTCCTGCAATGCCCGACCTTCAAATCAAGTGAACAAAGCAATGGAGTCTCTTACGAACGGTGCAAAAAAAACAACTACATAGGATTACAAGAAAAACATTTTTAAAAATTACTTTAAAAAAAATACAAAAGTTATATTAAATGTCATTTGTATCAACTTGTTTGGATAAGTTATGTAATTATATGCATGCTTGATCTAGACAAATAAATCTGTGCGATAGAAATATTTTTTCACCAAATGTTTTTGTTTAGCTTTTAGTTTTCTCAATGCGCTATGATCTTATCACTGGTCTGGACCAGTTGGGAAAGGGGGAGGGAAGAAATGTGTAACTTGGTGAATGTTTACATGATCGTTTTTTAAATGCAATTGTAATCGTGTGCACACTCTAAGCAATGAAGTAGCCTAAGCAATATTATATGTATAGTAGGAAGGCACTTTTTTTTTCTCAAAGATCATGTGTCAAGTCCAGGTGTTGGTTAATTAATTTCTCAACTTTGTTTCGGCGACCTAATACTACTGGCTGAGATAGACCCGTTTGGAATGACAAGACGTGCGGATTTAATCAACCAGAGTTACTCTGTAAGAACAACAAAAACACAAAATTCCCTATTGTCATTGACATGGCAGTACCACAGCATTTCACATCATTAAAAAAAAACACCTGAAAATTAAAAAGAACAAAATAGGAAAATCTAAGCTTCGAACTTAATCGACTATTGAGGCTCCCTAGTTCACTATCTCTGTTGCATTTTACGTCTTCAGAGACGATCTTTTCCCTTTGCAACTTTTCATGTGTCAAGGTCAATCCTTGATAGACAGCTGCGGTCGCAGGTTGGGCATCTGTAATCATCAGGCGCTGTTGCATTTTCTGCATTCTTTCTACTTCTGGGGTGTATGCCATCTGCAATCTAGGACCCTTTCTTTATGCGTGCTCTCTGTGTGGTTCTATTCAGCACCTTTTTTTCCAAACTGTTAATGTCGTCTTCTCGCGTTTGCGTGCATCAATATATCTTAGAGAATGAATGAATTAATACACCTACAATGATTTAGTTAGACCAGCTGTTTGGAAAGTGCTGGATTTACCCTTAGGCAATATAAAACAAATGTTACATTTTTGTATGTTTCAAGTGTACTTTCCCTTAAATTTGCTGCTTTTGAAGCTTTTTCAAATGTGGGCTTAGAAATTTAGACATCTAGTGGACATGCCATCTAGTGGACATGCTTAAGTGTTTCCACTTTCCAGCAGTTCATTTATTCAGCCATTACGTCCATGAAATCACCATTTGGGTCAAGAACAAGTCCCCATGGGCTCAAATCCATAGAGTTAAGCTGCTCGTTATTTGGATTGGATATGACCTCTCCTTCTCACTCACACACAAACAAACACACATTCACACCAGGAATATATCTCCTACACAAATCTCAAAGTCGTCTTTTGTTTGACATTTGACCCCGTGAAAGGCGCCATAAAAAATATACTTCAAAATCAAATTGATTGTAAACAGCTGTCAATCCTCTTTTTTGTGTCTAATCATCAAATATTGTAAACAGATCGATATAGTCTGTAATGTTTAGAACAAACAAAAAATGGGATACATTAGGTGGCTCAATATTTCCTTCGCCCCCCCCCCCCCTCATCCCCTCCCCTTTTTAGCCAGCTGGGGACCTGTTCTAGAATGTAATGAAAAGGAAAAGAAACGTAAAAATATTCAATTATAACACAACTGTCTGCTTTCATTTTGCATTAAAATATTTCTAAGTTTATATATAATTCAAATTTACGGTAAAAATGTAAAGCTAACCCGTGTGTATCCATAATATATTGGACTGTGTTTAGATAATTTTCAAGCATTTTTAATCAGGACCCATTGTTATAGAAACGCAACGCTTAAGATCGTTTTAAATTTTGGCAAAAAAAAAAGGTGCCTCTAGATTTTTCCCATTACATTGATATTCATAAATATAATAACCATATTTTAAACAAAATAAAAGTTTTTATAATGTATATCTCATCATCGTATCGACAATCGGTAGGAGCTGATAGATTTCATTATATTCAACGTCTTCCTCAATGTCTTTGAAATGAAATAGGATATTGCATTCATTTAAAAACTTCATTTTGTATATACATTTTCTTCCTAAAGTCCGTGTGCTTGACAATGGGAGATGGAGTGTACTCATGTTGGTGATAGATTAAGCCTCTTACGAAGAATCACTCCCTTCCCTCCTCGCCTGTCAAAGATATAAGTAAGAAATGATGATTATATCACTCTTCGTCACTAGCATCTATATTATATCTCCGTTGACGAGGTCGGTAGGGGAGATAACGGCGAGAAGTAGGGGAGACAAAAAAATCTCCAGCCCTAATAGTTCAGTGGAGGATATTGAAATGAAGATTAATCTCATTGCCTGCTACTTCTTGTCCCAGAAATAAACATTATTGGAATCTTATCACTTCCAACTATATAATTAATCTAGAAATGTTTACAACTGACTAATCCATTGTATACCTACGAAAGCCTTCTCTGGTTTATTCATTCACCACATAACCATCACCTATTTTCCCATTTGCGCTGTACGGGAATGTAGAACTATTTTTTCACAGGATTATACGCATATTAGAGCAATTAAGCTATTTTCACGCTCGACACCGGTTAACAAAATCGATCATTTATTCACAATTACACCCACCCAATATGTTGTAATTTAAGCCAACTTATCAAGTATTTCTGTGCATAACTTTCTACAGCCACTGGTTAGTTGTAATACATTAGTAGGCATGGTTCAAAAACACACTTTTTTGCTATCATTTACGTGTTTTTGTAGGGGCTTGGTGGCTGAGTGTTTAAGCGCTTGGCCTCCAAACCTGGGGTCCAGGCTTTGAACCTCTGTGAAAACTGGAATTTGAACCTCAGGATTTTTAGGGCGCTCCTGAGACCACCTAATTCTAATGGATGCCTGACTTTAGTTGGAAAAGTAAAAGCGGTTAGCCGTTGTGCTGGTCAAATGATGCTCGTTGGCTAAAGAAACTGATGGCCTTAACATTATCTGCCCTATAGACCGTATGATCTGAAAGGGGAACTTGACTTGTTTTTGTGTGTAAAAGTTAAAATCAAAATGAAATGTAGGTATGACTATATTTATTTTGTGTGTGTTGTGAGTGAAGGTTAAAAAAAAAAGATCTTCCAATTCTTGGGTGATACCAGAGTGATAACAAAAAAAAAGGACTCCGAGCAAAACGCAACAAAGAGCTTATGAAATACTTTACTAGTGAACTAAGAAGCCGAAGAAAGTCCCCACTGATTGTTTGTACAATTCTCTTGTAGGGGTGGGGTGCTGACGGAGGAAGGGAGCAAGAAAAGCGAAACTAGAATTCACAGTATATTTTTGTATGTACGAGGTCGATATGATCAGGCCTTTCTATTTCAATGTAAAGTACTATGGTTCTTGGGTGCAGGGGAGCGTTAAATGATGGCGAGGGGTGGAGTCTATAATAAAAAAAATGTGATCGTTTGATGCAATTGTTATATAGGGCTCGGTCAAAAAGCTTCTTAGAACCTTCCAAGTATATTTCAAGAAAGAAACGAAAGTCCGAAACTTAGTAAGAAATGTGTTGGAGGGGGTGGGGTATTAAGTGATAATCAAATTTATGGGCCCAAATTATCGGTCTGGGGTGCTATAATGCTAATCGTTCCAACTAGGAGGAAACAGATACTAAAATTCGTGTTTTTTTTAAGAGGCGGGAAGGGAAGGTGGAAAAAGGGATAGGTTTCAAACGACTGGCACAATGGATTTGCATATAGACATCGGTTTGAACCTATCCTAGACAGAACATTAGTTCTAACAGGCCGAAGCTTTTGTTGACTTAAGGTTACAAGAATCTATGACTTAACTCTTTCGTCTATTACGAACGGTGTATTGCATGATTCGTTGGAAAACAGTAATTGAATTATCAGGAGCCCACCCAAAGTAGGAATCCTAAACGTTCAAAGATTAAACCCTACTAGTCGATCGGCGGCGTAGCATACGCCGCTATTTTGCAGGGACGGCCATAGGCCACAGCAACCTATCCGACCGCAGTGGGCCCCACACTTTCATAGGACCCGCAGTAATTCTATGTGAAAATTATTAAATTAAACCATTTTATAACTTATAACAGATTTCTCGCGGCCGCCTGATTTTCCAGGAGCTCCTGGAAATCTCCTGAAATAGCAAAATATATATAAAAAAAAGCATGGAAATCTCCGGAAATTATTAAAAATCTTTTGAAAACTCATACAAATCTCATGAAATATATAGCCAAAAATTGTCATTTTGGGGTGTCATTCAATATGGAAAACGCCTATCCTACAGGCGATGAATAAAAACGGCATTATGCATTAGCCGTAATCTGGTGAAAGAAGCTTCTCGCGCCTCAAATTAATGAAGAATTACTTTAGTTCAACAATTATCATAGATAGATTGAAACATTCATTAATTGTTGCTATTGAGCGTTATCTTTGCAGGAAATACAATTTTCATGATACACTGTACGACTTCGCTACACGCAAGGCTCGTAAAGTTCGTGGGATGACTCTATCCGCAGAAATAAAAGAGTGATCTTTCCTTTACTTCTTATCGTCCAAACTCTTGAGCGAAGAAGAGAATTATATATATAGATTCATAGGACCCGTCCTTTCATAGGACCCGCTCTAATTCAAGGTGTATACAATATTAAATTAAACCATTGTATAACTTAAAAGAGATTTCCAGCGCCTTCCTGTCGATTTACCAGGAGCTCCTGGAAATCTCCTGAAATGGCAAAATATACAAAAAAGTCCTTAAAATATACGGAAATATATAGACAAATATTGTCATTTTGGGGTGTCATTCAATATGGAAAACGCCAATCTTACGCGCGGTATTATGCATCAGCCGTTGTTGTAGCTTTTTTGCTCCTCAAACTAATGAAGAATTACTTGAGGTCAACAATTCTCAAAGATAGATTGAAATATTTGGCAATTCTTGCTATTGAGCGTGATCTATGTAGGAAACAGAATTATTATGATATGCTCTATGACTTTGCTACACGCAAGGTTCGTAAAGTAATTCTGTGCGTAGTAAAGAATGGATAAAATGCATAGGCGAATTTTACTTTCTAATACAAACTCTTTTAAATTTCACTTATTGTCCGCTTCCCTACCCATACTTGGCCCCGCGAAATCCATTTCGCATAGGGCCCCACAATGGTTAAGTACGGCCCTGCTATTTACATATATATATATATACATAGTAGATTACTTAATCTCTTTCCATGACTTCTAAGTCACAATGGTTAGGTCCGGCGCTGCTGTTTTGTGTTTGTAAAATGTTTTACAATGTTTCGAATGTTCCGTCAGAGTTAAAGATAGTTTACTTTCTAGTCCAAACCTTCCGAAGAACAAAGAGGGGTGGGAGCGGGCAGGGTTCGATAAATTTAAAGGACAGTCCAGCACTCTGGCAGCCATCCGTAGTGTGAACACTACTCTTGTGTTTTCTCGTGGACTATCCGCAGAAATAAGAGAGTGATCTTTCCCTTACTTCTTGTTCAAACTTTTGAGGGAAGAAGAGAATTATATATATATAGATTACGAAGACAGGACATATTGTGAGGGAAACCAGAAACAAACGAGTATTTAGTCCCTTAACACTCCCACACTTCAGCCATCCATTCAACAACAGGACGCAGAAACGAGTAAATGAGACTTAAACGTCAAACTTTACTGTTTGAAGTTGATTACATAAGGTTGTTATAAGTTGTTTTATAATTATTACACCTATCCCTACACACACGTAGGCGAGAAAAGCTGCACTAACTTTTAAGATTTGAGATAATCAGATCGTAGATCTAATTAATACATGTCACATATGTGCCACTAAAATGTATGTAACATACATGTTGTACAAGTTGCCTCACAAGCCTTACACATGTTTGTCTCATACATGTAGCTTACATAACACATGCATACCGCTTACATTACCCATATATAGCACATGTATACCTCTTACATTTAATTTGCATAACACATACATTTTGCATATATAACACATGCAGCTCATATATAGCATACATTACACACACATACGTGTCTCATATATAGCATAACACATACATGCATCACACAGTTAGCATACATAACACTGCATATTTTGCATGCATGTCATAGGCATAACGCATTCATTTAGGCTCATTTAGCATACTTAACACATGTATATAGTTCGTCCATTGTGGTTCGATGATGAGGGAAGAAATGTTGGGGCTGAGGGTTTTGCCCTGTGGTTTTAAGCCTCCTCATGTGAGACCAATTTGAGCTCGGAATGTTCGGCAGCACACTGGGCAGGTTATTCCAGCTGGTGCTAGTGTCGTGGGCCTTGCTGTTCTTCTCTGGCGTTTTTCTTCTGCCAGCGTGGTTCTCTTTTCCTCAGCAACCTGTGCGCCAGTTTTCACAGCGCGACGCCATGATGCTCTGTCTTGTGCCTCTGTCTCCCAGGTGGCTGAGTCTATATTAAACGCCTTCAGAGAAGCTTTGAGGGTGTCCCTGAAGCGCTTTCTTTAACCACTTTGCGAGCGCTTTCCTTCGCTTAGTTGGCCATACAAGAGTCGTTTATGGATGCGGTGGTCTTCCATTCTGCAGACGTGTCCTGCCCATCACAGCTGCGACTGCATCAAGATTGTATGGATGCTTTGAAGACCCACTCTTCGAAGGACTTTAGTATCTGGTATTTTTTCTTGCCATTTGACATTCAGCATTTTTCTTAGACATGTAATGTATACATGTACACTGCATATATTTAGCATACATAAACATATATACATTCCTTATATATTTAGCATGCATAACACATAATGTCCTAAGTAACTTTAACTTCTTAGACATTCAACTGTCCTTGTGAAAGAAGGACGAATCCTTGCTTTAGATATGAACTGGTGCTTTGGACTATAAGATGTACTTGATCGCCCTTCCTCAAGTTTCAAACGAACGAGAAAGTAAGAAGAAAAAAAAAGAGTCTAATTTCTAACTGTTGGTACATCTCTATGACAGCGACGTTATTGAGTGAGCTCTTCAACCGTTGAGAGGGACATTTTCTGAAATAACTGTCTGAGTGACTAGAAGATAATTCAAATAGTATCTGACTGGAGGTTGAAATGCTACTTTTTTTTTTATCTCAACGAGTTTGTGATGACTGACTTGAAATCTAATCGTAGAGTCTGGAAATACTTTGTAATCAATTCAGGCAACTTTTGCTTTCCTACCATCCCATGTGGAAAAACTCTTCGTTTTAAAAAACAAACAAATAATACATCCTATACAGTTTGTTTTTTGTACAAAGCCATGAAATCTGTACGCCTTGTATGTGGAACTCTACGCTACGAGAGTCAGTAACAATTGTTCGTTTATATTTATAATTGTTTTAAATAATAATGTTACAATAGAACATCGATGGTTCATCGTACTTGGTTACCTTATTTTTTAAATTAGATATTAGGCCTTTCTTTTTTTAATATAGACCTACCAGCATGGGCTTATCAGGGAGATTTTACCCCCCCCCCCAATGAAATCTCCCCCTCCGGGGTGAGAGAAACGAAATTTAGTGACTGATTTTTTGCTTTGATTTTGTTTATTTTAGGAGAGATTTTAATAATAAACCATCCTTTGCTCCAGCCAAGGGGTTTTGAGTTTAAAACCCTCTACCAGGATGTTTTGCAATTATATCCCCCTCTTCTAAAAAAAAATAAAAATTTAAATGACAATACCCAAATTCCATCAGCAAAGCTAAGGGGGGTTTTGATTTTAAAACCCCCTTCAAAATTTATGATAAAAAACCCACTTCAATATATCCATACATCAGACACCAGATTCTATGAGTGTAGCCAAGAGGGGTTTTGTGTTTAAAACCCCAATCTAGCGGGTTTGCAGCTAAAAACCACCTCTTCAATATAAAAAAAGCAAATTACATACTCGAAATTCTATGAGCGTAGCCTAAGGGGTTTTTAGTTTAAACTCCCCTTCAGAGGGGTTTGAAGCAAAAGATACCTCTTCAATATATAAAAAAAAGCAAATTACTCACTTAAAATGCTCTGAGCGTAGCCAAAAGGGTTTTTGAGAATAACCCTCCCCCTTTAGGGATTTAATGCTGAAAAATACCTCTTCAAAAAAGCAAATTACACACTCAAAATTCTATGAGCGTAGCAAAGCCAAGGGGGGTTTTGAGCAAAAATCCCCTCCTCCAGAGGGCTTTATTTTCAAGTTTAAGACCCCTCCAGATGGTTTTGAGTTTAAAATCCCCCTACAGAGAGTTTTGAGGTTGAAAACCTCTATCTTCAATAATATTCTAAAGCAAACTACAGTCACCAAATTCTATGACGTAGCTAAATTGGGTTTTGAATTAAAAAAACAACTCCAATGATTTTTTAGTTTACCCCCCCCCCCCCCCCCCCCCCCGTAATTTATTTTGACGTAGAACATGTCCCGCAAACCTCATGCGACGCTCAGTCACAACTTCACTAAGTGTTCGACTCCCAGTTCGGCACAGGATTTCCTTGTTTGAGACCCGATCTGTGTAACTGACTCCCAAAATCCGTCTCAGCCATCTCTGTTGAGTCACATTTAGTCTTTTTCTCAATTTTGACAGATGACTTCCACGTCTCACATGCATATGTAGCAGTTGGAATGACGATTGTGTTGAGAAGGTGTATTTTTGTCTCGAGTCCAATGGCTTGGCTAGTCCAAATAGGCTGCAGCCTTTGGAAAATGCTCCCTGCCTTTCCTATTCGGCACGCTACATCATGGTAAGCATCTCCATCATTTGTTATGATGCTGCCAAGGTACGTGAACTTGTCCAGCTCTTCAAGCTTTGACTCGCCAAGTCTGACGGGGACACCCTTTGCCTTATATCCCACTCGCATAATTTTAGCCTTATCCAAGTTTATGCGGAGGCCAATTTTGGGTGCCTCTCTGTCTAGGCTCTCCGTCATTTCTTGAATGCATTTATTTGTAGCCCCGAGTAGTGCAACATCATCAGCAAAGTCCAAGTCCGTCAATCGGAGTTGTTCATGCCATGGGATACCAAAGGCAGTCTGGTTTATTGCTCTCCTCATTATGTAGTCGATGGCTAGGAGGAAAAGGAAGGGAGATAAGATGCACCCCTGTCTCACACCTGTCTCGATTGTAAAAACTCTGTTGTTCCCTCTTCTGTTTTAATGCAGCAACTAGACTGACTGTAAAGGTGTCGTAGGATCTAGACGAATTTTTCTGGGATGTCGTATTCTCTAACTATTTTAAATAGTGATTCTCGGTGGACACTATCAAACGCTTTTTTGAAGTCCACAAAACTGATCGTTAGCCGTTGTTGGTACTCAAGACTTTGTTCTATGAAAATTCGTAGAACGAAAATCTGCTCTGTACATGATCTGCCTCTTCGGAAACCTGCTTGTTCTTCTCTGAGCCTTTCATCTACAGACTGTTGAAGCCATCTCAACAAAACAGTGCTGAAAACTTTGCCCGGAACAGAGAGGAGAGTAATGCCCCTCCAGTTGTTGCAGTCTGCCAAGTTGCCCTTTTTTGGAAGCTTTACAATCAATCCCTTTTGCCAGTCCTCTGGGACTTTTGAAGTTCGCCAACAGAGATTTAAGAGATCAGTCATTCTGTTAACAATGCACTGTCCCCCATATTTTAGCATTTCTGCTGATATCATGTCTAGCCCTGGTGCTTTTTTATTCTTTAACACTGCAATGGCCATGGTAACCTCCTCAGCAGTTATTGGGTCTGTCTTGATCTTGAGATCATTGTCTGGAGAGGGGTCCTTGAATATGTAAGTTAGGTCTGGCGACATTTGGTTAAGGGTCTCTTTAAAGTGCTCTACCCATCTTGCATCCTGTTCTTCTTTCGTTAACAAAGTTTTGCCTTGCTTGTCTTTTATCTTTGCTCCAGTGAGATCTCGGACAATACGATGGAGGGTTTTTGTGTCATTTCTACTTGCAGCTGCTTGTGCCTCTTGTCCCTTCTGCTCAATCCAGTCCCGTCTATCTCGCCGACAGCTTCTCTTTACTTTCAGATCTGCTTCCCTATAGGCTTCTTCCACTAGGCTGTGATCCTGTGTTTCATTTTTCTGACCTCGTCTACGTTTGGCCTCTTTCCTCTCATCTATCAATTTCCATGTTCTGTCTTGTATCCACCGTTCCTTGTATGAACCTCGCCTCCTTCCGATAACTTCTTGCGCGCACCCAATAGTGGTATTTTTGAAGTTGGCCCACTCTAGCTATTAGTCAAAAGAAAAAAAAATTAACGTTGCATATATATTTTGGATCTGAAGTTACAAAGTTACTTTTATTTTGAGTACAGCATTCATTTAGCTCTCTAAAGCTGCCAAGAGTGTACTGTGTTTACTATATTTACAGTTTAAAACCTAGCCTTTGTCTTTTATGGTCGCGTTACTGTCGTTAAATCAAAAACTTTCCCGTTTTGATGAACAAAAAATAACTTTAAGCACCAAATTCCTACGTGTCCTAACAATACCATTTTTTTTATTTTATTTTTTTTGGTAAATTTAATTTTGTTGATATTCTCACAAATAGAGACCGTATTGTGTTTTAGGTGAGGGTACTTTTGTTCTGCCTAACTACAGAACCATTGAGCTGAGGTTGCTGAACAAGGACTCCTGCAGAAGTGTATCCTCCTTCACGTCTACAGACACCAGCTTATCGTGTTCAGGTACAATCACACCGCCAAAAAACATTTCTCGTTCAGGTTAGTGAGTTATAATTACTTTTGATAGAAAAAAAAAAGATTACCATGTTTTGCGCACAGTCTTTATTTTAGAATTTAGCTGGTCTGTAATAGAAGAATTGTGCAAAGCTTATAGGAAATATTGAATCAAGATTAAATTATTACTAGAGAAAAAATTAGAATGAGAAATTTTGGACATTCATTAGCTTCAAAAAGCAGGAAATGTTTGTTTTTTTTAAAGCGCTCTTTAATTGTATTTGTTAATTGTCTTTTGAGGTGTCTTTTGACAGAGCTTCTTGTAATGGCAGGCTCTTCAATTCTTTTATGTTGTCTTCTCACCCCTTTCTCTGTCTGCCTCTTCTCTTTTTCCTTGTACTCTTCCCTGAAGGAAGGTCTTTGCGAGCCCTGAAGACCTTGTAATATGACCAAAGAGTTTTAGTTTGCGATTTCTGAATGTCGTGGGGCTCAATCGCTGTAATAACCCTATCTCTAATTTTTTCGTTTGTGCTGCGGTCTTTGAATGTTATACCTAGGATCTTTCAGTAAAATCTCAATTCCATTGCTAGGATCCTCCTCTCTAGTTCAGCAGCCAGCATCCAAGACTCGCAAGCATATAAGAATGTGGCCACGATCAGTCTTAAAACATAGAAGGGATTAGGTGAATAATTTAGGAATTAAGGAATAATTGATGGTTTAAATTAAAAAAAAAAAAGAAAAATATTCTGATTTTTTTTCTTTCTTTTCTGTCTTTCATTCTTCCTTTTCTGTCTTTCCTTCCGTCCCTTTTTCTTACTTCCGTTATTTGAATCTTCCTTTCCTTGTTTTATAAGTATTGTTTCTTTATTTCCTCTTTTCATTCCTTTCTTTTTTTTTCTTCTTTCCATCCTTTCTTTGGTTTTTACTTACTTTCATTTACTTTCTTCCTTTTTCTTTCTTCCTTTTGCTATATTTGTATCTCGTGTCTCTCCCTTTCTATGACCATATTTGTATCTGTTTCTTTGTTGGTATATAATTTGAACTAGAAAAAAAAAAAGGTCCCCATACCCACTATATAGCAAACATCTTGTAACGTTTCAGGGACCGTGACCTCTATATCAGCAGGAAGAAAATCGTTACGGTCAGCCAAAAATCGCATTCGTCACAGCAATCCACAGAAAATTCGACAGAACAAAATGAGGGTCATTCGCATGCTCTTCGCAGTGGTTCTGGAGTTTTTCATTTGCTGGACTCCAGTGTACATCCTTAACACATGGATAGTCTTTGACGCTGGCAGCTTTTACCAGGTCAGTAGCAAATTATAGTGGCAATGTAGTGTAGATTTAGTAATACAAAATACAGATTTTGATATGATTGAATGGTAATTCAAAATAGCTTACTCGAGTCAGTAGTCAATTTTAGGTTTTGTAATTTATTTGTAGTTTAGAAAGTTATTGCTATGAGATTCTTGAGTTTTTTTTTTCATTTTTATTTTAAATCAGGAGATTACCTTCAAAGAATTACTTAAAATAAAAAAAAACGCGTAGAAAATAAAAATATATGTCCATAGGTTTACACTAATTGAAATAATTTAATTTATTAGTAAATTTGGTGTCGTGGTCATACGACTTGTATCACCAAGTTCTGAGAAGTGCTAACCAATAGTTTGGGCACATTTTTTCCAATCTGATGCTTAAAGACCCCAGCCTAATAAAAAAACTAGGAAAATATATTTGAACTATGAGATGACTTAGCGAGAGAAACATAAGAACAAAAAAACATAATATTTACAATGGTTCTAAAATTATGTGCCAGATTGATGAAAGTGTTATCTATTATCCAATATTTGATGACTCCTTCCCAGATCGTGACGCCTCTGACAAAAACATTGTTTCATTTATTGAGTTACGTGTCCTCCTGTTGCAACCCCATCACATACTGCTTCATGAACAAGAAGTTTCGAGAAGCCTTTCTGAGAGTCTTTCAAGTGAGTGCTCATTGTTTTGCTCAATCTATCTTAGGTTCTCAAAGTTTCATCTCAAAGGGTCCGGGTGTAAAATAATAAATAGAACACTTGAGTAATTTAAATGAGTATGTGAGATCCAATGCAAAGAGAAGAAAAAAAAAGTCTCAAGCTAGAAAATGAGATTTAGAAAAATAGATAAACATAAAACTTTAAAAATAAAGCAGTTAAAATTTAAAAAAAAAACACATTTTAAAAAACCAACAATTCCTCCTATATGAAGCGGATTATGGCTTCGTAGGAGGGATTGTTTTACTCATAATAACTAACGAATGAGAGATTTAAATAAAAATGAAACCTGTTTACAGTAACCCAATTTCCCCTACCCTCGAAACAAATCTCGGTTAATCGAATGTACTCATCTACTCAGAATATATAAAATTATGATTGGGCCTACAGATCCAGACTAAGAAGACGGTGCGCAATTCTTTTCTGAATGTCTAATAATTTATTATTTAATGAATAGTGTCCACAGGCTGGAAAACCTGTTCAAGATGAAAATTGTCCAGACCGCTAGCCAAATTTTTTTTTTATAATTATAATTTGAAAAAATAACTGTCAAACTATAGTTTTCACTGTCTGGTTAATTAGCTAGTAATTCTCTTCCCAAAGATATACATCAATTTTCACATTTCTAGGAAAATCGTTAGAACCTTTTTCGAGAATCGCGTCCACCCCCCACCCTTTTGATTTTAACCGATGAAGAGTTTGCAAGCTGAAAAGAGAAATTGTAACAATGTTTTATTTACGTTAATCTTATTTACAAACGGTACAGATTTACAAATTTGGTCGATACACAATTTGTTAAACTCCAGACTTGCCAAATGTATAACATTTTTAACCAAGGCATTTTAGGCAACCGATCTCCCATATTAGAAATCTAGATCCAATAAATGTATTTGTATATTTAATTCTCTACGTCGCCCAATCATGCGGGACAAGACGCACACACGCCGACTCTCTAACCCTCGATGAAAAAGTTATGAAAAGATAACTCTTTTAATTCTGCACGTAACTTTCGTGGCGACAGAGAGGGCGGCTAAGAAAACAAAAAAAAAGAGGGGGGGGGGGGGGAGAACAAATAATCTTCTCACTAAATAACGTGGTATGCTATGCCGCGGGTCGGCTCGTAAATCAATAAAGACGCCACCTAACTCTATTTTCCATTATTTTGCATTGTAATATTTGTACGAATTAATTTCTCTGCTATGTCCCCAGTGTCGTGGCCCCCCTCAAAGCCTCCGAGAGAGGCGGATGCAACAACTTCAGATGAAGCACCTGCACCAAAAGGACGATATGAGGCGCAGCACCGCCGTATCTCGGCTCAGTGAGAGGTTCAACTCCATGGCCTCCACCACCTCCAGTGTCCTCCCTCTAGACTCGGTTAGAGTTCGAAACCCAGCATTGGACAAATGTAAAAAGCTGATCAAAGAATCGGAAGAGGTGCAAGACACAGCAAGTGGTTCGGATTAGAAAGTTGTCCATGTCGTGTTACTTCTTGCTCAAAGTAGCATTGCTGAAAGTGAGGAATGAATACTTCAATACGAGAGAATAAGAAAAACACTTCAACAAAGATTGCATATTGATATTACTTTTTTTTCAAGGAGCTTCAATGCAATATTTCAAACAGTGGAAACTGTAGTCACGAATGGAGGCACTGTGGCTGAGTGGTAAAGCGCTTGGCTTCCGAACGGGGTCACGAGTTCAAATCCTGAACTTTAGGGTGCTTCTGAGTCCACCCAGCTCTAATGGATACCTGACATTAGTTGGGGAAAAGTAAAAGTGGTTGGTGGTTGTGCTGGCCACATGACAGCCGTTAACCATTTGCCACAGAAACAGATGACCTTTACATCATCTGCCCCATAGACGGGGTCTGATCGATTTGTGATCGATTTGTGATCTTATTACCAGTAGACATTTCTTTAAAATATTTTTTGCTCATTTCAGTAAATTAGAATAATCTATTTTTATACTTTCTTTAACGGTATTTCTAAAATAAATCGCGGTGGCTAAGCGTTAAAGCGCTCAACTTCCGAACCCTGGGTCCTGGGTTCGAATCCTGTTTAAGACTGGACTTTTTAATTTCGGGATCTTAGGGCGCCTTTGAATCCTGACATGAGTTGGGGAAAAGTAAAGGAGGTTGGCTGTTGTGCTGGCCGCATGACCCTCGTTAACCGTGGGCCACAGAAACAGGTCTGAAAGGGGAAACTTTACTACTTCTGTACTAAAATCTGCTAAGAAATGATAAATATCGTACTATTTGGCTATTTTTACCTTAGAGACAATCAGTTCATCTACTGTCCAACAAAGCATTTTATAATGTAGTTTTCACTCTAACTATTCTGCTTTGAAATGTACGGTAATTCTAATTGCACGTAATTGCCTGATCAGGATTTTAAAAAATGTATCCTCTAACTTCAATATCTTAAACTTCAACATATTTTTATTCATTGCTTTTTTAATTCGGTGCCTTTAATATAATTATTTTTTAAAGTTTTTTTTTTCAGTGAATTTTTTCTTCTAAAAATTAAGTTAGTAGATTTTTTTTGGTTTTCCTAAACATTGAAAAAATATATTTTTGACTTAGAAAATGCTTAACTACAACTTTGCAATAAATTTAATAAGTGCATTTCAATCTGCGACAAATTAAAGTAACAGAATGTCTGGCCGTTTTGTCTGCGTTGTAATTTGACCATGCTCTATTTTGTAGAGTTATGTCATGATATTATTTTTTGACTTCTTTGATACTCCAGATACTCTACTTTCTATAAAAATGAAATAAGTAGCTCATGCTAAGTTTTTGTTTTTTAAATTGGGTTAGACAACATTATGTGTATAGTTGGCCTTCAACTTGTCATTTTTATTTGTCATAAGGAATTAGTTCGAAAAGATCATTCTCGTGTGGACTTGAGTTTCGTTTTCTTATTTTAAATATTAAAAAATATAGATATATATTGCTCTACTAAATAGGGAAAACCTTTTTTAATTAGAATACAAATGAGGAAAACTGATAACTTTTTAGGTACGTCCAAACAGGAAGGGGCGAGTGTATGGTATAATGCCTATAGGGATGTCTACATTTTGAATACTATATGGTATTTTTGAACTCATTGGATTGGTCTAATCCGTTATGAATACTGCTGATCCCCTTTACTTGTCTAGATCCTCAATGAAAAAAAAAAGATCAATAACCTATTTGTATTGAATATTTGTAATGATTGTGTATGCTTACATCCATATCCACGTTGTCTTTGTAGGCTGTATATTAATATCTATCATACTGAAAAAGCATTAAACAACTTGGGCCCTTACTTGTAACTCTCGACTACGGAAATATGTGTGTGTGTGTGTATCAACTCCCCCCCCCCTCGCATCTTCTTTTTCTTCCCTAAACTTGAGGTGACCAATGGTACTAATCAACACAGTACCTTTACATTTTTATGAATTTCCGTTGGCCGAAGTATTTTTTGTTTCTACATATATAAATAAATATTTGCCTTGAGTGTTGTATGCTCAGTTGTAGGCCTATATTGCTCATTTATACAAGATGGAAAATAAAGAGATCAATTGTTGTCTTTGCTATGTTGACTTGTTTTTTGTTTTTTTTTAGTCTTTGTCTACGTCACAATGTATGCATGTTCTTCAAATATGGTCAGCGTATTTCGATGGCGAACTGTTAAGGTATTCGGGTATATGCCCCGTGTGCCGGCTAGAGTTCAGCTGAATGGGCTGTTTTATAAGGCCCGTAGAAGATTGTATGATTCTATGATCATATGATATTCTCTTTGAAAAGAAGCTCATGGAGTGTTGTGGTTGAGCAAAGTCGTACCTTATGTAATTGAACTTTTATTTACTTTCCAAGAGTGGAATAGCGAGCAAGGCACAAAGGAACTAAATGCACCAGGGCCCAAGAAGATTAGGGGCCCATAAACAATAGGGGCTCACAAAGGCCATTGAAAGAAAAAAACACACGAAAGAATGTGTTAAAGAAAATTTAAAAAGTTTCAACGTAATATTAGACGGGGGGGGGGGTGTATTTTATAATCAGCTTCGCCCATAAATGTGTGCTAACTCTGTCATATACGCAAGTATAGGGTTCCAGACACATACATACACAAAGGAGGACAAAAAGGAGGACAAAGCCTTACAAAGGAGGACTAAAAAATACAAAGTAAACTAAAAAAAAATGTCGATTTGGTGTTTTTCGCTGGCAACATAACGTTCCAAATCAGAGCTGCACTTGTTTGCAACCGACACTTACGAATCACAAACGACACACTTAGCTTCATTTGTTTGTACGGCCATCACCAAAACACGGAGACTTAGTCTTTATTAGATCTAAGAATTTACATCTTTTTACTTCACTTCTATCGCTGACGTTAGCCGACACCATGAAGTATTAAACACGTACACATTTGACAACAGTAAGCTCTCCACGTTGATTGGATGCTGCCATTTACAGCGGGCTCGCTATGGCGCGCTTTTGTCATGAAGAAGTTTTACTAATCAGCCCAATGAAGCTTGACATCTTTTTGCATCTTTCTAAGTTACGAGACTGTTTGAATCTAAACCATTAGATATAAAGTATTAAATTCCATTAAAAGATTATACGCCATTGCAGTAAACAGCCGTGAAAAATCCGAACATTTTCACACTTTGCGCTAATGTCAGCCGGCTGGAGGACACGATCTTAAAAAGGCCTCCTTTTGATGGATGTCTGGTAACTCTCCGCAAGTAGCTTTTGAAAGAAGTGAAATAAGATTCTTCCCCTTGAAATATGTGAAGAATACAAGAACATTTGAAGCTCTCGGCTGTTTATAAACATGTTCCATAATAAGATTTCAACACAATAGGGGATTTTCTTATACTTCCATAGTGGAATGTGAAGAATACATGAAAGCGAAAGCAAGACCTATATGGCAAGTCGAGACAACTGCCCAACGCTTCAATGTAGTCTAGATGTCATTACCTAACGAGCATCAACCCACATAAAAGCAAGGTTACAAAGACAGTTTGTGTGGAAACGCAAACTCAAAATTGGCCCCCGAAGTGGTCTACCCTGGCAGTAAAAAGGCAGGTTTCAATATTTCCAGAAAGAACATCAGAATGAAATTCTATCGTAGGCAAATGACAGAGAAGAATGGAGAAAAAAGGTTGACAGATCTTGTATGGTACCCCAACGTTCCAGCAGATATAGGTGAACGTGAAGGTGAAGTTAGATGTGAACCTAACCGAACGGATGTCTTATAATGAGTATCTAATTGATCTAATTGTTCTGAAAAGGGTCAATCTCTTATTCAAAGCCTCAAAAAAACTCCCCTTCCTTAAGTTAAGTGTTCCATTGTTACAACATCGCCCTACAGTTCCCGCGATAATATGAAAAACGCCTTTTTAATTGTTGTTTTATATATATCTTAGATGCATACTAAATAGATTTTTTCTCTTTAAAATAAAAGTAAACATGTTTTTTGTGAATGTAGTAGTTAGTATGACAGAACTTACTTAACTTAGCAATACAAAACTGCTTGCATAGTTGATTTAAAAATTAAATTTTTCGCTTTCAGAAAAGAAAAAGTAGCCACTGCATCAGAACTTTGAATTGTCTAAATTATCATGATGTTGGATTTTCACTATCTTTTCTAGTTTACGAGATCTAAACGTGACGGACGTACGATAGACAGACCACACAAAACGAATGGCGTTTATTCAACTTTCGGGGGCTGCTAAAAAGACCTCATCGTATTCGTCCGGTCCTGCAAAAAGTATCTCTCAGTGAAAGCTGGCTTTACAAAAAGTATTAGCTGGATAATGTTCGTCTAGAATTGACATTTTAGTTCAGATTCACCATTCACCAAAATTTCTCAGAGATCAACTGAAGCCTCAACACTGACCTGGAAGGTGACAACGAGCTATTGGTCTAAACTGCCCACAGGTTGTGACGTTGCAGGTCAGTGTTCAGGCCTTCTATAACGATTGGTCTCGGATCATCTAACAAATATTGTCTCGTTGGCCTGCCTATATTTCGATCTATCTGACAATTATAATTTCTCTTCCACAGCGAAAAAAAAAACAGGCGGTTTTGACCAAATGGCACAAAACATTTTTTAATAAACATATTTAAACCAAGAAAAATCAAACTACAATTGTTTTCCTGACATAAAGATAAATATAATTTGTCAAAGTATATCGAGAATAGTTTAAAATATAAACCCATATATTCTTTATTGAAAAAAAATGGATGTACATTTATTTGTATTTTAAAAAAGGGCGCAGCTGCCCGGAGGAAATAACATCACTAATTAGCGGAAGCTACGTTTGGTAGGCAGACATCTCGTTAGTGTCCTGTGCCTTGGGGTTGATGAACTTCACCTTGCTTACAGTGATACCATGTACTCTTCACTCGGCGGTATTGCTGTAGGGATACTGATGGGCCAGTTAAGGGTCGCCAGAAATGGATTGGGGAAATAAGTGAGAAAGAAAAAGAGGTGAAAAGAAGGAGAATTGTGTCATGGCTGTATAGTTGAAAGGCCATGTTAATTAAACGTATTAATCAAAGGATTGTCTGATGTTCACACAACGAGCGTTTCTTTAAATGGCTTAATGTGTACCAAATAAATCGCCAGAGAAATGTTTTGATCTGATTTCGTGTATGTGAAGGAGGGCAGAAATAGAAATAGGAAACTTGAACTTTGACCTAATTATATATATATAAAGCATGAAACGACAAACAGACCGACATAGATAGATAGATAGATAGATAGATAGATAGATAGATAGATAGATACATACATACATACATGCATACATGCATGCACACATACATACATACATACATACATACAGTATATATAATTCGTCCATCGTGGTTCGATGATGACCACTTTGTCATCCAAAGGGCTGAGGGCTTTGCACTGGGGTTTTTTGCCTCCTCATGTGGCTGGTGTACATGTATGTATATATACGTACATACGTACATACGTACATACGTACATACGTACACACACACACGCACACACACACACACGCACACGCACACACGCACACGCACACACACACACACGCACACACACACACACGCTCACACACACACACGTACACACACGCACGCACACACGCACACACACACACACGCACACGCACACACGCACACACACACACGCACACGCACACACACACACACGCACACACACACACATACATACATACACACACATACACACACATACATACACACACATACACACACACATACATACATACACACACATACATACACACACACACACATACACACACATACATACACACACATACATACATACATACATACACACACACACACATACATACATACATACATACATACATACATACATACATATACATACATACATACATACATACATACATACATACATACATACATACATACATACATACATACATACATACATACATACATACATACATACATACATATACATACATACATACATAGAGGAATATATGAAAGTCGTAAGGGGAAAATCTCAAATTATTAAGAGGGCTGGATTTTAATAATAATTGTAATTGCTTAGTGTTTAAAATTGCATTGTAATACCAATGGCTGCTTAATGCCCACAAGGAAAACCTGATGTGCCGACTTCAAGAACTGGATCGTGAGGGCACCAGTGATGACTGACTGTCATTAACTGACCACAACACCCCATCTGTCACTGTCTTCTGCTGCCCCCTTGGGATGAAAGGAAGGACCGAGTTGGTTCATTCGATGCTCTGTTCCCCCTCCCCCCTCCCCACCTTTGCCATCAAATTTTGCCTCCTTACTTTTTATTCCTTGGTAAGCACTGAAATGACATGATGGCATTGGAACAGACTATATCGTATCCTTAGTACTGTACAATGCAGTCATGGCCCTTGTTGATGTATATATAATTAAACTACCCTAAATACTTTTCCTTCAACAGTTTCCTAATGATAATAATAGCAGGGGAAGGGTGATAAGTTTATCGCGCCTTCCTCCTCTGCCTTCTACTAACATCTTAAAGGATGAGATGTGATGGATAATATGTATGTTGGTAATGTGTAGAAATGACACATCTTGTTTTGTAATTTAAGCAAGTATTCGTGTTACAGAGTTCTGTATGTGTCTATCTGCAACTGCTTCGAATACTTCAGAGGTAAGAGGCAGATAGCCTATATTTAAATATTGGAAAGAAGATGAACAAGATTTAAGAGAGTCCTAGAAGATGTTTTATAAGATATGTTCAACATCAAAGTCTTTTTTATAATAATATTAACCACAGACGGTGCTTTTTTTGTAAAAAAAAAAAAAAATAGGTGCAGGTACTCTGTGATTAGGTGCCGGTAGCCTACTCGCTAGTTGATTGCCTAACTTTTAACTACTAAACATTAATAATAAACGTTAAAATATAAGAAAATTAATATTTTTTTTCAAAAAGTACAGGTACTCCGTACCGGTACGTACCGTCACAACAAAAGCCCTGACCACAGATATATATACCTATATATAGTTCTGTGATATTAACCTTCAGCGGTTTGATAATTTCATGTATTTAATTAATCATTCCTATAAGTGTCAAAATGAAGGGCAGTAACTGCTCAAGATGTTGTTGAAAGACTCAAAAATAAAGATTTACCGATGCAGGGGTGAATGACTAGATAGAAAATGCAATAAACGTATGTCCTGTTTTTAAGGTGCAGCTGATGAAGGCCTCGTGGCCCAAACGTCCTTTGTTTTACTTTGTCCGGCAGGGTTACATATATGCATTTTTGACTGTACTTTCATGATGTGTACTGATTTTTTACTAAATATCGTATGTCTACTAGCTAACCTTACACTAGGTAAAAAAGCGAGTTATTTCAGAGTTCAAGAAAGTTCTTTGATTATTGTATCGAGTGCTCGGGTAGAAGTACTTCTATTCTATTGAGGTAAAAATAAAACGAGCTACAAAAAGTGTCAGAAAGATAAATAAAATAAAACTAAATAAATAGCGAAAGAAATAATATATTTGTATTTAAAAAAAACAGACAACTAACAGATAACATTTGCTAGCACAGAAAATACTCTCATACACAAAATCGTTCATACAAGTTGACATACACAGACAACAAAATATTCAACGTTTTTCTTCAGAGAGATTCGAACATTTTAAGCTGGTTTGATCATTTCTAACTCCAATTACAGTTACGCATGATTTATAAATAAAGCTGTTTATATATATATATATAATATATATATATATAAAGCAGAAGGTTTATTAAACAGTGGAAACAAGAGTAAGCTACATTTTAAAATTCTGGATGAGCAAAAAAATAATGATTGCAACAGCTGCAGTCCCCTGCTTTTCGATTTTAAAACGTTAGCAGGTCCAATACATCTTAGTTTATTGAAATATTCATAAAGATTATCATCAGAAGCATTGCCATTGGCCTCCTTCAGTCGTAGAACGACTATGGTTCATCTCAGAGCACACTTCCTGGTGTGGCTAGCCCTATTTTGGAGAGACACTCCCGTCCACTAATAGTGCAGGTTAAGGTGGCTTTTGCTTCGGTGGTAGAGGAGCTGGCAGTTTTTCGGTATGTACGTTTTTCTTCCTGAGCTGAGACCCATGTACTTTCACTGTCCATGGCTTTCTTGGTCACTGTCTCTCTCCATCTGGTGCGGTCTAGAGCTATATCTTCCCAATTGTCAGTATTGATGTTCACTGATTTGAGGTCACATCTATGTAACGGAGGTGGGGGCGACCAGTTTTTCTTGTGCCAGTAGCGAGTTGTCAATAGAGGATGACTTTCGAGATACGCTGAGGGCTGTAAAGATGCTGGGAATACCTGATCGCGCAAGGATCTCAGTATTGCACACTTTTTCTTTCCATGTGACATTCAAGATCCTACAGAGACATCTCAAATGGAATGAGTTCAGTTTTCTCTCTTGTTTTGCTTAGGTGGTCCATGATTTACTGCCATACAGCAGTGTACTCATAACGCATGTCTTGTAGACTTCCATTTTGGTCACCGTAGTTAGCTTATGATTTTCCCAAACTCTTGACCTGAGTCTAGCGAATGTCGAGGCAGCCTTCCTTATGCGTTTTTTTTTATCTCCTCTTCTAGAGACAGGTCATCTTTAATTGTGGATCCCAGATAGCAGAATTCGTTTTCGGCGTCCAGCTTGTTATCGTCAATGAGGATGGAGGGTGGTGCTGTAGCAGGTGGTCCCATAACATTTGTTTTCTTCGTGCTAGAACTATAAGAACTATAAGTGGCTAACACAAAACAGCATTGTTACATTTGTTATAATTTAGTTTTAGTAAGCTTTATAGGCATACTTATATCTAAAATAATAAAACAGCATCTAGGCAAGGTTTTTTATATGCTCGATTTATAGTTTCTATCGAGAAACATTCAAATTGTAAACGCTTACAAATTCCAAGGGAAGCGACCATTGAAATACTGACATTGTAATTGGCCTGCAAAGATTACTATCCTTTTTATTCACGGGTAGAGGTAGTGGGGTAGGGCGTAAAAAATAAGGGGGGGGGGAATCTAGAGGACGTGACATACCTTTGTGCTTTTAGTTGTGACGTATCCAAAGTTAATGTAAAGTTAGAGTTCACATTTTCAATTGTGCTGCTAACCTAAATCTAGAGAACCTAAATCTAGAGTCAATAAGTAGCATAGCAGGATGGAGGGGTTCTAATATCGTACTACCCAAGACGAGGCAGTTTAACGTCATCCCTCGGACGAGGCATTTTAACGAATTACCTTTAACGAGGCAGTTTACTTCTTAACTAAGATGATAACAACACAAAGATAGAAATCTTACGATACGCCTTTTTGTAACTTCGTTTTGGTACAGAACTCTTATGCAAAGCTCTGAAAAAACAAATTCGGAAGACGGAGAACAAATGAAGTAGATCAATTAGACTTTTAAATATTTTTTTAGGATTGAAATATAAAATTGTGAGTTAAGGTGCCAAAGCTATTTATACAATAGAAAAATGTCAGATTGTGTAAAATGTTTGTTTTACATGTTTTGGATGTTCCTTCAGAATTGATGATAGTTTACTTCCTAGTTCAAACCTCCCACAGGACGACGGGAGTTGGGAGCGGGCAGGGTTTGAATCGGGACCATCGATAAATCCAAACGACAGTCCAGCGCACAAACCGCACGACCAGGCAGCTATCCAAGGTTCGGAAAAGGCGACTAGAAAAAAATATTTGGCTTCAGAACTCATCTCAATTGTTACTCTTCTACTTAAAGATAATAAAAATACGTAACTAATTTTGCTCATACATTGTGATTTCTGCTTAAAAATTAGACCGCCCCCCCCCCTTTCAAAAGTCTATAGTGAGGAGGGCAGTAGATGCAATCTCCCCTCCCCACCACCACAGAGATGATACCAGAAGGGGAAGGACTTAGTATATATATTTTGGGGGGGGGGGGGAAGGAATCGATGCAATCGCCCCCCCCCCCATATGCCAATATACTAGGAAAAAGGGGGGGGGATATAATCCAAAAATATGTTAAAATACGAATAATAAGTAGGCCTATATATTATTAATATGACTAAAGAATTCGTATATAAATTGTGTGATTTCTCTACTAAAAATGCTGCGACTTCTCCTCCTTCGGAGGGAGGGCCGGACGAGGGGGGCGATTGCCCCTACCCCCCCCCCCCCACCCGAATTCGCCAGTGGGTATAGGCCTACAGATCCGCCGAGAAAAGCTTTTAAAAGTTAAAACTACTAATTAGCCCCAACAAGTACATTGATTCATGAAGACTATCAGATTTGGCAATTTCGCCTATTCAAAGAGATATAGACCTAGTCTTAGCTTGTAAGATAAATTACGATAGCCTACTGTTATAGGCCTATTGGAGTTCAGTAGGGCTAGAAGCAGTAAATGTATAATTTTTTTATTTAGTTTCTCTTTAATATCCTTTTCAAGGCCTCGCAAAATACAACTTGCCCACAACAAAATTAAGTCTTGCGCCGCAACTGGAAGGGAGGACATTATTAACTTGACATTAAGGAATGGACGGACCTATCTGTGAAAGAGACTCTAATATGTAGGTTAAAAAAACCCCCAGAGATGAATGGATGGAGACGGTCGTCAAATCACATATGCCTCGACGGTCTAACAGACAATTGAAGGCGAACCTAAGCGGGATCCTTGATATAGATATACATCATTTCAGAGAGCCCCGCCCCAAGTCACAAATGACAATGTATTTTTTTAATATATGTCAGTTGCCAATATTTAGCTAACTTTTTAGTCCAGTCCTTTATTTTTATTTTTTTTTTACTTGCATGTCAATGTGGAAACAGAAAAATTTCGTCCTTATTTAAACCCAGATATCTATATAGATCTTGATCTATTCTAGTGATTCTAGATTCTAGTCTTTCGGTTCAAAACGTAAGAACTGTCATTGATAAAAATCATTATATTGTAGACGTCAACAACAACGGTAAATCTAGATCTAAATATTAGACTAAATCTACCAATATTGGTAATAACCTTTTCTGGTCTAGAGATGATACTGATACTACTGATAGTGATAGTCACGATAGTGATAGTTCAGTGATCTGATAGTAGATCTAATTATAGTTATCTACATAGATCTAGAATCTAGTCATAGTTTAGATCTAGTAGAGTAGATGATTTGATTAGAATATTTTTTTAAAATTAGATCTAGATCTAACTATTCTAACTAGATTTACTAGATCTAAGTGAAAGTGATACTGATAGTTACATCATCATCATATCAATATCATATTATATATATCATAGTGACATACTAGACAATATAGACTTATAGTACAGTATCAATTTAATCAATGATGATAGTTGATAGATTAGACATTAGTTAGTAAAATACTAAAATTAAAAACAGTAGACTAAGTCAACCTGTATTATTATTATATAATTATGTGACTATGTCTATAGTATAGACATAGTCATAGACTCTAATGACTATGAGACTATAATAGTCACTATGACTATAATATAGTCTATAGTATAGACATAGTCATAGACTCTATTGACTATGAGACTATAATAGTATCAATAGTAACAGTATCAATTTAATCAATGATGATAGTTGATAGATTAGACATTAGTTAGTAAAATACTAAAATTAAAAACAGTAGACTAAGTCAACCTGTATTATTATTATATAATTATGTGACTATGTCTATAGTATAGACATAGTCATAGACTCTAATGACTATGAGACTATAATAGTCACTATGACTATAATATAGTCTATAGTATAGACATAGTCATAGACTCTATTGACTATGAGACTATAATAGTATCAATAGTAACAGTATCAATTTAATCAATGATGATAGTTGATAGATTAGACATTAGTTAGTAAAATACTAAAATTAAAAACAGTAGACTAAGTCAACCTGTATTATTATTATATAATTATTTGACTATGTCTATAGTATAGACATATGTCTATAGTATAGACATAGTCATAGACTCTATTGACTATGAGACTATAATAGTCACTATGACTATACTATAGTCTATAGATATAGTGTCTATAGTATAGACATAGTCATAGACTCTATTGACTATGAGACTATAATAGTCACTATGACTATACTATAGTCTATAGATATAGTGTCTATATAGTCTGTCTGAGAGAACCATAATCTTCAAATACAAAAACACAATTTAATAAAATACTCAGAAAGACACAAAGATAAACTTAAAGGTTAATTTTTGTGTCTTTCTGAGTATTTTATTAAACGAAGTGCCTATCCCCAACCAGTTGGGAATAGGCTTCAACCCTATTCCCAACCGGATGGATGGGTCAAATAAGGTCAAAACCATATTCACAGTCAGTTGACGTGTCTATCCCCAGTATAGACGTCTTGCCAATCCCCCCAGTCTGTTGACCGGAAGTGTTGCTATATAAAAGGCCAGCGTAAACTTGACCATGGCATTTTATATAATCAATTATCCTCTGGCCACTTTCACTATCATTTATTTTTTAAAAAAACATGGAAGGAAAATCATTCACAAATTTTACTGAATTCAAGGAATTTATCAAGAAGCATGAAGAGGAACAGCATGTTTTGTTTGTTACTAGTGGTTTTAAAAAGGTATGTTGTTGATTTTACAATGGCCATATAATACTATATAATACTATATTCAATATTGACTATAATTATAATACTATGATAGATCTTTAGATTCTTATTTATTTCATTTAAGCTTAGCTTTTTATTTCTTTTCATTTATTTTTTTTTGTGCTGGTTAGTTTCTTTTTTTAAAGTAATGTCTGTATTATTATAAGATATAGATAAAATAATAAATTATAATTACATGTAAAGTAGCTTGTAATTTTGAATGAAAATAACGTAGTCCTAGTTGGAAATAAATATAGAGAGATTTATTTTAAACTTTCTCCATTTATTAAAAAGAAAGTTTTATTAATTTTTTTATACACAAAGAAGTTAAGTTTAGAATGTTATATATTTTTTCCGTTTACAGATCTTAAATTTAATTACACTTAAAAAAAGAGAATGAATTTTCCCTACACACAATTTATAAGTGCTAAATTTTATTATTTTTTTAGCTTATCAATGGACATCCAGCAAAAGAATCCATACAGTATGAGTGGCTAAAATGAGTATGCAAACAAGGCAGAGCCACAAAACCAACATCGAGTAAAGGCATCCGGCCGAATCAAATGTATTTATTTCAATATTTCATAACAATGGAAAAAATATTATGGTATTACAAAAGATGTGTAGTTGGGGTATAGTGGCCAAGTGTTGAGTGAAGTGCTGTCCACCCTAGTTAACCAAATAGATGCCCTTTACAACATCTGCCTTATTAGATCCCAAAGTCTGAAAGGGGTAATTTACTTTTATTTACAATGCAATAGTTGATACTAATGATACAGTAGCCAGTTCCATAATAGTATTCAGTGCAATTGTATTATTGAAACACCCCTCCCCCCTTTCTCCCATCTCTCAAATTAAAATAATAACAGAGTAGAGTGATGAAAAAAAATAAAGATGTATAATATTGTTATTATATTTTTTTTGTAGGTCATGGAAACATGATTGTGGTGCAGTGATACATGCAGTGATAAGGCATTCAGATGTTACTGGCTACCAGTTTGTCATCACAAAGGCAATATTGTCACATGAAAATCACCCCACAGATCATTTGGTAAGTTGGTAAGTTATTAAAAAGCATATTTACTCCTAACAATTATCTCTCATGAATTTTCAACTGTCAATATCGATTTCCAATAGCTATATATATACAATTTATTATTTTAAGACTGCTCTTGTGTATCCTGAAAATAGGAGAATAAAGCCTGATGAAACTGTGGATCTGATGGTTGGCACCAAAGAACTACAGTCAGAATTGCGACAAATCATCTCGCAGAAACAGAACAAATGTGTTCTTGGGAAGGATGTGGAAAACTACAGGAGAAAACTGAGAGACCCCTGCACAGACAGTGAAGGAGTAGAGAAAATTCTAAACAGTATAAAGTTTGGTGGTGGAATGGTGAAATATGGTGTGACACCAGAAAATGAATTTTTGTATTTGGCACACATGACCAAGGAAATGATAGGTTCACTTAAAGCCAATAAAACCATATTGATAATAGATTGCACTTATAAAGTCAATTCATTTATTTGTAAATTTTGCAATTAAAAATTTGAAGTGTTTTAATACATATTAACATTTGACATAAGTCTATTTGTTAATTTAACCTTCACTTGATAAGACCTATCTTGAGCATTAAAAGTGTAACATAATTCTACCTTTAATATTTAAATGTACTATTGTATCAGTAATACTATCATTCAATAATGTGCTATTTACTCACAATATGTTTGTTATAATGCACTTTTTTTTATCAAACACATATTAAATTGCTTACATAAGTTTATATATTATATATTGACTTTGATATTGTTTAGCTGAATATATGTGTAATATATTTTTAGCTGTAACAATTAAATGTAATTTTGTACTGGCATTTTAATTTTGTAGATTACTTATCATATTTGTTCTATTATTTTACCAGTTTTATTTATCAATTCATTTTGATGCATACTTACATTGTTTACATGTCTACTTATATACTGACTGAAAGGTTATGTATTATATGTTATATATTTCTAGCAGTAATAGTTGAACATAAAATTTCTTCTATTACTTGCTTTAATAAATTATGTTATACATATGACAAAAAAAAGAAAAAAAAAAGTCTTTGTTGATTGTGTTGTGCTATTCATGTAGGAGAATTAAGGGATGCACTTTTTTAAGTCTTAAATTCTCTACATTATTACAGAATGATGCTATTATTAGGCTTAACCACAGATGATGATATTAACCCTTTTTGCTTGTAGGATGATTACTATAACTGAACATGTCTTTTTTTTTTGTGGTGGGTGGAGGGGCTGTAAGAGAACATTTTAAGCATTATAATTTATTGATATAAAAAAACAACATCAATGACATAGAAAAATGTAAATTAACAAAGTAATGTGTATGTTTTCTATTTTATAATATTTCAAACCTAGAAATCATATAAGTATATTACTGACATCAAATGAGAGAAATATTTATTTATTGAAATGGTGCAAAGATTGGTTGGATAATGATCATAGGTATAGAACATGATCCATTGATTTTTATTGTGGTACTATCTCTCAAAGATATCCACTACTTCCGCCACTACTTGGCCTTAGATTATAACATCCTGTGTAGGTATATCCTACCCACCTACCTCCCCTATTTCACCTTCGTGAGAACAATAAAGTTTGATATCCCCTACATTGAATAGAATCAACATAAATGAAAAAACTCTCAGCTTTACAATATACCTAGCATTTTACTATGTGTTTACACATATGGTTACATTTCTCCTCACAGCTACACGTTATTGCTTTGCAACAAACTTTAAACCCACCCTCCCCCCAATTATATTTTTTTGTCTGCCACGTTTCGATAGCTCCTCTTTTTGTATTCTAGCCCCATCCTCAATGATGCACTCAACTTTAGAATGAAGATGGGAGAGAAAACACAATGTCAAAACTATCAAGAAGCAGTAGATAGGCCTATACAAAAATATGTTGAATTGAGTGCTTAAAGTCAAAGCCAAGTCAAAAAATATATTTAATTGGAGATGATGTGACCAGGAATGAAATGAAAACAAAAACAGTGAATTAATATATTTTATTTATTTTATAGCTATTACAAATATTCAGCTCAAAAATTAACAAAAATATGACCTAACAATTCTATAATAAAATAACCTATAAATTATACATTGTTCCTTTAATTACATTAGGGAAAAAGTAATAGACGTATTATAAATTGTAAAGATTTACCAATATCAAACCAATTCTATTTTATAGCTATTTTCTATTACATTCTTTAAAATCAATCACTTAAAAAAAACATTTAACTGAATAGGATTTGACCTAAACACAGTCGACTGGGAATAAGGTTTTGACCTAATTTGACCCTGTTGACTGTGAATAGGGTTTTGACCTTATTTGACCCATCCATCCGGTTGGGAATAGGGTTGAAGCCTATTCACAACTGGTTGGGAATAGGGTCCGCCTTTATTAAATTTTGTTTTTGTATTTGAAGATTATGGCTCTCAGACAGACTGTATAGACACTATATGAGGGTGTTCCTCAGGACAAATTTCAAATTTGTACAAATACTCCTTCTTCCCTAGACTAGTGCTATTAGAGCATGGAATGGGTTGCTTGAGCTAGCCAGGAAAACCAGTGACTTGGCAGAATTTAAGCCATTGGTTAATAATAAGCATGACATGTAGGACGTAATCATCTTCTTTTTTGAAGTAACATGTATCTATATTATATAAGATAAGATTAAAAGTCTAGATCTAGTAAGTAGTAATAAATTATAATTAAAGTCAATCTTTAGTCTATATCTCTAGAGTCGTCTAGACTCTAGATCTATTTTAGATCTACTCTAGCTAGTAGTACTATAGATCTAGACTTAGTTGAGTCTAGATCTATATTGTACCTAGTAGTAGAAGATAATTAGAAATTGATATTATAATATCTACTATTATAGGTTTAGATCTAAATATTGTTCTCAATACAGGCACTTTTTTGGACATGTGTGTTTCTCTATCATTGATGATTGAGTTGTTTCTGTTGTGTGTTGACCTGATGGCTACAGTTGTATTGAATCCTGAAATTTTTATTAGCACTGAAAATCTTTTGAATGTTGGAGAGTGGAATTGAGTAGTGGTAGAGAGAGGAGGAAGAGAGACTGTGTGGACAGAATAAGAAAGTGACATATTGTTCAAATCACTACACATGAGTGTTATTCTTATAATTTTTATCCTTTTTTTTAAATTTTACATTATTAAATTTAGAAAAAATGTTTTTTCTAGCGCATTAAGATTTGTTGTGGCAAATAAAATGTGTACAAAAAAAGTAATGCTCCACATGTCTCTATGTTTGCCTCTAACTGTGTATTTGTGGAGGATGTCACATCTTAATGGTTTAATTTATCATTAATGAGATAAAAAAAAATTCTATTTGTGATACAAGTATCTCTAAATGCAACATTACCTGCCTCTTTTATGCAATTTCATCACATTAAGTCAAGCTCACATAATTTTTCTTGACTTCCTTACACTTGTGTCAGTATGGTGAAAATTCTCTATAGTTACATTTTTAGAGGTATTACTTCTTAATTTAAGATCCTGTAGATTTGCACTTTTCCTTTTGTCAGCCTTGTTGATGGGATGGATACATTTTGATTATAAAATTTAAAAACAAAACTAACGTTCTCCTATTGACGTACGGTGTAAGAAAGTTATTGTGTTGCCAGGGTGGGCTGTCTTAGCCCAGCATTTGTTTTGACACTGCTCCGCATGGTGCAAAATAAAAAATATCACTCTGCAATCTGTTCAAGTCAGCATTAAACAGAACCATATGTATAGATGTATTGCATCAAATCAAACCCAACAACTACAAAAAGTCTTAGTAAATATGATTTTTATTTTATTTTATATAAAGTTCTATTTTTATTTTATTATATTTTTAAATAGCTAGTAATGCCAAAAAAAAAAAAACAAGCTTAGATTCAAAGCTTGATCAAAGCAACTGAGTAGATGCTAACTGACAACTCATATTATATAAACCTGAAATTAAAATACTTATATACTAGACTGTGCAGCTTACTTCTGTAGTGTATTTTTCTTTTTTATTTGGCACAGTAATAGCGTTTGTTAGTAACTTTATGATGCAGCTATTCAAGTTAGCTGTAATGGTGCATCATAACATTTAAATTAAGTTTTCTACCACTTTTCCCTTTTTATATCTAGGTAATAATATCTCTTCAGCAGGATCGATAACAGTCATCACTTGTTCAACAAATTATGGTCTTTTTTATCAAACTCAAAGAATGGCTGAAGGTGGAGACTTAGGTAAGGAACAATGCAGCCAAAAGTTTTGCAAACATGTTTATTGCGAATTATTTGGGCTGGCTCTAAAGACAGCCCAAATATTGTAGCGTGTATGTTAAATATTGTTTTGTAAATGCATATACTTGTTTCTTATGTGTGTTCTGTAAACAAATGATTTTTTTGTGTTGGTAACAATGTTGTTTTTTGTTTTATTTAGCTTTTAGACTCTAGATCTTCAAAGTTTTTTTTAAGGGCTGGAGGCGTAGAAGAGGTCACATATTGTGTGGATTTTGTTGCTGTCTTTCTTTTTAGCGGCCCCTGAAAGTGGAAAAGCCTCTATTAGTTTATGTTGAATGTCTTTTGGTAATAATCCTGCTTAAATCACCACTTCCAGCTAATAAATTCCACATAGTCTTTGAAAGGTGTGATTACACTATAGATGAAGGTTTTTTAAATACTTACTTAAGAAAAATGGCTCTGTTATTTTGTATTAAGACCTAAGATTTATGAGCAATTTAAAATTATTAATATATAGCTTTTATATTGTGTATTGAAAATTTACTCTAGACAAGAAAAGTGTATATTTTTTCAAAAGATTTCTGAACAAGATTTGGCCATCCTTTCCTTACCCCTTGAATTAATTTATTGTAAAACATAGACAGTAGTTTGTAGTTGTATACAAATAAACTTAAACTCATTCATTTCTGTTTTTTGATGATAAAATTTAACTTCATCAACTTTGGCTTGTATACATGTTTCTTTTTCTGTAGTTTATAATTTAACTAGCTATGTATTTAGGCAGATCTTTTACTCCTGCTTGACAGCTTTTAGTTCTAAATTGATACACATTTTTTGTCTATTTGCAGTTGATAATGTTAGTCAAGAGCCATCAAATAAACTCATAGTTCTGGCCGAAGGAGATGATCGCATTGAGCAAGAGAATGAGCTATTTGCACTAGAAGCTATTTTTGAAAATGAAGATTTAGAGATTTGTAAACATAATAATCCAAATGGTCATCCTCCAGGTATAAAAGAATATTTACAAATGATTTAATTGATAAATGCTTCTAAGTTTGTTTGTTAGTCAGTTTACTGAAAGTTTGTTAGGTTCTGGAATCTGAACTGAGAATCTCCAGATGGTATGAACAAGTTTTATGGTATCGTAAAAAAATATTTTGTACCATTCAGAAAAGTCATCGAAACAGAATATTATAATATTATGGACCAACAAATCCTTTAACAATTTTAAAAGGGCATTAAAGCACCAAGACCTATTCAACTTTTGATAGGAAAATATGCAGACCATTTGCAGTTTTTGAGATCTAAGTGAAAGAGTTTTAGTACATAATTTTTGTTACATATAGATATATTTGTGTTCTATGTCATGTCACAATTTATTCCTTGAGAAGTCTTTATGTGATGGCTTATATACATTTTTTAAATCATCAGGTGGCGTTTTCAACATCCCAGTCTATACACCTGAAAACTTTTGTGTCAAAATTACTAAAGATCTTCGAGCAATCAGAAAATTATTTTTCTGTAAGTTTGCTGTTTTGATTGTATCAAAACCTTTACAGAGTAGGATTTGTAATCTGACATAGCATAGTGTCTGATTTATTATACTATGTACCTGTTCTAGCAATCTTTGTTTTTCTTCTCTTAAACCAACGTAAAAACTTGAAACAAAAGAGTTTTTTTGGAATAGCATAACTTATTATCATATCGGCCAAACACATTGTTTCTTCTTATTTTCTGATTAGCTATTTACGTTCATCTATGTAAATAGAAAAGAAAAAGATTTATTTTCAGCTGTTAATTCTATCAAAGAATTGGTCTAATTACATAATTCTTTTGACTCTCAGTTGAGTATAGGGCCTAAACATTACCCTGATCTTGGGATCTGTTCAGGGCATTTCTCCTCCATGTTCATCTGGCTGTCTTTGCTTCCTTTTTCTGCTGATCTTTTCCATGTTTACTTTGGTCTCCCAACCATTGTCTTCAGATGTAAATTCCAGTCCAGAGTGTTTTGCAATATTTTCTGTTGTCCTTCATATTGAATGTCAAACCCGACCCCACGTCTTTGATTTCTTACTCTGTTGGGGGTTAACTAGATTTAGATTTCGTTCAGTCTTCTAATACCCAATTTTTTAAGTATTAATCAATTAAGCATCTTTATGTTGCTATGTTAAAAGGACAATCACTAATTTAAAAAATCTGGAGTTTAAAATTAAAAAAAAAAAAAAATTTTTTTCCTTGCAGCTGCTGCTCGAGGTAGAGGTAAAAACCATTGTGCCAGATTACTTTTACAGGATGCAAGTAAAAATGATGAGAACAGGCCAGGTGCAGTGCCCACTCCCCAAGAGAAACTGTATTCCATCAAGAGGTTGCCTCCAATCACACTGAACTTTTCCTACCCTCATAACTACCCCTCTGTTAGTCCTCCCAACTTCACACTTTCATGTTGCTGGTTAGAGAAGAGAAATGTAAGTAACATCTTTCTTGCCTCTAGTTGTAGTTCTTTTTAGGAATCTTAATGGAATTATAGTGTTCAAAAACTAAAAAAAAAATATTTTTTGGACATTATAGTTCGGGTATATGCATTTTCAATAGAAAGTCTAAAGAAATAATACAAATCATAAGCTTTATACCAGACCTAGCATTTATAGGTGGCTGTTTTTTTTTGTTAAATCCCTTCCAAAAAGTATTTTTACCATTTATTTTTAAAAGTGGAATAGATTATCAAATATGCAATAAATAGTTTTTAATAAATGCTTTTAAATATAGATGACTGAAATGTTTTTGTTTTATGTTTTTGTTCTTGTCTTGTTTAGCTGACAAGGCTTTGTGAGAAGTTGGATGACATTTGGAACAAACACAAAGGTTCTTCGGTGATAGCAGAATGGCATGATTTTTTGTATCACAATGTTATTGACTATTTAGGTATTTGGCTTATGAAGTTCATCTTTTTTTTTATATTGTGTCTTTGTCATATAAATGTACAAACACTTAAAAAAAAGAATGGGCAAAGTCCTATGTCATAACATACAATGCCGTAATAAGACAGCTGTAAACTTTGCTTGTTCCACTACTTACATGTTTCAAAGCAAGAATCCTAATAGAATTTTTTGTACAAAATTACCTAAACTTTTTCCCTTATGGATTATATTCACTGTAAAGGCAATCACATTGATCAATCATTTTCTAAAACTGAGCTTGATATATAATAACCTATTCCACTGATGCAATTTGACATTTTGAAAAGGCTCTACGTTCAATTTTTCAATGATTTTTCTTCCTATGTGCTTGTTTTTATTTTGTATATATTCTAAATGTAATAGAATAAACATTCTCATTCCTTTAGGTATCAAGTCTCCATATGAACTTGGAAGAGTATTAATTCATATTTATACACACCCTGCCAAAACAAAATATGGAAAGTCTGACATTTTCACACCCAAACCTTTTGATCAGCGAGGAGTTCAGACATTTGGCAGCATTGAGGATGTCTTACCTGCTGTAAGTAGAATTCAAGTTACAAATCTTTTCTTCCTGGTAAATTTTTATTTTATATATAAATATTTATATTTTAAAGTTTATTACTTGATGAATTAGACGTGTTAGCCCAAATATGGACATATGCAAAACAAATGTTAATATTATATAGTCCAATTTTATCAGAGCTCAGTAAAACTGTTTTGTTTTATCTGGCAGTGCTATGAAAAACTAGTAGTTCAGAGAACTATTGAAACAAGACCAATTGTTATAGAAGGTCTGAACTGACTTGCCACGTCATAATCTGTGGGCAGTTTAGATCAATAGCTTGTTGCCACGTCACAGGTCTGTACAATTGAAGAGAACAGATCCATTTTTTCCTAGGGAAAATGTTAGTTTCTGAGAGCAATAACATTCAGAGTTAGTATGTCAGCCTTATTTACCAGCTTCATTCTCATTGTTATGTTGGAGTGTTCAGATGACTAGACCAATACATGAGATGAACTGCGCAGTGGTTCCCAAATTAGAGAGCTCTCCATATAGTTTTCTTTCTATTGGAATGTTTTGGGGCCAGTGTCTTGTAAGGGCCTCATGGTAAAGAGTACAGTTTTGGAGGACATGGTCTGTATGCTCTGGTGACACGCCACATGGGCAGATTTCACTGGTTCCAATTTTGACCTTCCGGTACATTTGTCGTCGCATTCTGTAGTGTCCGGTCCTGAGTCGAAAGATAAGACGTTTATCTTGTCGGGATAGCTTATAAGAAGCATCATCTCTTTCTTGTGATTTGGATGAGAGCTTGTCCATTTCTTATTTATTTTATTTATTATTAGTTTCTTCATTTCTTCTAGGTAGAGTGCAGAGTTAAATTGTGAGTTTGTTCTCCCACTCTTGGCGAGTGTGTCAGCCTTCTCATTTCCTTCTAGTTGAATATGAGCTGGTATCCATTGAATAACAGTTTTTTTGCTGTTGTTGTTGAGCTTTGTAAGTGCTGTCCTGAGACTTTTTATGTAAGAGGAATCTGAGTTTTCCAAGCTTTGGAGGATTGTTTTCCCATCAGTTAGAAAGACAATCTTACCTGCTGATGCATAGTACTAGCTGAATGGAAACAGACACTTTCTCCAGTGTTCCACACAGATTGAATATTATTTTTTTTTCCTGTATCTGGATTTAAAGTCAGTACGTTAAAAATTGCTATTTTGAAATGCTTAAGAAAAATTTCAAATGTAAAAAAAAAAAAAGTTCAACTAAGAGCATTATATCACTAGGTTCTAGATTTCAATCTGACTACATGTGACGTCTGTATGGAGGAGAAACCAGGATCTGAGTTTCTTCGTCTAACAAACTGTGATGAGCATCACCAGTGTAAAAACTGTAGCAAAGGTTGGATAGAGGCATTGATCAAAGATGGGGCTGTCACTGATCTGCACTGTCCAGGTTACAAGTGTGATAAAACAATACTACCACATGAAGTGAGATACTTGTTCTTTTTTTTTTTCCTTTTGTTTTATCACAATGTATGTTAACCAAAAAAAATCTTTATTTATTGATTTAAGAATAATAACTACATTTAGTATAAATGTTAAAAATTGCATTTTATAAAGGTTGCAAGTGTTGTCTCTAAAGAATTATACCAGCGCTATGACAAGCTTCTACTTAAAACTGCATTTGCTGTGATGACTGATGTGATGAACTGTCCAAGACCATTTTGCCAGTTTCCTGTTGTGTTGGAAGAAAATCTTGGTCTATGTCAAAAGTGCAGGCATGCATTTTGTGGTCGATGTCAAAACACATATCATGGACAAACGCCTTGTAAATTAAAATCAGGTATATATTGTATACTGTGCTTTGAATTGTTGAACTTTTAAAGTTTATATACCAAGCTCAGTTTTAGAATGTGAAAGTGATTGGTCATTGTGCTTGCCTTACAGTGAATATATGCCATAATGAAGTAAAGTTTCCTTGAGAAATAGGCAGAACAAATATTTTCTAAGCCATGGTTCTTTGAAATAATGCACAAATTGTCAACACACCATTGTTGTGAAGGCTGCCTTATCTGTGATATTTGTTCATTGGTTTTTATACTTTGTTCTTGAGGTCAGTGAAACAGCAGTGCATATTTTTGTGGCTTAAATTTAGAATCTAATTAAATAAATAGAAGTAAATTGACTGAACACTGTAGAAGCTTAAATTTACCACTTCCCTCCAAGTGGTTCATTTGCAAAGTTGGGATGTGTGTCTGATTGGCTAAAACAGCTTAAGTACCTATCAGAGGGCTCAAGTTGAAATCCTGATTTGATCTGAGTTTGGTAATCACCTAGAGATATCATGAAACCCCCCATGTTCACAGAAGAAATGAAACTATAAGGCACTGAGCATGATACAGCATGAAAGATGAACACTTTAAAAAAAAAAAGGCTTTTTCACTCATTTTCTATCAATTGCATTTATTTAGTACAGAATTAAAAATTTATCATCAAATTTTGTCTTTAAGAGTACCATATTTAGAGTCATTATATTTCACAAAACTAATTGTTTAATAATTACAAAATCTGATTAATATATATATGTATATATTTATAATAATAAACATTTGACAAATGTTAGTAATTATGGACAAATTCAGAGTGTATGTGAGCAATCATCCCTGTACTCAAATGAGTAAAAAAAAAACGCTCACTTAAGACTGGAACTCAGAACCTGTGGGTTATTAACTCATGCTTTACCATGTCTATCTGTGATGCATGAGGCTGTCTGAAACATTTAACAAGGTGCACACAATTATATTTACTTAGTCATGACACTTTCTCCTCTTTATTGAAATGATTCATCTCTCTCCTTTTTAAACTTAGAAATGTTCGCTATGCTGTATGAACAATATGAAACTGGCAGTGAGGATCGTCGACTGGAACTAGAAAAATGCTATGGAAAACAAGTAGTTCAGAGAGCTATTGAAGAGACCAGATCCAATCGTTGGCTAGAGTCAAATAGCAAACAGTGTCCTTGCTGTAGTACATTCATACAGGTACATTCAAAATGACTTTAATGTTTTCTGGTATTGAAAAACGAAAAGTAGGAATACTTTAAAAATAACAGTAATTACCTGTAATTTTATAGACATAAAAATAGACCTGAAGTAACAAGTTACTGATAACGTATGTAATAACAAATTACTATAATTGTTTTTATTGATCTGCTTTTTTTCTATGAAATTGAGTGGTTGATCTAAATGTCAGGGGGGTCTACATTGTTGCCAGTATGTCTCCTTTAGTGAAGACAAAGATTTTATAAGTTGTCCTTCAAACAATAGATGTCTTGTGCTTACAAGGATCACTAAACTTTCATTGAGCTAGTTGTCATGTCCTTTGCAAACACCAAATAAACTTAAGTCTGAGAATCAATGTTGAAATACTTTTTCCTTCTAAGTCTGTAGTTAGGGTTAGCACATTTATTTCGAAGAATCAAGTTTGAATTCAGAATAAATAGGACAAACCTTACTTCATCCAACAATATGTGTACCTGGTACCTGAAATTTGTTGGGTTAAGTCAAGGCAGTGGATCACTGTGTTGTGCTTGCCACATAACACACTTTCATGAACTATTGGTAATAGAAATATATTCTCTTTTCATCATCTGCCCCATAGAGTGCAAGATCTAAAAAGAAACTTATAACAACTACTATATATATATAAGGCATTAACATAGATCTGTGCATAATTTGTAATGTATAGTATAACAAGTCTGAAACTTTTTTTTTTTGTTTTATTGAAGTAATTTTAGTTGTATTGAAATGAGGAAGAGAAAAATTTGTTCTTGCCAGGAAAATCTTACATTCATCTTTGTTTTAAATAGCATTCTAATGTGTTAAATTGATTTTGGAACTCCTCAGAAAAAAGATGGCTGCAATAAAATGACTTGTACCAACTGTCGTGCCTTTTTCTGCTGGCTGTGCCAACAAGAACTGTCAAAGTCTAACCCTTATGCCCACTATCAGCATCCAACGTCTGAGTGTGCAGATCGACTGTTTGAAGGTGTGGATCCTAATGAGGACTTCATGGATTTCTTTGAGGATGAGGCACCAGAAAGCAGCGAAGAGGGTGAAGACGAGGAGGACTTTGACATTGCTCTGATCTAAGATTTGACTTTCTGTCTAGAAATTCATTCACCAAGCTTTGATTTATACAAAGTTTTAGTTTGTATCACCCCCCCTTCCCCCTAATGTTTTGTCATTTTGTAATTAATGTTAAGTAAATGTTTTTTCTGTGGAACCACGAGAAAGATACTGAATTAGGCAATTGGTTTATAAGTAACACTTGATGTTATTGAGCGAAAGTTCTGTCAGTGTGTCACCAATGAAGTTGTTATGTGAATGTTTTGAGGACATCCCTAGTAATAAAGCATTTCTTGCTTAGTGAAATACTCTTGAATCTGCTCAGTGACCATGATGTGTCTGAACTAAAACAAGTTAAATTCTCTTGGCTTTGTATAGTGTTCTAATCTGTGAACTAAAACAGTCAAATCCATTCTCTTGGCTATGTATATAACAGTTCATTCCAAGCTTTAGGTCTTTGGCTTCATATTGTTTTAAACTTAATATTTTTTAGCTAAAGTGTCATTATAATTAGTTTTAAATAACTATTTCTGTTGAGGTCCAAATTTTATTACTTATGTGCATACCAAAGAGGCATTTCCAATGAGATAATTAAATTATTAAAAATATGTTCATCATTGTTTCAACTGTATTGACAAAAAGCTTTTAACCTTTTATTTAAATGAATTAATGACGTTTCTTAACATTTGATGCAAATTATGTACAAAGATTAATTTATGCCCGACAATTGGTTTTAAAAAAGAACAAACTTACTTGAGCTATGAAGGTTAGCATTAAAGTTATACTAGCTCTAAACCTAGCACTATGTCTTGTTAGATATTTTTAAAATCATCTTTTTTTTTTCATGTTTCTTTCTTAGCAAAACATTTTTATCTAATTTATAATGTGTACATTCTCTTTATTTGAGTTTGGATAGTTTTGCAATATTCCAATTAAGATTGTTGAATTGTGGAATAGGTTTTGAAATGACATTCAAGTTTTTTGTGTTTTTTAGGCCTCAATTTATGACATCTTGTAATAATTTTTGTCAGAGTTTGCAGTCAAAGTAATTTTTCCTCTACACTCTACATTTTAGTTAGTTGATGTTTCTTTTACCATTGTTATTGTTACTTGTTTGATTTCAAGTACTTCAGTTTTTGGCCTATTTCTGCAAAAACAAAATGAACATTTCGTTAAGTGATCTAGCAAGGATAAATTAACTTGACTTGTGTATTATTTTTTTCTTTTGACATTTTGAAAGTTGAGCATTCATATTTATGAGTAGCACTTGGGCATTATTTGGTGTTAAAAGTTAGTGTGGAAAAAAATTATTCCTGATTAAATTATCTGCATAAAAACATATTCTATATATACCAAGCTTTTAATTTTTAAAAATTCATTTGATGGTCTCAAAAGTTAATTGAAATCTCAAGTGAATAGAAACAGAAATTATATTTCATCATTTGAATAGATATAAATAATGTCAATGCAACAAGATCTGTTTTTCATGGAAAAGTTAATATTTAAAAATACAGTAAACATCATTTTAATTGAGAGTTAATATAACTCGAGTTTTTTTTTAATGTATTACTTAGTTAGACATAATTAAGAAGATATTTAGAAATCCAAAGTACATTTTTTTTTTTACATCGACTGATAATTTTCAGTTTCAAAATTTTCTATCAAATTTGGGTTTTGTTATACTGTGCTGAACTTGTACATAAAAACTTCTTATAAAAAATTCAATTAAGTTATAAGTTTCTGTCAACTAGAAGACTTCTAGTTAATTATAAGATTGTTAGTAAACAAAGCATTTAGGTTAGCAAAGAATGAACTCTAGAGAAACTAACTGAATCATGATCTATCTCATGCTTCTAGTCTTAACTCAATGGTAAATTATTTTAAGTTTGCTTCGCTTTGATGATGAAGGTCTTATTATGTGTGTTTTACTGAGGAATTTGTTTGCAGAAATGATTCTTCCAGAGATGGCTAAGCTGTGTGTTTCATTGTGTGATAAGGTCAGAGGCAATGGCTTTCTACCCTGGCCAGTTATGGCACACTATTAATTCATATCAATAACAAGATAGCAGTTTTTGAAGTAACATAAAAAGTTGGACCTTTAAATTAGAAATTAAGATTTCATTAAAAGTGCTTTGAGGGTTTAATAAAAAAAATATAGCTGTACCTTGCTTCTGTGAGGTCAGAGGATTCATGTGGTCAGCACCTTAACCTCCCTAATAAATATCAAATACTGGTACCCATTAATCTGTTTCAGTTTTTAACCACCTAGCTACTCCTAGTTAATTTTTTTTTTGCTGTACTGGTATTTTAAAAACAAAATCTTGGATTTATGTTACAAATTTTTATTTATTTTCTTGTATGTGAACTTAAAGATATCAAATATTATTGTTTACTTTTCTTAACAGTTAAAGTTATACAAAACAACCGTTCTGTCTATTTATATTTACATTTTAGTTTTGGCTGGACATCCAAATGTCTTTATCCTTATTGGGCAGTAAACTAAGCGTCTAAACCTTTGGTCTTAGTTGTGCAGCTCAGTCTAAGAGCTAGTGGATCTACAGATGCTCATGTTGGTTTCTTGCTATCTACTTGGCTGCTATGTTCTAGTTGTTAAAACCACATTATTATTTAATGCAGTTAGTGTTTCAACCACATTAACTGTATATTCTATATCAGTGAATGAAGTATCACCCTGATCATGAAATACCTCAATGATGCCCTGTAAGACTGCCTGATCATGTGAATGCGCTCTCGACTATCATCTTGATGGTCCCTGGATTCGATCCTTACCCTCTGTTTCCTGCAGGTGGTTTAGGCTAGGATGTTACAATCTTCAGTTCTGAAGGAATATCCGAAACATGTCAAACAAACAGACTGCTTGTTGTCTATTTCAATGAATCTTGTTAACCTATTTTCATTTGATCACTGTTTCTTACAAAACCACAAAACTCAGGAATGCTTACACTATCTATAGTGTAACCTAACACAGAATATATATCACACAGATATCCTTATATCAGTTTGTTATTTCCTGCCAATGCAAAGGCTCAAGTGTCTCATCCATCAAATAATTTTTTTTTGGTTAGAATTTGCAATTTGCTACACTCTAGATTTGTGTTGGTGTTTCTTTTACCATTGTTCTAATTACTTGTTTGATTTCAGATACTTATGTTTTGGCATTATTGACCTATGGATTATATTTTTGCTGTACTCCCTTTGGTTGATTGGTTTGAAAAGCTTATAGTTTATGAAAGGCGTTTTGGCTATGAAGGAGAGCATGCAGAATTGAAATAATTGGTTTCGGTGATCCATTGATTGTTTTTGAAAATGTACTGAAAGAAAATATGTGTGACTGCTGTTATATACAACCTGTAAATGTCTTATTTGAATATCTTGTCTTAATAGACGAGTATTCGAATACATAGGATGCGTGTGTGCTTGATTATGTTGAGTGGTCATCTAGATAGTTAAGTGTTTGGTTTGTAAATTCAGTTTTGTTGCCTTATTCAAGATCACAAATCAATAAATCCTAACAGTTCATTTTGTGTGTTTAAATAGTGTGTCAGGATTGTTGTGCTTAGTGTATTTCTGTTGGTTGAATAAAAAAACAAAACAGCCCTTGTTGGTGAACAGCTGTATGTCCCATATCATTTAGGTTTGTATTGACCATCCAAATGTAGAATAGTGAAAATATTTCTTTATATCAATCTGGCTGTTGAACAGAGCTGTGTGTTGTAGCTCCAGACAGGTAGTCCAACCTCAGAGTAGAAGTATACTAACATACCAATAAACTCACTAGATATTAAAATTTAAAAAAAATATACAACACATTTAAAATCCACTAAATACCTGGAGACTCCTAGGACCGACTACTGTTCTCACCATTCAATATTCACACTTTCTCCAGAACAGATGTCTTGCCATTTAATATTTACTTGTCTCTGACTCTACTTTCAGCAGCAGCAGTGTGCCTATCTGGTATGTCATGTCTTAGGGTTGTTTGTAAACACAGTGCATGTATTACATCAGTCAATACACACATACTTACTCCATACTTACCCAAAAATCTTTTCAAGACTTCTCATTATATGAGCACTGCTCCCAACCTAATTCTCTTTCTTGATTTGTAATGCAATCACTAAGCAAATATTCAGTATCTTTACATTATATAACAAATACTAGTACAGCTAGTCATGTGACATCTAAAAATTCATCCTTGTGCAATGCATATTCACTACAAAGTCTTAAGATTACAAATTTAATCATTCTCTGTAGGTAGAAAAATCTTTATTGCAATGTGAAAAGAATTATTAGATGTCAACATTAAATTTCTATAGTAGCCTGCTTGATAAGATCGTGAGGTAAAATAAAGTACATGTTAATACAATACTTAACATTGGAAACACCCCCACAACCTTTTTGTTCTTTTATGATATGTCTTCCAAGAATGGGCATGCCATTGAAAGAGGTTCTATCCAAGGCAAAAGAGAGGAATGGAGAAAGATGGTCGACAAATCTTACATGGTGCCCCAACAGAATAAGGGATAGGTGAAGGTGATGTTATGTACACAATTACTTACAGCATAAACATTTTTTTAAACAATTTAAGATGTAATTACTAGCCCATAAGTTAACATTTCACCAAGTGGAAGATGAACATTAACAATTCTATAAGACATATTTTGTATGGAATTTTCACCTCTACCTATACCAGCAAGAGTTATTAAGGACCAATAAAACCTAATATTTTATTCTCTTTTATTTTTATCTTTACATAGGAATTATTTTGTGTTTTGAAATTTAGGCCTCACATGTAAAGAGCATCGTTTATGAAACAGGTCCAGAGATCTAAAATAAAATATGAAGGCTTGTAATCAATCTTTCACTATCTCTGCTTTCTTAAAAAGGTTTTACCCAAACATATTTGTGCATAGTGTGCGCCAAAAGTAATAACCAATTGGTCTATGCATCATGTTCACTGTTCTATCTTCTCAAAAACCAATTGGCTCAAACTTAAATTTCAGTTCCTAGATCTGAACTGGAGAAAAAAAATGTTTACAGTAAAAGCAAATTGTGGCTTTTCTTCAAAATGAAGCATACAATTAAATAGCTATGTTAGGTCCTATGAATGTACAATCTATTGTACAAAGATAGCAATAGTTTAGTCCCATTTGCATTTTTAAATAAGTTGTTCATGTTTTGTAATTTAGATTGTTGAAAATGCATAGAAATGAACTTTTGTAAAGTTATGCTCACCATGTATACTAATTTTAAAATTGTGCATTAAGTTAATATTACAGAATGGCATGAGTAAATGTAGCAGTATATTGATAATTGCTATAATCAAAACATTCTAAAAAACAAAAATCTAAAAGCAAAACAAACCCTAAACGATCTTTTGAAGTTTTATTTTAACAAACAAATTATTTTTTTTTTTATAAGTCTTTTGATAAACATAATCAATATGAACTTAGGAGAACACAATTCTAAGTGGCATATTGGGCCAAAGTTTTGGCTTTAGCCTATCCAGATCTCTATCATAGGTCATTTGAAGAGCAGTTTCCATCCCATGAATCATAGCTGCACCATTTCCATAAAGATCTTTCAATTCTGCTGCTCTCAGAGCCCCAGGTCGTTCTACAGGTGCAGATGTGGTAGGATTAGGTTGACAGGAAGCTTAAATGAATATCAAAACATGAACAAATCAATGCAAGCAAATGAACCAAAAAAATTTACAGCTGAAAGAATTTAAAAGATATTTGTGGGAACATACAGTGCGATAAAATATTTTACAATATTTTTTTATAACTCTACCACAAAATATCACAAATAAATGACATTACTAAATTAAATATAAATTACCAATTTTAATTGATGTTTCTTCTTCTCTTGTTTCTTCAACATTTTTCTTTATGTTGTCTGTTAAGAAAAAATAAAGCATTATTCTTAGTTTATCAGTTTGTTATCTGCCAAAATTGAGACAAAGACTAAATGTGGCTCAACAAAAATGGCTAAGATGGATTTTAGGAGTTATAGAAATGCGCCTCAAACAAGAAAATCCTATGCCGAACTGGGACTCGACCACTAAGTGATGTAGGCCAATACTAGGAAAGCACAAACAGGGACATCCTTGTATCACTTGGCACCTAACTTTCATGGAGGACCTCAGAGCAGTGGACACCAGGTGAGAAGAAGCTTCAGACATTGCCAGTGACAGATCTTTGTGGAGACAGCTTGCCGCCCAATGGGGCGAATGATGCCGGAGGATCTAAGTCTAAGACGTAGTTTATTTTGATGGCAAACTCTTATATGATTTAACATAGTAATATATAGTCAACCTGTAGCCCAGAAGAACCAAGTAGGAAATTATTATTTACAATAAAATTGTACCATATATTGTAAAAATGTAAGAGAGCATTAACACATTGTTGAGATTAGCTGTTACCAGCTTTACCTCTCCACTTCTAAGATAAGAGCTGATATCTTATCTTATAAAAATACAGACGTTACTTCAAAAAAGAAGATGATTACATGCGTCATGCATCTAGTCATGCAAGTTAACCAATGGCTTAAATTCTGTCAAGTCACTGGTTTTCCTGGCAGGCACTGGCAAACCATCCCTAGCACTAATAGCACTAGGGAAGAAGGAGCATTATATTCAAAGATTAAGTTAGCTCTCCAACTTACTAAAAATAAAATGTGATTTTATTGCTTAAAGAATGTAAAAAGGTTATTAAAATTCATATATGCAAACTTGATTATTAAGTATACATATAATAAGAAAATCCTGCATAAAAAGCTGATTACTACCACTCTCCTCCCCAAAGTACATCTCACACACTTTTGAAGATTGTTTTATGTCCTATTTCAACACACTGTTCAAGGCCTGAAATGTTTACACCATTATCTTCACTAAAATTCCCAAATACAACCAGAAATCTGTATAATTAAACTACAACAAAACAAAGTCATACATACCTCTCTCCAATTTATGCATCATTGATGTTTTGATGAACTGAGCCATCTCTTCAGTTATTTCCATTTCTATGTCTTCTTCTTCGTTAGAATCACTTTTACTATCTCTCTCATCTACAACATTTTTTCTTTCATTAAGATCTGACAAGGATTCTCTAGATCTGATGCTGAAGCTTGCCTTCTGAGCTTTCTTTCTTTTCCTGTGATGAAATAGTATTTTAAAAGTAAACTAAAAGGTTTTCTTACATCAAAGATCAAGAGTTTAAATTTTTATAACAGAAATCTCAATTCTACATCTGCGTTTTTCAGACCTGCTTGTAAATATATTATAAATATGGAACACACATTATTATTAGCTTACATTTAAATTATATATATATATATTTAAATATATTTTTTACATTATATTTCATAATGTTTTTGATAGTCTATAGTACATAATTAAGTATTTATAAGCTTTGGAATCTAACCATATAAATATATTTTAATAGTTCATTTATAATTACTGGTGTTTATATTTTTTTCTAAAATTTAAACACTTATAAAGTTTACAAATGGTTGAAAGTAAGTCATACATTTTTATTTTTGTTTGTTTTAAAATAAAAAAATAAATCATAGTTGACAAGGAAAATATTTTTTTTTTTATTAAATTTATACTGAATCTCAGTCACGTTTAATCATCTGGCTTCTTAATCCTAAGACCCTACAAGACATTTAATATTAAAGCATTCCTCTCTGTTTTAATCTAATAATCTTTATGAATATGGGCCCATTGTTTTTACATTTTACAAAGTTAATGGATCATTTTTCTAAGATGTTCAAAATGTTCATCAAATTCTTATTAAAATTTTTAGAGTTTGTATTAAATCCATCTATTTATCTGTTGATTAATTTACAAATATATGGGCAATATAATAATTTGGAATCATGCAAAGGGTTGATTATCAAATTGGTAATGTATTTAAAGATATAAACAAAATAATTACTGAATGTTCTTGTGATGCTTTCTTCTCCTGGCAGATCCATTCCTTCTTCTTTTTTTATTAGCACAGCAGTGATGACTTTGTGGAAAACTATGCCACACCCTTCCAATTTGACTATGTAATAGCCTGACACTACTGATGTGTTGTCTGTACCAAGCCATGACAAAGTTGTAATGTTTCCAATAATGGTCGAAACATCTAGCCTGGTACCAAGCAGCACAAGTCCAGTTAGGCAGGTATGGGCGCACTGTAGAGCTATCACCATTAGCATTACTATTGCTATTATCTGAGCAGTGTGTGCCAAACTTGTCTTCAGAGTTGTCTGCACCAGAGCTTTTGTCACTAGCTGTGGAGGATGAGTGAGCAACCAAAATCTTCCTTTCATGCCTAAGAAATTCTTCTTCAGGATGGCTACAGACACTTGCATTGTCTAACTTTCCCAAAGGAAGTGGACTGGAACCGTAAGGGAAAATAAACCCTGTACTTTCTGATCTAGGCAGAAAGTCATCAACATTCTCCAAAGCTTGGGGATAACCACAAATATCAGCTTTTTGAATGTCCGCATCTGATATCACTGTGGTGTTACACTTCTTCCTTCTTTTTGGAGCATTACCTATCTGTTTGGAAGGCTTGGAGATGGAAATATTGATCAAGTCAGGAGTGAGTTTATCATCTGTATCAGTGCTGCTAAGTAATGAAGATGTGATGTTGGTGTAGGACTCTGTAGTATCAGAATCTGAAGATGTTTCTTCCTCTTCTGTTACTGATGTGATTGAGCCTGTATTAGATTTACCTTTCTCCTCCATTTAGATTTATGTCTGAAAAAATGAAAAACAGTTCTATTAAGATCTTATTAACCAAAAAAAAAAAAAAAAAAAAAAAAAGGGATCGGAATGACTCTACCTACACTCTAGAGATTTAAAAAAGTAGATCTGAATAAAAACAAACAAAAAAAACACCTAAAATTGTGCAAAGTAAAAAAAGTAAAACTTGCTGTGTATATTAATTTACTCCAAGACTTGGCTATACTTTTTAAGAAGATCAATCATGTAGCAATCTACTACTACTACTTTCAAACTACTAGATTCTAGATTTTTAAAATGAATCCTTAGTGGTAAAGAGCTTGGCTTCCGAATCAAGGGTTCCGGGTTCAAAGACTGGGATTTTGAATTTCGGGATTTTAGAGCGCCTCTCAGCCCACCCAGCTCTAATCAATTCAATGACATTAGTAAAAGCAGTTTGATAATTCCAGAGTAGATCTAGACAGTAGTGGAGTCTAGTAGTTTAGATAGAACTAGAATATTTTTTAATAGACTCTAGAGAGTAGTGGAGTCTAGTAGACTAGATTAGATAGAACTAGAATATTTTTTATCTAAATTCTAATCAGGACTAATCTAATCTAATCTAGTTTGATCTTTAGTTCTCACCTTTGACCTTATCTATTTAATTTTAATCTATCATTATTCAGACATTATCAATTTATAATATCAACAATCAACCTAGATTAGAAATCGATCTATTATTATAATAAAATAAATTTAAAATTATATTATTATTATTAGGTCAATTAGGTTAGTTATATCGTATATTATTATTATAGATCCATTTAGACTAGATTTAATCTAGATTAGATTATATGATAGAATTAATCTAATCTAGACAGATCTACGCTAGATAATATGATGATATAATATTTTAAGATATCTAAATCTCGATTTTATCTAGATTCTAGATCTAGATCTAGTAGAGTCTAGTCAATTCTAGTCTTATAAGAGATTTTCAATAGTTACACGAGTTGTGTCCCCTTCGTCTAGTGAGTCGTTTTATATTTTCCACACAGATTTAATATTTTAAAACCCCGCCGCCTTGGCTGAGAAAAAAAAAAGGGGGGGGGGAGAGTTACGGAACGTCAAGGTAAAATCGAATAATATTAATTTATCATCACAGGCCTATTTCGGCAGTGAAATGACAAGGGTTCATCTCGCTGAACCATTAGGGTTTATTAGAAGAAATTTCTATAAATCAAATAAGAACATAAAACTAAAATGTTATTTAACCTTGATTATGGGCAGTTATGGCCAATAATATAATATTCATCCTCTGTTTGGTACACCTCAACTCAAGAAAACGTTAAGAAACTGGAACAGACACAAAATAGAGCAGTGAGATTCATAACAAACGAATATTCACATTTGACTAGAGTAAGAGTAACACCTTTAGTAAAATCACTAAATTTAGAAAGCCTTCAGGATTGAAGACTTAAAAGTAAAGTAGCAATTATACATAAAACACTGAACCATATAATCTTCAAATACAAAAACAAAATTTAATAAAATACTCTGAAAGACACAAAGATAAAGGCACATTCCTCGTCCCATATGCTAGGACAAATGTGTACAAAAGCTCCTTCTTCCCTAGCGCTATTAGAGCATGGAATGGGTTGCCTGAGCCAGCCAGGAAAACCAGTGACTTTGTGGAGTTTAGGTCATTGGTTAATATGCATGACTAAATGCATGACGCGTAGGACGTAATCATCTTCTTTTAAGTAACGTCTGTATCATTGAAGATAAGATAAGAACTAAAACGGGCACATGTCGATCATGGGACGTAAAAAGAACAGGCTTAATTTTGTCCATGCAATATTTGAACAACTTAAATATATTCTGTTAGTAGGCCTACAATATAGAGGCCTAGCATGTACACACACACAATGTACACACACACACAATTTAACAACTTAAATATATTCTGTTAGTAGGCCTACAATCTAGGCCTAGCATGTACACACACACAATTTAACAACTTAAATATATTCTGTTAGTAGGCCTACAATATAGGCCTAGCATGTACACACACACAATTTAACAACTTAAATATATTCTGTTAGTAGGCCTACAATATAGGCCTAGCATGTACACACACATACAATGTACACACACACACAATAATTTAAATAATCACAGGCTTTCTGAAACGTTTTCCAAGATAGATCATCTTTCTGTGTGATTCATCTGAAAGGATTAACCTGTCGAATAGGCCGAGTCTCTCTCAAATATCCGGTATAGGCAGACTGCCATCATTTTCGTAAAAGTTTACGATTGTCGCTGCTACATTACTTTTTCTAACCACCTCGCGTCATCAATGCCTATAGGCCTACTTCGTTGAGGAAGAACTTTTTCAAGATTTCATTTTTTTTTAATTTTTTTTTGTGTGTGCATTTCTGAACCAATCCGCTAATAAGAGCACTGACAATCTGTCCTTGCATGGGAAACTGTATGATAAATAGCTTGAGCGGCTGCGAATTGATTAATCATACTAACATTTAAATGTTGGAGTAGGCTACCCTAATGGAGGCTTAGTTGTAGCTACCAATTGAAAATTACGATCTGCATTTAGGTGTTTGGTTTTATCCTCATGTGCGACAGAAAACTGTCATCGACATTTCTAGCATCGTGCTACACTTGTTGATTTTTCGTGCCCTTTTTACAGACGAGAACTCTGTTTGTAAGTCCCTATGAACTTCGATGTTTTGTGTACGACATCCCTTATCCTGTAAGGGTAAGACTTGAACAGAAAGGAAAGCCAAGCCAAGGAATACTGTTTGCTGGAATTGATTCACAGGTTAAGCGAAAAACATGCAGAATGACAACACGCCACAAGTCGAAAGAAATCTTGCTGACGTCAGTTTCTGAGCAGAAGCCAGGATGCTGCAAAGTAACAGCACTAACTAAGCATCAACACAGGAGTTTGCTAAGCAGTGAACATGAAATAAGGACGGAGAAGAAACGCGAAAGTCGGTAACTTTAAAGTTAATAGTAAAAAGATTTAGAAATATTTTAAAATTAAAGCGCGACATTGATCGACTTTTTTTTTTATGTAAGCTGGACATTAGCCACCCCGTGGGACATTTTATGAAAAGCGTGAAAGACGGTTCAAAGCGGACTGTCACGCCTAATTCGGGACGTCTGGTCACCACCTTATGTAAAACCATATTCTGGAGAGACATAATGATATTCCCGTCCACATAAAAGGCAAGCAAAGTTAGAATTTGGTTTGGTGGTCTAAAGGTGACGTATGTTTTAACGTGTGCAGGAAGTATATGATAGAAAGCCTCAGCAAGATTGAACGTCATAAAACGGATGCCCATGATATAGGGCGCCAAGCCGACCAAGGCAAACGTGAGCTACCATTGGAATCATCTCTGGCTTTTGCACTCTAGTTTGTTTGCAGCTCTTCTGGTGGGTCTAAAAGTGTTCCTAGCTTCGCCAAACTGTCGGCCTTCTCGTTTCCTTTGATTCCAAAATGCTATTACATCCATTGCATCACCATACGTACCTTGTGTTTTCCTTCTTGGCGCTCGATGCACGCTGTTGCCTTTTTCCAGTAGGTTGGTCCAGGTCTCTGAGCTCTCGAGAGCTCGTAGGCATCAAAGTGAGTCTGTAAAGAGGATCACAAAGGCCAGTACTATACTACCTGCTCCTTCCTCCTACTTCCTAGAGCTGTTGGCGCACGGAATGGGTTGCTTGAGTTAGCAAGGAAAAACAATGACTTGGCAGAGTTTAATTCATTTATTAACACGATTCACCTGGTCACACGCGTAGGACGTAATCATCATCTTTTTTTTAAAGTACCCAGTGTCTGTATTGTATAAGATAAGATAAGATACATTTCGGTAGCTCTACGTGTTCTAAAGCGTTTCTGATTCCTTTTTCGGTTGCACCGGGCAATCTGACTACCGCACCACACAATAGCCCGATGTCTTTTTCCCTTGGACTTCTCTCGTGGAACCTTCCATGTAAACATTGACCATCATTCAGGGGCATTTAAATCTTTTCTATACTATAAAGTGAGCTAAAAGGTGGTCGACGTAACTGAGGCGCCCCACGGAAACGATTCAAAGACCAGCTTAGACGTCAACTTTCCTTGGCTGATATAGAAGAGAGCACCTGGCTGCATGCGGCGTCGGAACGAGACAGCTGGAGGTCACTCACGAAGGCCGCGGAATACACATTTGAGACCAAAAGAAAATATGCTGCCGAGGACAAACGCAGACGACGAAAAGAAAATCTAAATCGACCACCTGCGGACAATGGTTATGCTTATATGGTTATATACTATAAAGTAGAAAGTAAGGCGTATATATGTATTTATGGGCGTAGCCAGGATTTTTGTTTCGGGGAGGGTTTTGGGGAGGGGGGAATCCCCCCCCCCCCCCGATCCCCCTTCCGCGGAAAAAAATTATATATATATATATATATATATATATATATATATATATATATATATATATATATATATGTGTGTGTGTGTACATAATTAATCTTTATTACATTCTGACCCTTTCGGAAGACGTTTATTGTGTATTGTAAACTCCCCGCCCTTGCTAGCAAGGGGGTCTGGGGGAGTTCGCAGCGCTCCCCCAGCGCGGGGCGAAGCCCCGCCGCCGAGCACTATTTCTGGTATTGAAAGCCAACAAAATGCATATTCTGAGGTATCTACAGTGCATTATCTTGCTATTAAAAAGTTTTATTTCAAAAACCTAATGTGCTATTCTTACTGACTTAGACCCTCTCGCGCCGTTCGGCGCATTTTTCGGCAAGCTGTTTCCGCAACTCTTATTTTGCGTAATTCATTTTGTCGGAAAACATGTCTCGCCAAACCTCATGCGACGCTCTGTCACAATCTTACTAAGGATTCGACTCCCAGTTCGGCATATGATTTATTTGATTTAGACCCGATCTCTATGACCCAGTTCGGCATATGATTTATTTGATTTAGACCCGATCTCTATGACTGACTCCTAAAATCTGTCTTAGCCATCTTTGTTGAGACACATTTAATGATTTTCAATTTCGGTAGAAGACTATTCACACTTTATTAATGGAGCCCAAGCCACTGGTAGAAATTTGTAGCCTTTCTTGACTACGCTCTTGGAATTACATGCCTGTATTTCGCTTTAGATTTTATATCGAAAAGGAAAGTTTTTTCGTCAAATCATCTGTTGAAGGGTTTTAAACTAAGAAATCTCTGTTTTTTTGTTTTGTTTTTAATTCAAAACCCCATTTAGCTACGATCATAGAATTTGTTGACTGTAGTAGTTTTAAAATAATATTGAAGAGAGAGGTTTTCAACTCTAAACGCTCTGTAGGGGAATTTTAAACTCAAAACCATCTGGAGGGGTTTTAAACTTTAAAGAAAAAGCCATCTGGAGGAGGGGGGGTTTAAACTCAAAACCCCTTTGGCTACGCTAATAGAATTTATAGTGTGTATTTGCTTTTTTTTTTTATATTGAAGAGATACTTTTTAGCTTCAAACCCCAACTGGAAAGGGGTGGGGTTTAAACTCAAAACCCCTTTGGCTACGCTCATAGAATTTTGAGTGTGTAATTTGCTTTTTTTATATTGAAGATGGGGTTTATCGTAAATTTTGGAGGGGGTTTTAAAATCAAAATCTTCCTCAACTGTGCTGTTGGAATTTGGGGATTGTTGTTTGCATTTTTTTTTGTTTTGTTTTATAAAAGAGGGGGATTTAACTGCAAAAAAAACCTCTGGTAGGGGGTTTAAAACTCAAAGCCCCCTGGTAGAGGGATTTGTATCTCAAAACCCCCTGGTAAGAGTATTTAAACTCAAAACCCCCTGGTAGAGGGTTTTTAACTCAAAACTGCCTCGGCTGTGCTGTGGTAAGTGATGATTTAGTATTAAAATCTCACCTAAAATAAACAAAATGAAAGCAAAAATCAGTCACTTAATTCCGTCCCACCCCAGGGGGGGGATTTCAATTCGGGGGGGGGGGGGGGAGTAGAACCCCAAGAACCCCCCCTTCTCTGGCTACGCCCATGATATGTATGTATGTTAGGAATAGAAATAAAAACCGCTTGATCAATCTTGTTAAAACTTGGCAGAGCTATTCCTTGGGTACTAACTTTGACCGTAGTGTATGTATTGTAACCTTAAAACCAACTTAAGACCCTCAAAAAAAAAAAGTTGACAGTTTTATTACAATTAAAACGGGTTTACCAGATTTGTTCTGAATTCGCAGATATATGGAACGAATTTATGTAAAAATGCTTTTGAAACACAAAATTTGAAGGTTAATTTTACTAATAAAGAAATCCATAGACTATATTTTGTATTTTCATGTGTCAAACCGAAACGTTTTAATTGTACTTTATATCCTATTCATCTATCGCTCCTTTCGTTTTTAACAGATATGAATGCATCGGCTTCGGGTAAACCCATTTTCGCAAAACTAATTTTATTTTCGTAGCGAGCGAGAAGAACTTGAAAGGATCATTAGCTAAGTTTAACCGTAGACTATATATATATATATATATACAGGACTGCCAACTATGCGCAAAACGCCTATATTATTCAATTAAATAAGTCCCGTACACCGAGGCGTCCTTGGTTGCAGTGTAGTGTTAGGAGAATGACTTCCGGTGAATTAGTTTACTATATCAAGAAACCATCACTAAAGATAAACACTACGTTCAAAATATTTCTTATTTTGGTAACAGTGCTATAGACATAGCCAGATTATTGTAACAACAAAATCTAATTTACCAACTTAAAAAAATAGCATTTACATAGATAATGTTCTAACTAGTTTATATATATATATATATATATATATATATATATATATATATATATATATAATTAAAAACCCATTAAGCCATTTTTTCCAAAAACTAATGATAGTAGTGTGTATGGTTGTATATGTAGATATAGTTTATAGCCATAGGTCACTAAGTCTGGGTCAAAGTTTACATGTTTACTACATGTACAATTAATTTTTATTGAAATAGGAACAATGATTATAGAATGCTATTATATATATAATGCAAGCTGCATGCTATCTTAAAAAAAAATACAAATAAATTTTAAAAAATAGGTATAGAATCTAGATGTAAATAAAAGTTGGTAAAGATGTTAGTGTGTATGCCCAGGGACTCATTATTGTTATTTTTTTTTTTAGACTGACTCACTCACAGACTTAACTTCTATCACCCATTATAGGCCTATAGGCTACCTAAGTAATAAATGACACTCTCAAAACTGTATTGACTTATCTTATCTTATATAATACAGACGTTACTTCAAAAAAGAAGATGATTACGTCCTACGCGTCATGCATTTAGTCATGCATATTAACCAATGACTTAAATTCTGCCAAGTCACTGGTTTTTCTGGCTAGCTCAGGCAACCCATTCCATGCTCTAATAGCACTAGGGAAGAAGGAGTATTTGTACAAATTTGTCCTAGCATAGGGGACGAGGAATGTGCCTTTATTTTGTGTCTTTCAGAGTATTTTATTAAGTTTTGTTTTTGTATTTGAAGATTATGGTTCAGTGTTTTATGTATAATTGCTACTTTACTTTTGAGTCTTCTGTCCTGAAGGCTTTCTAAATTTAGTGATTTTACTAATGGTGTTACTCTAGTCAAATGTGAATATTCGTTTGTTATGAATCTCACTGCTCTACTTTGTGTTTGTTCCAGTTTCTTAATGTTTTCTTGAGTTGAGGGGTCCCAAACGGTGGATGCATATTCTATTATTGGCCTAACCAAGGTTAAATAACATTTTAGTTTTATGTTCTTATTTGATTTATAGAAATTTCTTTTAATAAACCCATTTGCTTTGTTGGATTTTTTGTAGTTACATCAATTTGTGGATTCCATGACAGTTTTTCATTTATTATAACACCTAGGTATTTTGCGTTTTTAGTCTGTGTTACTGGTTTGCCATGAATAAGATAAGTGGAATTAATTTGTTTTAGTTTTTTTGTTACTCTTAACAACTGACAATTTTCTGGGTGGAAAGACATGCTCCAATTTGATTCCCATTTCTGTAATTCATCTAATTCTCTTTGTAAAATATCTGTGTCTTGTGTTGTTTTTATTGTTCTATATATTATGCAATCATCTGCAAATAATCTGACTTTTGTTCCTGAACTAATGCAATTTGGTAAATCATTTATGTAAATTAAAAATAGTAGTGGACCCAAGACTGTTCCTTGAGGTACACCTGAGTTTACTGTTATTGGTGTTGATTTAGAGCCATTTATTATTACAGTTTGTTCTCTCCCTATCAGAAAATCTTTAATCCACTGATGCAGTGGACCATTAATGCCAAAATATTTTAATTTTTTAAGCAAACTATGGTGGTGAACTTTGTCAAAAGCCTTGGAAAAATCTAGTAAAATAGCATCTATTTGTTCACTATTATCTAAACCTTTTGAAAAATCATCAATTAGTCCTATTAGTTGTGTTTCACATGATCTATATTTCCTAAAGCCATGTTGGTATGGGGTGATAACATTATGTTTGTCTAAGTGGTTTATGATGTTGCTACATATTATGTGTTCTAGGATTTTACATGTGATGCTGGTAAGTGATACTGGTCTGTAGTTTCCTGGATCAGATTTTTCTCCTTTTTTAAATAGGGGGGTGAAATTAGCTTCTTTCATTAATCGCTTGTTTAACTCATATTAATAGTATACAATGTAAAAAGAAATTGTCAAATGTGATGCAAAGAGAAATATATTATCCAAGCTGGCATTATCATTCAAACATCGTGAATGTCATAAAATAAGTTTATACCGGAAGTACCACATCTCACATTTTGGTGTTGAACGAAACTTATGCTTAGTTACCCTTAGTGTTGGCAGTCCTGTATATATATAGTCTATGGTTAAACTTAGCTAATGATCCTTTTAAGATTTTCTCGCTCGCTACGAAAATAAAATCAACTAAATACATCTAAATACAATCAACTAGATTAGTAAACACAAACTAGGACCCGCAGGCCGCGGGTAAATTCAGGCTAGTAGCTTTATATAGGCCTATAGACTGCGTCATTTTGGGACAAACCGAAAATTAAAAAAAAAGGTTTAATAGGAAGCATGAGATGTTTGCGAATTTCCGCGCTCAGGTCATAGTTTGTGTGTGTGTGTGTTTATTTTACTTTTAATTATAGATTTAGTATTCATGCAGATCTAGACATAGATCAGTATTTAAGTTGTTCTTTTTATCAAATTCCAAAGAATTTACATTTTATGTTGCTAGACCCCCCTCCACTTTCTTAAATATAGATTGATTGATTCCGTTTCATCGCGAAAAAAAAAAGATTAAAATATAAATTTGATTTAAGATAATCACATATATATCTATATTTAGTTATGTCTATGGTTTAAGATCTAGTAAAGTGCGAAGTTCGAGCGCATTAAGCCCGCTGGCAGCAATTTTCAAGTTTGAATTTTTATAGCACCGTAACGGTCTGACCTATGAAAAAATGATAGTATCTCTGAATTCCTCGTCCTTTTTTCTATAAAAATAGATTGGATTTAATGTATCACTAGGCTTAGTTAAAATTAAATACGAAGTCAAAGAGGTGTAGGTTAAGTATCGCCAAGCGTACTTTTCCTCGAGCGGTTTTTTCCCCAGTTAGTAAGCTCGATCGGGTTGATGGAAGGTTCGAACAGATCAAAGAAAATATATCTAAAAACATGTTTTAATATTTAATTTTTACTATAAAGTCATTTTCTTTTTACTCCAGCGCAAGAACACCATCCATTGCACCATTTCTCACCCTCCACAACTTCAAATAGTCTCTTTAAGCTGATGAGCAATCAGACTTAAAAATAGCCTTAAGCCCATTACCCATTTTCTTCACTACCCGGTAGTAAAAAAGAATAACTCCACACCTCCTGAGTTCGACCTCACCATGAACTTAGCCTTTACAAGGAAAAGGAAATAGTATGTGTCGAAAGTAAAGAGAAAAGGTGCATGCGCAGTAGCAATATAGTAGTAATTTGGTAAACATTCAAATAAAAATGTTTTAGCAATAAAAAGTGAACTGTTCGAACCTCTTGACAAATCGGGGCTGCTCGAACTTCGCACTTTACTCTAGATCTATTTGTTAACTTTTCGGAGTGAAGAATATATCTAGATTTGTTTCCCCTGTATCGTATATATAGAAGTATAGATACAATTCTAACTCAAGAAACACACAAGTACATAATGGTTATCATGCGTGATCTGATAATAAACAACCCTTTAATTTATTAGACTATTAGAATCTATATTCCAATCTAGGTTTAGATCTAGATTTTAGATAAAGCCAAGTTAAGAAAAATAGATATCTATTTTGTTTTTTTTAACCGAAAAAAAAAAAAAGCAAACTAAGACAGCGATTTGTCCCATGACTAAAGTCACATGATAAATGACGTCAGTCATAACAATGGTGGTGTATCTTAATTTAGCATTCAAGATTTAGATTCTAGATTGACTATTTTTCTAGGTTTTGATAGATCTAGTCTAAATTTTGATCTAGGCTAGATCTTGTTCTTGATCAACGTGTATGTTTATTTATTTTTTTTACTAGAAATAGAATATCTTGTCTTTACTCAGACTTTTAGTAGACTCTACTCAACTCTACTCTTGACTCTACTGATACTATGATTAGTACGATTATTATGATACTCTAGACCTAGATAGTCCTAGTTTAAAAGTTTTAGTTAGTTACTAAAGTTAGACTTTTAATTTACAGAGCTGAGAGTTTACAACTTTAGTGTACTGACTTTTTAAAAAATACAGACACTGAGTCTCTGTTGCTGTTACATTGTTAGTAGTGTTAGGTAAATGTTAGTACTGTTAAAAATCTAGTTACTAGTAGTGTTAGTGTTACAGTAACAGTTACACTTTCTTTACTCTGAGAAGTTTAACACTCTAGTCTAGACTAGTCTAGAGTCTTAGTACTATTATTAAATTAGTAGAGTCTAGATTGACTATCATTGACTAGATTCCTATATCATTCAGACGATCTGAGTCACTAGATTCTAGATCTAACTATACTTACTAGACTCAACTATCTAGATCTAGAAAATCTAGTCCTCAAGTCGAATTGGACTACCAGGGTATTCAGTGATAAAATAGTTAATGATTAATCTATTATGCAAATGAAACCACTACAGTTGACTATAGTATATCTAGATGGATAATTTTGAGATTTGAATGACACAAAAAGAATTTTGAAAATCGGATAATTAGTTCAAAAGTTATACATTTTTTAGTTAATTATTTTGACCTCTTCTTTGCCTTTGTATTTTACTTAAAAAATTTTTGTCTCACTTTTGGTTGTGTTGTCTTACATTTTCACTTTGAATTAAAAAAAAAATCTATATAGATCTAAATATTATTTAGTTTTTAATTATATATATTATATCAACATTTTAAGATTCATTAAAATTAATATTCCTGTGATTTTTTAAATATGTTATTTAACTGTTAATTAACATTATGAAATAATATTTTAAGTGAGAAAATACCGTCATCATGGCATTCATGGCCACTCCCCTTCCCTGGAGATATCTAGATCTAATGCTAATGTACATAATCTGACTTATTGGAGTTATGAGTCAAGTCATAAAAAATGGCCTAAAATCAAATATGTTTAATTCTATAAATACAAAATCAACTAAATTGTTTGTTGTTAGGGCTAAATACATTGATAAACACAATAAAAGGAAAATTCATAAGACCCATTTGCAGTGCAAATCTCCCTCACTTAAATAAATTTTCATCTCGCAAGCCACATTCTCATCTCCCATGTTCAATAATAAAAAATCCCTGTGGGGCTAGGCAAATGGCGAAGTGGCAGGTGTGGATACACTGTCAGCCATAGCTACAAACCTACACCTAGGTACCCACACCTTGTGTTCGCTTGCCAGTGACTGGGATAGCACTGGAACTCGGCAGCCATCTAAGCAGCCCTTTTTAGGAAAGCACTGCTTACCTCCTAAGCACAAGGAAGTAGCCAGAAACATTGCCTGTCCCACATGACCCTGGCCAGTTTACCGTGACTGGCGAGGATCCCACTAAGGCGGGAGAAACAAATCAAACACAAACCTCAAGAAAAAACAAAATCGAAACACATGAACTCACACTTGGCGCCTGGAATGTCCAAAATCTACTTGACAGTGCTGAATCAAACTGTCCTGAACGTCGTACTGCCCTCGTGGCAAGAGAACTAGCTAGATACAATGTAGATATTGCTGCCCTGATTGAACCGTGACATGCAGAAGAAGGACAGTTAACAGAAGTTGGTGCAGGTTACATGTTCTTCTTGATTGGCAAAAATAGTGAGGAAAGACCTGAAGCTGGTGTTGGCTTTGCTGTGAAATCCAAATTAGTCAACATGCAAAAAATGTTTTTCAATTCAATCAAAGTTTTTTATGCCCTCATCAAAATGGCTCATCCCCCATATTCAGTGCTGATGGAAACAAACTTCTCACAGACAAGGAGACTCAAGGCAAGGACCAAGGTAAACTACGACTGCATCAGAGACCTGCTATTCGCAAATGACTGCCCTAAATGCCGCAAACGAAGAAGACCTTCAAAAGAGCCTGTCCCTCTTTGCTAATGCCTGCAATTATTTTGGCCTCATCATTAATATAAAAGAGACAGAAGTGCTGCACCAACCTCTTCCAAATAAAGCTGTCACAGAACCAGATATTCTCATTGATGGCCAGAAATTAGCAAAAAGTTTGTCTATCTGGGACGCACCATATCAGCAAACGCCAAACTAGATGATGAGGTTGCTTTTGGCAGACTTCAAGAAAAATTGTGGCAACGGAGAATACTCAGCATATCCACAAAACTGAAAGTCTACAGTGCTGTAGTTCTCCCATCACTCCTATATGCTTCAGAGTCCTGGACCTGCCACACCAAAAAGCTAAACTCCTTCCACCACATAACAGACACAGAAATATTAAAGCTGTCCAACATGCACAGTATCAATGCAACAGTTAAAAGGTGCCAACTTCAACTCCGCATGCCAGACAATCGCCATCCCAAGCAACTGGTGTACGGGGAGTTGTGTGCATGAAAGTGCTCCCAGGGAGGCCAATACAAATGCTACAAAGACGCTCTCAAGAGCTCTTTCAAGGAATGCGCTATCGACACTCTCAGCTGGGAAGCACTAGCTCTCTATTGCTCCTCATGGCGTGAAGCTGTGAAGTCTCAAGATTTGAAACAAGAAGAGTGGCCTGGGCCAAAGAGCACCGAACCAACAAAAAGTTGAGAGAAGAAGCAGGCCTATCTGCAACTGACCTAACCCACCCATGCCACGTATGCGGCTGGCTTTTTAAAGCGAGGATTGGATTTAACAGCCATTTTCGAGTCCATAGGAAATAAGAAATGTGCTCATATTCGACCACTAAGGAGGAGCTATATATATATATATATATATATATAGTCTAGTGTTTCTCCAGTACTCGTGACGAATACTGAAATATCATTATTATATACTTAATAATAATATACTAAATAAAATACTATAATAAAGACTAGATCTATAGAGTCTAAAAACACATTTGAGATCAAAACAATTTCCTGTTCAGGTTTTACAAAACTTATATTAAGCATGTCCTAAGAAACGACATTGCTTTATAACTGAGTATTTTTAAGACATTTTCTTGAGTTTATTCTAAAGATAAGAGGTTTCTCTAACAGCTAGTGAGAAAAAATTTTATTTTTTTCTCTTACTATGTCTAAAATATTTTAATTAGAAAAATTAGAAATTTTCAAATAAGGAAAAAAATATAGGTCTCTGCACATATACATTTTTTAACCTTACACTTAGACAATTCATTTAGCTTTCCAATGATACCAAATTTATTATGATTAAACGAGTCAACGAACCTTTAAAATTTAGCACACTTTTTTCATGTACTAAAATTTCATAAAAGTCGGGATGACCTTTTATCAACAATACCCTTTTTTACATTAGTAAAATAAAATGAGTGCACACTAAACATGTATAATTGAATGAATCACTTCTTTATACCAATATCATTGATTATTAACATAAAATATAATAAAGATGTGTATGCTTGGGAGTTCTTTTGAAAAGCCAATGTCAAGACATAAGAAGCTAAAATCTGTAAATCTAGGTATCTAAATATTCTTTTAAATAAATACACTTAAATAGTTTTAAATCTGAAGATTCTTTTTCTTATCTACACTATTGTTCTATAACTAGAGAGTCTATAAAAACACAATAAGCCTTTTAATTGATCTAGATCTATCTAATAGTCTATAGATCTACTTATGACTAATACTAATCTAGTAATGATAGTATTTTGATACTAGACCTAGATCTAATTGTCTGCATGCTTGAAAATATGCAGGTCGCAACTAGGTTTGCTTAGTCATGAGAAACACTTCATTCATCCCATATCTTTGGAATTGAAGACATTGCCATTATTATAGATTATTATATTCATTAGTCATTACATTGGATGATTGACATATTTTATAGATTTAAGTCTAGATTTCTAGATTTTAGATCTAGATCTGAATTTGTCATGAATTTTTCCTTACTGTTTTTCTTTTCTTATTTTGATGTCTTGGATAATTTTAAAAAAGATTTCTAAGTTTAGTGAAGTGTAATTGTGTAGTACTAAAAGTGCTGGAGGAAGGGGTGCAGTGGTTGAGTGGTTAAGCACTCAGCTTCTGAACCTGGGGTCCTGGGTTCAAATCTTGGTGATGCATGTGATTTTTAATCTCAAGATTTTTAGGGCGCCCCTGAGTCCACCCAACTCTAATGGATACCTGACTAGTTTGGGAAAGTAAAGGTGGTTGGTTGTTGTGCTGGCCACATGACACCCTGCTCGTTAACCGTTGGCCATAGAAACAGATGACCATAACATCATCTGACCCATAGATTGCAAGGTCTGGAAGGGAAACTTTTTAGGGGGCACGGTGGCTGAGCAGTAAAGCGCTTGGCATCTGAACCGGGGGTCCTGGGTTCTAATCCTGGTGAAGACTGGGATTCTTACATTGGGGATCTTCAGGGCGCCTCTGAGTCCAACCAGCTCTAAGGGGTACCTGTCATTAGTTGTGGGAAAGTAAAAGGGGTTGGTTGTTGTGACACCCTTGTCAACCGTAGGCCACAGAATCAGATGACCTTAACATCATCGGTCCTATAGACCACAAGGTCTGAAAGGGGAACTTTACTTTTTACTAAAAGTGCTACCACTTCCACTAGATGACTATATCATCAAACAACAATCCAAAGACTTTACATGCTTAGGTTTTCTCATTTAGTTGATATTGATATTTAAATGATATTTTTTACAATCAGTACAAAAAGTTGAAACTAGTTATATTCTGCACATATACTATATATATTTGGGAATTGATATAAATGAAGATACATTTAGTCTATATTATTCTATTCATTTTGCTAAAGCTTGATCTTTAAATTTAACATTTACAGGTTGAGGCAACTATGCTGGTTGTGAATCAACTATTACAAAAAGATTGCAAGTGACAGTTGGTTGCTTTTAAATAAGGTAACCAATTACACAAAAATGTTTAAGCTGATTAAACAGTCTTCCAGTATCATTTAGCTATTAAAAAGGCTTTAATGCTCTAACTAAAATTATATTCTATTTTTGTCTCTAGTCCTTTAAGAATTGTGAGTTACAAATAATACAAATAATTCCTTAATGTTGTTTAACTAGAAAAAGTAAGTCTGGTTTAATTTAAAAAAATTTTTTTTTTTATTTTATAGAAATGCTCCAGGCGTTTGCAAAAAATATATTAAAAAAATACTTGCAAAACCAAAAATTTATGGAATATTTCAATAACTAATCTTTGCTGAGTTTTGTCTTTAAATTAATAAAAATTAGGAAAAAATCCATATTTGCATGTTTTAAGCTTAGACTGTGCGGCTGACATTAATAATTCAAGTAGAAAATGTGATTATTTTTGTTTCAGATCTGTGCCTATTTCCCTTCATTTTCCAGCCAGCTCCATTTATCTCCCTTCAGCTTCTCTTTCTCTTTTAGGCTTTCTCTGCAATCTTTTGTTTGTTTGGCTAAGTGTTTCCATCCTTCTTTTAGACACTCATCAAATACAATCTGTACACTCCATAATAGATCTTGATCCTCATGCTAAGTGTTGGATGGGAATTAGAATGAATGCTTTGCTTTTAAGTCCTAGTTCTAGTTGCTGTCATGGCATTTACTTAATTAATTTAATTATCAAGTGTTCTTTTCAACTCTGGGCAATTAAATGATCGTTGTGAAAACTAAATTGAACCACTTTGTAAACCATATGATATGATTTGAATTAATTCTACAGTGCCTCCTTACTTATCCCCAGGGTACCTCATTTAATATCTCATTTTTTTCTTTTCAGGCATTGGGAAAAATTAAATCTGTTCTGTGGTGGCATTCTTAGATAACAGAAATGCCTCCCCATACCAAATTGTTAAAAGTTGTTTTGCTAGGAGATGGAGGTGTAGGAAAGAGTTCCTTGATGAACAGATTTGTGAGCAACAAGTTTGATTCCCAGTCTTTTCACACAATAGGAGTTGAATTCCTGAACAAAGATGTGACAGTGAGTGATCAATTCACCTTCTTAAATAACATGATAACACAAGCTTACATTTTTTTAAAACTGTGCAAAAGTTTGAAGCCTAAACTTTGGTGATTCATTTATGCTCAAAAAGAAAAATGTTATCTATTAGATATTATAGGGGAAAATATCAAAACTGAAGTGTCGATTTAGTTGATAGTAAAGAATTAATAAATAAATAAAACAGTATTTTCATATTTTTATGTTTGTGTGTATATCAGAAAACTAAATATTGTTGAGAACTCAGCAGTTCCCAATCTTTTTAGTTTCCTAACCCCTTTTATACTAACCCACCCAACTGTAACATTATTTTCATTCAAAGGCCTAAGTAACTAGTTTTGTTGGTGTTATAAAATCACGACCATTATGTATTTATCGTTTATGCTTGAAACTTTATATAATTATCATGATCATAATCAATCCCTTTAATTCAACCTCTATTCTCTAATGACAATTCTTGTTTAAAAAAAGTATCCGCCAATGGAAAAACTTGGTATAATACTAAGTTTTACAACAGAGAATATTAAAAACAAAATAACAAGGGGGCCCACATTTAATTAACATTAGACCCAATAAGAATTTGTACCCCCCAGGTACTAAACATGTATCTTTACATTTTTTTACAAAGCTTATATCAATGCACTTTGTCTGCTTGTCTAGCCAAAAGTGTTTACACATTATTTCTCCCACACCCAATCTCAGATCAAGCTGAAACTTCACACAATTATTCATTGACATAGACAAGACATGAATCAATAAAAAAAAAAAAAAGTAATCAATTAGACAATTAATTACTTGTAATTCAGTATTTTGTTTAATAGCAACAAGGGAAACTAATACTTCAGTATTCACAGATATGGCTTAATTTGTTGGGTTTTGTTCCTTTAAATAATTGTTAAGGCTATTTCTCCCTCACACATTCTTCGATCAAGTTGATACTTTAAACAATTATTTATTGTACCTAACAAAACACGAATCAAGAAACAAAAATACTCAATTAGTCAATTAATTATTGGTAATTAATTATTTTCTTTCAAATAAGAGAAATAACTTGTACATTATTGGTAGATATAGTTTTAAGGACAGAGCTCTTCCCCTTTAGATAAGCTTTGTTTTTTTTTAAAAAGGATTTTTTAAATATTTTGCTTGTTATTATTGTATATTAGTTTGATAATCTTTATGTCATATTGTATATATTACATTACACTACATGTACATATTATATTTCATATTACCTATTATATTTTTTTGTAGGTAAAAGGAGAAAACTATACATTGCAAATATGGGATACAGCAGGGCAAGAAAGATTCAAATCACTAAGAACTCCATTCTACCGTGGTGCAGATATCTGCATGCTGACTTTTGCTGTTGATGACAGGAAAAGTTTTGAAAATCTTCCCATGTGGAAAAAAGAGTTTCTTTATTATGCAGACATTCAGGATGGTACACCGTTTCCATTCATTGTGTTAGGAAATAAAGTGGACATGCCAAACCATGAAGTTGGTCAAGATATAGCCCAGGCCTGGTGTCTGAAAAATGGAAACATACCCTATTTTGAAACTAGTGCTAAAGACTCTATTCGTGTGGATGAGGCATTTAATTCAGCAGTTACCCAGTTTCGTTCCATGGAAGATAAGTTGGAAGTACGACCCCAGCCTACAAACAGTGTTGATTTAAGAAAAAAGACAGCTGCAAATAATACTTGTTCGTGTTGATCCTCCATAATAGAATTTGTTGTCTTTTTTTTTTTCAACATGTTTTAGTAATAGACTGAAGACTCACATAATTAAATTTTGATATTATTGGGTGTTTGGTCTTATTAATTGTTATTCCTTAAAAGACTAGTATAGAGATACATACCTTTAAAATATAATGCAGATTATTGAAGTTTTAGATTTCACTTTAGTAATATTTTTTTAAATTAACTTTTTTTTTCGTTGAACTTTCATTATTAGGATAATGATTAGCTAAATACTAAAATATTAAGAAAACTTATTTGTATGTGTGAAAAGAAAAACTTTTCATAGCAAGTAAAAAGCAATTATTTTTATTGCATTTTGTTTTCTTACTGTAAAGTGTGGGTCTTATTGTTAACATCACTTTGACAACCAAAGTTTCTTGTTTTTCTGAATGTTACTGGAAAGTTAAATGCTAATGTCACATCATGATTGATGAAATTGATTGTATCTGTATAATTGACACTATCTTTTTAATTATTTGTCGTTAATATAATACACATTGAAATATAGATAATGAATAGTTGTGCAGTACCTGAGTTTACTATCAAATGTTTGTTGTATGTAACTATAAGCACACTAAATAATTGTAGCCATTTATGCTATTGTACATAATTATTTATTAAATTGTTGACATCACTTGTATACCATTAAATACAGCTTCAAAAACGTTACCTATATTTTTTTTGTCATTTTCTTTTTCTTTTTAAAGCATTTCCTCATAAATAGTCAACAGATTGCGAGGGGCGCGATGGCTGAGCAGTTAAACGCTAAGCTTCCAAACCTGGGGTTCTGGGTTTGAATCTTGATGATGACTGGGGATTTTGAATTTCTTGATTATAAGGGTTCCCCTGAGTCCACCCAACCTAACTTTAATAGGCGAAAGTAAAGGCAGTTGTGCTACTGGCCACATGACACCCTGCTTGTAAACTGTATGCCAAAGAAAGATGACCTTAACACCATCTGCCCTATAGATAGCAAGGTCTGAAATGGGAACATAACTACAACAGATTTAAAAAATGATTGTTGTTGAGGTGTGATTAAAAAAAAACAACAAAAAGTAGCTACTTAAAGGCTACATATCTTTGTTCATGAAAGGATGTTAACTGCAGTCTAAATGTTACTTTGACCACACTGATCTAATTAATGCTTGATATCTGTTGTTTACCTTATTACACCATTGTTAACTGTTCTCATAGAAATGGGTGAACATTGATGAGATCTTCATCTCTAAAGGGAACCTTACTTTTTAGTATCGGTTGTAAATTGATCAATCTAAGCTCTCATAACTAAATGTTTTTAGAATAAGTTTAAACTGTATCCTAGGTGCAGAAAATAGGGGGGGAAAAAAATCAAAATCATCAAAGACTGTCACCGGTGTGTGAATATAGTTAAATCTAGCTTAAAACAACCATTTTGATTCTTATTGAAACAAAAAAGTTATTGTAACAATATTATATATTTAAGTTTATGTTTTTGAAACAATATGAATACTAATGTATTGCATTCAATGCTAGTTTGTCCATCTTGTTAAAGTATTTTAGTTGAACTCTATAATAGTCTACAACACTGATGCCCAACTTAAATTCAAACTGCGAGCCATCTTAATTTCCAACACTAGTGTTGTGGGCCACATGATCGAAAAGATACAAAAACTTAATGAAATTGACCTGAAACTATTTTATTTGAGATCCTAGGACCTACTTATTGGGATATTTTAATTTTCTTTTGTCAGAAAATGGTGCAATTTCTATTTATGTTTTGTTGTTTTTGTATAACAGCCCCACTTTCTGTATAAAACAAATATTTTAGCTAGCATGTTATCATGTTCCACAAAAAGTAAAGATCCGTTCACTTTTCCCTGGTAGGTTCTATATTCTGAGTCCTTTTTCTTAAACGCACACATTTTAAATGCCTTGGTAGCAATCTATTAGAAATAAAATTGAGGTCCATAACGTAGGTAAAGATACTTTTAAAAAATTTTTTTAGGGAGAAGGATTTTCTTTATTTTGTGTCGATGTTTCGGCGGGCCGGATGTAAGCACGCTGGCCTGCGGGTCGTATTTTGGGCATCACTGGTCTACAAATATGTGGAGTATAATGCACAGCTTGCTACATCTTCTTTAATTATACATTTTCTTCACGTTTCCAGTTTGTCATTGGGGAGAAAGTTTTATAACTAAATTATTGAACAATTTTTTCTTTTCAATCATTATAATAATGTGTCAGGTCTGGCCCTAAATTAATTTAAAAAGAAAAGACCAGAAAGTACTGAGTATTGTACTAAGTTATTCAATTTAAGTGTGTTGTATTTTACTTTGGTTACTGTACCTGTTATTTGTTATGCTTGGATAATGTGAAAGGCTTATGATATTGGCTTTAGATTCATCTGCAAAATAAATATAGCGCCATTATTTCAGATTTAACAATGTTGTTTTTTTCCATATCAATCTGTACAAGAACGTTCAACACCTTTTGTAACATTAATCTTTGGTGTCAGGGGTTTGTCAAAATACAATGAAAGCGTTGTTACTTTTATTTATCTTTGTTATTTACTTAAACTTCTAGCAGCGAATGTTCAATTGCTTAAGAAAATGTTGGCCCAACTATGTATAATGTTCTTTTATATTTTATTAATAATAATAATAATAATAATCTTTATTATCCGTATGGAAATTTGTCTTACAATTTGTGCATTACACCAAACAAAAAACATTATAACTGCTGTCTTATTCTGGCTATTCTGTCTCTGATTTGGTCATCTTTTGCTGGCATTAAAAATAATTTGTGTCAGATACCCAACAGTTATCTTTGGTTTTTATTTGCTTCAATTACTTTTCTCTTCATGTTATAGCAAGCTCAGTGCACTATGGTCCAAGATAGGGCTAACTGGAAGAAGGCTTCTGGGCTGCCTCACCAAACACAATTCAGCCTGAGCCTAACTCCAGCCCTCTTTACAGATAGACAAGCAGTTAATGGCTTTATGCCACACATCTCACATGCTTTAGAAAACATCTTAAAATTAGGAAATGCATGCAAAAATGTAACTACACAGGTATCTGCTATTTGTACTATTTGTTTTGTTAGGATTGGAACATAGTATTGATTCCTTGTGAAACTGCTTCAATAATGGAACTTATTTTTGCAACTCTTGTTTTAGCTGATCTTAGCTAATTTCATTATATATACACATACCCTGTTAATTGGCATTGTTTAGTTTGTTATAAATGCATATATAGGCTGTGAGGAATGTTGAGACATTGTATCACTTTTTTTTTTTCAATAATCCAATGGCACAAAATTATTTATCTTCAAGTTACTCATGGTTCTCTGTCGACAGAATTTGAGTTATTTTGACAATTTTCTTTAGTGGTTAATACTGATATGATGCTGAGGACAACTTTTCAGAAAATAAATTTTGGCTTAATAGATAATGTTACATTTGGTAATTTTAAAATCTTTTTTTACTTAAAAAAAAAGCATTGCAGAGGAAGCACACAAAATGTCAGCATACCATTTGATTTTAATGATTAAGCATCTTTGTATCTTTTTTTTTTTTAATGTAGCTGATCTAGTTAGGGTTAGGGTTAAATTTGATTTTCCAATTTTGATACAGAAAGAAGTGAAAAAGAAAAAAAATATTTCTCAACATTATCATTGATCATGTCTGAGCCTTCATATCCATTAGTGTGGCTCAAATAATTGTGTTTGCCAGTCTTTCTGTGGGTGATGCAAGATATCAACCTAATTAGTCATTTTGGATAGTAACCACATCATATTGATTGATCTATATTAATAATGTTATGAAAATGTTAATGTTTCTGATATTATTTTTGGATCACGCTTGCAAGATACTCCTTTTTTTAAAAAATGTGTTTCTGGTATTTTTTTTTTAAAGGCAGAGAAATCTAATTTTAAAAATTATTCAAAGTAGATAAACTAATAAAGAAAACATGATAAGCCAATGTTCCTTGTACGTCTTTTTTGGTCTTTAATGTAAAGGCATTTAAATCATTGGAAATAGTATTTTTTGAAAGACTTTGTAGTTTAATTAGTGGTTTTTTTTTTTTTTTTTCATTTACTGTAACAGATTCTTCTGTGATTGATGCTTGCTCAGTTGTTTGAAAGTTTCCCTAAGTTGGTTGTTCTAGAGTTCTCATTGGACTAGATTTTGGTAATTACTTCTATTATTGAGCTAATTATTGTTCTATTGCTTTTTAAAAAATTATTTAATTATTTTATTTCATGTTACCATTAGTTGTTGTTTTTTATGTTAGCTTTATGTAATTTCTTTTCAGTTATTTCTCTTGTTATATTTATTTAAAAAATAAATTCACTTTTTTTTGTTGTTGTCCTATGTTTAATTTAGAAAAGCTAGCCAGGAAAACCAGTGTTTTAGCAGAATTTGGGTCATTGGTTAATATGCATGACTAAATGCATGACGCATAGGACGTAATCATCTTCTTTTTTGAAGTAACGTCTGTATTATATAAGATAAGTTAAGAAAATCCATTTTTCAGTGTCATTACTATCTCAATGTTTTAGGATTTGAATATGATTGTGCTTGTGAAAATATTTTATGAATCCTACATGTACATTTTTGAATTATAAATGCATTTGAGCCAAGAACAAAATAATGTTTTGTTTTAAGTTTTGTATTTGGTTCTGTTCTATTTCTACTTGTGAAGTCTAATATCTTCTGAGCGGCTTAAAAACTGTCCGATTTGAGCCTCATTGTATTTCTTTGTTGGTTAAATCTGATAAATGAGAATTTTAATACATAATAAACCTGCTCAAAAATATGCTTTCCAAATGTGTGTTTGTTAACTACATTTCTACTTGGATGGATGTTCATTTAAGAGCATTAATCTTTAGCATAGAGGAAAGCAGCTGTAGGCAAATGGCCTCTGAAAGAGACAGCTGAAGAATTCTCATAAAGGTCAAGACCCACGAAGAAAAGACCTTGGCGAAGAAAAGCACTGGAGACAAAAAGAAAACTTAACCCCTGGCAGACAACAGCTCTTTGCATCAGATGAGGCAAAATATGTAGGTTGCAACTGCGTTTGCGCGTGGTCACATGCACAAAGCAGGTTTGAAATGTTGGTACCAATGCGGGAGTGCATGGTGAAGTCATAGTACTGACTGGAACTAATATGTACTTTGTTGTAACCTAGTGACGGTAGAAAGAAAACTATAAATGAAAGTCATTTAGTCGAGAATATTTTGTTAATTCTTGCTAATTATGTACATTAAATCATATTATCAAATAAATTAGTGTGTATTGTACAATTTTAATTGGTGTTTCACCCTCCATTAAAAAAAATTACCTTTAGACACCAGTGACTACATAGGCCTATGCCTATATGCACGTCTTCAAAAACCAATTTTAAAACTTTTTTGTGATAGTTTGTAAAATAAATGCAGTAAACCAAAGGAGAGAATGAATGCAGTGTAAGTTAATGCATATTATTTACTGTTAAATAATTGATATAGAACTATATGACAGTTTTCATCAATGTTTAATAGTTTTATTCTCGTTTGAAACACCTTAAGTGTTTTAATTTTTGTTAAGAAGTTGTACCGTACAAACAAAGTACAATTCTTGCATTGGAATGTTTTTTGGTAGATGTACTAATACATTCAGATCACTTTTTTTTTTGTCACACACTAAATTTGTCTGATTGGGGGGAAGGGGGCCAGGGCCCACCAAAATATTCTTGAACCCGATCACACGGGTACATTGCTACGCCACTGATTCGTAGTTCGTATACAAATGGATAATAAATATTCCGAAACTTTCACAAAATATGTAGGCCTAATTTTTGTCCAATCTAGGGTACAAGAGATAGACCTCTGGGCCTATTGTGTTTATAAAAAGATTACATTAAGATAACTAACATTGTACAGAAATTGCCCACTTATTTTAGTGAAAAACTACATCATGCCAGATTGACCTGAAAATGACCAGGGAGAATTGAAAAGATTATTTGAAGACACGCGTGAAACCTGCAGATGAGATTTAGGCTTGACCTAGATATAAGAACTTTAGGTATTTAAGTTAACTTTATCCCATTTTTTCATTGCCCCCCCCCCCCCCCCCCCAAAAAAAAGTTTAATGTGTCTGTTTCATTCATTTTCTAGAGCCGATGTGTCGTAAAGGTTTAATCAGATCTGGCTTATGCCAACTCATAAGATTAAACTTTATGCCTTTGAAATTTTTTTTTGGACACTATAGATGACAGGATACACAAAAAGTTGAGCACCATTAATGTGTCATTTTTGTAATCAGTTTTATTAGTGTCTGAACATATATTTATTACAGGAGAAAACGAGGTAGCTTTTTTTTCATCTTTAATGTCATTATTCTTTAATTCCTGTTATTAATTCACACCTTAGTAAAGTAAACAAATTTACTATTTCTCTCCGTTATTATTTTTTCAGGTTTCGAAGGAAATCTACTTTTAGCTCATTAGGCCTACTATTTCACTACCCTGTTAGGATTAAGTTTAAATAGCTTTGTCGTTTGTTATCAGAAAATGTTGTATTTGGTATAGAATTAAAGGGAAATGCATTCTCTTTTTATGTAACAAAAAGACAAGTTTATAAAATTAAACATTAATTTAATTTAATGAGGTCAAATCAACAATGGTATCGTCAATTAGGAGAGAAAGGGTTTAATAATGTATTTCATTATCTATCGAGACGAACTCTCGCAAATAAATTCGCGCTGCGTGACAACACATTTTGTTATAATTTCAGAAAGATTGATTTTTTACTAATTAAGTTAATTAAAATTATTCATATATCGTTTTCAGTTATGGAACTCAAGGAAACTAACAATTATAATTGAGTATTAGTAATGTTCTCTCTGCATATGGCACCCCCCCCCCCCTTTCAATGCGACGGTAAGACAAAATATTTCGACATACAGTAGAAATTAATTAAAAATATTTTAGTTGCTCACACATAGGGTTAAAATGTTTAAAAATAATTGTTAACAAATCTGTAGCGAAAATGAAAATGTACCATGTGAAGTTTATGACCTCCATAACGGTGAAGTACCATTGTTAGATATTTTATAATTTAAATTATTTAAAATAAAAGAGATGTATAATTGCTGCTATGGCCTATATTACGGTAACCAATCCTAGCAGAGATGTAGGCCTATTTACAGTATTACCATGTATGGCAATATTTCTGCTTTTTCTCTGTAATACAGTTTGAGTACACATCCTAATATTGACTACAATGGAGAAAGGTTCCTTGATGGACGAGGTGTTCAATACCATTGGATGGTGGGGGAGATACCAGAAGACACAGTTTCTCATGTGCATGTTGCCTGTTTTAGCCTGTGCCTCTCACGTTCTGTCCGTGATTTTTATAGGTGAGTGCATTTGAGGACGTCAAAAAAAAAAAGGGGGGGGGGGGGAAGCAGACATAACCTCGGGTTAACAGAAAACAGAAATAGCACCCACTGACCACACAAAACAACAACAACAACAACACCAATAGAAGAACAACTATTAGGAGATCTGCAGGACTTGGAATTTTGGAAACCACTGAGCAGTTCATCTCAGATATAGGATTAGTTATCTGAATCATTCAACATAAAAATGAGAACACAGAAGAAGAGGAAAAAGGATAAAAGAAACTTGTTAGCAGAGTAGTTGAAGTGACCCAACAACCCCACACATCACAAAACAGTTGAAGGTAATGATGAATTAAGTAACCAATAGAGTAGCTTTATAGAGTAATCAATCAATCAATCAGGAAAAGAGACAAAAGTTAAATAAATAAAAACTCAGCATTGTCCTTAAACCTATCACTTTGGGATGCCAAAAAGGAAATGACACATTATTGTGCTAATTTGACAAATTATAAAAACGTATCAAGCATTAAAATACAATTTGTTTAGTAAGATAGTAAAATGTAAAAAAATAAATAAATTAAAAACAAGTGAATTTAGCAATTCAAAAAAAAGTTTCTATACTGAAGGGCCAACTACTGTTAGTACATGCTTAGATAGATTCCTCATTATTCCTTTAAGACTGTATAACGCATAAAACAAAATAAAATATAGTCCCTTGTCTTCAAATGAAATGATATTAGGCATACTTTTCAAACCTATAGTAAGTAATGTACCCTTTTCAGACCTTGCGATCTATTGGTCAGAGGTTACAGTGGCTGACGTTTAACGAGGTTGTCGTGTGGCAAAGCACAATGAACAACCACCTTAACTGTCCCCCCAACTGATGGCAGGTACCCATTTAGAGTTGGAGGGACTAAATTTCCAGAAAAAAAAAATCCCCAGACCCCTCGGTTCGGAGCCAAGCGCTTTACCCCTCTGCTACCTCGCCCCCTTCACCTATCTGTCTAATGAACCGTTGGGGCTCGACACATGATCTGTCAACCATCTTTCTTCACGCCTTTATAAAAATCAATTAATTGCAAGCTTTTCAGTTTGTATGGTGTTCATTATAGTGAAGTATTTTAATAAACGATTGAATACGTTTCTGACACTTTTCATCCCTACAGAATCCATTTTCTAAGCTCATTGTGGGAAGCGAGGTGGAGAGGCTAAGTACCCTTGAACTTGGCTTGGCTACCTATGAAAAGGGGCTCGAGGTTCGACTCGAACAGAGTTGTGTTTACTGAGCTGCCTAAAGGCAGCACGGAAAACCCTCTCTCAGATAACACCCCCCCCCCACTCACACACACTGGTCCAAGAATGAGATTGGGCCACAGCTCACTGAGTATACTATAAACATGAAAGTATTGATATATAAAAGCTAGAATTATTTTTATTAAATATAATATCTGTTACCAAGTAATTCCAGGGCTGAAATGAAAACAAAACATTGGCACTTAGATTTAGTAATGCAAGTTTACTTTGCGTATGTTGTCAGGTCGCGACGTGCCACACAAGTGTGCCCACATTGACTCTTTGAACATCTCTGAGGATTTACTTGTAGGGGGCAATCCTTATGACGTCACGGTCTCGCCATATGTTAACGTCACGGTGACGTACGAGGCTTGTAGCGTGGACGTCAAAAACGGCTCGACCATAATCTTCACCAGTGGATGTATTAATGGTCATAATTACAGTGAATCAAGAGATATGTCCATAGTATCTCAGGTAAGAAGAAAATCAAGAGATAGGCCTATGTCCATAGTATCCCAGGTAAATAGTGAATCAAGAGATATTTCCATAGTATCCCAGGTAAAAAGTGTATCAAGAGAAATGTCCATAGTGTCACGGATGAATGTGTGTATGTATGTATAATCTATTTTTACAATCTGCGCGAATGACCGGAAGTGTGTTTTGTTATCAGACAGAGAGACCAGCGTGTGTGATATGCAGTAAAGCTGATTAAAGTGTATGTGTTTGATCTAGTGGTTTCATTGTTTTATTTCGTTAACTAGAACTGAACCAGGGACACCTAGACGTAGCGAGACTTGAGGTAGATTCTATAGAGTTATAAGTATAAATGTAATGAGAAAGCTGTGACACACGGTATCCCAAGTAATTAAATACACAATCAAAAGTTGTGTGTGTGTGTGTGCGCGCTTTAATCAAGCGCTTTCGTAGAACAAAATGAATGTAATGGTAAAATTTATTATGTCCACATGATTTCAAAATAGCTTGTCAAAATCCGTTAAATATATATAAACCGAAAGTCTTTTCCTTGTTAAAAAAAAATCAACAACAACGGAGTACAGTGTTGCAGGCACTAATATTGAAACCAGACAATTTCAAAGTTGTTATTGCTTTAACGGCAATATGCACAAAAAAAAAGTAAAGTCGCCTTTCAGACATTGCAATCTATGGGGCAATAGGTTAGGTCATCTGTTTCTGTGACCCACGGTTAACGAGGGTGTCCCAGCACAACGACCAACCGCCTTTACTTTTCCCCAATTAATGTCAGGTACCCATTAGAGCTGGGTAAACTCCGAGGCGCCCTAAACATTCCGATAATAAAAATCACAGTTTTCTCCACGATTCGAACCGCCAAGCGCTTTACCACTCAGCCACAGTAGTACAATATTAAAAAAATAATAATTTATGTATTTATGTTTGAAACTTGTAATTTATCTGAATCTTATTATAATTTATACTGAAAACTAGCAGGCCATTTTATTTTCAGTGGGACTTGGTGTGTGAAGGCGAGGCACTATCTGACTTGTCACAGACAATCTTATCTCTTGGTCAGCTGTCCGGAGCTTTGATCTGCACTAGCCTTGCTGATATGTAAATAAGTCTTTTTTTGTACTTTATAAAGTTTTTGTTTTAGTAACTAATAAGATTCAAAAGATAAAGCTAATCGCAGTATTTTACGCGACGACACAGACCCAGCTGCGACCTGAATTTAATGCTATTCTCCACACAGGGTCTATTTAAGGTGAAGACAATGAATAGTAAATTGTGCTATAGAGCCCTATATAAGTGCAGTACTTTTAAAAAAAAATTGTAAAAAGCGTGAACAGAAATATAACTTTCGCAACTTGATTACTATCACGTGACTGTGACAACAGAATGATAAGAAGCAGTTGTCTTTCTTTAGTTGAATAATTGTTTTATAAATAGACTCGTTGACAATTTGTTGTTTATTGTTGTTTGTAATGAAAGGTGTATTAGTAGCCTGCTTTTTTCCCCTCCTATTTATGTATACTTGTTTGTTTTTGTTTAATTCGATCAGTTTAGATATGGTTGTTATTGTGTTGTAGAATCAATCACCGCCTAGTTAATAAACACGACAAGTCTTCAGCTAGAGCTAACAACATTCTCAAAGAAACTATTCTCTGTTTCAGATGACATAATGTTAACATAAAACATACAACATAATTCTTCAGCCTCGTGGTTCCTATTTGATTACTCCGTATTTATAAGGAAATAGACAAATATGAAAATTTTGAAACCTAGATGTTCTAATGTAAATGTATCTCTATGATTCCAGCTATGGAAGGAAGCCGACCTATATTGTATCTCACATCATTTTGTTATGTACAGCCATAGCCCTCTCTTTTTCTCCAAACTATTTGGTCTTCATCGGCCTCAGATTTGTGCTGGGATTTTCACAGCAGGTATTACGCAGACGACATAGTGTATTTTAGGTACCAAAATGATCTTTTCGAATAATAAATACTGGGGACCACAGGCCTATATATATATATATATATATATATATATATATATATATATATAAATATATATATATATATATATATATATGTCCGTGCTGGGTAATTTCATGATAATTTAAACATTGTCAAAGACGTTTAATTGATATTTGATGCCGTCAATTAAATAAAACAACTAACTGATCAACACACGGAAGAGCTGAGAAAATATAATTCTGCAGTACTAAAATGTGCACAGGAATTATCGTAGAAATAAAAAAAAACACCAACATCCTTTTTTATGCTCACCGGATACAACATAAAGCTTGGTATTGATAGTTTTTTTGCCGCCCCATTGATGATAATTGCAAAGATTGAATGTGAAATAAAGCGACACAGTTAGAGCTATCGATTCCAAGTAAGACTCTTGTTTGGCGCTAATTAAACTTGAGATCACCAAAGCAATGAGGAATTTCGTACAATGCTTTTCAACCAAGATATTACATTAAAAATAAGTAGGCTAACTGACAAGTATGGACATTCAATTAAAATAAAGAAGACAGCTACTTTTTTCATACCTTTTACCTTATGGATATTTAAAAACCTTTGTGTACAGCTATTTTTACAAAGAATATCATTTGCAGAGTGGTTAGCTCGTCTGCCTGAGGAAGCGTGAAACACGAGTTCTTTTTCAGATCATTCCCACCCTTTTTTTTTAGCGGCCCCGAAAGGGGAAAAGACGCTATTAGTTTTGTATATAATGTCTATCTGTCCGTCCGTCCCGTAAACTACAAAAGGATAGTGAAAATCCGACATCATAATACTTTAGACCATTGAAATTTCTGATGCAACGGCTACTTTTTTCTTTTCTGAAAGCGACAAATCATATTTTTAAAAATTATTTACGCAAGCAGTTTTTTTTTTCAGAAAAATACACCACTTTTACAACTATTCACTATTTATAGAAGCAAACATGGAGGGCTCTTAAGTAGGGTAAATGATACACTACCATATTTTTAACACATTTATGCTAATGATTTTAGATTTTTTGTCAAAGAATATTTTTTTTACGGTTGTATTGCTAAGTTATTGCCGGTTTGCTGTCATACTAACAACTACATTTACACAAATTTTTTTTACTTTTTTTTAAAGAGAAATAATCTATTTAGTACGCATATAAGTTGGACATATATTAAAACAACAATTATTGGGTAGTTTTTCGTATTATCGCGTGAACTACGGGTGCTGCCACTGTAGCTATTGAACACTTAAATAACTAAAGGATTTTTTTTTTCTTTTACGGAAATGTTTTTTTTCCCTTGAGGATTTGAATAAGAGATTGACTCTTTACAAAACAATTAGATCAATTAGATATTCATCATAAGACATCAGTTAGGCCAGCCTCACATTACACTTCACATTCACTTTCACCTATCCTGCTGCTGGATAGCTGGGGCACCACTCAAAATCTGTCAACCTTCTTTCTCCATTATTCTCTGTCATTTGTCTTTGATATCATTTTATTCTGATGTTCTTTCTGAAAACATTGAAACCTGCCTTTTTGCCTGCCTGGGTGGACCACTTCGGTTGCTGATTTTGAGTTTGTGTTTCCACACAAACTGCCTTTGTAGCCTTGTTAATGTTCTAGTTTCCATTGTTTTGTTTTCACAACTATTGCTGAATCATGAAATTATGTCTTAGGGAACAGGTCTGGTGTCGAACGTCTTGCTTGTGGAGATGTTGCCAACTAAAAGGCGTGCTTTACCCTCGCAAGTTGGGAGTTACATGTGGTCCGTTTCTTTGTTGATCCTATGTTTATGTGCCTACATCACAAAAGATGCAGGTTGGCAGTACACGCAACTGCTGCTAGCCGGTTTGTCCGGCTACGTACTGGTTCAATGGTGGCAAGTACTCTAATGTCTTTGTTTTTTATTTTTTTTGTTGATTCTCTAGTTAAATCGTGGTATTGAATAGATACATAACTAGACATGCAGGCAAGCAGATTGATAGATAGATAGATAGACAGACAGACAGACGGACAGACAGATAGACAGACAGATAGACAGACAGATAGACAGACAGATAGATAGATAGAAGATGGAAAGTGTAAAGTTACTCTCCGAATGAGACACTAGAGACCTCTGAATATAGACGAAAAGTGTTTACTGATTATTATACATGGTATCTGATACCCAGCATTTACTTATGTACATTGTACAATATTAGTGTTTATTTAATACTAATGTAAAACTATGAAATGTAACCAGCAAGACTGATTCCGTGCAAATATCTGAGCTACAAGACGCATCAGTGATTTGAAACCATTTCCCTTTCAGTTGATGTTTTCAAGTGATGACAATTTATCTATCTTAAAAGGCAACAATGTTAGGACCAAATACTATTTCAGTTTAATTTCTAGTGTTCAAATGTAATATAACATTGCCAAACAGTTTGACTCACTCTTATATGACTTGATTAATTTCTGTCAGCCCACAAGGGAGCCTATGTCTGCGATAACAAATCTCCACCGAACTCGATTCTGAGCAGCTTTCTTCATCCGCTCCTATACCATACCAGTCTCTTCAACTTCACTGATGACTGACCTCTTCCAGGTTTGATTGGGTCTGCCCACTTTCCCATTTCCTTGTGGATTCCAACCAAGTGCCTGCCTTGCAACACTGTTACTTGGTTTTAGTAGAGTGTGTCCTATCCAGCTCCACTTTCACTTTTTAATATCCTGGGCTATGGGATTTGGCTTGGTTCTCTCCCAGAAGTTCGCAGTAGTTATCTTGCTGGATTCCCAATATATGTGACTGGCAACTATTTGTGAAGTTCTGGAGCTTTTCCATATTTGTTTTCGTGACTCTTTTTGTCTCGGAACCGTATAGAAAAAAACCGAATGAACGTTTGCATGTAAGAGTGGTAAAGGCAAACCTAGCTTTATTAAGAGTATTTCGTATATCGTCATCATTCATCTTACTAACTCTACTTACAAGATAAGAGATGTGGTCTGTAACAAGGATGTTCTGCCCCTTTATTATGATTGGGTTCTTTTGCCTATTATTGATCCTCGTAACTTCTGTTTTCTTTTTGTTACTTCCGAGAGTCTGGTCAGTTTGGCATGAGCACTTTGGCGTTTCAGTGAGAGGAGGTAGATGTCGACTTCCTGAAGTTGTTTTATGCATTTTCTATTACTTGACACCGTTCCATAGCATGCATGTATCGCCCATTGTTTTTAAACGTTGAACATCAAAACCAAATATTTATCTTTTTCTTTTCATATTTTTAAGTAGCTCTGTTTTAGTATGTACAGAATAATAGGCATACCATTTTTTACTGTTCGAAGGCTATATAGGCCTACATATATAAAAGACAGCAGACATACTTAACTGCTTATATTATCATTATTATTTTAAATAATCTTAAGTTATTAAATTGTTTTAACATTGAATCGCTGAAGCCATCACCAAGACTTAATTCCTTAGAGATCAATTATTCTTTTTAAAACGTTTTTGTAATTATTTTTTTTAAACAATATAAAGGATTATGGATGAATCTCCAAGGTGGCTCCTGGCCAACAATAATATGGCAGCTGTGGAAGCATTTGTTCAAAAAGCCTCCGCAATGAATAAAACAGATCCTGACAAGGCGTTGGATTTACTGAGAAGGAAGCATTTGGTAAAGTTTTAATAGCATTGATTCTTTGATTGGTTATCGTAGTTTGAGACGTTTAAAAATGAAATTCACAATATATGAATGAAAAAAGCATTTACAAAACTTGAGGAAACAAAGAATGATGACGTCTTATAAAAGCGACCTGGGCGTACTCTTTATTGTGCATATATCTACACAATTCAATTCAGGCTCGTTTTCACTCCAATAATGGAGTTCTGAGCAAAGTGGCATCCATTTGACTCTCAATTATACACCTCATTGTTTTTAGTCTTTTCGTTTATTGATAAACTGACTTAAATCATAGACCTTCTTCAAAGGTCCAGGGAACAGTACTAAGAAAAGAAGAAAAGAAAAAGAACGCACTGGGAAGGCAACATCAAAGAGAAGACAACATCAAAGAGAAGACAATATCAAAGAGAAGACAACATCAAAGAGAAGACAACATCAAAGAGAAGACAATATCAAAGAGAAGACAACATCAAAGAGAAGACAACATCAAAGAGAAGACAACATCAAAAAGAAGGACAACATCAAAGAGAAGACAATATCAAAGAGAAGACAACATCAAAGAGAAGACAACATCAAAGAGAAGACAACATCAAAGAGAAGACAACCCTGTGACTTGAGATTCTTTTCCAGGCTAAAGTCAGAGAGTAATGGAAGAAGACGTTCAGTAGACTACGGGATTAGGTGAAGGGGAAGGGTGACTCAATTCAGCATGGTTACATTTATGGTAAAGTTTCTCTTTCAGACTAGGGAGTGATGATGTTAAGGTCATCAGTTTCTGTGGCCCACGGTTTACGAGGGTGTCATGGGGCCAGCACAATGACCAAAGGCCTTTACTTTGCCCTTACTAATTTCAGGTACCCATTAGAGTGGGTTAACGCAATGGCGCCATAAAGATCCCGAAAGTACACATTCCAGTCTTCCGAAAATTTGAGCCCGGAACCTCCGATTCGGAAGCCAAGCGCTTTACCACGCAGCCACCGCGCCTCCTACGATAATGTATACAACTTAATATTGTCATAACAATAGAAACATGCACAAATTTAATCAAAAGCAAAATTGATATCCTATAAAAAATGATCGACTTTGAATTGTCTGACAAAGAAACATCATGAAAAGATGGAACGACAAAGCAAATTAAACTTTTTCAAATTATATAATAAATGAAATTACATGCTTCTCTTAAACAAAAGTCGTCCCTGCTACGAAGTTCAGTTTTTTTTTGTTTTTTTTATTTAGTGTCAATCATCCCTAATCTTATCTAATTTATTTTCATTTTTTGGGGGGTTTAAAAACAGTCCAAATGTACAGACAGCCACCATTCTGGTGAACTAACAATTAATGAGGAAGACTGTAATCAACTTGCATACAATGGTCATCTGTCTGCTGGTTCCGACATGAAAACATCAGACGAGAACATGCGATTTACAGCATTTGTCAAGAACAGGAGCGTCTTCTTGGTCACTGCAGTGTCTTGCTATATGTGGTACGTTTAGTTTGTGACAATGTCTTCCTGCATGTAGTAGGTTTAGTTTGTGACAATGTCTTGCTGTATGTGGTAAGCTTAGTTTGTGACAATATCTTCCTGCGTGTTGTAGGTCTAGTCTGTGACATTGTCTTGCTGCATGTAGTAGGTCTAGTCTGTTACATTGTCTTGCTGCATGTAGTAGGTCTAGTTTGTGACATTGTCTTGCTATAGTTAGTAAGTTAAATTTGTTATTCTATTTCAAATTTTTTTATATACGCCTTATCTTGTGACATTTTACTCATTTAAATTGCAGTCGATTCTTCAAAGAATCCTCAAATCCTCCCAACGCGTCATCTACCAATCTAGTCGCGCATGTAAACCTGAGACTTAACTAAATTATTTGTTGTCAATGCTGATACGGGCAAATCTTTCCATGCTCTTGTGACATTAATGAAGAAAGAACACTTATAAGAATTCGTCCTATCCTATGGAATAGGAAATATGCCTTTATCTTTGTGTCTGAGTATTTTATCCTCTTTTATTGGCCAGCAGCTGTTTTGAGCAAGAAGGATAACAAGAAAGAGGTCGGTCCATTCTTTTGTGTTATTCCACCAACTTTGACGGCTTCATGCTCCTTCCACTGTACCTACAAAATAAACCTTATATGAGTATATATAATTTATTTTAATTTTTCAGATAGTGGGCAACTAAAGTAACTGTAGAAATATAAAAGAATAATAGTGTACTTTTTTTTTTTAATAATAAAATTGTATTACTTAGGAATGATGCTCTTGTCTGTGTGATCAGGTTTACTGACAGTTTAACCTACTACGGTCTCATCATGACCTCTACGTCATTGACAGACGACTTTTACCTGGGATATTTTTTCAACGTCCTTGTAGAGCTACCTGCTGCTCTAGCCTTTGGATTTCTTATAAACAGGTAGATCTACTTTAAAAAAGTAAAGTTCCCCTTTCAGACCTTTCGATCTATGGGTCAGATGATCTCAAGGTCATCTGTTTCTGATGGCCAACGATAGTGTCCAGCACAACGACCAACCGTCTTTACTTTCCATAACTCAAGTCAGGTTCAATTGACGTAATTAGTTGACAAATAGAACAAACAATGAAGAATAGCTTCGTTCTTGTCTAAACTTCTCGCGGACACCATCGTAGTATAGGCACACGAACGTCACCCCACAGGTGGAGTTACATAGCTTTAAAGCTCCCCACTGCCCTTGTATCCATCAATTTATAGTTATAGTTCTTCCGCAGCTTGTTAAATGACATTTGATCTGGATATAATAAACAACTAGGACACGACTTGTTTCACTTGAGTTGTTGTTTTACTTTTATGTCTTAGGTCAACTACCATTAGCACAGCACAACTAGTAGTAACAGCAATCAATGAACTCCTCGAATAGCAGACATTTCCTTTATTGAGTATAAAATAAGATGCACATATGCTGGCTAATTCCGCCATAACAAAATGCATATTTTGTCACATAAATCCAATGAAATATTCTAAGTACAACTGATACTGTATCAATGAATCAACTACACAAGACGTCCATTCAACTCAAAAACAGGTCTACTACTGCCAACTGGCCATGTGGACACATCTCGCTAACGAAATTTTATTCTTCCCATGATGCCTCTGTGGTCCCTTGATTTCCACGTGAAACATTTTATTCTCCATAAACCCTCATATCTCATGGTCCACGACCAACAAAAGTCACCAACTATCAAATAATGATGTTACAGGTGTCTATTTTACAATATATTTCAACTCGATATGGCTAAAGGCTAGAGAAAACCTATTCTCTGATATTTCTTTCCTCCCCCAACTGGTCCACAAAAGTGATCGCACCATAGCGCACTGAGCATACTATAAGCACGAAAGCCTCATTAAACAAAAACAATTATAATAAAAATAATTTCCAATCACTAAAAGTTAGTCTAGGTCAAGAACTATTCAAATAATTGATGCAATTTCACTCAATCTAACTTTCAAAAATACTTTATAATACTTGTATTTTTAATTAGAAAATGACACAAAAGTGCCTCTGGTTGTTAGACAAGTCTTCTTTTGTTATTTCCTTTCCTTTCACCACTACGATCAAATTATAGGAAATGTTTTTGTATTTACAGAATTGGCAGAAAAAAATGTACATCCGTATTTCACTTGATTGGGGGCATGTCACTGCTGGTCTCTGTCGTTCTAAATAATGCATCTTTTGCTGGTAGGTTTTTCTTTGTCCTATGTTTTGATTAATGGTCGTTGGCAGTATGTTAAAGCTTTATACTATATACTGAAAAACAACATAATAGAATAATAACCCATTACTAGCGTATGTTTAAATGGGTATTATTATTATTATTTTTTTTATTTCAGACGATATTCCTGGCAAAGAAACTATCACATTTGTGATTAGTTTGATTGGAAAGTTTGGTATATCGGTGGCCTTTGCAGTTCTGTTTCAATACACCCCTGAAATTTATCCAACTAATTTAAGGCAAGTTTTTCTCTAAATATACCTCATCATTGTTTAACTAGTTTTGTCTAACACTGCCAACAAGTATAATGATAATAGTATTGGTTGCGCACCACTGCCCACTAGTTAAACTTGCGCAACAATGAATACTAGAATACTAGTATAGGTTGTATAACACTGCCCACTAGTATAGGTTGTGTATTACTGACCACTAGTATAGGTTTGGTATTACTGACCACTAGTATAGACGCAAACCACTTCTCACTAGTATAGGTCGCGTGCCACTGCACACTAGTGTAGGTCGCGTGCCACGGCACACTAGTAAAGGTTGCGCACCACGGCACACTAGTATAGGTTGCGCACCACTGCACACTAATATAGGTTGCGCACCACTGCATACTAGTATAAGTTGTATACTAATGACTACTAGTATGGGCTGTGTACTACTGACCACTAGTATAGGTTGTGTACTACTGCTCACTAGTATAGGTTGTGTACTACTGACTACTAGTATAGGTTGTGTACTACTGACTACTAGTATAGGTTGTGTACTACTGACTACTAGTATAGGTTGTCTAATTCTGACTACTAGTATAGGTTGTCTAATACTGACTACTAGTATAGGTTATATACTAATGACTACTAGTATAGGTTGTATACTACTGACTACTAGTATAGGTTGTGTACTACTGAGTACTTGTATAGGTTGCTAACCACTACCCATGTTTCTTATTTTTCCCTTTTGTTTCAGAAACACTGGGTTTGGCATTTCTTCCATGGCGGCGAGAATTGGAGGAATGGTAGCACCTTACTCTCGAACTTTTGTGAGTGCCATGTTTTAGATGTTATAGTTGTGTGTGAGTGTGAATGTGTGCGCTAATTTGTATATATAACAATTTTTATTTTAATTGTGTGTGTGTGTGGTTGTACGTGTGCCACATAATAGCTACAAGTATCCTAACAATGATCTCTGTTCAGCTATTCTGTCCTTCACTGCGGCTGGGTGATTACAAGTGGCTTCACTGCCCAGCGTAACTCTATACTGTGCATACCGGTATGCACAAGAACATCGCTGTTTGTAGTACAGTCTTGCCACCTTATGTCCATGATGGAGCGCAAACATCTTTGGTGCAAGGGTTCAAGAAGTCTTAGCTGCTTTCTGTATAATACCCATGTCTCAGATGCAGATTATAGGATTGAGAGAACCACTGCTTGATAGACAATGACTTTTGTAGCCAGGCGGAGCCACACTCTCGCTTGGAGGCGTCCAAAAGCTCTTCTGGCCCTGGACAGATGGTTATCAACTACCCTTAAAAGCGAGGCGTCATTTGATACTTGTAGGTTGCAATTATCGGCATATAGAAGCTCTGTTACGACCATTTCCTTTGTTTTGTAATGGGACATTAGACAACGAAGGTCGTACACATTGCCATCTGAACGAAACCTGACGTAGATGCCTTGGTGCATTAGCTGCCTCATTGGACCCAGCATTACGGTAAAGAAGAGAGCGAACAGAGTAGGGGCAATACAAAATACTGTTTGTTGTCACATCACAGCTAAATTGTTAGTCTAAAGAGGGCAAAATTATGAACTAACACATTAACACACCATTCTTTGAATTTTATCTATAGTTTTATAGAGTTACTTTCACTATTTTCAGGAGCGTCACGTGCCGTGGGGTCCCGGGGCAGTATTCACATTTCTCTGTCTACTAGTTCCTGTAGTCGGCAGATTTCTTCCCGAGACCCACGGCCATGAACTTCCCCAGACTATAGCGGATATGGACCAGTGGATCAAAGCGAGCGGACGAAAGTCTAAAAATAAGGAAATCACGGACCCTGCAGAATCATGATAACTCCACAATAAACTTTATATTATAATTATTTTCCTTGGATTTCCATCTTTGATTAGAAAATAAATAATAATTTATCTATGTATGATAGCGTGAGTGCGGTGATTGTGTCGTTAAGCGCTTAGCTTACCAACTTGTGTTGGGGTCCTGGGTTCGAATCTCAGTTTAGAATTTCGCGATTTTTAGGGCGACTTTGGGTCTACCCAACTCAAATGAATACCTGTTTTTAGTTGGAGAAAGTAAAGGCGGTTGGTCGTTGTGCTGTCCACATGACACCCTGCTCGTTCACTGTTTGCCAAAAGAAATAGATGGATGAGCTTATAGATCGCAAGGTCTGAAAGGGGGACTCTATATTATCTTGGTGAATGTTGACAGAGTCAGCTTGACGTGACTATCACTAAAGTGGACAAAAATGGTGAAGCGCTTAAAGTGATAGTCCTCATATGGCCTATCAGAATAGCATGGGGCAGGGTGTAAAATATTATTAGCTCGTTGTCTTATTTTCTTTTATGAATGGAGGCGTTCGTTTAAAGAAGTATATACACATTGTCACGTACACTGTATCTATATTTAGCAACAGTCTATTAGCTTGTCGGCAGAAGTTTAGCTACCTCGGGGAAATTTTCTATCACGCTGCAGGATCATGTTTGGAAATAAATATGACTGGTTTAAAGTATTAATTATTGTACATTGAGCTGCATTTATTGGTTGGCATTGCAACGAGGGGATGTTAGACACGTGACAACGCTATACCCGGGGAAAGATTCTAGATTTTTAGTCAGAGTCGTGCGGAATGTGTTAGGATTCAGATGTATATTTTACATTATTGTGTAGATCATTTATTTAGCAGAATTATATTTATTCTGTTCTATTCAAGTACATTTAATCATTGTAATTATTTGTGAATAGCTTTTCCAAGTTTTGAATTAAAGCATTAGTTTTAGACGAAGAGAAGTTTCTTCATTGAATATAGTAACATACTTAGATCAACTTAGCGATTGGCAACTTCTAGATGATCCTCTTATCAACTGGCAACATTCTGAATAATCGTATTATCAACTAGATCTAGCTACTTCTATACGATCATCTTATGTGTTTTATGTTTTGAGTGTTTTACGTAGATTATTTAATGCCTCCTGGAATGCTTCTAAGTTTAGTGATTTTACTATTGGCGTAACTCTAGTTCCTCTAGTTCAATGTCAATATTTCATTTTATAAATCTCACAATTTTGCGTCTGTTCTAGTTTCTTTATGTTTTACTTGAGGGGTTTCCCGATCTGAACTAAGAGCAATACATTTCTTCTGCATTAAGCATCCTTAATTTAGAATCTTGATATATCCATATTAATATATATATATATATAACTGACTGACTGATTCATTCATTAACCATTCATCTATTTAAGTTATTTCAAGAATTATAAGCGGTTTAGTTGTCTACAAGTCAACGACCGCCCACAAAACATAGGCCTATATATTCAAATGTTAAAGCGTTACATAATTTCACTGATAGTTGACTATAATGAAAGCTGAATGTAGCATGGGTTTTATTCACAATGTACCATATGACTTGAAAATAAAATGATAATCGAATGCACTATAGTTAGTAAAAATATAATAAACAAAAAAGTACTTTTGATTGATTTAATGAGCATAACAATCTGAATTTTTTCCTTTCTACTCTCAAGACTTTAAATAAAAAATTTCTTTTGTGCTGAAGTTACATTAGCTAATACAAATTATTGGAGTATTCCTAATCATAAGTACTAAACATTATATAAATAGAAAATATTTAAAAGTGTAACAAGAAATAATAAAGCTAAAAACCTTGCTTCACCTATAATTTAGTCCGTTAGTTTGCAGGGGCACCACTCATGATCTGTTGAGCGTCACCCTCCATGCCTCTGTCGTTTGCTTTGACTAGAATCTCTTTCAATGACAGGTCCGTGTATTGTTTAATGTCTTCTCATCACTTTCTTTGTCGTCCCCTCTTCTTTTTCCTGGTCCTGTTCCATCGTTCCATGCAGGAATGTCTTTGCGAGCCTCTAGGACTCTAGGACTTCGTGATATGGCCAAACAGTTTTTTTCTTCGTTTTTTGACTGTGGCCTTTAGGTACCTGTGGGCCCCCAGTTGCCATTGTGATGCATTTTTCGAATTTCCTCATTTGTGGTTTGATCTTTGTAGGTGATACCTAAACTAAAAATGATCACAAACAATTTCAAAAGCTGTTTTAGTGGAACATAGCAAAAGAGGTCATAATCATCGCAGCTCCGTAACTGATGTTCTTTTCATCTTATTGAGCCAGTTCTAGTTTTGGCTCTACTTCAAACTTTGAACATTTCCGTCAAATCATTCGTGGCTTTGTTGTTGTTGGGCTTCTTCATACTAGTCCTTGACCTTGGATAAAAATGGGAGCAGTTGCACTTTAAACTCTCTATTTGGCTTCCCCAGTCTCTCTCTCTCTCTCTCTCTCTCTCTCTCTTAGCCAATGTAGCTTGCCGTCTCTACTTCCTATTCCTCACTAACCCCTATGTTTCCCTCACCAGTAAAAAAAAAAGTAAAGTTCCCCTTTCAGACCTTGTGATCTATAAGGCAGATGATGTAAAGGTCATCTGATTCTGTGGCCTACGGTTAACAAGGGTGTCATGTGGCCAGCACAACGACCAACCGCCTTTACTTTTTCCCCAACTAATGTCAGGTACCCATTAGAGCTGGGTGGACTCAGAGGCGCCCAAGGATCCCTCACCAGTGCACTCTAGTATTTGCTCGCTTTCAAAAATAGCGTTTTTTAAAAATTGTTCTATCATTTTATCTCATACTCTCTCTCTCTCTCTTATTATCTTATCGCTATTCTATCGTTTTTCTCTCCTTTTTTTTTCTCTCTATCATTTTCACTAATGGCATTTCATGACATTGTCTCTCTCCCTCATTCTGTCATTCTTTCTTCTCTCTTTCTTTCCCGCTCCAATTCTCTCTCTCTTATTCATTCTTTCTCTCATTGTCTCTCTTTTTCCTTGTCTGCCATTTATTCCCTCTCCTTTTCTCTTATTCCTTTTCTTATTATCTCTCATTCTGTCATTGTTTCTGCCTTACATTTCTACCTCTCTCTCTCTCTCTCTTTTTTTAAAAATCCTTTTCTCTATCATTTTTCTCTGTCTTTCTATTTCTTTTTTTTTGTTGTTGTTATCATCTCTCCTGTCTTATCTTACATCTACTCTTTTCTCTCTTATTTTCTCTCTCTCTCTCTCTATCTCACTGTCATCATCTCTGCTATTCTCTCTCTTTTCCCTCTACCTAGTGTTCTAGCTCAATCTCATTGTCATATTATCAATTTCTGGTTTCTTTTTCTGTTTCTCTTTCTGTATCACTCGTTCTTTCACCTCCCTTTTTTCACACACCACAAAAACAAACAAACAACAAATAAAAACAAACAACAAAAACAAACAACAAACAAAAAACAAACAAACAAAAAAAAAAAAAACAGCAACAACAAAACAAAACAACCAGAACGACACTAAAAACTTATAATCTCTCTCACTGTCTCTACTTTTCCCTTTATTCCCCCCCCCCCCCCCTCTCTCTCTTACATTACCAGGCACAGTTTTGCGACCTTGACATATATCACAAAAGACGGCCTACTTGTTGTTTATGTACACATGACTGAAATCCAGGGTTTTTATCGTTCTCATTATGAACACCACCCCTGACCTATATAGGCCAGCAGAATCTCAACACAGATTAAAAAACAATGTTACAGCGCTCACGTCGAAAGCGAAGTGACTCCAGTACACCGCCCCTCTCGGCTCAAGTCAGCAATGAAGTAAGTCACATTCTAGAGTTTGAACTTTTTTTTTTATTTCACTGGAGAAAACGGCTTCCTATATGAAGCAATCAGTTTGTTGAAGTTTCTTAAACATTTTATACAATAATTGTTACGGCTTGTTATTAAGATTATTATTCTTTTTAAATGCAGTCGAATCCATTAATAACAAACTATTAGTATATTTAGTCTTTAAAAAAAACTATAAATTTATTAATAGCCATATAACAATTTTTGGGCATCTTTTAATCCTTGTTATTATCACAACTATAGTAGAGAAAGATTAGATAGCTGTGCGGACAAACTAAAGTATGAAAATCACCAATGCAATTTCATTATGTAACCTAATTCCTTGTAAAGTTAGCGAATATTGCTTAGTTTTTTTGTTGTTATTTGTAGTTCCCCCTATTGGACAGTGCTCATTAACTGGATTTGATTTGATTGTCTAAAACGTGATACGATGTAAAGTAGGTCAACATGTTTCTCTTCTTGTTAAAATCCGATTTAAAATAGATCTTAAAGTTTTATCGAAAGACCACCCATACTCTAGACATTTGATTATTCTATCTTGTTCCTTTGTTGCCTCTACTTAGAGCGGAACAATGTTAATTTAGTCGATCACGTGACAAAGGATCACAAAACAAAAGCTCTATACATCAACAACGATTTTCATGCTTGTATATTTGTAGAGCTAAGTTGAGGTCCTACTTCTGCAGATGCTTATCACAGAAGATGCATTAGAAGATGTTTATTCAGGGATTAAAGCTATAATTTCGTTATATATTTAAAAAAATTCTTTAAAAGCTAATTTGTATAATAACATAAACAAATAATGAATATAAAATAGCATTTAAGATATAATAGCAGCAGTAGTGTACAATAGTTGTGGAGAGAAGGGCGCCTGGTGACCTTTTTTTTTTTTTGATACAGGTCCATATAGCTCTTCTGACTTAAAAAGCAATTGGGATGGGGAAGTGTTGCTGGTCAAGTTCGATGCTAGTTTGGTTCCTGTGACATTCATATATAGCACTGAACAGCAAACGTTGACTTGATAAATAGTTAATAAAGAAAAAGCAAAGGTTAGTGAAAAGTACTTCACGATGGCAGATATTCAATTTTATATCTTAAGCCTTCATACACACAGGGTCGGTCCTAACAATTGCGAGGCCGTATTCGAAACGGATTGCACGGGGACAAATCTGGGTAGGGATAAGAATTATAAGTAAAAATTAAGATTTTGTATTAGAAAATAATTTGTCTTTGCATTTTATTCATTCTTTACTAAGTACAAGACCGGCCCTGCATGATACACACAGCAACAGAAATAATAGAGTAACATAAAAGCGCACCTTGGTCACAATGGTAGAGATACAATAGGGGCCTACACTGACCGCGACCATTTACGCCGATGCAAAGCCTATTCAGCCTATTCAACAACTCTACACACAGGTCTACTGTCAGATCAAGCTTGACTCACAGAAATCAAAGTCTGAGTCTTTACAAAATTAAATATGAACTACCTATTATCGCCACTCCAAAGAATCTATAATGGCGAACAGATAACCAGCAAATGCATATATTTAAATTAGACATATAATTAGAATTTACAAAAAAAAAGTATAAAATACTCAGAGACTTCCTTGGATAGATAACAAAGACTTCATTTGGTAACCGAGGCTTCCTTTGATAGATAACATAACAAGAGACTTCTTTTGATAGATAACAGAGAATTCTTTTGGTAACCGAGGCTTCCTTTGTTAGATAACATAATAGAGACTTCTTTTGGTAACCGAGGCTTCCTTTGTTAGATAACATAACAGAGACTTCTTTTGGTAACCGAGGCTCCTTTTGATAGATAACAAGCAGAGGCTTTGTTTGGTAACTAACTTTTTGGTAACTTCTGCTAAATCCGTTGCTCAATGTGTCAATATGCGCAAATAAAATACCCAATGAAACTTGCATCAATTGCGCCCAGCCTGTTGATGCTAAATAACGTTTCCTGGTCTGAGATCCAGGGTTCAAGTCCTCTTCGGTTATAAACATTGTTTCTACAACTATCTTTCACCTTCTTCTCTCTTCCATTGCTCTACCCTAATGCTAATAGTATACGTTATGCTACCAGAATTCTTGGATCTTCTTTCCTTTTTTTTTAATGTTCAGATTACTAAATCAAACAAAGATGTACCTTTAAAAATATTGAACAAGACTAGCTGAGATTTGCAGGGTGAAGCTAATAGAATGGAGGAGGGATCTGTTTTGGATGATGTGCTGGAGTCTCTTCGCTGGAATGGCAGATACCAAAAGACGAGATCGTTGGTCTATCTCACGGCATTTACAGTTATGGTCATGCATTCTATGAGTCTACTATTTATCGGTGAGTTTTACAAAAAGTTAAAAATGAATTGAAACAAGAATTGACAAGTTCCCTGTTGCCAGTGGCGAGGAGATTAATGCCTTAATTATAACTGACATTAGTGTACTGATCTTTGGAAGATAAAATAACTACTGACCTATTAAATTAATTCTTTCTTCGTCGAAATATTAGTTTATTAATTTTCACAAGGTGAAGATTTTTAAAATGATAATGGCATCAATTTGTAAATCTGAGTTGTTGTTTTTTTAAGGTGACCTAGTTTCCAATTGTATGTTTAGGAAAGATTGTAGCGCACAAGTGTCAGCCACTGGACAACATGACTGTAACTTTGGACAACATCACATTTGACATCGTCGTTAACAACAGCAACAGCGCTTTCAACGTGAGTTACGGGGAGTGCTCACTCGATGTTTTCAACGGCACCGGCATCATTTACTCAAGCGAGTGTCGGGCGGGGTATCAGTACACTGAGCCAAAATATTCTTCTTTTGTTTCAGAGGTAAGTCTAAATTTGTCTTTAGAGTAAGTTTTTTTTAATTGATATGGTATGTATTTATGTCTTCTTTCAGCCGCGACACGACATAGAAATGAGATGAATTCCTTGGCATTAACTATTGTCGGAACGAAATCCCCCATAGCACTTCTCCCTATTCTACGCAGGTAGTCCGTGTTCTCGCATGCTCTGCAAGGGTGTAGCATTGTTCACTGCAAGCTGCCTAAGGGTTGCAGGCGCCTTATTTTGCCTTAAAGTTTACAATACATTCAAAGACTTTCCGATGTTTCGGTATAGTACTATAGTAGCAAGGCAGCAGAGGTTTGAATTAATAGTTTTTCCTTGGTTCCTTAAAGTTTACAATACATTCAATGACCTTCCCATGTTTCGGTATAGTAGCAAGGCAGCAGAGGTTTGAATTCAAAGTTTTCCTTGGTTTGAATCCCCGTCTGGGCATACCTATGTTTTCGTCCCTTTTTCTCTTAATAACCTTGGTACCTTAGTGTTGCTATTATTATATGTTACAAGTTACATGTCATGTTTATTAAATATTTTACAACGTATATTACAAATATAAATTCATTTTTTTTCTCGAAGATTAAAATAGTTGTGCATTTTCACGTGTCCTCTCCTTTGTAAAACAAATCTCAAATTTACTTGCTTATGAAAAGGTCTTTATAAATATTAAGATTCCTCCAATTGGCTAGCAAATTATTTATGATGTTCTAGGTGGGTCGTCACAGCACAGGTATTTCGAAAACGACTTTAACGATTTTCTTAGAGATTTGTCAGTTTATGTATATCTTTGGAAAGAAAAAATTAGCCAACCAGTGAAACGTTTTTCTAATTAAAATCATCTTAAAAATTAAATTTGGTCTAACACTTCTTATTCTGGCACACGTCTTCAGCGGGAATTACCGAACTCACTAGAATTTGTTTTTTTGCATTCTCTAAAACGTTTGAATAAATAGATGTACATCAGCATTTCGCGCACCGTCGTATGTAGAAATCATGAGCTTGACTGTTAGAAGAAATTGATTGTGCAAGGCAGACTTGAAAGACTTCTTTCAATGATAAAGTATTTGGCAGAGTTCAAGTCACTAGTTAACATGCATGGCTAGATTGACACAGCGACACTCGTTATCATCTTCTCTTTTGAAGCAACGTCCGTAACTTATAAGATAGGATCTCTCATCATCATCATCATCATCTGTCCCTTAACGTTCGTCTTAGGATTGCTGTGACAGTTCGCGTAACTAAATTCACCCCCATTCTTCCCCCGGTTCTTTTTAGGATATCGAGAGAGAGGCTGGTCAATTCTTTTATGTTATCCAGCTAACCTTTCTTTGGTCGACCATTCCTTCATGATCCCTCTTCTATATCTTGAAGAATGAATTTTGATAAGATACTAGAAATATATCAGATGAGAGAGAAGAAGCCACCTTCAGCTACATACAGAAGGAAGAATATAAACATTTTTTTGGTATATCGCCTACCGCGCCATGAGGCTTTGTTCTAGATTTAATTGTTTAATTTTATTGTGTTTCTATTCACTTTGTTTTAGGTTTTTAGCAACATGTTTATTGTTGAAATGTTTTATCAACGTCTTGTTTTATTTGTATCTTCTTTCAGTGGGACCTGGTCTGTGAGAAGCAGCCATTGGCCGATCTCTCCCTAACCATCTCATTGGCTGGAAATCTCGCAGGGTCATTGTTTCTGTCGGGACTTGCTGACAAGTAAATAGCTTCGGTATAGGTTGACGTGTGGATAATTAGAGCTGGCCAGTAGAGTAAAATGACCCATTTTTTAGCGGTCACGTAAGGGTAAAAGCCGCTATTTAGTTTGTGTGAACCTCCGTCTGTCAGGTTTAGATCACAAAAGCTACAAAAGCGCTGACAAATCCTTTAACACCATAGTTTGTGTCTTGCTAACTTTAAATAAAAACATCTATATTTTTTGTCGTCTTAATTTTAAAAAAAACGGCTCGCATAATTAATTTAAAAAATAAAACGTTTTGCTTTCAGAAGACAATAGGGAGACATTGTTTCTAATGTTAGCACGCCCCCCCCCCCCAAAGATAATTATATTCTAGTCTAAACATCCCGCAGGACGGCGGGGGGATGACAGAGGGGCAGGGATCAAATCCGGGACCACAGAGACCACAAAAGGAGTGTCCATAGTGATAGCAACACAATTTATCAGCAAGATAAATTAAAATTTTTGGTCATTTGGTGACAAAAAAAAAGTAACCTATTACATACATATAGTTTGCGATGTCGTGATAGGTGGCTTTTACTTTTGGTGCAAATGCTAAAAATGCCTAAATAAGACGGTACGCAAATGTTAAATTGTGTTTCTGTTGCAAAGAAATGTTTTATGGTTTTAATCTAGCCTAGTGAAAGACAGGCCTTTTTTTCTCAATTTAACGTCATTGGAAACAATTTATTTACAGCCAAAATTAAATTTAAGGTTATGATACATTGACGCTCACCCAGTTAATAGATTTTGAGATTTAGTCATTTATTAGTAATACCTCGACTGTCATTAGACAGGAGTTAAATACTTATATAAAATATGTCTTTCCTTTTCCGTTGGGCGCCACTTGTTAAGACACAAGACTCTTAAAAAATAAGTAAACACTTTTTATAAACCCTTTAATCTTCTTATGATGAGGATTGTTCTCATAATATTGGATACTTTTTTCATGTACAAATATACACACACACACACATATATATTTTACGGATTCCTTTTGTACCATTCTACATTTGTACCCCTCTGCACTCCGACCTTAACAATATTTTATATTAAATGTTATTATGTTATTATATTAAATTTGATAAATATTCGTAGTGACAAAGACAAAAAAAAAACAACACAATTTTATTATTACAATATCTCTATTCAACTCGTACCTTCGTGGAAGCAAAGACCTGGGTGGAACCTGGACCCGGTTTTCAAAAACGGCTCTTATGATTTTCCTAAAAAAAAAAAAAAAAAAAGGACAGTTCATGTATATCGTTGGGAAAATAATTACTAGCTGATTGGCCACACTGGGAAGACTGTAGAGTAGAACAAGAAATAGAGTTAAATTTGGTAAAAAAAAAATTTGGAAAATATTTATATTCAACGGACTCCACGTCTTCTGGTATTTCCACATGGAGGCACTATATTATTTCAAGAGCTTGATAAATGAATGTCCAGGAACATTTTGTGCATCTTCTCCAAGGTCTCGATCTAAAGGGCTCTCATTGGAATAGTATAAAGTGTAGTAGATGATGTAGGAGACGCTTACCAGGATTTGTTTTCAGGGGCGTGGGTTTTAAATTGGGGGGAGGGGGGGGTTAAAATGTTCTTTATTTGTCAAAGAGAAAATGTATTGCTCTAACAGTTTGTATACAGGAGATATGGTCTTTTTTTTTTTAAATAATTTTTTTGGATATGTTTCCCTTGTTTTATGTACTTTATGTTTTTTTTTTCATACGACATTCGATTTCTCTATTCTTTCAGATATGGACGGAAACTGACATTTATGGTCAGCAACTTGTTGTTTTTTATCACCACTTTGGGCTGCTCATTTCCGCTCAATTTTGAATCTTTTTTAGTCTTAAGCTTTCTTTCCAGAGCCTTTGTGTCTGTGAGTAGCTTTTATCTTAGTATCATGATATTTTGTATTTTTATTTCTAGGAACAAAAATCAAACTTAAATAGAAAAAGGGAATAATTTAATCTGTTAAAATTTCTTTACTCTGTAGAGATGAAATTTAGCGCATTAACACGTGCTGCATGACAACAAATTATTATTTTTTTTTTAATTTCAAAAAGATATCTTCGTTAAGTTTTTAAGTCTTAAATTTATTTTTTAAGTCTTAAATTGATCACAGTCCTATATCAACTCACTGTGCCTGTCTGGTACAATGTTTGGATATGTTATTCTATCACTTTCTCGGATCCAGTGAAAATTTTGCACATTGTTTATGGTTCCTAACAAATAATCGGTAAATAAAAACATTAACTAGTTAGTCCATTATATGGGAGGCGCGGTGGCTGAGCGTGTGCTTGCCGTCCGAACTGAGGTCCCGGGTTCGAATCCTGGTGAAGACTGGGATTTTTAACTTCGGGATATTTGGGCGCCTCTTAGTCCACTCAGCTCTAATGGGTACCTGACGTTAGCTGGGGAAAAGTAAAGGCGATTGGTCGTTGTGCTGGTCACATGACACCCTCATTATCCGTGGGCCACAGAAACAGATGACCTCTACATTATCTGACCCCATAGATATCAAGATCTGAAAGGGGAGCTTTACTTTTTTTTAGTCAATTATATAATGGTAATTAATTAATTACATTTATTTGATATCGAAAAATGTAATTAAATAACAACTATATATATATATATATATATATATATATATATATATATATATATATATATATATATTATATTTATTTAAATCTATTAAAAATATTACTTGTAACATACATTGTTGTGTGAAAAAAAGCTTTACAAAAATTCATATTTTATGGAACCAGTAGTAGGTTACTTTAGATGTTTAAAAATATGGAATCATTAGTAGGTTACTGTAGATGTTTCAAAATATGGAACCAGTAGTAGGTTACTGTAGATGTTTAAAAATATGGAACCAGTAGTAGGTTACTGTAGATGTTTAAAAATATGGAAACATTAGTAGGTTACTGTAGATGTTTAAAGTCTTAATTGTATACGTTTATGCCTCTAGTAGTATACTAACAGCATAACAAAATAGATTCAAAAAACCTATCGGCCAGGCCAATTTACAAATAACATTCATATTCAAATGAATTATTGACAGTCTTTGAACATTATTTAATACATTTCAATATCTTTCTTGAAGAATCAATATGTATTAACTAATTCGAAATCTGCTTACAAAATAAAGCGTGTTTTATTTTTTATTTTGAATGGTACATTTTTTTGTTTTAAATGTACAGACTACACATTTATGCACCATGGTGCTGAGCGTTGAGATTATGCCAACGGAACATAGGGCACTTCCAGAACAGATCATCGCCTACCTGTGGCCTGTATCTCTATTAATTTGTTGTTTGGTGGCCTACTTGGTCAGAGAGCTGAACTGGAGATACCTCGAACTCATACTGACCTTACTGTCTTCCTATGTTGTTGTCCAGTGGTGGTAAGTCCACTATTGGATTTGCACTGACTTTTAAAAGTTTACTTTAACTCATCCCGATTAGGAGACAATGACTAAGTTTCCTTACATCTGTTTGATCTTCCTAAAATCCAACTCTCTTAGACTATTGAACTGACGTCGCAGGTTGGGCTGCATCTGATTAAGAAAGATTATCAGTAATATTTTAAAATATAAATATAACATTCGGGACAATTTTTTATGGGGGGAAGGGACCTACAACTTTTTCTATTTATTAATTACCTATTACTACAGATTACTCATAGCAGTATTATTTGACTTACAGGGTCACTGACGAATCATTAGTCTGGCTACTAGCTTCAGGAAAAATAGATGATGCAAAGAAACTTGTCAGAAAAATCGCAGAGATAAATCGCGTTGATCCTCAGAAGGCTTTAGATCTCATAGACCAATACGGTCACAAAGCTGGTCAGCCAGAAAGTGAACCGAGCAACATACCACTGAATACTATACCACAAAAAGTACACACTGTTTTTTATTTCTTGGTCTCATCCTCAAATCCCTATCCTTAGGATATAGAATCACATTGAAAGGGAAATCTGAAATATTTTTGTTTCAGTTACCCTCCGACGTGGATGCTATTGTGTGTAATCAAAAGGATACCGACAATGAGGTCAAGGTGATATGCAAATCGCAAGTAGCAGACGATTCTCTCTTATCATTTGTTCGAAACAGAAATCTCTTCAAGCTGACTGTCATTTCATGCTTATTGTGGTACGTCTCTTATCTTATCATATAATAATTGTCAATCAATCAGTATTAGCAATCGTACATTTTCAGATACACTCAATACAAATGATAATACATGGGTCTACAATTTCTATGTAGAAGATAGACCTATAATTTCTATTGTGATAGGCCTTTCCTTGTAGTTGCTTATGGCTATCTGACCTCGACAAATTACTATGGAGATGTCTGTTGTTTTTTTTCTACGGGTGTTTTCGATGTACTTACCTAGCAAGTAACAAGACCTACACCTGTAACAAGTAGAAAATACTAAGTCCAAACCATTATTCAAAATACAGGCGATGTTTAATATTGAAAATGTCACAGTCGAATCTCTGTATATAATACCACGTTATCCCTTATGAAGTCCTAACACCAACTGACTATATTTACATAAATAATCTCTAACCCAACTAAGTCGTGACGTCACTAAATGTCGCGTTCAAAAGTCCGTCAACTATGGTGCATCTCTATACAAACTAATAATACAAATTAGGTGTCTCACAGATTCCTCCACCCCACCCCCTAAATAGGCCAACAATCTTTGTAGAAAATAGGCCTACAATTTCTATATAGTAGATAAGGTCTACAACCTACGATGTCTATTTAGAAGGCAGGCAAACATTTTCTCATAGGCGTAATCGGTGGGGTGGGGTGGAGGGAGGTGATTCGGGAACGTTGCATGGAATGGAGCACAGTTCAAAATGTAAAGATTTAAGGAATGACCTCGGGATAGCATTTCACCTTTCAAGTTCAATATAAACCCAATGAAATTGCATGGAATGGAGCGCAGTTCAAAATGTAAAGATTTAACGAATGACCTCTGGATAGCATTTCACCTTTCAAGTTCAACATAAACCCAATGATTTATATATATATATATATATATATATATAAATATATATATATGCGTGTGTCTATGTACCTATATTCCCTTATAGAGATGTTTTTATTCTGGCAAGACGACCCTTACGCCATATAAAAAAAAAACACTTTGGGCGATGGTCCTATAAACCTAGATCCTAGTTGACTCGGTTTACCCACAATGGAATTTTGTAGCTAGGTCTGGAGTGCAAGTGTCAGGGAGTAAGGGAGATTACCATAGAACAACTTTGTAAACTGCGCCCTCTTTTCTTTTTTGAACATTGACCTTTTTTTTAAAAAAAAAAATCACGTGCTGGCATTAAAAGAACATTAACTCTATCCATACTAGGTCAAGAGTGATAGCTCGTAGTTTTTGCCCCTACTTTGGCATAAGCGCTGTCAGACTTTCTCTCTCCCAAATCTCTACTTTGTAGCACTATGCGTACTGATTCGTTTTTCTGTTTGTATTCCATTGTGAATGTTGGTTAGGAACAACAAAAATAGAGCGTAGGAGGCGCCAAAATGGGAATCAAAACAGACTTCAATACTTCCATCTCTCACAAAGCTCATTAATGGCCACTATTCGATGAGCTAATATGATATTTGTACTGATTCTTGTGTTGTCCTCGACAATGTTTTAAATTCTGCGACATTTCAACTTGATCTGAAAATGGGAAGTGGGAGAAAAAAAAACTGTAAAAGAATTGACTTGGACAGACGGAGAGAGTTAATATAAACTTTGTTAAAACATATAATTTCTTTTACATAAGAGCTCAATTTCATATTCGTAAAAATAAAAATAAAAATAAAAACTAAAAAAAAAGACAATACCTCCTTTATTCAACTTATTAAGCGATTGTGTTTACTTAAATATTAATGAATGTTTGATTTAAAAAAACATTTTTTACCCCGCCCTCTTCACCCTTCTCCCCGAGAAGGAATCTTGATTAAGGAAATGTACAGACCAATTACACCCTTTAATATTCCAATGATAAGCATTTAGATCTAGACTTAGAAGACAATGCGCAAAGTTTTCCTCACATTAATTTATTATTCTCTTGAATCAATAAAGCCTTGCATTCGGAAATTCCCAATCGCGCTAGCCCCTTCAAGAACGCTATAGCCCTTAAAACCGATGCTAGAACTAGACCTAGATTTAGTTTCTAGCCACATTTACATTTATTTATTTTCACTTTGAAAAATTATAACGGTCAAACTAGAGTTTTTCCCATGTGGCCAACAAGCTAGTAATTCTTTTCTCAGCGATAAAGCTGTTGGACCAAACAGTCGACCATAGGGATGTCACCTTCATCTGGGTCCACTCCCATGTGGGCATTGAGGGAAACGAAGCCGCAGACAGAGAAGCAAAGAGAGCCCTAAATCACGCGGTGTCAGGAACTCACATTCCCTGCTAGGACCTGAGACAAAGTATTGCCTCTTCACCTATCGAGAGTGGCAGGACCGATCTGACCGATGGGAGGCTGAGAGTCACAACAAACTCAGACAGATTGTGGCGGATGTCAGGTTGCGACCCACATCTAAGGGTCAGACAAGGCGTGGTAGCACGACCATGTCCAGTATTAGGATTGGTCACACCTACATCACGCACTCTTTTGTGACGAAGAGAGAGGAGCCCCCACTTTGTGAGTACTGTGACTCTCGCCTGACCGTGGAACATATCCTCATTGATTGTCCCAGATACCAGGATGTCAGGGAGAAATTTTTAGAGCTCACAACTTAAAAACACTATTTGACAATGTCGACCCTGGGAAAGTACTGGGCTTTGTCCAAGAGGTGGGGTTGTTTACGAAGATCTGAATTATGAATTGTGAACATATAATATTTACATAAGATTTTTACCAAATTATTAAATTTTTACTACCTTTACTATTTTAACTGTGAATAGACCTTGTTTTTAATGATTTAACTGTATGGAAATTAGGTTTTGTAAAGGAGAGTGATCCTTGAAGGATTACGGGCATGACATGGCCTAAATTGTGTCAAAAACTCAAACTCAGCAATACGAGTCAAATGTCAAATTTCTAAGAAAATCGTTAGAGCCATTTTTGAGATCAGCTATCCCCCTACTCTCCATAAAGGAGTGACTTGAATAGAGTTTTTTTAAACAAAGAGAAGCACAACAATACATTGAGCTGCATTGTGCTGTAATTAAAAAAAAATGGAAACGTGTGACAAGTACCGTAACTCTCCAACTAGCATTTGTGGTGATTGCTCTTACAAAAGGTCAAACCAACAGCACACAACTGCTTCTCATTTTGACTATGAACGAAGCAAATTCTGCCTTCTCTATCTGATGCTAGTTTCTGTTTTCACTTTAAATATCACTAAGTAGAAGATCACAACTAAAAAGAAATTCCACACACGTTTGGACATATAACAAGTAAAATATAACAAAAAATAATAATAAAAAATTATAAAGTGAAAGAACCGCACAGATACTGCAATATCTATCAATACTACAAGTTTTATCACCCTATTTCTATATAAATTAAACATTTATCGTGAAAATCCCAAATAGTTAATATTTATAATACGATATATCAATGAACCTTATATGTTTTGTACACAATTGGTCCAGGTTTGCAGACAGTGTGACGTATGACGGACTTCTTTTGACGTCATCGAGTCTGGCCAATGACTTTTATGTCGGGTTCACTATCAATGTGTTGGTGGAGTTTCCAGCAGCATTTCTGTTTAGTCTTTTGATTGACAGGTATAACTAGATTTTTTCTTTGAGCAAGCTAGGAACATTTATAACTGATAGAACCATAAGTACCATTTTGATACAGCTACCATCAGTAGTTTACCTTTGCCATCACCTGCAGGTATGGTAATACGTTGATGGCACAAAGAATTCAACTAGATAGACTAATGAAAAAAAAAAGCATCTCATATCACTCAAACACAGCTACAGTGGCGCAGCAAGGCATTTGGGGGCACGTGGGGCTTGGCCTCTTTTGGGGCCCCTGCATTTTGACATGCGACATCATGACATGAGATTATGTAGTTAATAAATATATAAATCTATTTTGTGGAATACATGCAACATGGTCGCTAATTTACATAACAGCATGAATAGAAAGATAACATGGCATTGGCTTAATATTTAATGTAAACAACAATAATGTGTGCTCTTTTAATTTGATTGTATTGCATCAATATTACATCGTTATGGAATATTTGATAGGATATTGGTTATGTTACTTATATTTAAGTGTAACGGTAACAGAGTTTTAATGTCGTTACAACAATCTATATGATATTCCCTTATTGTTTATATTTGATTGCGGCTCTTCCGATCTGTGTGCTTAACTTTCAGACTCGGTAGAAAGAAATGTGTAAGCATTTTTCATTTGATATCAGGAGTATCTTTGATAGTTTCCAGCGTGCTGTTGAACGCTAAATTTGCTGGTAAGAGTTTTACTAGAATGGTCAGTGTACATTTTTTTTATTACAAAGATTGTATCAACTCACTCTATCTGTCTATCTGTCTGGTAAAAAGTTTGTACATGTTATTTCTCCTATACCTAATTTTGGATTAAGCTGAAATTTCGCACAATTATTTCCTTAACCCGACAACACAATAATCACTTAAATTAACCAATTAGTTAAATATTGGTAATTAATTATTTTGTTTGGTATCTTGAACAAGGGAAAGAAATCAACAGATGTGGTTGTATAAGTTGAATTAGTTTCTTGAGGACCCTAAGTGAAGATTGTTGTATGCATTTGAAAAACTATCACAATGTACATTCACAGAGATACCCCCTTCTTCTTCCCTCCCCCTTTCCCAACTTGTCCAGACAAGTGATAGGATCATAGCGCATAGAGAAAACTAAAAGCTAAACAAAACCAATAGGTAAAAATATTTCTAAGCACACAGATTTATTATGTACAGATTGTGTACATGTTAGATTACACACCTGATCCTAACCAATTCATACAATTACACATAATATAAGCATTAAAATTTATTTTTTTATGATTTTAACGTTTAAAGCAATAACTTGGCAAACCATTTAATATGACACTATCGCTATGTTAGAAATGTTAATGCTCTGCCTCTCTTTCTCTCAGTCTCTCTTTGTTTTTGTTTTCTCTTATTTTGCTTGTCTCTCCGCCTCTCTCTCTCTCTCTTTGCCGGTGATCTTAAACACGGTGACAACAACAACAATAACAACCAAGAGTAAAAACACAAAGATGTCGTAATGTTATAGTATATTATTTACTCACTTGACACACACTGTCTCAATCTCACACACATATACATCTAGATCCAGTACATTTTATGCATAATTTTTTGGAACTTTTTTTTTTCAACTACCTAAAACTGTCAGTTTTTATAGAATAATTATTATAAACACATTTTTTAATCTATTTAATATTTAAAGACATCACTTGCTGTATCGGCAAAATCACTATTGAAAGAATATTAAAATCTAAATTCAATTAACAATATTTTAGATTCATTGCCCTTTTAAAACTGTTAAATAAATTAGTAATTTAAAGACCCATAACTTTTTATAATAAACATATATTTATTCACATATATATTATAAACCATAAACTACCTAGCTGACTGATATTCATTCAGCAATCATCAGTAATTGTCCATCTTGGGCTGGACGGACAAAGAAATGTGAAGATTAAAATAATCTCTACTTACTGTGTGCCTAGAATAACTGATGTCAACACGGCCGCTAGTTGGTATTTATAAAGAACTCTGGATTAATAATTTAAGCGGGCATATTAGGTGCAAAATCATTCAGGCACAAACCACTTCACAAAGTAACTTGAAATTACAATATCCGCTAATAAAGACGAAATAATTAATTTTAATACAGAATAGGCCAACAGTCGAGTCTACCTTACTAAAACGATGTAATTACCATGGAGTCAAGAGTCAGCTGTTGGTAAATGATTAAAAAAAAAACAATACCCCTCCCTACATGACGTCACTAGCACGTCTCTTTCCAAGTCCGTCAACAACGGTGCGTCAACTAAAATAACCAGGTGCTCTTCACTAAGCACCTAATAAGATCGAAAATGCAAATGAATATTTCCCCCCAGACGTTTCTTTCATTCACGTGGTAGCTCCAGTCAGTTTGTGTAGAGCCGACAGACTCTTGTTAAATGGCACAAAATTACACTTTCTTTATTTTTAAGTACGTCGTTAATCAAGTTGCCGTTAGATTGTCGTCTGAGCTGAGCCGAAGGCTCTTCGAGCTCAAAGTTTGAAAAGAAAAAAACCTGTTAGGTCGTCCAGCCGTAACAGTAAAAAAAGAAAAACAAACCTGTGGGAACACAGTTCTGTTTGAGAGCGACCCGAGTCAATGCCTATATAAAGCATTGCTATATCCAATGTCTTCGGCCTCCGACACATGGCCGAAGGCCTAGGAGCACTGGGAGCCTCCGTCATCTTCCTTCTTTGTACCAAGCTAACCGTGGGGGACTCGCCATTTATGGGACGGTCCTTTGAGGAACGGCGCATGGATGTGTGACAATTTTTGTGAGGACTCTTTTACAACCCCGCCCGTGCAAGGGGTGGACTCTCGTCTACCCGTGGGCATCCCCACGGGAGTTATGTTTTGCCATTCATTTTGCCTAGCTATCTCCTCAAATAGCCGTTTCCACCCGGGTGCCACGATGAGGCAGAACAGCGAACCCGGGAATCAAGTTGCCTATTTTTTTTCTTGTTCAAGCATTTAACCCTACACCTGTTCTATTCCTTTTTTCGTTAATGTAAAGGTTTCCGTCCAGTTCTTCTCCTTTCGGAACTGATAAGATGTTCTAATCCCTAGTCTCTATATTCCAGGTAGTTTCATACCACCCTAGTTAATTTTAGCCTTAAATTTATGTATCCAATAAATTAATAAATATCTATACTATAAAGTAGAAAGTAAGGCGTATGTATGTCCCGCATAGAAATCAAAATCGTTTGACCAATCTTGATAAAACTTTGCATACATATTCCTTGGGTACTAACTGGGACGTAGTGTATGTATTGTAGCCCTAAAACAAACTTAAGGCCCTCAAAAATAAAAGTTGACCGACTCTATGAAAGTATAGTATCTTATAAATCTAGGCCATTTTTACCACGTTGACATAGTAAAAGATTACAAGGATTAAGATCTACATCTAATTTTAAAAACTACATTTTGCAGATAGTTTTTTACTTTGACACATGAAATTTACAAAATATAGTCTATTGATTTCATTATTTAAAAAAATTAAGCTTCAAATTTGTGTTTCAAAAACATTTTTACATAAATTCGTTCCTGACGTACATTATTTCATTAGACATTACTCGAAAGGTTACACATCTTTCTATTCCTAGGTTTAAAACTCTAATTCAACTCTAAGATGATATAACTTCTCTTCGCAAAGATAGTTTTATACTTTAACACATGAACATACTAAATATAGTCCATTCATTTCATATTTTAATCAAATTAACATTCACATTTGTTTTCCAAAAGCATTTTTCATTCATTCGTTAGCCATAGCTGCGAAGCTGTGTTGACATACTCACAATAGGTCTAAATACATTTTAATAGATCCATTCATTAATCGCGTACATCTAACAAAAAAGGTCACGCATGCGCAGAACGAACTCTCTATCCAAGGCAATATTTAAATTAAAGGGAAACTAGATTAGTCTATATCTAGATCTATCTCTAACTTAAGATCTAATTCAAAGATAATAGATTTACTTTATACATTAACACTAGAACATATATACTAAAGTCTATTTATTTCATATTTTAATCAAATATATGTAGGCCTATAACCAAATGTTTTTATTTGAAAAAAATGGATTCAGGTCGATTAGCTATTTTGATAGCTCCATTCATACTATTTTTACATTCACGCATTCGCTTTACTTATTATTATTTTGTTTAATTGTTTACAAAACACTCTCAGTGACTATATCGACAGTGATACGCAAATTAAGACCCGCGGATCGCGGGTAACATATAGCTAATATACTATAAAGCAGAAAGTAAGGCGTGTGTATGGGTGCATGTCTCGCATAGAAATCAAAACCGTTTGACCAATCTTGATAAAACTTGGCATAAATGTTTCTTGGGTACTATCTGGAACCGTAACGTATGTATAGTATGTATAAAAACACTAAAAGAACTAGTTACTGAATAAGACATCGATTAAACACTCAATGTACAACTTAAATCTAGATCTACATAAGAATGATTTTACTGTCGGAAATAGAAAAAGTCCGTTGTAAAACAATGTAGGCCTACCGGCATAATCCATCCTTCCATCCATCCCAGCTACAGCTCATGGAGGGCTCTGGCCTGCTTCAACCCATCCCTCCATTCAGATCTTTCCTGGGCCTTTTGTCTCCACGCCCTATTCCCAAGCTGTTGTAGATCTGTCACCATATAATAAATCCATCGCATTCGGGGTCTGCCTTTAGGTCGCATGCCTTTTGGTTTTTGCATGTATACAATTTTCGCTCCTCTGTGCTCTAACCTTCTTTCAAGGTGACCTGCCCAGCGTAGTCTGTTATTTTTTAATTTTATTTCTGTCACTATCGGTGGGTCTTCATACAGTTGATATATCTCATGGTTAGTGCGTGACCTCACCCTGTTTCATCTTGTTTAGCACCATAGATTTTTCTAAGAATTTTTCGTTCCCCAAGTATTTAGTAGATCTTTGGTTGTCTTTGTCAGTGGCCTAATCATATATATTAAAACAACTCAAGTTTCATTTTAATCACTTCTGAAATTTATAACACTATTTTTCTTTATACAGAAAACATTTCTGCCAGCTACTGGATTGGTCTAATGTTTGCATTGCTTGGTAAAATGGCCATAACAGCTGGGTACTCAGCGGTTTTTCTATATACTCCAGAATTATTTCCCACTTCAATAAGGTAAAAAATACGTTGTTTTTTTTACTATCTTAATTCTTAGCCTTTTAATACTCGATTTTTTCATTATACATCTTTTAAGTTCATCAGATTGGCAGGACTCGTTAGCCTTGGCCTGTTACCTGCCTAGCAGAAGGAAAACTTTGAATCCAAACCTTTGGTGCCTTGCGGATATACCAAAATATGAAAAAGGTTTCGAAAAAATCAAGAGCCTGTGACCCTTTGGGAGTTGGCAGCCCACAGTGACACATGGGATAGAAGCTTTGACTCCGATGATCTAAACTATATTATCTTCCTTTCTTGAGATATTATCTTCCTTTCTTGGGCACACAGCTGCGTAGAGAAGAAGAAACTGTTATGTAGGCAACGCTGTCGATAATATAGATAATCTAATTTTCATGAGTTGATCCAAAGTCACTTTGCGACTGAAGGGGGCCATAAAAATTCCTTAATTTATTTTGTATCTTTCGATACTATTTCTTTTTTATAGACTTTTTTTTTCCACCGAAAGTCAAAGTGTAACACTTAAATATTTTGACCATCTTTTGTTTTACAAAGCTTACATCAACTCACACTGTCAATCTGATAAAAAGTTTGTATACGTTATTTCTCCCGACACCCATCTCGGATCAAGCGGAAATTATGCACACTTATTTCTTTCACCTGATAACGCAAGAATCAATAAAAAAATTAAAGTATTGGTCAATTAATCACTGGTGATTAATTATTTTCTTTTATACCAACAAGGTAGATTAAGCCTTTAGTATTCACAGTTGTGGCTAAGTATATAGGGTTTGGTGCACTAAGATAATTGTACACACTGTTTATCCCACATCCAATCTCGGATCAAGTTGAAACTTTAAACAATTATTTATTGCAATAACAAACCATGAATCTATTTTAAAAATTAACAGATTGTGTAAAATAATTATTGTTAATTAACTATATTGCATGATATTAAATACGGGAAAAAACTTCAACATAATTGAAAGATGCAGTTGTAAGTGCGGAGTTCTTCCTCTTTAATATGCTTCGTTTTTCTTTTTAAAAGGATTTTTAAAAATTTTGCTTGTTTTATTTTCTAAATATTGTACAACTGTCAAATGTTTTCACTTGACAGAAACACAGGCTACGGCTTCTCAAGTGTGGCGGCGTTGTTAGGGTCAATGATCTCACCATACAGCAGAACTTTGGTCAGTAGTCTAAAACTAGTCATTCCTTTTTTTAGTTTTCATAACGTTTCTACTCATATAAACAAGAATGACACTATAGTGTGACAATGGCAGTTTTTATATAACAGGGATATTCCCCTTTCATAATTTTCAAGACTAGGTTTTATGAAAGTAACTATATCATGGGAGCACTAAATTGACTAGATCGACCTAGGAACAGGCGTAGGACGTAATGATTTTCTTTTATGAAGTAACGTCTGTATTTTATAAGATAAGATAAGCACTAGCAGTTAGTCTTTGAGTACAAATTGACTATGATGACATCTTCTTAGGATGTGATCAACTGTACATTGTGAAATAGTTTCGATTTCGTATTGTTACAACTTTGTAGTGAATGGTTTCGATTTCGTATTGTTACAACTTTGTAGTGAATAGTTTCGCACTAAAAGTTTAAAGTAATCTGCTCTTTGTTCACATTTTGATTTACAAAGCTTATATAACTCTGTCTGTCTGTCTGTGTAACATATTGGTGTAATATGTACATTTGCACACTAGCGCGTCAGTGTGACAGCGCTTGTGTTTACGTAATATATGGAGTTCCTAATATGTCTTTCTCTTAAAAACTAGTTTGTTATTTGTGTAACACGAATATTCTACAGTCAGTCTGGTAAAAAGTGTGTACACGTTCTTTCTCATATCAAAGTAGACAAGACATGATTCAATACAAAGCATTAACCAATTAGTCAATTAACTACAGGTAATTAATTATTTTATTTGACACCAAAAAATAAGATTAACCATTCAGTATTCACAGCTGTGGCTAAATATGTAGGGTTTAGTCCCCTCAATAGTTGTTAACGCTATCTCTTCCACACGCATTCTCAAACCAAGCTGATACTTTAAACTGTTATTTATTGTACCTAACAAAACAGGAATAAATAAAAATTTACTAATAATTCTATTAATTATTGCTAAATAATTATTTTGTTTGATATCGAATAAGGGAAAAAAACTGCATTATTGATTGATATAGTTGTAAGGGAAGAGTTATTTCCCTTAGATAAGTTTTTTAAAAATGATTTTATATTTTGCTTGTTTTTAAGATCTCTTTCATGTTCTTTAAGCAATAAAATTCAGTAAAAGAGAACAAAAAATAAATAAAGCGATATGAAAAAATGTTGTGGCGACATAATGGATCCTAAAAAAACATAAAAATGAAAAGAGAAAGATTGAGATTTCCAAACAAATAGAAAAATTAGAAATGCCAAAGAAACTAGATGGAGAGTGCACAAGGCAGCTAAATAATAACATTGCTTGTTGCTACACTTAAAGGAAGCTAGAAATTATATTTTAGATTCAGAATGCTAAAAAGCGCACAAGCGTTATATAATTTTTTAAAAAATGTACAGCTGATCAATAGTCTCGTATTTTCTACACGGACACGCCACAAATCTTGCTATTTATGGTATTAAATGCATTCATCAAAATATTCCGTACAAAATGTCTTCGATGTTGTACATTGTGAAATAGTCTTCCCTGAAAGAAAACCATAATTTCACATTTCATAAAAAACACCTTATAGTTGTAGATCTGAGGCTCACAACCAAATAGAACCAGAGAAGATGAAGTATTAAGTAATGAAATTTAATAAAAACGATGAGTCCCAGAAGTCTAAAAGTAGAATATCCCTTACAGACTTTGCGATCCATGAGGGCAGAAAATGTAAAAGTCATTTCTTTCTAAAGCTGATGGCTAATAAGGACGTCATGTGGCTAGCACAATGATCAATACTCTTTACTTTTCCTAACCTAAGTCAAGGTACTCATTAGAGTTGACTTTGGGAAATTCTACAAATTCCGAAATTCAAAAGCCCCTCGGAAGTCCAACGCTGACAGCGCAGCACCACTCCAGCACATGTCCCTAAGTAACAGACTAGGGATATATAAAACAAGCGGTCGTATCTGGCTAATGAAAACCTGTTTATAATTAGGTGGAAATTTGATATATATTAAAACTAAAAGTAAACGTAGTTCTGATATTGTCTCATATTATATTTATAGTTACAGTTAAGTCTTTCCATTAGCTACAGTTGTGATCACGTGACACTTGCCTGTCTGTTTTACAGAGCAAACAATATCCTTGGGTTCCATCAGTGGTGTTTGGGGTGCTCTGTTTTGCGGTGCCTGTACTGACCACCTTACTCCCAGAGACCACTGGCCACGAGCTACCACACAGCGTGGCTGAAATGGACAAGTGGATGAACGATTATAGCAAGAAGAAAACCTCCAAGATCAAAGTCTGACAAGACAAATTACCTCGTTCAACCCAATGTGTTTAAAGACATCATCAGATGATAGCTGATAAACACCGAAGTTCTGTGAACGGTCTGATAATGCCATGGGCTATGCAAATCAATGGAAAGCCTATTTGGAACAAATGTATTGTATACTTACTTATATTTAGTTCTTATACGATATAATGAATGATGCCAGTAAATATGCTCTCATATAAGGCTGTTGTCTTTACAAATATATACTACTAACAAATGTTTATACAATACATGAACACTGTAATAAATATATACATATATATATATATATATATTTGCTTAGTGTCTTTCTGCATGAAATAGTTGTTTACAAATGGTAAAAGAACTAATGTACTTAATCTTTCTAAACTCAAAAGCATGCTGGGAAGGATTAAAGAAAATAACAGGCTGCGTCTCAAAACGAGAACGACACTCAGTGGGTGATGAGGAGAGACTCTCCAACGAACGAAATGACTTTTATTCTCGTTACGACAAAAGAAGATTCTGTTGACCTAGAAAAAGAAAATGAAAAACAAGAACCCTACGTCCATTTTGTAACTGAAGATGAGGTGACCTTATTATTTAGAAGATTAAATGTAACAAAACGTCTGGACAAGCTATAGATATATAGATATGTGCCGAACAAATCTCTTTCATATCTTAACCACTCGTTACAAACGTGCGTAATTCCACACATCTCGAAATCTTCAGAGATCATACCAATACCAAAGAAACCAAAAATCGAAGTTTAAATGATTTACGCCTAGTAGCACTAACACCTATAGTTATAAAATGTTTTGAAGAATATTTGCTTAAACAACTTGTGGCAAAGTAAAAAACAATCTAGATCCTAACCAATTTGCATACTGAGGATGCAAGTCTATTACTTTTGAACCAGCTTTACAAGCATCTCCCTACATCCAAATCGTATGCACGAGTGCTCATTGTAGATTTCTCCTCGGCTTTAATACCATGCAGCCACATCTAGTGATCAACAAACTGAGTAATCTAAGGAACTTAGTTTTGTACAGCTGATTTTCTTGAAAATATAAGTATTTTATTAATAGTCTAAAAAAGTCTTCTATTTACCTGGCAGCTTAATTCCAAAGACTAGGGATTGAATTATTTCTAAGAGTAAAGATCAGTACTTATCTGAGGCATACAAGCGATTTCCAAGATTCAATTTGGCGAATTCCCATATAGCTTGAAAACGAGCTTACGTACTTAATCTGACAAGAGAATTGTGTTTCCAGTCTTAATCTTATATATGTAGGTCTGTATCACTGTGGTTACAAGCCGTTGACTTGTAGCACCAAACTCAGAGGCACTCAGAAAGTCCCGAAATTAAAATACCCAGTCTTCACCAGGATTCGAACCCCTGCCCCGCGCCTCCCTTAGCTAATAGACTTGAACGATTTCCTTGTGTACAATTCTAAATTTAACATTATTTATAATATACACAAAATCAACTTGTGATATATGAAATAAATATAGTAGACTTTAGAATAACTATCTTTTCAAACTCACTACAATAACACAACCTTTTAGTCTTATGTTCTGGAGTCGTCTCCCTTATTAAGACCAAGTGATAACAATGCCACCTATGCTGCATAATTCACAACCATTCGCTAACCTAGTCTCACCATTAGCATTAAACACACACACACACACAGACTCTCCCCCCCCCTCTCTCTCCATAACAATTACTAGATCTACATAGAATAACACACTGGTCTTAAATATTTATTCCACTTCATAATACATACAACGGCGTGTCAACAATATGTCAAGCCAACATCGTTTTAAGTCAACAGGTGTCGTCTGCCTGGCTAGATTGCTTCCAATTTTAAGTTTCTATTGTGATCGGTAGTTATCACGCCTCAGTGAACATACAATACTTTCACCTTTCATTCATGCATATTAAATAGTTTAAGATTTTCTTAGTTCTAATGGGTTTCAAATATTATGCTACTTAAAAGTACGCCGGGATACTAAAACGCGAACAAATGTCATCACACAATTTCTTTGTCGTTTTATTTCTGTGTTTTTATCCTTTGTGTAAGTATTTATTCTTTAAACATTTTTTTTATTTGTATCCTATGATAAGTTGACATGACATGACACAGAGTGTGAGAGAAAAAAGAGGACGAATCTTCAATAAAGCGGTACAAAAATGTAAATAATGTAAAATTTATGAATTTAACTTTATTATGTCTTTATTTGATGTAACATGTAAGATAATAAAAGGTTTTATATTCACATAATTAAATAGTACTCAGAGTCAATCAACCTTTCAAAGTGGAGGCGCGGGTTCGAATCCTGGTGAAGAGTGGAATTTTTAATTTCCGGATCTTTGGGCGCCTTTGAGTTCACCCAGCTCTTATGGGTACCTGACATTAGCTCGGTAAAATTTAAAGCGCTGGACATATGACATTCTCGTTAACCGTTGAAACGGGAGCAGACAACCTTTAGATAATCTGCCTATAGATTACAATGTCAAAAACTTAACTATCTAATACTTTTCAAAGTATTTCATTGATTTTATGTGAAATTACATACAAGCCATTTTCTTGGGTTAAAAGATTTCCCATTCAAATTGCCTATTGCTATTAAGAAGTAACAGAACATATAAGCAATTTTTCGGATTTGTAGTGGTTTACCCATCGCTCATTTTCAGCATTACAAAATGTTTCAAAAATGAATTCTGGTAAATATTAACTTACCTTGACAACCGAGCGTCATTTGATACTATACTTCCCAGATATGTAAAGAGGTCTACCACGTTAAGGGGCTGTCCGTTTACGGTGATCTTTGGGGCTGAGTAGGTGTTATTGGATGACTTCTATAGATAAACCGAAAGAGGCGGCAGCGTATGCAAATTCATTGACCGCGTTCTGGAGATGATGTTCATTTTGAGCTAGCAGGGCGCAATCATCGGCATAGAGAAGCTCCGTTATGATCATCTCCTTTATTTTGTATGGTATAGTAGATGTCGAAGATTGAACACATTGCCGTCCGAACGAAACCTGACGTAGGTGCCTTGATCTTTTCGTTCCATCATGGATATACGATGGCAAGAACGCACTACAGACAGCGATGTCCTTGCGAACGCCGGTATGGACAGTATAAATGGACTTCTTATGGTCCTACAGTTGCGCTGGGTAGGGCACGTATTTTTTGGTGAGCAAAAAGGTGGTCGACGTAACGTAACAGATGCGCCACACGGAAACGCTTCAAAGACCAGCTTAGGCGCCAGCTTGCCTTAACAGACATAAAAGAGAGTACCCGGTAGAATGCGGCCTCAGAACGAGATAGCTGCAGGTCTATCACTAAGGTCGCGGGATATACATTTGAAACCAAAAGAAAATCCGTTGCCGAGGACAGAAACAGAAAATCTAAATCGACCACCGGCGGACAATGGTTATGCAAAATATGTAGGTCACAACTGGGGCTGCACATCCGCGGAATATACTCACTAATCTTCGGACTCGAAGAGAAGTCTTATTATTGAAGTGATATGCATGTCAATGTTTAGTGTTCTTTTCCTTAATTCAAGTGTGGTCGTTCATTCTCCATAAGTCGATATCTCAATCTTCTCGTTTTAACCCTTAAATACTTGTTCAATTTAAATTGAACTCTAGAGGATGCGAACAATGTAGAGCTGACAAACAATAAACATCCAAGAAATATTTGTACCAATTAGGGACATCATTCTGGAGTGTTATGAGTACAGCGCATAATGATAATTTGTTGGACATTTAAATACCTTCGGCATATTGAAGCATTTCTTTAATAGTTAAAGTTTGAATATTTCTTTTTTTAAAACTTTATTACAGTGTTTAAAACGATAAAAAAATTCTATAAAAATAATAATAAAAAGTAATAACATGGGCGAAAATTAAGATTTATTCATAGTAGTACTTCAGTTTACAGATCCTCACCAAGTGATATTTCAGTTTACTGGTCCTCACCAAGTGATACTTCAGTTTACAGGTCCTCACCAAGTGATACTTCAGTTTACAGGTTCTCAGCAAGTGATACTTCAGTTTACTGGTCCTCACCAAGTGATACTTCAGTTTACTGGTCCTCACCAGGTGATACTTCAGTTTACTGATCCTCACCAAGTGATACTTCAGTTTACTGGTCCTCACCAAGTGATACTTTAGTTTACAGGTCCTCACCAAGTGATACTTCAGTTTACTGGTAATCACCAAGTGAAAGTTGTTCCAAAAAATTTGAAAAGTCTGCAATTTGAAAAAATGGATTTCTTTCTACTGGGGTGTTACCCACTGGTGGGTGTCACTAGTTGCGCCCAACACCTCCCCGCACCCCTAGTGATGCCACTGCATGCTCAATACATTTTAGTTCTTAGAGGCCTGCCCAAATAATTTTGTTCGTAATATATTGATGTTAAAGTAGTTTTAAAATTAGATTGTTTAAAACAGTGATGCCCAAAATACGGCCCACGACGTGGCTCCATCCGGCCGCCGAAGTGTCGGCTAAAAGAGTGAAAAAAAAGGTTGAAAAATGTATCTTTGCCTACGTTAGGGCCCTGACTAAAACATTATTTAACTACACCTAGAGATTGGACGATCTATTGAAAAATTTGCCAAAAAATCTACAATTCTTCTCACATTTTGGTTAGATATATGAAGCCATTTTCCGACGCGTAAAAAAACTCTATAGCCACTTTACAAGGCCTTAAGGGCTCGCCAAGACCTACCTTTAGGGAACAGTACCAGGAAAAGAAGAGGCAGATATAAAAAAAGTGACGGGAAGACAACATAATAGAATTGAAGGGTCTGCCATTGAAAGAGGTTTTAAGGCAAAAAAAAAAAAAACAGAGAGAAATGGAGAAAGACGATAGACAAATCTTGTGTGGTACCCCAACAGTCCAATTCAATGTAAGTACTAGATCCACGGGTTTTTAATAAAATAGTTTCAAGTCCATTTCATTTCTCATTTGTACCCCTTTGGTCATGTGGCCCGCGACACGAGTGCTGGAAATTAAAATGACCCGCAGGTCAAATTATGTTGTGCATCACTGACTTTAAAAGATTTAATACCCATGTATTTCTATTTGTATCCAAAGAAATTTTTCTAATAATTAATTGTTAACAATGTTTTTTATTTATAAGGAGATGGGTATGTGTGTAGTGAAACAAACATTTAAATTGTTGGAGAAACAAGAACAACAACATTATGCTTGTCTGTTTGTATTTTAGGTTTGGCGGTCCAAATAAGTTTCTCAAATTTTCACAAAGTAGAAACAAGTAAAGTTGTGCACCAAGCAATGATGATTTTAAATGCCATGAGTCATCTTGACTGTGCCAGAAAATGTTATCTGCAGAAGTGTGCCTGCTTCTCATTTAGTAATCATATTTGTTCCATAGGTAAGTGATCTGCTCTCAACCTGGGAAATAAAAATCCTTTAAAACAAAAAACAAAGCTTATCTGAAGCGGAAGAAATCCGTCCTTAAAACAATATCTACTAATAATGAACACGTTATTTCCTTTATTCGATATCAAGTAAAATAATTAATTACCAATAATATCTTGACTATTTGAGTACTTTTGTTTATTAATTCATATTATGTTAGGTACAATAAATAATTGTTTTAAGTATCAACTTGATCAAGCATGAGTGAGGGAGAAATAGCGCTAACAATTATTTAAGGGGACTAAACCTAACTTATATGTGAATACTGAAGTATTGGTTTCCCTTGTTTCTATTAAACAAAAAAAATAATTACCAGTAATTAATTGATTAATTAGTTATTCTTTAGCGGCTCCCGAAAGGGGAAAAGACGCTATTAGTTTTGTGTGGAATGCCCGTCCGTCCGTCCCGATTAGATCACAAAAACTAGAAAAGAAAGTGAAAATTTGACATCTTAATAGTTTAGATTTTAGACCAATCCGATTCAACGGCTTCTTTTATCTTTTCTAAAAGCGAATTTAATTTTTTAATCACTTATACAAGCAGTTTTTTCATAAAAATACACCACTTTTACAACTATTCACTATTAATAGTAACAAACACTAGAGGCTTTTTAGTACAATGATAAATGAGTACCATATTTGTAACACATTTATGCAAAAGGATTGAGTTTTTTTCAAAATTATTTTTTTACATTTGTTTTGCTAAGTTATATAAGTTTTGTCATACTAACTACTACATTTACAAACAATTTTTTAATTTTTTTTTTTAAAGAGAAAAAATCTATTTAGTATGCACGTAAGTCGGACATAATTTAAAACAACAATTAATAAGTAGTTTTTCATATTATCGCGTGAACAGCAGTGCCTACACTCAGCCATAGTACACTTAACTAAAGGATTAAAAAAAAAATTCTTAAGGATTTGAATAAGAGATTGACCCTTTACAAAACAATTTGATCAATTAGACATTCATTTTAAGACATTAGTTAGGCCAGGTTCACATCTAACTTCACATTCACTTTCATCTTTTGGTTTGCTGGACCGCTGGGCCACCACACAAGATCTGTCAACCTTCTTTCTCCATTCTTCATTTTTTCTTTGATAGAATTTCATTCTGATGTTCTTTTCTGAAAATATTGAAACCTGCCTTTTTACCTGGGGTCGATTTTGAGTTTCCACACAAACTGTCTTTGTAACCTTGTTTTTTTTATCGATTAGTGTCTTGTCTATGTCAATAAATAATTGTGCAAAGTTTCAGCTTGATCCAAGATTGGGTGTGGGAGAAATAACATGTACAGACTTTTTAACAGACCGACAGAGTAAACAAAGTACATTTACATCAATGATGCACTTTTATAACAAATAATGTATCGATCTAGTTACGTAACCTACTCTCTCTCTCTTTCTCTCTCGCTCTGTCTCTCTCTGCCTCTATCTGTCTCTGCGTCTCAAGCCATCATTATTATTATAGCCTTTATATAGCGCTACTTTCATGCTTATAGCATGCTCAGAGCGCTTTTGGTCCAATCTCATTTGTTGATTGAAAAAACGAACCTCGAGCCCCCTTCTAGGTAGCCAAGCCAAGAAAAGTTCAAGCGCACTTGGCCTCTCGACCACGCTTCCCACCAATCACAAATTCTAATATCTAATTCAAATGAATACGCCCTATAGCAATGCAACATTGGGGGGGGGGGGGGGGGGGGGGCGGGCTGAAATCTCGAGGAAAAACTGGGATTTTGAATTTCGACATCTTTAAGATCGACTCTAATGAATATCTGACTTTAGTGAGAGGGAAATGAGAGGCTTGGTCACATAACACCCTCGTTAAGTGTCGACCATAAAACAAAAAAAAAAAAAAAGGGGGGGGGGGGTCTCTGCTCAGCGCAAAGAAACACGCATAATGCCAGATATATAATTTGGAATGGGAAGGGGGGAAAACTAAGTAACTTGCGCTGATAATTTTGATTAAATGAGCGTCAACCTCATTCATGCACTCGGGGAATTGAATTTAGCATTTGCTTCCGATTTTTCTACATTTATCTGATGAGGGCATTTTTTTTCTTCTATTTAACGATTTAGCATGTCTTAATTGTCTAAATAGTCAGGATCCCACCTGTAAACGCTATCTATACTATCAATACAAATGTATTTATACTACTAATAATAATAATTTTATTTATAAAGCGCTGTTAACAAAGAAAATGTAGGCTCAAGGCGCTGTGATAACATTGGAATCACAAACACAAAAGCTAAAATGACAAACTAATCTAAAAAACAAGTGAAAACAAGATTTCGATACGCATAGATTTATCGTTATTGGTCTAGATCTGTTACTAATTTAATTATATGAATGATGTAAACTAACTGATACAGTTATATTTCGTATAAGCTTTGTTTTTTTTTTTATAAAGTATTTTTTTTATAGGTTTTTCTTGTGAAATTAGGCCTCTTGAAATAGTGTCACCAATCGGAACATATTTCAGCTATGCTAAGCATCACTTTGGATTTAATAAAGAATCATCTACTTTTACCCATTCAAAAGAAAATAATTACGCTCTTTGAAAGATTTTTTTTCTACGCAAATTATTACATCTATTTATTATTCAAATCTATATAGAAAAAGAAAAATTTTAAAGTTTAAAGCACTTTTCATGAAACCAAGCCCATATTTTTACGCTTTAGCGCCTATCAGTTTCTCTTTCCTAAAAATATTCCCATGATTTAAAACTAGCCTCTTTATTATTTAGGCCAAGATGCAATTCTGTATACAGTCAAAACAATGGAGAAGCTGAAATGGCTTCAGTCTAATTACAACCAGAAGGCAGCATGGATCGGTCTTAACGACATCGATGTAGAAGGAACATACAGATGGGAAGACGACAATACCGTCTGCAGCTAGAGCCTGGATCAATCAGACTTTTGGTCCCAGGTACATTAGAAAAGGAACGAAGATTAGAAGAGATTTGGTAAAGAAAAAATGTTTCAACTTTTTAGTCTGGTTCTTCTAGACTATAGATCTTAGGAATGGGATAGTCACTACGCACTATTCCGTACATTAGTGTTATCTCAGACAAACCATTGTAGGCCTAATGATCTTGATAACATTATAAGCTTTTATAATTATTATATTTGGGAACGCGGTATGAAATATTTCACGTAAAGAGTAAAAATCAAAATGCAATAAAATATTTTTGTAGTAAAGGCTGCTTATTCCGTATTGTTTTGGTAATTTACATGTGCACGCTTTACTAATACACCTATAGCTAGATAGAAGAGGGCATGCGGTTGTAGAACGAGACAGCTGAAGGTCACTTACATAAGGCCGCGGGATACACATTTGAGACCAAAAGAAAATCCGCTGCCGAGGACAGATGTAGACGTCGAAAAGAAAATCTAATACGACCACTGGCGGACAATGGCTATGCCTGCACTGGGTTTGGTATAATATGTAGGTCACAGCTTGGGCTGCTTAGCCACGGGAAATACTTCAGTCATCATTAATCTTCGGACTCCAAGTCTAGCTTTATTATTATTTTTTTATTATTTTATTGTGTATATCATATATATATATATATATTACATATATAATACTATTTTAAAATTAAAATTTTAGATAGTACTAAAACTAAAAAAAAAATGCCATTAAAACTGTAATGATAACAATATTACATGTCACTACTACAGGTGAACCAAATAATCAATTCTATCCACGAGGCATCTACGATGAAGACTGTATTCGCTTCTTTTACAATGTACCGCTCCTGAATGATGCACCTTGTGTTGAAATGTATGCCTACATTTGTGAAAAGCCTTTTTTCAAGTTTCCATAAACAACTTTGACGACTGGTCAACTGCTAGTTTTTTTCACCGACAAGCCACTACATCTGCCAGAAGTCGTGTTTTTTATGAGAGAGAGAGAGAGAGAGAGAGAGAGAGAGAGAGAGAGAGACAATACACGAATCAATTAAAAGAAACAATAAATTATTTATTTGTTTAAAATACTAATTGTGGTTCAACAATACAATATTTCATGGAGTAAAAAGAAATAATGATGTTTATTTCTCCTTATTATTCATTGTCTTCAGGTTACTAGCACAACATATGCATAGCATTAAGTAATAGAAGAACGTGTACACACTTTTCAAAGGCTTGTTTCACTAGATTGCGAGTTTTCAAACATTCAGATAAACGACTAATCCACAAATAGTATCGATAAGCAGAGTATTTAATACAGTGCATGTCTATTTCTTCTCGTCCGTATGGTACTTTTTGGGGCCTTATGTACCTAAGAAAAGCTTTTCTGTATTCTCATCTTCGAAAATGCACTTTCTGATATCCTGCGAATCTTCTAACAAAAAAAAATTGTAGGTAAATATCAAATATGCTATTGACTGCAATTTAATGAAATAAACGACTGATACGGATCGAATGTGTAAAATATTAATTTGGGTGGAGGGATTATCCTCAGTCTCTACCTCTACAGATACGCACATAGAGTTCGCTTGAGTTAAATTTAAATCTTAATAGAATTGCCATCTGTCCCCTTATACTACGATTAGATCATATGACCCAGTGACCTCTGCTGTACTGGCAAGTTAGCCCAATGGTACTAAGGCACACTACTGTCTCATCTAAATAACCAAAGGACGTCTTAAAAAATATTGTAAAAATGATACATGTCATCCATGAGACACGCTACTGTCTCGTCTCAAGACAAAAGTTTGTGTTTTAAATACTATTCGACCCTAATCTGGTATTTACCGAAAAAAAAATCACTGGCATTGTGGAGGGTAAGAGACTAAATAAACGTTTAATGTTTACAGAAACCAACTGAATTCTAAAATAAATAACTAAAATCTACTTAGCTTGTTATCGAAAAACACATTCCCATAACAATGGCACACTCCTCTTGAGTAACACAGTCGGAGCTTAACAGCTAAAGAATTATATAAACATTACATAGAGTCAGTTCAAAATAATGTACAATGTACATCTACAATGGTCAGCTCGAGACTCTAGAGAAATAGACAATTGAAGACAGTCAACAGGCGAATAGTGTATTAATGGGAATTAATTCTTCTTAACAAAAAAAAAAAAGAATTACCCTTATTATCTCTTTTGTCACACCATCACTAGCATAGCGCCATAGAGGGAAAACAAGTGGAAACACTGTCTGAAAGAGACAGCTGGAGATCTCTCACCAAATTCGCGGGACATTCTAGACCCAAAGAAAATCTCCCGCACAAGCAAGACCCATTATAACTACGCTAAGTCGTTGCGAAATGGACAAGCAAAATGCCCAACAACCTTTATTTCTCAAAGTATGACAGATTTCCATTAGCATTAGGAGGACTCTGGGGCGTCCTAAACATTCCAAAGTTCAAAATCCCAATGGGTTGTGACATCTCTGCACCCCTCGCACGCCCCATTTTGAAAAGCTTCACGCCAAGTTTACAAACAGTATACCTTAAAAGTTTGCGATCTTCTTGCTTCTATTGGATCCCCATAAAGAATGTCTAGTTTAGACAGCACAGCACCTAAATTATCTACTTGGACAGTTAAAAATGGACATTCTTCTTTAAAACATTATATGATGTAACGTGGCTCAAAATAATTATACAATGGAATAACAACAATACCATTGCCTGGCATTCTACAGAACAACAATTTCCAAAAAGTTCTACAGGTAAAAGAGATGTTAGCGGCTAGTTCCCTCTATCGTCACTTGTGACAATACACAGCCTCAACTAACAATGTTTAAAATATTTATTTATAAAATCGATATAAAAAATTCACTAGCCTCGAATTGTCTTGCTCCACAGGTTCCATTGTAAGCGTTTAAGCAAGAAATAATGACGCGATAAGGTTCACATCAATGTTCACTGGCTTGTTTTGGTCATAAGCTTGTCAGTAACACATCTTTGCTCGTCTGCTTGTCAGTAACACATCTTTGCTCGTCTGCTTGACAGTAACACATCTTTGCTCGTCTGCTTGTCAGTAACACATCTTTGCTCGTCTGCTTGTCAGTAACACATCTTTGCTCGTCTGCTTGTCAGTAACACATCTTTGCTCGTCTGCTTGACAGTAACACATCTTTGCTCGTCTGCTTGTCAGTAACACATTTTTGTTCCGTGAAAAAAACAGTGATGATAATGAATGAAAGGCATCAAATGACAATATCTCATATCAGCTTTTTTGTTTTTCTGTATTTTAACAGTGTAGGTATGTATGTGGCTTTCTACTAGTGAGAGACCTTTTTATAGTCTTACTCAGTTCTTCAGTAGACACAGTTGCAATTTTAAATTATCAGGAAAAGAGAAAATTAATAACACTTAACTAGGTGAATTTAAATAGATTCACTTTCAATTTTCACCACATAGATTTTTAGTATTTTGATTTTTTTCGGTCAATCCAATGAATCTTCAATATTATTATTACTACTATTTTATCAATATCGTCCATAGTCCCACAATATGTTTTTCTTATTTAACTGGTTTTTTTTTAACATTTAGTTTGTTTTATTTTTTGGTTATTTTTTAAAAGAATATTTTTTTTATTAACTTTCTCTGTCTGTCTGATTTGTACACGTAAATTCTCCCACACCCAATCTCGGATCAAGCTGAATTTCACACAATTATTTCTATTAACTGACAAAACAAAAATCAATAAAAAAAAAAACAATAATAAGTTAATTATTTTGTTTGGTCTTGGAAAAGGGAACTACATTATTTTTAATAGATCTGGTGGTATAAATTGAATTATTCCCCTTTAGGAGGCCTGAGCCATGAGTGAACAAGTTTAAAGAAAAAATTTATTTAAAAAGTGATCACGGTAACATTCATCTAAATATCCCCCTTTCCCCCCATCTCCCAACTGGTCTAGACAACTGAAAGGATCATAGCAATTTGAGAAATGAAATCGTCCTACACAAAAACAATTGGTAAAATTATTTATAATTTATTTACTATTGTTAATCTAGATCTATTACAAATTTAATTAAATGACTGATCCAAAGTTATTGATACATTGGCACTTAATTATATGCATTGTTTGTTTTTTTTAAATTATTTTTTCTTAATTTCTTGTTTTGTATTCTAGGGATTGCAGTCGAGATGCGTCTCGCACGTTTTCGCAAAGTAGACAAAAACAACTTGGTCACACAGTACTCTACACAGTACTCTACGACCACTATTCAAGCCAGAAACCTTTTTGACTGTGCCAGAGAATGTCAGATACAGAACTGTCACTGTTACTCATTTAACAATCAAGTTTGCTCATTTGGTAAGATGTCTCCTGTTTACGGGAGGAAGAACTGTACGCAAGATCTAATGTAAGAGACTTGTCTAACAAATCTAATGTAAGAGACTTTTCTAACAAATCTAATCTGATTTCGACTGTAGCTCGAGTCAACTTTCAATTTCATTTGGTTCGATAATCTAAACAAAGCCACTCGATTATTAGAAACACTTTACTTCTTGTTCATGAAAAAAGCTAAACATTAGATCAAGCACTACACTTATGAAAAAAGGTGTCAGTTGGTCAAGAACTAGACATAGACATAACTCAGTTGGTCAAGAACTAAACATAGACATAGCTCAGTTGGTCAAGAACTAAACATAGACATAGCTCAGTTGGTAGAGAACTAAACATAGACATAACTAAGTTGGTCAAGAACTAAACATAGACATAACTCAGTTGGTTAGAACTAAACATAGGCATGTACCGTAAAGAACACTTTCCCTTAGATAAGCTTTGTTTTTTTTTAAAGGATTTGTTAAGCTTGTTTTTCTAGTATAATGGTTTCTGATAGAGTTAATGAACTTAACTTTCGTATCCTATTGGTGATGTGCCCAACGATACGAGTCCCGGAAATTAAAATGGCCAGCAGGCCAAATATGGTTGGGCATCACCGGTGTAAACGGTCGCAATGTCTTTTATTTCGAATGCATCATGACGCGATAGACCCATTGCACAGATGACGTCATTAAAGGGAGACAATCATTGAAAAAAAAAAACAAAAAAAAAAACAACAGCTGAAACAAGCTAAGAATGCGGAAAGAGAGTTTCAATCGATCGATTGTTTACATAGAATGTGGCCAAACATGTAGATACGCCTTAGAGAACTTCGTTTTATTTTGTTTCATTTCCGCTTGAGCTGATGAAATAAAACAATGCCGCAAAAAAAACTATATTTGATTATTTTGATGTTCTTTTCTTCGAGGTCCATGTTGTCGGCTTGTTCCATGATGAAAAATATTCCCTTCTATAACATGGACTGTAAAACAATTGGTGTATTATTAAATACAAACGAAATCGATTTTTGGTTACGTCACGATGCCACCTTAGAAATAATGTATCTATGATTCCGCGTTGCGTTCCGCATTAAGGGGGATGCACAATGAAATTTCCATTTTTTTAATTTACAGTGGAAATGGCGGCCATCTTGAAAAAATTCTTAAAATATTCTAAAGTACTCAAATTTTTTATAATTTATTGATTGCACCTGATAGATATTTGAATCCCATAGGTAACTGGCTAATTTTTTTTGGAAACTATTGCTGGTTTAATTTTTATGAATTTTTATTTTTTTTCGACCCCATTTTTCACCTGAGGTCACATCATTATTTTTCTTTTTTTATGAAAATTATTATACATATTAAAAAATTTTGCAGCCTATTACCTATGATATACTATCGATAAACTACATGTGAAAAATTATTAGTCTAACTTATACAGAACTAAAGATTTTGAAATTCTTGTGAACAACATGCACCTAAAAATACATTTTGAGAAAAACGCATTTAAAGTTTTTAAAATGATATAAGATATTTATTGTAACCATAAAAATGAAAAAAGGAATATTTACATAATATAACATAATAGATAATAAAAAAACAAAAAAAAAACTATTCATTAAAATGGCCTGATTGATAGGTTGGACCTTCTAGAACCTCTGCCCGGAACTCATGCTCAATTCTTCGTTTTTTCAAGTTTTTTCTCCTGGACACTAATGTGATTGATCTTTTTTTTTTAACAAGCTGTAGTTTGACATTTCGCTTTTTATCACTAGTAGAAATGTTCTTTAGTGTCCAGGGAACGCCTAATATGTCAAAAACTGATTTGATGCCAACAGGTCCATTATTGAAGGCTAAAACAGCAAGGTATGTTGCAGCCCTTACAGTTTTTAATGTTGCGAATTCTGTTTTGGGGCATCTTTGCCAAATGAGGGAATGATAAGATTCATTGGCGTTTTGTGTTCCCATTCTTGAACATCTGTTTAACAGATCTGTTCTGTTAGTCTTTTCATTATAGGAAATAACAGTTTTCCTATTTCTGATGTGATGGTCTGTTTTTTGTATGGCTGTTTTAGTGCCTCTGATCTCTTAAAGTGACACCAAGATGTAGTGCCATCAGGACACAACCTGTGGTTATGATCTAGGTCTGAGCTCATCATATGAAAAAATAAGTCCATAACAGCCAGCTTCATTTTTTGAATGTCAGGAGCATTTTGGCGCAGAGCTTTGGAATAGTAATTTGTAATTTGTTCAATTTTTTGGCTTTGTAAGCCTATAATTTAGTTCTTTTTTGTTAGACATTTTTAAATTGTTCAAAGCATTAAACATTCTTTTTGGGATGTGGTTAATGCAGTCCTCTTTTAAGATTTCTACATTAAATCCTGAGTTGGTAATGGCAGATGAATGCGATTTACTATCGCCATCACACAGAATCGTGCCATAAACAAGTTTTCTGGATGCCACAGAGCGCGAAAAAATTTGGGATGCTGCTGCGGCCTCCATTGCATTTGCTGAGCCACTGAAGTTTTTTTGACACATATGCTTAGAGGCATCAAAATTTAGTTCTGCAGAGTTTGAATCACAAACACGGCAATAATTTGATAGGACTTCGGTGTCGATGGCGAGTCCAGTATCAAAATCAATAACTGTGCCAATTCCTGAATGAGATGAGTGGCCCCTTTTATGCCAAGTCCCATCGAAAGAAACTGTAATAACAGGACAGCCTGTTGAACTTATTTTATCATCTGTAGTTAGAGATGTAGTTAGTGAAATGTTTATTTCATGCACAACAGCAGATGCCCTAATCATACATTCTTCACCAGCTTCAATTATAGCAGTGTTGACTATGTTAGCTAGATTGTTATAGGTATTTCTGTGCATGCAGAGCATACTCATAAGTCCACAAAACCTATCAAATTTAGAATGCGAGATTCCAGATTCTTTTAATTAATTAATATCCAGATGAACATTATTACTTTTTTTTTAGGTCCAGTTGGACCACAAATATGTTTCACAATTTAGGCATTTGATTTTAATCAAATGAGCCATGCCTTTTGATTGTCTAATGCACATAGTTAATTTTTTGTCGAAGCAATGTGGACAGCACAACAAGGAGACCATTGTGGCCAATTCCATTGACTTCATCATGACGTATATGAAATCTTCAGGCAGCCTCTTATTGGTGTTATCAGCGCTAGTAACTGCAGTTAGGGATATTTTTCGTTCAGCTGCACTTGCAGGTTGCGTTGTTGCTGCTTCAGATCCAGCTGTATCCAAAACAGAGCTGCAAACAAATAAAAAAAAATTAGAGGATCTTTAAAAAAAAATTCAATAGTATGAAAGTACACGTCACATCTATTTATGTACAACATGAAGATTAGTTTACATTTTATAATGCATTTTAGGAATCATATATTGTATTAATCATCAAAAGTAAAAAATGTAAAGAGACATGTTACATATAGATCTATATATGTACTAGATCTTAAAAAAAAAAGACCAAGTTGAAGTCCTACAACTACATGATAATCTAGATTTAGATCTAGTCAATCTAGAATATCTAGTTCTAATGTGATCTATGCCCCTAATCTATACTAGATCTAAAAAAGGATAGATCTCTATGTTTGCAATCACTTTCATGATATTTATTTAATGTCTATAGATCTAGATGTGATTCATTGATATGATAAACACGTTGTCGAATTCAAAGATTGATGAAGCAAAGGTTTCATTATCATTATTTTATGTGTAAGCACACGCTGGTCTAGTAAATAAAAAAAAAAAAAATTCTAGATCTAGACTTACCTTTGTAATTGTGCATTTGTCTTTGAAGCATGTCTTCCTCTGGGCTTACAGTAACGTTTTTTCTTTCCAAACATATAACCTTTTGTTGGCATTCTGAGTTTCAATAATGAATCGAGTGTTGATGTGATGGAAGCTTCCAAATGTTTACAGAAGAATGACCGGTTCACGTCATGTGCGCATGCTTGCAAATTTTGTTGTCAACGAAACTTTTTCAGTGCGCATGCGTCTATATACAGTTACCAATGTAGCTTTGATAGTGCGCATGCGTAAATATGGCTTTGTGGGTGTGTATATGAGGATATAGGGGAAAAAAAAGAGGTAGTGACGTATTTTGAAAGTTTATTGTAGTACTATTTATTTATAGAATGAGAAACCATGCACATAATCGGAACTAGAAAAGTAGACCTTTGTATCGATACCATCTGTTAGGGATAAGAGCGTAGATTAGCTTATCAACTTTAGCTTACAAAATGTTGATTTTTCACCAAAACATCAAAATTTTGCTTATACATCTACTTTTAAAATACAAAATTGATGTATAAAGCGCAGTTTTTTTAGTGTTCTGATAGGGAATTCGTATTCTAGACATTTTAAACTATTAAAATCAATTAATTTTAAAATATCGATATTTTTGACCTAGATCAATGTTTTCTCACTGTGCATCCCCCGAACCCAAAGGTTGAGAACAAAACAACGTTCGATATCAAACAAAATATTTAATGACCAATAATTTATTTATTAATTGGTGAACTTTTTTTTAAAACATTAATTCTTGTTTTGTTAGGTGCGAAAAATAATTATTTAAAGTTCGCACATCTTGATTTAAGAATGGGTGTGGGAAAAATAGTTTGATTAATTAATCTAAAGGGATGAAACCCTACATATTTAGTCATGTCTGGGAATACTTAAGGATCAATTTCACTTATTTGTATCAAACAAAATAATTAATTACTAGTAATTAATTGACTTATTAGTTAATTTTTTTTTTATTGCTTTATATCTTGTCTATGCTAATGAATAATTGTGCAAAGTTTCAAATTGATCCGTGAATGGCTGAGAAAGAAATAAAGTGTACAAACGTTTTACCAGTTAGACAGACAGACAGACTG